>CM022303.1:457947715-458547715 GCA_011799875.1 Thinopyrum elongatum
TTTACTTAAACAAAGCCCTTTTTTGTTTTTTCTTGAAGTTTGTTTTGTTGGTGTTTTTTAGTTTTGAAAACGGGAGGCAAAAATGGGAAACTTTTTATTTTTGTTTTGGGTTGATTTTCCTTTTTTTTTTTTTTTACCATTTTTTTTCGTTTTTGGATTTTTTTTTGTTGGTTGTTGTTAGGTTTCCATTTTTAAATTTAATGTTTTGCAAAAACAGGTGGGAAAATTTGTTAATTCTTTTTTATTTCTTTCAAAAATTTTTATGGGGGGGGGGGGGGGGACCCTTTTTTTCAGTTTAGGATTTATGTTTAATGGATTTTTTAATTTTAATTTTTTTTTTTTTTTTTGGCTTGATGAGACGTTTAACGGTTTTTCTGGAATTTCTTTTTGAAAAAGGTCATTCCGCATTAGGGTTTTTTTTCCAAAAAATTTTGGGGGAAAGTTAGGGGGGAATTTTATTGTAACCAAGAAAAATTTGTTTATTGCGGTTTTTTTCTTTTTTGGCCAAATTTTGCAATTTGCGGGAAAAAAGGGGAATGGTTTTTGAGTTTTTACCCAAATTTTTTTTTTTAGACGGGAAATGTTCTTTGATTTGGAGTTGGTTGGAAAAAAAGAGTTTTTTGCATTAACTTTGCTTACAATTCCCCCCGGAAAAAAAAACCCCCCCCCCCCCACCCCCCACTTTGTTGGAGTGGGAAAATGTTATTGTTTTTTTTTTTTGAAAAAGATGTTTTTTATTCGAAAAACCATTAGAAAAACCAAGGTTTTTTTTTTTTGTAAAGATTTCAAAAGATTTTGGACAGAAAAATTTTCCAATTTTTTTTGCCCATTAATTCCCTTTTTTTTTAGGTAAATTGCTTTTGTAGAGAACTTGTGGGCTTTTTTTTTTAACCAAACTGAAAAAAAGAGGGTCTTTTTCCCATCGGGTCTGTTGGGAAATTTTTGACCCCCCGCCCATGGGTATGTTTTTTTTTTTTTTACGGGCCCAAAAAAAAAAAAAAAAACCCCCATGTGTTATTTGTCTTTTTTTTATTTTTTTAACCATTTTTAAGGGAAATGTGGTTGGTTTGTATGTGGGGGCATTTTGGTGTTTTGTTTTAAAAAATGTTTTTTGTATTTTGTTTTGCAAAAAAAAAAAAAACCTATTTTTTTTCCCCTAAAAAATTTCAAGGGGGGGGGACAAAGCGCCTTAATAACCTTTTTTTTTTTTTGTAAAGGGTTTATCACCCAAAGGTTTTTTAATTGGGTGGTTTTATTTTCCTCCCCTTTTGTTTTTTTCACTTTATTTTGGTTTTTTTTGTTAAAACCCGAAGGCAAAAAATTTTTAGGGGTTTTTGTTTGTGGCCCCACCACACAAAGAACGGTTTTTTTATTTTTTTTTGTGGGACTTTTGTTTTGAAGAAAAATGGGTGTTTTTTTTTCTTTTCAAAAAGGTGAAAGGTTTTTTGGGGAGGGGAGGGAAAAACCCCAGTGCAAAAATCGGTGAGATAAACCCCCAGTAATTGTGTTTCTTTTTTCCCCCATTCCATCAACGATTCAAAGGTTTTTAAGGAGAACCCTTTTTGGGGAAAGTTTGATTTTTCCCCAGAGGTTTTTTTTTTTTTGTCCTACTTTGCGACTTGATGTACGGGAAAAAAAGGCCCCTTTTTTCTTTTTTTTTGTTTTTTTTTTTTTACCAGGAGTATGTGTTGGTTATGGGGACCTTCGGTCCCGGAAAAACTTTTTGCCAGCTGTTTCTCCCGAAACCACGTTTTTTTTTTTTTTAGGAAAACAAAAAACTTTTCATGGAAAAAAACCTTTCAGGTTTTGCGCCCACAAATTGGAGAATTTTTTTTTTTTTTGTTATTGTTTGTTTGTTTAGGAAACCCCACAACAAGTTATTTTTACCTTTTGTTTTTTTTGTTTACAAAATATTACAAGGGAAGCGTTTTTTAAATGGGGGTGCCCTGGGGACCTTCCGGGGGGGGAATTTGGCTTAAAATTGTGTTTTTTTTTGTTTTTTTGCCCCAAATATAATCCCGAAATTTGTTTTTTTTTTTTTTTTAGTTTTTCCATTTAAAAAATTGATTTAAAGGGAATTTAAAAAATTCTTGATTTAAAACCCTCCGGTGAAGGGGGAAACTTTCGAGTGTTTTTTTTTTTTATTTTAACGGATTTTTGTTTTTTTTCTTATTGTGAACTAAAAAAAAAACTGGGGGGATTTTTACGGATTTAAAAAAATGTTTTATACATTAAAAGGCTTTCGGGGACTTTGGTTTTGGCGCCCAAATAACAAGTTTCAAGGAGGTTTTTAAACTTTTTGCGGGATTAAGTTTTTTTTTTTCTTCCACCGTTAAAAAGCAATGCTTACAAAAAACTCGGTTTTTCGGGTTTTAAAAAAACTTAGGAAAATTTTTAATTTTTTACATTCCCTTTTCAATCATTGAATGATATGAAAAACCATGGATTTTTTGACGGACAAAAAAAGGGAATTTCCATATCTGATCAACACCGGAAATTTGAAAACCTTTAGGACCTTTGCCCAATTTTTTTTGTTTTTACCCAGTTTCTAAAAGGTTTTTTATTTTTTTTGGGTCAATCCAGAGGGGATTGTTTTTGCTTTTTTTATAGGGTTAAAGTTATTTTTTGCCCCCAAAAAAACTTTCAGAGTGTTTTTTTCTTAGGGGAATGGACAGAAGAGAAGCAAAATGGGAGTGGAAAAAATTTCTTTCGGTTTTTTTTTTGATGGAAATTGGGTTCATAAAGGGGGTTTTGGGGACTTTTTTTTCATTTCCCAATGATTTAACGAAGATCATAGTTTGCTTGTGGTTTTCCAAAGGAAAGTTTTTAAGTGGGAAAGGCATTTACTAATAATTTTAATTTCTAACAACCCTTGTTGTGCTTGGGACACCCAACATGTTTAAATAGGAAACTAAAATTTTTCTTGGGAACCACGGGAATTCGGACACCTTCATTTGAAAAAAAATAGTGGTTTTTTTTTGATGGGAAAGAAAGCCTTGGGGGCTAAATTTTAGGGGGCCCCCCTCAATTTATTTTAGGGGGGACATGATTGAATTTTTTCTGTTTTATGGAGGGATTTAGAAATTTACCTTAATGGGGGGCTTGAAAGGCCAAAAAAAAAATTGTTTTTTTTTTTTTTTTTTTTTTTTTTTGTTTTTTTTTTTTTTTTTTTTTACATTTTTTTTTTATGACCAGGATTTTTGCTTAAAACAAAAAAAAAAACAGTGTTTTTAGCAACTTTTTAAAAAAACGTTTTTTTCCAAAAGGGGACTTTAAATTTTTCTTGGGCCCCCCAAAAAGTCCAACATGGGGGACAAGAGTTTTTTTTGTTTTTGCCACAAGACTTCGGTTGTTGTTTTCCCAAACACCCCAACTTGATTTTGTTGGAGTTTAAAAAAAATTTGTTGTTTTTTTTTTTTTTGGTTTTTTTTGTTTACATTTTGATTTTTGGAGATGTGTTCCTCAAACACCACTCTTTTGTTTTTTTGGTTTGTTTTGGGAGTATTCCATGTTTTATTTTTTTCCATTTGGTATTGTTGTTTAAAAAAAACAAAAAACCAGTTTTATGTTCCCAATTTTACTCCAAAGGTTGGTTGGCGATTATTAGGATTTTGGACCAAAAGTGATCAAAAAAAAGTGTTTTACTTTTTTTGATTCAAAGGGGGGGGACAAACAGTGGAAAAAAAAGGTTCATTGAAGTTTTTTGTTTTTTAACTTTAAAAAGTTAGCACTGATGAAACATTGTTTTTTTCTCCGCAAGCGGGAGATACATGTGAAGGAGTTTTTTGTTTGTTTTTTAAAAATGTTTTTACACTCGGATACAGTTTTCTTTTTTTTCATCCAATTTGTTTCCATGTGATTTTTTGTGTTTTTCAAATTTAAAAATTTTTTTGAGGGGTTTTGGTTTGTGAACCCCCCCCCCCCACCACAATTAATGGTGGAAACAGTTGTTAGTTTTTTGGGAAAACTTTGTTTTCCCAAACAAGTTGTTTTACTTTGTGGGGGATTTTCTTTTTTTATAAACAGAGGGCCAAAAAAGTATGTTGGGGGGCCCCCACCCTTTTTCCCGAAGGCGGGACAAAGAAAAAAAATGGTTTTGAATCTTTTATTAGTTTTTCATTTTTCATGAAAAAAAACTTTTATTATGGTTCCCCCCAAGAAAGGCTTTGGTTTCAAAAAATTTGGGGAACCCCACATATTTTTTGCAAGGATTTTTTTTTTAGGTTGCATTTAAATTAGCTCAGTTTCTTGAAGGAAACTTTTTTTTTCAAGGTTTTCGGGGAACCTTGTTGGATTTCCCCACATTATATACCCCCAAAAGCCCAGGTTCCACCCCACAAAAATTTTTGTTATTGTTTGCCATTTTTTGTTTGGAAAAAAGATGTGTGAAAAAAAAAAACCACGAGGATGTATTTTGTGCAAAGATTTTTTTTTTTTTCCCACGGAAGCTGAAGTCGTTCAGTAATTCCATTGGGACCCATCAGGGGCTTTTTATTACCCCCACCAATGCGAAGGCATTATTTTTTTTTTACACCCAGTGTTTTTTTTTTTTTTTGGCCATGGGGTTTTTGTAAAAGGGTATTAGCATGCCATTAAAACCTATATGATTTAATTGGGACCTCTTAGTTTTGCAAGTGGGGGGAAAGGGGGTTCTTTTATTTTTTTTTTTTTAGGAAGAATATTTTTTGCCCCTTTAGAGGTTTAATTTTTAATAAATTTTTTTTTTTGCTATTGAATTATTCTCCCTTTGTTCATTAAATTATGTTTTTTTTTTATTCTGGGTGTTTTTTTTTTTTTTTCCCCATTGCATTATAAAAAACTTTTGCTTTTTCTTATGGTTTTTTTCTTTCAAGGTCTACCAATTTTTTTAAAAAAAAACACCGAGGCTCGGAGGGGAAGGGGGAACTTTTCATTATTTTTTTTGCCCCCCCCCCACGTGTTGGAATAATTTTTAAAACGGGTTAAAAAGAAAATTTCCCCTTAGTTCTCGGCCCTTCTAAGGGACTAGGCTCAAGTTGTTTGGGCATTGATGTTTCTTGTTTTTTTTTTTTTTCCTGAATTTTCATTTGGGGCATGTTCTATGCCAGCCCAACATTTTTTTTTGAGTTTTGGGCCAAAAAATGTTTAGAAGAACATTTTTTGTTTGTTTTGAAAATCGACCCGAATTTTGTTTTTTAAATTGTTTTATGCTTTTATTTGAAGATTGTTACATTTTTCGTCCCCCCACAAGTTTAAATTTGGTTTTTTTAATTTAAACCCCCCCCACAGAGATGGTGTAATGGTTTTTTGGCCCCCATTTAAATTTTGTCCTTTAGAACCATGAGGGGGAGTTAAATCGAGGTTTTTCTTTTTCATTTTTTGTACTTGCTTTTCATGTGAACTTTTTTGGGGTTTTTGTTTTTTTAAACTCGTCATCCGTTTAAAAATGGGTTTTTGTTGGGCTTTTTTTTAATTTTACAGCGGGCTTACGGGTTCATGTGTTTTTAAAAAAAAAAAGTTTTTTTTTGTGTGGTTTCAAGTTTAAACTTTGATAAGGCTGCAATTTTTCTAATTGGGGAATTGTTTTCTGCTTCCTCCCGACAAATTTGTGGCAGAAGGGATACTGTTTCTTTCGGGCCCTTTTTTTGGTTGGTTTTGTTTTTTTACCCCGGTATTCAACATCGTTTCTTGGGCAGGGGGGGGGGACCACCCCCCACCCATTTTGTTGGTGATTTGTTTTTTCCCCCCCACCCCACTTTGGGATTTTTTTGCGGAAAAAAAAAAACACGGGAAAACGGGGGAGAAAAGGGAAGAACCAAAAAAAAAAAAAAAAAACCGATAACGAGGTTGTTTTTAAACCTTTGCATTGGCTTGGGGGACCAAAATTTTGGTTTTGTGATCCATGGGGATTTTTTCCAATTAAGAAAATCTCAACCCTTTTCAAGGTGTTGTTTTCGTTTAAACATTTATTCGCCGACGCCCAAACCCAGGGAAATTTAGCACCCCACGGCAAAACGGGAGGTTGTCAACTTTTCCAAAATTTTTTTTATTTTTTTTTTTTCCTTGTTGGGTTTTATTAGGGGAAATTTTCCAAATTATTTTTGGGTGGGTTCCCACGGCTCCCCCAATTTTTGTTTGGATTTTCATTAATTCGGAAAGGGGGGGTTTTTTTTTCCGGGGTTTTTTTCCCCATGGGTCCTATACTTTGTTCACTTGGGAAACCTATTTTTTTTTTAGGGGGTTCCCCCACCACCGCTTTTTAAGGGTTCAGTCTATCTGCTGAAATTTTTTTTTTTTTTAACTAGGGGACAGGGGGAAGTTTTTCTTTTGAGGAGAAAAATTCTTTCCCCGGAAAAAAAAAAAAAAAAAAAAGTTTCGGGGGAGGGGGACCAGCGAAAAAAGTTTTCCGGAAGAGATGAGGACCACCGGATTTGGGAGTTTGTTTTTCCGGGTTTTCTTTTTTTTAAAAACCACTGAAAAAGTGTGTAAGGGTTTTTAATTTTTTTCATTTGTTTAAAGGGTCAAAATTTTTGGTTTTTCGGCAAAACACGGCCTTTTTGATTTTAATTCTTGGGGAGGGTTTGGTGCCAGAATTCATTTTCTGGTGGAAAAAAACACATTTTCTTGGACATTTTTTTTTTCCGAAGATTTTTTTTTTTTAAAAAAAACCGGAAATGTTCCGCGAAGACCTGTTTGGAACAAACCCGGTTTTTGGTTTTTGCTTTTTTTTTCGCCAGATGGAAAATTTGTTTCCCCCACTTTTTATTTCCCAAAAATTGTTTTTTCGGGGGAAATGTGTTGGTTTCCAAAATCTTTTTGTGTTTTGTTTGGGTTTTTGTGAACTTGAGAAAATTTATTTTGTCTTTTAAGGGGGGGAACCCCCCAGGGCAAATATTTTTTTTTTTTTTCGGAATTTAAAAACGATCGCGGGGGGGAAAAAAATTGTTCTCCGTTGGAATTCGTGAAAAAAAAATCCACTTTTTTTATGGGAAAAGCCAACCTGTTTTTTTTGGGGCTGTTTTTTTTTCCAAAAAAAGGGCTTCTTTTTGAGAAGGGGGGGGGGGAACTTTGGGGGATCCCAAGGGGAAACCCCCTTTTTTTGTTTGGGGGGCCCCATGAAAGGTTTGGGACGTTTTCCAACAAGGGGTGCAAAAATTTTTTTTTTTCTCCATGGGGAAAGCTCCCCACTTTTGTTTCCAAAATTTCCCTTTCTTATGGCCCCCTTTTATTTGTTTTTTTTTTGTGTTTTT
The DNA here is from genome assembly GCA_011799875.1 of Thinopyrum elongatum. NCBI lineage: Eukaryota > Viridiplantae > Streptophyta > Magnoliopsida > Poales > Poaceae > Thinopyrum > Thinopyrum elongatum. The sequence continues at coordinate 457,954,945 of CM022303.1, forward strand.
TGGGGGGGGGGGAACATTAAAAGTGTTGGGGCCATTTTTTTTGGGGTTTTTTTCATGTTTTGCCCCCCCCTTTTTTTACCCCCTTGGGTTTTTTTTTCCTATAAAAAATGTTTGTAAGAGGGGGTGGGGGAAGGAGGGCCACTTTCTTCCCAACACTTCCCACTCCTTGTCATTCACATTACAAGGTGCCATGCCAATTTGGATTTCTTTTGGGCTTTCTCCTTTTTCCCTTTTTTTCCAAAAGCGGCTGGAAAAAAATTTTTTTTTTTTGTAGTTTCGTTAGGGAGGGGCCCGAAAGGGCTGTTCTGGGGTTTCCGGTTGGGAAAACAACTAGTTTTTCTTGGATTGTTTTGTTGAAAGGCCCCTTGGCCGGATTTAGGTGACACGTTTTTTGTTTGTTTTGCAAAAACCCTTTTCTATTAAGAGAGATTTTTCGGTGGTTAGTTTCCGGTTCTTAGTTTCGAGAGTTTGTTGTTGGGGCCGGGTCGGCCGCGTTGGTGGGGTTTTTGGGGCCTCCCGAGGGGCTGTTTTTTTTTCAGTGTGGGTACCGGGGTTTTCCGAGTTTTTCGAAGGGGTTTTTGTTCAATTTTTTCCTTGAAGGGCTGTCCCGACAGTTGACGGTCGAGTTTTTTTTCAAAGTGTGTTATTTTTTTTTCCTCCCCCGAAGGGGCCCGTTTTTTCTGCCACCCACCGTTTTTCCTTTGGAGGGACTTGTCCGACTGGACTTTCCCGGGAGGTGCTGGTTTCCCGAGGGGTTAGGGGACCGAGGGGTATACATCCTCGCGGGTTTGGGAGGTTTTTGTTTAAATTTTTTTTTTTTTCCTTAAGGATTTGTGGCGGGGGATCTTTGCCACCGCCGATCGTTCCAATCGGGGGGGGACCTTTTTTTTACCTTCCGCTTGTTTGGCTTCGAGTCGGTTTAAACGAAAAAGAATTTTTCCCAAAAAAAAAACCCCCTTTTTGTATGGAGTTTTCTCCCATTTTTCTTTTAGTGGTCCCCTGGGCTTGGTTTTTTTTTGCGTAAAGGTTGGAAATTTTTTTTTTGTTTTTTTCTGCAGCGTTTTTACCCTTACATTTAGGTTTACATTGAAAGTTGGTTTTGGGGGAAAATTTTTAACCCAAAGTTTTTTTCATGGCCCCATGGGCTTTATTGAGAGGCCCACCCCAGGGAGGGAAATTAAATTTTTTTTGCTTATCTGAAAAAACCTTTTTACCTGTGGGTCTTTATTGTGGACGATCATTTTTTTGCCTCAACGATTGGAGGGGAATGCATATTCGGGAATTTGTTCTTCCAACAAATGGTAACATTGGGTGTTTGTCCCAGGGGGGGGGAATTTAGTTTAAATTTGGGTTTTTTTGAACCCTTGGGTTTCTTTTTTTAACTTTTCTTTTTCCCAAAATTTGAGGGGCTTTTTGGATTGTGTTTTTTAGCTTTGGTGTGAACCTTTGTGTTGGGGGAAAAGAGGGGGGGGAAAATGGGGGGATTTTTTTTTTAAAATTTTTGTTATTTTTTCTTTGTCAAGGCCCCCACATTGCCCCCATTGGATTAAAGGGGACCCCTGGCCCCCCAGAATTGTGGGTGTTTAATGGACTTCTCTTTTTTTTCAAGGGAAAAGGTGTTTTGGGGCACTTACCATCTTTCTCATGAGTTTTCATTGAGGGTTTTTTGGACCCAGGCTTTTGTTTTAATTTTGGATGGTTTGTTTTTTTACTTTTTTTGCAGCTCTTTTGAGAATATTAAATTGGGGGGTTTTTTTTCATATTATTTAACTTTCTTTGATCCCACAAAAAAAAAAAAGCTTGGTTTTTCCTTTAAGGAGGTTAGGGGTGGCCTTTTTTTTTTGTTGTTTTTTTTTTTACCCCCCAAGGGACCAATTTTTATTTTTTTGGAACTGGGGATGGGCCTTGAAAGTTTCTGTTCTTTTTTTCCACATGTTTTGGATTTTTTATTTAATAATAGAATTCCAAAAGAAAAATCCATCCATGCAGTGTTTTTTCATAAAAAACTTCAATTGATTGTTTACTGGTTTTATTTTCCAGAAGGCCATTTAAACTATTTTTTTTTTACAAGGGGGGGGGGGGGACTTGTTAATTGGTTGGGGGGACAACTTGTTTTTTTTGAGTTTTAAATTTTTATTTACCCCCCACCACCAATTTGTTTCCCCAATCAGTTTTTTCTTAAGAGGGGGGGGGACCCCCAATATTGTTTAAACTTTTGCCCCTAAAGCGTGATTTTTTTTGAAAAACAAAAAAAAATCTTTGATTCCCCCCCCACTTAGAACATGAGGGGGGGGGGGACCTTATTGTTTTTGGGGCATAATCTTGTGTTTTGAAGTTTTAAAGGTTTTTTTAAATGGGGGGGGACAAGTGGAATTTTAAAACTTGGATGAAAGCCCCACAAACTTATTTAATTTTTTCTAACTTTCGAACTTCAACAATTCTTATTTTTTTTTTTTGGCTTACTTGGTTTTGTTCCCTGGGGGGGAGGGGGGGGGGGGTGGGGGGGGGGGGGGGGGGGGGGGGGGTGGGGGGGGGGGGGGGGGGGGGGGGGGGGGGGGGGGGGGGGGGGGGGGGGGGGGGGGGGGGGGGGGGGTGGGGGGGGGGGGGGGGGGGGGGGGGGGGGGGGGGGGGCGGGGGGGGTGGGGGGGGGGGGGGGGGGGGGGGGGGGGTGGGGGGGGGGGGGGGGGGGGGGGGGGGGGGGGGGGGGGGGGGGGGGGGGGGGGGGGGGGGGGGGGGGGGGGGGGGGGGGGGGGTGGGGGGGAGGGGGGGGGGGGGGGGGGGGGGGGGGGGGGGGGGGGGGGGGGGGGGGGGGGGGGGGGGGGGGGGGGGGGGGGGGGGGGGGGGGGGGGGGGGGGCCCCGCCCGATCCCCTCCTCCCTCCTCCCCGGCGCCCGTCGCCACCCAGTCCTCGACGCCGCCCCAGACCACCGTCGCCCGTCGCCGGCCGAGGCCACCTCGCCGCCGCCCGCCTCCTCAACCCTCCCTCCTGCGTGGATCCGTTCGGGGCAGTCGACGCCCCCGATGCCCTGCGCCCGCGCCACCACCGGACCCCGTCGTCACCATCCCCGCCGTCGCCGGCGTTCGCCTCCCCGACCTCCTCCCCGCGCCCACTGCCGTGTCCCTACGCCTCGCGGTGAGGCCCGGCCTCTCCTTCCCCCTGTCCCCGTGCGCACGCACGCGCACGCGCACGCGCCCGTTGGCCGCCCTCGCCTGCGCTGCCCCGCGCCCGTTCCCTGCTCGCGGCCGCGCCCGTAACCGCGCTCCCGTGCGCCTGCTGCTTTTTCCCTGTGGCCTCGCTCGCCCCGCACTGTGCTGCTGCAGCTGCTCGCGCCGACCCCATCCGCCCGCCGCCTCAGCCGCTGCGCCTCCCCGTGCCCGCGCTTTCGGCCTCGCCTCCTGCGTCGTGCCTGCTGCTCTGCAGAGCTCGCCGTCGCCGCCAACCGCGGCCCCGGCCGGTCGGCGCCCAGGTCCGGCGCCCCGGGGCTCTGTTCGCCGCGCTCGGGTCAGCCCCAGCGGGCGCCCACGCCCGTTACCACGCGCCCGCCCCGGTCGGCCTCCTGGGTCACTGCCCAGTGGGGCCCGAGGCCCCTGTGCCGCTGACAGACGGGGCCCAGCCCCTAAAATCGTTTAATGAAAATAAAAATAATATTAATAATAATAATTAAATTAATTAATTAATTAATTAGTTAATTAATTAAGTTAATTAATCCTGATTAGGTTAATCTAATTTAGTTAATTAGTTTAATTAAGTATTAGTTAATCAGTTAACCACTAATTAGCCTAATCAGACGCTGACAGGTGGGACCCACTGGTCCTGACGTCATGCTGATGTCAGCAAACACTGTTTCGGATAATGTTGATTTAATAAATTAAATAAATTCCAGAAATTAATAAAAACTTTAGAAAATCATATTAAATAATCCGTAACTCCGATGGAAAAACTTTGTACATGAAAGTTGCTCAGAACGACAAGACGAATTCGAATACGCGCTCCGTTCGTCCGTCACGCGTCCCTAACTATCCGAACATGCAACCGTCCCTCTCCGGTCATCTGTCTGACAAATGTCCGGAACCGGGAAAACATTCCCGGATGGATTCCTCCTTCCTCGGTGACGTGCAACCACACGTTAGAACACACCCGGCACTGCATATTGTCATGCCGTACTTTGCGTTGCTCATGTTTGCTCTATATTTATACTGTTTTCTCCCCCTCTTCTCTCTCGATAGATCCCGACGCAGCTCCGGAGACCGAAGTTACCATTGACGACCTTGCCCTTGCCGTCGAGCAACCAGGCAAGCCCCCCCCCTTTTGATCATCCCGATATCGCCCATTCTATTTCTCATGCTTGCATTAGAATTGCTGCTGCTGCTGCTGCTTTACCTATTCTGATGCATAGCCTGTTCATTGTAACCTGCTGTTGATAATTACCTGCATATCCTAAACTGTTTAGTCTAGGCTGGGTAGAGACCTATCAGTGACCCCACTTATCCCGACTGCCGCGCTGGATCGTCAGAAGACCCGATCAACGGGATTGAAGACCAGGACCCGACACCGCACATCACCCCCCCTTAGTTGTAACGACACTGCAGCGTTACTATCGAGTGCCGAGGGTGAAACCTCATGTAGCACTTCTGATGTTAACTCTATAGAGTAGCTATTCGGTCGTGGTCATCGAGGGTGATTCCTCCTTCGCCACTTCCGGTAACGATGCTGTCGTGCAACACATCAAGTGTGAACCCATCGAGGGTGAATCCTCCGAGTTCACCTTGACAGACACATCGAGTAGGAATCCAACGAGGGTGATACCTCGGATTCCCCTGATGTTATGGACACACGGATACTTGGACTTTACACTGTTCCTTGGATAGGCGGGTCGGCCCTGAGGGGTACCCGCGTGCGCCTGAGAGGCGAGTGTTGTGAAGACGGGTGCCTGTGTGGTGCCCGAGTGGTGAATACGAGGCGCGGCCGGGCATTCTTAACCCTTGCAGCAAGTCCTCGAGACGGGGCGATGGGGTCACATCTTTCGTGAGTCTCTGCTCATTACCGCAAGCCCTAGTCCATTAACGATTTGGATATTTGATCCGAGCAGGCCTCTGGCCTGATAGCACTAACCATCACGTGGGCATAGTATGGGCGTTTTGCATCGTATGCATCAGCCGAAAGCTCTGTCAGACGTCCAGTTCAGCAATGCGGCATGGAGTGATTGGCGCAATTGTGGTGTTGCTTGGATCTGAGCCATGTGCGCAACGACCCGGAGGGCGAGGGGCGATGGCCAAGACCCCCTTGCGCTTAGGATGTAGACCGGCGGGGACCTCTCTGCTGAGCTGTAGGTAGGGTTGCGATGTGTCGTTTGACCGAGGCCGGGCATGACCCAGGAAAGTGTGTCCGGCCGGATTTAATCGAGCGTGTTGGGTAAGTTGGTGCACCCCTGCAGGGAAGAATACTTCTATCGATAGTCGGTCCTACGGTAAAGGACACTCGGAGTTGTATCCTGATTGATACAATTTAGAACTGGATACTTGGATACTATGGCTCTGGGATTGCTTCTCGCAGGGAGTCGAGAAGGGATCTCAGGATGAGGTTGATGACTGTATGGCTCTGGGATTGCTTTCTCGCAGGGAGTCGAGAAAGGATCTCTGGGTGAGGATGAGACTTAATGATACTGCTTCATTATATTGAACTGTTCTACTCTCTTCTACTGCTGCAAGACCGCTGAAGATGCTAGTCTTCGATAGGACTAGGCCTTCTCTCTATTCTGGCATTTCTGTAGCCCAGTCCACATATACAGCCTCCCTTTGAAAATGTTGCATATGTAGTGTAGATCCTTGCTTGCTGAGTACTTCTGAGTACTCACGGTTGCTTTGTTTTTCTTTTCTCCCCATATCAGTTTGTCGTGACCAAGATGGCGGAGCCCCTGAGACAGCTGTCCCCGCCGACGATCGCTACTACTACCCAGAGGATGGATGCTTCTACGAGTTGACTGACGACCAGGAGTAGGATCGGAGGGTCCCAGGCAGGAGGCCTACATCGTAGTGTTTTATTTTGCCCCGCCTTTCTAAAGGCCTTTCTGTTTCTGTTTCATATCTGTACACAGATATCTGATGCTTCCGCTGACGCTTGTTCGCAAGCTTATGTATTCGAGCCCTCGAGGCCCCTGGCTTGTAATATAAAGCTTGTATGACTTGTTTTATGTTTTAGAGTTGTGTTGTGATATCTTGCCGTGATTCCTTAGGCTTGATCGTGTGCATTTGCGTGTATGATTAGTGCACGATTGAGCCGGGGGCGTCACAAAGTTGACACTCTTCCAAACCCACTGGAAATACTATTATCAATGACATATTCATCATGAGGCTTAAATCTATAGCTACTAATAAAGCAAGTGCGTTTCACCAATTTTTTCATCCATGCACCGCCGAAAAGAATTTTTTTCTATCCGAGGTGGTACTAAATTCTTATGCGTTCGTCTGGTAGAAAAAAACTGGCTTTTCCAGAATTTTGTGTGTGGGCCGCACGCTGTGGCCCAGTGAAGCCAACCTACTTATTTTTCTGCCCACGCAGCTGTAAAAATTCTATTTTTCGCACAGGGCGACAAATAGTTAGAGCTTCGCACGGGACAACCAATAAAGGGTTGTCCCATTATTATTTATTTTTGTGTTTTATTTATATTTTTATTCTCCTTCCCCTATCTCTTTTTCACTTCCAAGTTTATTTTTCTTATTGAATTTATTTCAAAAATTCAAATTCTCAAAAAATGTTCAGAATTAAAAAAAATCAAATTATAGAAAATGTTCAGAATTCTAAAATTTCGTTGCTATTTCGAAAAATAATCGGAACTTGAAAAAAGTTTCCCATTTTTTTAAAATTTTTATTGTTTTTCAAAATTGTTCAAGATTTCTAAAAAGAAAATGGAAATTGAAAAAATGCTCCAAATTCGAAAAAAAATCCTGTTTTAGTGAAATTTTCATAATTCAAAATAATGTTAAAAGTTACACATTTTCAAAAAATGTTATGAATTTTCAACACATGTTCCCATTCTCAAAAACTGTTCACAAATTCAAATAATGTTCATGCTTTATAAAAAAAGTTGGTCTTTTAAAAAAATTGTGAATTTTAAAAGATGTTTCTGTTTCAAATTTTGTTCACGTTTTTCTAAAAGTCTACATAATTTTCAAAAAACTGTTCAGGATTAAAAAAATGCTTCATGTTTCCTACAATATTCAGAAACTTCATGGCTTAAAATCTCCCCGATTGAAAGGAAAAGTAGATTGAATAATTCATGGGCCTTCTCTGGTGTACGGTGACGTAACAAAACTCTTAAATGCCTTCAATCAATGAATGGAAAAATAGCGTATTGATTACTTCACACCCGGCAGAACCGGGAAGCTAAATGTTCCTTTTTCACGTACGCACAGGGTTTTGCTTGCACATATAATTCTCACTAACTTTAAATGCATACTAATTTTTCTCCCGTTGCAACGCACGGGCATATGTGCTAGTAAATTATCAAGATCGTAAGAAGAATTATCACCCCAATCATGATCATTGCAATAAGTAGTAGACATAACAAAATTATCATCCCCAAACTTGTAGTTTTGCGTATTATTAACACAATTGACATTAATAGAATTCATAATAACATCATTGCAATCATGCTTTTCATTCAAGGAGCTAACAAGTGTGGGTGCAATAGCAATAATTTTATTTTTAACATAAGGAACTATAGCAAGTCCATCTCCATAAGCATCATTAATATTGATATCATAGCCATAAGAATAGCAAGCATCACATTCATCAAGAGGGGATATTCAATTAAATCAACGGAATCATAATTATCTATAGATTCATGCATATCACTATTCTCTTCCAAAGTAGCAGACATTCTCTCAATAAATTCATTAACATAGGCATTAGATGCTTAGTTTTCATAGCAATATTTAAGTATGGCAAAATTTTCAGATTCGTAGAGAGTAACATCATACTTTTTAATCAAAGAAGCGTCTTCATAGGCACCCTTAAAAGCAACAAATTCTTTAATTTGTTCAATATCATATAGTAACTATAATCACCCTTGGCATAAGAAGATAAGATTTCATTATCATTAAACTCACATAGGTAGGGGAGGTGTTTTTTAGGGTTCTTAGAGCAACAGGTAAAATCATAAATTTCACATAGATTCCAAGCATAGCATAGCAAAAAATTTATTTGATCCCATAAGAGTCTCCCCTTTTGAGACAAACGATGACAGACAAAATGAGCATTCTCATCTAATGATTTTCCCTCAACTAAACTAGTTGGGGTTTCAGCACGAGCACAAATGGATCGAAGATGATCCAAGTAGAAAACTTTAAGTGGATCCATAGTCATCTTAAATTTTTGCTGTCATTTTCTGTTTTTGAGTGTGCACACATGAAGGCAAAAAGCAAGCAAACAAGCAAAAAGGCAAATGGAAAATATTTTTATGTTTTTGTGAAAGCATTTTAGAAGTGGGGGAGATGAAAACAAGAGGCAAATGGTAAATAAACTAAATGCAAGTAGATAAAAGTTTATGTGTAGGTACCTGATAGATGTTGGTGATGTCTCCCCGGCAACGGCGCTAGAAATTTCCTTTGATTCCACTTGTAAGCTACGTTGGTTTTGTCCCCAAAGAGGAAGGGATGATGTAGTACAGTAGAGGTAGGTATTTCCCTCGGTTAGAACCCAAGGTTATCAATCCAGTGGGAGAACCACGCAAGAACTTGTAGCAGCTCCTACACACAAAATAACAAATACTTGGACCCAACGCAAACAAGGGGTTGTCAATCCCTCTGCGGTTAATTGCAAAAATTAAATCTCATAGTGATAGATAAATAGATAAAAAGATAAAATAAAGTAAAGTAAATAAAAGTGCAGCAATATATTTTTGGATTTTAATATATGATTTAGATAGACCCGGGGCTATAGTTTTCACTAGAGGCTTCTCTCTTGAAGATAGCATACGGTGGGTAAACAAATTACTGTTGGGCAATTGATAGAAAAGTGAATAATCATGATGGTATCTAAGGCAATGATCATGTATATAGGCATCATGTCCGAGATAAGTAGACCGACTCCTGTCTGCATCTACTACTATTACTCCACCCATCAACCGCTATCCAGCATGCATCTAGAATATTAAGTTCATAAAGAACGGAGTAACGCCTTAATAAACCATTATCCTTAGTGGCAACGATACAAATACGTGTCATGTCCCTTTCTGTCACTGGGGTTGAGCATTGCAAGATCGAACCCATCACAAAGCACCTCTCCCATTGCAAGAAAAATCAATCTATTTGGCCAAACCAAATCAATAGATCGGTGAGAAATACAAAGCTATAATAATCATGCATAAAAGAGTTCAGAGAAGACTCAAATAATATTCATAGATAATCTGATCATATACTCACAATTAATCAGATCCCAACAAGCACACCGCAAAAAGTATTACATCGAATAGATCTCCAAAAAACATCAAGGAGAACATTGTATTGAAGATCAAAGAGAGAGAATAAGCCATATAGCTACTAGCTATGGACCTGTAGGTCTATGGTAAACTACTCACACATCATCGAGGGGCAGCAAGGTTGATGTAGAACCCCTCCGTGGTTGTTCCCCCTCCTGCAGAGTGCCAAAAAAGGCCCCAAATGGGATCTGTCAAGAACAGGAACTTGCGGCGGCGAAAAAAATATTTTGGGTGGCTCTCTAATGGTTTCCCGATTTTAGAGAATTTATAGAGGCGGAATTAGGTCAAAAGGGTGAAACATGGGCCTGATACGTCTCCGTCGTATCTATAATTTTTTATTATTCCATGCCCATATTATACAACTTTCACATACTTTTGGCAACAATTTATATGATTTATTGGACTAACAAATTGATCCAGTGCTAGTTCCTATTTATTGCATGTTTTTTGTTTCACAGAATATTCATATCAAACAAATTCCAAACGCGATAAAAATTTATGGAGATTTTTTTGGAATATATGTGAATTTTTGGAAGAAGAATCAACACAAGACGGTGCTCGAGGGGCCCACTAGGCACCAGCGCATGCCAGGGGGGCCCAGGAGCGCCCTGATGGGTAGTGGGCACCTCGTAAGGCAGTTGCTGCCCTTCTTTCTCTGCAAGAAAGATAATTTATGGATAAAAATTTCCTCAAAATTTCAGCCCAATCAGAGTTACGGATCTCCGGGAATTTAAGAAACTGTGAAGGGCCAGAAAACAGGAATGCGAAACAGAAGAGAATAGAGAGAGATCCAATCTCGGAGGGGCTCCCCTCCGCCGCCATGGAGACCCTGGACTAGAGGGGAAACTCTCCTTCCATCTAGGGGGAGGCCAAGGAAGAAGAAGAAGGAGGGGGGCTCTCTTCCCATCTCTCCCGGTGGCATCGGAACGCCGCCGAGGCAAGGATCATGACGGCAATCTACACCAACATCTTCCCCGCCGTCAACACCAACTCTCTTCCCCTCTATGAAGTGGTGTAACCTCTCTATTCCCACTGTAATTCTCTACTTAAACATGGTGCTCAACATAATATATTATTATCCAATGATATGTGGTTATCCTATGATGTTTCAATGGATCTGTTTTGTCCTATGGGTTGATTGATGAATGATTGGTTTGAGTTGTATATTTTATTTTGGTTCTGTCCTATGGTGCCCTCCGTGTCGCGCAAGCATGAGGGATCCTCGCTATAGGGTGTTGCAATACATTCATGATTCGCTTATGGTGGGTGGCTAGAGTGACAGAAGCTTACGCCCGGGTAAGGGGGTTGTTGCGTATGGGATAAAGAGGACTTGATACTTAATGCTATGGTTGGGTTTTACCTTAATGATCTTTGGTAGTTGCAGATGCTTGCTAGAGTTCCAATCATAAGTGCATATGATCCAAGTACGGAAAGTATGTTAGCTCATGCCTCTCCCTCATATAAAATAGCAATAATGATTACCGGTCTAGTTATCGATTGCCTAGGGACAAAATCCTTCTCTTGTGTTACAAAAATATTTTTATTAAACTACTAAATTTATTATCTTGCAATTTATTCATAGTTTTATTCTCGCAAAATACTTCTAGTTTGATACTTGTTCTAGGTAAAGCGAACGCTAAAGTGTGTGAAGAGTTGTACCGATGGTCGATAGAACTTGACGGAATATTTGTTCTACCTTTAGCTCCTAGTTGGGTTCGACACTCTTACTTATCGAAAAAGGGTACAAATGATCCCTATACTTGTGGGTTATCAAGACCTTTTTCTGGCGCCGTTGTCGGGGAGCAATAGCGTGGGGTGAGTATTCTCGTCTGATCTTGTTTGCTTTATCACTAAGTAGTTTTTATTTTCTGTTCTATGTTGTTTTGTATCTTTAGTTATGGATATGGAACACGAAATACCAAAAAAAAATAGTTGTACTTGCTACTCATGGAGGTGGGGAACCCCCTAAAACCCTTGATGCTCGTTATGTTCAAAATATTAAACACTACTTTGATAGTCCTGAGAAAACCCCATTCAACTTGATCATGGGAGACACGTTGGATCAACATGAATACTTTAGGGATTATCACTTGACTCAAAAAGGAAAACTGTTATGGGATCAAATTGAAATGTTGCATTGGTATGCTTGGGATCTATGCTCTAGATATGAATATACTTGTTGCTCTAGGATGAAGGCTCCACACATTCCCTGTTCATGTGAATTTCATGATAATGAAACCTTGGCTTCTTATGCTAATGGTAGATATGATTACTATGATGTGGAACGAATAGAAGAATTTGTTGCTTTTAAGGGTGCTTATGAAATTGAATCTCTGTTTGAAAAGTATGAAGATTATGATGATGTTGTTTATAGACCTGCAAATTTTGCTATACTTAAATATTGCTATGAGAATTATAAATACAATTACGATATTGATGTATTTATTGAGAAAGTCTCCGCTGTCCAAGAAGAGACTAATATTTTGCAGGAAACTATGGAAGAAGAAATTGATGAAATTGTGAGCTCATTAGATGAAAAAGATGAGGAGGAGAGTGAAGAACAAAAGGAGTAAGAGCGAATTACCTACCCGTGCCCACCTTCTAATGAGAGTAACTCTTCAACTCATACATTGTTGAATTTCCCTTCGTGCTTACCGAAGGATGAATGCTATGATCATTGCTATGATCCCTTGGATTCATTTGAAATATCCCTTTTTGATGAAATTGATGCTTGTTATGCTTGTGGCCAAGATGGCAATATGAATTATGCTTATGGAGATGAACTTGCTATAGTTCCTTATATTAAGAATGAAATTGTTGCTATTGCACCCACACATGATAGTCCTATTATCTTTTGAATTCTCCAAACTACACTATATCGGAGAAGTTTGCTTTTATTAAGGATTATATTGATGGGTTGTGTTTTACTATTGCACATGATGATTTTGGTGAATATAATGTGCATGTGCTTTTTGCTCCTTCTTGCAATTATTATGAGAGAGGAACTACATCTCCACCTCTCTATGTTTCCAACACGATAAAAATGCAAGAAACTGTTTATGCTATGCATTGGCCTTTACTTGATGTGCATGAATTGTTCTTTTATGGCATGCTAATGCATAGGAAGTGAGTTAGACTTTGTTTTTGCATGATATATGTTGCTTTGTGCTCACTACTAAATGCCAAATCATTGTTAATTAAAATTGGCTTTGATATACCTAGGGATCCGGGTGGATCAATTACTTGAGCACTTTATGCCTAGCTTAATGGCTTTAAAGAAAGCGCTGCCAGGGAGACAACCCAGAAGTTTTAGAGAGTCATTTTATTCTGTTGTGTGCTTTTATAAAGTTTAAAAACAAAAAAAATATAGAGGGGAACTTAAACTTTTCAAAAAGAAAAGTGAAAGGAAGAAAGACGAGCACCGTTGAAGTGGGGGAGCTCCTTGAACTTTCTTCATGCCCATGGAAACTTTGTGAATATTAATTATAGAAAATTTTCAACAAAATTAATTATCCCCTTGTACAAATCCATTGTATTATAAAAATAATGTGAAAAGATTTGCCTTTAGGATGTTTAGATTGCTTGTTTGGTATGTGCGGTGCAAAAACAGAAAGTTTGGTTGTATTGCGTGAATTTACATTTTTTACTGGAACGTCAAAAGTTTCTAAAAAATTTGAACAGTTCTGCTATGCAATTTTTTTCCTAATCTTTCAGAATTTTTGAAGTTACAGAAGTATGGTCAATGTTTAGATTACCACAGACTGTTCTGTTTTTGACACATTCTGTTTTTGTTGTGATGTTTGCTTATTTTGATGAATCTATGGATTGTATCGGGAGGTATAAGCCATGGTGACGGTAGAATACAATAGGTATAATGCAATAATAAAACATGAATGGTGTCGGTGCAACAAACCCTGGGTCTGTTGCCCAGACTGTGCACAGGCCCAAGATCAAGATTGCAACATCCAAGATCAGACCAAGCACAAGAGATCAGCTCTTTGAAGAATCAGAGCGCAGATCAAAAAGACCAAGTCAAGCCAAAGAAACAAGACACCACTAAGGGAAAACTTCCCTTGCCAGGCAGGCGAACTTGGCAAGGTCAAGGTTGCCCCAGAAGCAAGCCTCAAGACCGTCCCGGCAGGCCTGCCGGGTCCTACGAAGGCAAAACACCCCGCCAAGACTCCACCGCACCACCTCACAGCGACGCAAGTCATCGATCGGTGCGGTGTCAAGCCCCAAAGTGACTAAGTGGCTGTTCTTTGCCACATGGCAGCCACTTCCTACAGAAATCACCTCCAAACGACACCCGTCCAGTAACGTGTCATGCAGACAGGAGAGAAGGTGGCCGAACAGCCCGGCAAGGCGTGCCGGGCAGGCCATGATGTGACACTAAGCGGCGCATTTAATGCGCTCTGCCCTGTCTGCAGAGTTAGGTATGATAGCACTGTTTGCTATCTAATCAGTACACAATGACTGATTTGCCACTGTGGTGACCCCATGATCTATAAAAGGAAGCCCATGGCAACCATAGAAAGGATTCGGACCATGGTACACTCGTACGCACGTAGCCGCTCTCGCCCCGAGGCAACCCTGTCGGGCAAGAACACTGCGCTTCCACCAAAATCCACCATCAATCCACCAAAGCAGGAGTAGGGTTTTCCGCCTCACGACGGCCCGAACCTGGGTAAAATTGCCCGTGTGATCTCTGCCGTGCTGCGCGACGTTCTCCTCTCTTTGTGCGATGTGCTCACCCCCCTGCCGAACCACAAGGGGCTCATGGCCCCATAGGTGGCCGTGGTTTCCCACGACATCTTTGGCGCGCCAGGTAGGGGGACGCTCTTGCGCGAACCCAAGAAGCGTACGTAGCGCGTCATCTTCATCATCGTTCCCTTCATCAACGGCTCCATCGTTCATGGCGCCCAAGAAGAAACATGGTGTTGCCGCCCAGCCGTCCTCCTCGAAGGCCCTGCCGCACGCGACCATCGACGCCGCGGGGGCTAAGGGGATGCCTGGGGATGTGGACGCTGCGGGGGATGTGGTCGATGCAGGCGGCGTCGCCACCACCTCCCCTGTGGCCGAAATAGGAGCAGGAGGCACCGGAGAAGGACAACACGAACATCATCCCAGCGGACATGCCCTACGAGTTACGGGTAGAGACATCATTCCGTCTGCACCTCTCTGCCTGCCCGAATGGCACAGCCATAGCGGTGGCATTCGCTCTGGGGCGAATCGCAATCCTCCGGCTGCCCCCGCTTTGGGCGCGACCATAGGACATGCGCCACCCTCGGAGCAAGCTGACCCAGCCGGTGCACCAAACGGAACCGCTGGTCCACAAGCGCCTTCACCTGTCACCACGCCATCTTGGCGACTGGCTCACGATGATGAGAACATGGCGCGACCACTACCGGCACCATCAGGAGCCGGGCGACGTTACGATCTTCATCGACATCCATGCCAAGCACCGCTTCGGAGGCCATGGCGTGGGCCCAGCTACTGTTGAGATTTTCACCGATAGCCAATCAGATGGATGAGTGGAGAGCCACCATTCAGAGCCTGATTGGCTTCGCTGAGGCGGGAGGATCGCAGTGAGCTGGCCCGCCACGGCCTCCCCAGGCGACGACAACGGCTCACGCTGCTAGCCATGCGGAAGGGGCCACCCCCACGATGCAGTCCCCTCCACGGCAGCCAGCACGGGAGCCGCGCGACCAAGAACCCGACAACATCTTGATGGCTTCATCCAACCCTCGAGCGCATCAAGGACAACGACCAGTCCTGGAGGACAGCCAAGGGGAAGGCGCGCGCGTCAACGTTGAGCGACGCCGCGACGCCCACCGCCAGTCCGACAAGCGTGATGGCCCCGACTTCGACGAGCCCGCACTCACCAAAGGCGGGTACCTGCCTTTCGAGGTTGGTTACCCTGCCTTCACCCATGAGTTGCGGCAAGTCCATTGGCCATCCACTCCTACGTTCAAGCCAGAGATACCAGAGAAGTATGACGGGACACTAAACCCGGCGGAGTTCTTGAGCATCTACACCATCGCTGTTCAAGCTGCCGGAGGAAGAGATGAGAAGGTGTTTGCCAACTACTTCCCTTTGGCACTCAAGCCAAATATGAGGTCTTGGTTGATGCACCTGCCGGAGAACTCCATTTCGACCTTGTCTGACCTATGCCACGAGTTCGTTGGCGCCTTCACGGGCGGCCATCAAGAACCAGGGCGGCCCAGCGACTTGCAGCTCCTTCTGCAGAAAGAAGGAGAGACTCTGCGGAAGTACATGCAGAGATTCAGCCGAGTCCACAGGAATATTCCCGACATCCACCCGGCAGCTGTGATAGTTGCGTTCCAGTCCAACGTACGCAATCGTCGGATACGTTCCAAGATGAACGTTCGATTGCCCAAGACTGTGAAGGAGCTTTACACTCTGGTGGATAAGTGTGCTCGGGTAGAGGAGGGGAGGAGGCTCCCCGGAGAAGAGGATGGCGTTGACATCGACTCAAAGGATGATGACGAGGCCGCCAGTCAGAAGAAGAACAAGAAGCGCAATAAGAGGCGCAAGGATAAGGCTGTGATGACCGTTGAGGGATCGGGCACGCCTAGTACCAGCAAGAAGGCAAAGACTGAGGCACCCGGCAAGGAAGTTGCCGCGTGCACTGACTGCCGGGAAGCCGCGGCTGCCGAAAAGGCTGGGAAAGGCGATGGGCCGTACTGCAAGATCCACCGGACCAAGGGCCATGATATCCAGGAGTGTCATCAGGTTGAGCAGCTCGTCAAGAAGCTGAGGGCTGAATATGAGAAGTGTGATAAGGAAAAAGGTCAGAATGGTACTGGTGGGAAGGTTCGAGCCGGCGGAGCAAGCCGCCTCGGCAAGGCTCCTCAGAATCAAGGAAAACCCACCAGAGGACGTGAGAAGGAGGATTGCAATGATGAGAGTGATGGAGGAGATGAAGAGGAAACCAGCGAGCAGGAATTCCAGAAAGCCACTGACGCCTTGTGCATTGACGGGGGTGCATCCCTGCACTCCTCTCACCTCCAACTTAAACAGTGGGCGCGCGAAGTCAATGTCGTGGAGCCAGCGGTAGATTTTCGAAGGCCGCTAAAGTGGTCCTGCACGCCCACCATCTTTGACGAAGAGGACCACCCTAACCGCACCACCGCGGTAAGGTGCTTGCCGTTGTTGGTCTCACCAACAATCTGCAACCTCAAAGTCACAAAGATGTTGGTTGACGGCGGGGCCGGGTTGAATCTGATTTCTCCAAAGGTCATCAGCAAACTTTAGATAGCAGAGGAAGAGCTCAAGGTTACCGGTACGTTTCAAGGAATCAACCCTGGCAGGAGTCGTCCTAAGGGGAAGATCACGTTGCCAGTGACATTCGGGGGAGAGTTGAATTACCGGACTGAGAAGATCGTGTTTGATGTGGTCGACCTCCCCCTGCCGTACATTGGAATCCTTGGTCGCCCAGCTCTGGCCAAATTCATGGTGGCATCCCACTATGCCTACAACACCTTTAAGATGCCAGGACCGATGGGCGTCATTTCCATTCCGTCAGATAAGAAGGACACAATCATTTGCGTGGACAAGATGTACCGGGAGGCAGTCGCGGCAGAGGCCGCTACTCCCGCCAAGGAAAGCAAAGGAAAGAAGAAAGCTAACAGGGACACCAGCAAGGAATCCGGGAAGCGTACCTCTTCGGAGTACACTGCGCCTATTGATGACTTGCCGGAGAGTTCCAATAGCAAGAGATCCAAGGCTGCTGCACCCGCTGTGAAAAAGGTCCCGGCAGGGCTGGCTGGCGCTGATGGTACTTTCACTATTAGTGCCACCCGTGATGATAAATAGGAAAGCGCGTTCGTTGCCTTCCTGCGGGCGAATATCGATGTGTTTGCTTGGCAACCATCTGATATCCCTGGTGTTCCCAGGGAGGTAATC
The DNA here is from genome assembly GCA_011799875.1 of Thinopyrum elongatum. Classification (NCBI taxonomy): domain Eukaryota; kingdom Viridiplantae; phylum Streptophyta; class Magnoliopsida; order Poales; family Poaceae; genus Thinopyrum; species Thinopyrum elongatum. The sequence goes on from CM022303.1 coordinate 457,972,349, forward strand.
AAGCACCACCTTGCTGTCTGCCCACATGCCCGACCCGTCAAGCAGAAGGTTCGAAAGCAAGCCTTGGAGCGGCAGCAGTTCATTGCCGAGGAAATCAAGAAACTTGAGGCAGCTGGTCTGGTCAGAGGAGTATTGCATCCGACATGGTTAGCAAATCCTGTGGTGGTACGCAAGGCCAACGGGAAATGGAGGCTGTGCATAGATTTTACAGATCTGAACAAGGCATGCCCGAAGGACCCATTTCCCTTGCCGCGCATCGACCAGATTGTGGATTCCACCTCCGGGTGTGCCTTCTTTCCTTCTTGGATGCCTACTCTGGATATCATCAGATCTTTATGTCCAAGGAAGACGAAGAGAAAACCGCGTTCATCACCCCGTGTGGTACGTATTGCTTTGTACGGATGCCTTTCAGGTTGAAGAGCGCCGGGTCCACTTTTGCAAGGGCAGTTCAGATTGGTTTTGAGTCACAGTTGCACAGAAACATTGAAGCTTACATGGATGATATTGTGGTCAAGACTAAGGACAGATCAACCCTCATTCAGGATTTGGAAGAGACATTTGCTAATCTGCGCAAGATCAACTTGAAGCTAAAACCGAAGAAGTTTGTGTTTGGCGTTCCTTCCGGCAAGCTACTTGGCTTCTTTGTGTCCCACCGGGGGATAGAGGCCAACCCCGACAAGATCAAGGCTATCGAGCAGATTCAAGCACCCAAGACAGTCAAGGACGTGAGGCATTTGACTGGATGTGTTGCCGCGCTTAGCAGATTCATTTCAAAGTCTGCCGAGCGTGGCTTGCCGTTCTTCAAAATTTTTAAGAAGGCAGGACCCGTAGAGTGGACCCCAGAGGCAGATGCTGCACTACAGGACTTGAAGGCCTACCTTTCCTCTGTGCCCACCTTGGTCGCTCCCAAACCACAAGAGCCGTTGCTGCTATACTTGGCGACAACTAATCATGTGGTTAGCACAGCACTGGTGGTGCAGCGGGAGGTGGATGAAGCGGCAGCCACAGCCAGTGTCCCCTCTGGGGAGGAAAGTGAGCACAGCCTGGTAAGGTCAGATGCAGATCAAGACAGAGAAGAGCAAGGCAGCGGAAACAACCCCAAGGATGCGGCAAAGAAGAAAGTGGTGCAGCGCCCAGTTTACTTCATCAGCTCCCTGTTGCAGGAGGGCTAGATCCAGGTACTCTGGCATGCAAAAGTTGATTTTTGGCCTTGTCATGGCCTCAAGGAATCTGCGCCACTACTTCCAAGCCCACGAGATCACGGTTGTCACCCGCTTCCCTTTGCAACGGATACTCTGAAACCCTGAGGCTACTGGCAGATAGTGGAGTGGGCCTTGGAGTTATCCAGCTTTGGTTTGAAGTTTGAGAGCACGTCAACTATTCAGAGCAGAGCATTGGCAGAGTTTATTGCAGAATGGACGCCAACTCCTGATGAAGAAGTGTTGGAGACAGTTATTCCCGGCAAGGAAGCGCCCCAAGAATGGATCATGTATTTCGATGGTGCCTTCTCCCTACAAGGTGCAGGGGCTGGCGTGCTTCTCGTTGCTCCCACTGGAGAACACCTAAGGTACATTGTCCAGATGCATTTCCCTGGGAGGAGGCCACCAACAATACTACAGAGTACGAGGGGCTCCTTGCCGGGCTTAGGATTGCAACAGAACTGGGGATCAAGAAGTTGATCATCCGCGGAGACTTGCAACTTGTGGTGAGACAAGTCAACAAGGATTACCAAAGTCCAGTGATGGAGGCATACGTCGAGGAAGTGAGAAAGTTGGAGGAGCGCTTTGATGGATTGCAAATAGAGCACGCACCCCGTGCGAAAAACAACATGCTGATCATCTGTCGAAGTGCGCTGCGCAAAAGCTTCCTGTGGAACCAGGGACTTTTGTTCTCCACCTGACTCAGCCCTCCGTATCCCCAGCAACAATGGCCAGAAAGAGGAGGAAACTGGACTCTGACAAGCCTCTCCCGGTAGAACCTTCCGAGGCTCCTGGCAGAGAACTTGTCGGGAACAACTCCCCTTCGGTCGCTAAGCTGCATCCTCCCGCCAGGCCACCGGTCCTTGCGATCGAGGAATGCACTCCCATGAACGAGGAGGTGCCGCTAGTCCTTATTGCCGAGGCTCAGGCTCCAACTTGGGTGCGGCACATAGTCCATTTCCTCCAAACTAGAGAACTTCCCGAAGAGCAAGAAGAAGCTGAAAGAGTAGCCCGGAGGGCAAGTATGTATCAGCTCGTTGACTACACGCTGTACAGAAGGAGGCCCAACGGTGTGAAATTGAAGTGCATTTGTCGGGAAGGAGGAAAGGAACTGCTGGCAGAGATACACAAGGGTATGTGCGGCTCAAACATCGGATCAAGGGCTCTGGTTGGGAAAGCTTTCCGGCAAGGATTTTACTGGCCCACAGCCCTCCAAGATGCAGTTGAGTTGGTCACCAAATGTGAAGCCTGCCAGTTCCATTCCAAAAATATCCACTTGCCTGCCCAAGCTCTTTAGACAATCCCTTTGTCATGGCCGTTTTCGGTCTGGGGGCTCGATATCTTGGGCCCTTTCCCCTGTGCTACCGGGGGCTTTGAATTCTTGTTCGTTGCAATCAACAAGTTTACAAAGTGGCCAGAAGTAGAGCCCATGAGAAAGGTGACTACTCACTCAGCTATCAGGTTCTTGAAAGGATTGGTCTGCCGTTCGGAGTCCCTGCTCGAATCATCACCGACAATGACACCCAATTCACGAGCCACACCTTCATGCAATACGTTCATGCCCTCGGAAGCAAGATCTCATTCGCCTCTGTTGCTCATCCAAGGAGCAGCGGGCAAGCTGAGAGGGCGAACGCTGAAGTGCTAGGAGGACTCAAGACGAGAACATTTGATAAGCTGCAGAAGTGCGGCAGGCGGTGGACCGACGAACTGCCGGTAGTTCTTTGGTCCCTCAGAACGACACCAAATCGAGTTACTGGGCAGATGTGGCACCCCGGCTCAGAGTAAACCGGAATGCCCCGTATTCTAGCCCAGGGACAAGTCCTCTGGAATATGGCACTGTTGGCATAGAACAAATCAGCTCTTTATTACAATGGATAGGGTTACAAAGGGTACATGGATTACATCGGCACGGCGACACTACGCCTACCCGGGGTAGCTCTATGCTAACAGTGGACTAACTCTCTTGGCAATGGAACAACGACGACGGTGATGCACTCCACTCCATAGGGACTCTGGCTAGAACGCGTCTCCTAGGTCGCAAACTCAGGATCCTCGACAAGCAAGCAATCATGGCATGACCTGCAAACTGGCATGACACGCCAGGTGAGTACTTTGAATGTACTCGCAAGTTCACAACAAACATCAGCATTAAGGCAAGACAACATCATAGCAGTCAAAATTAACAAGCAGGGTTATCCAGCAAGATAACTTCTGAATTAAATGCAGTAAGGTAAAGCATATTTAATTTTGTACTCCAAATAATCTCAGGATGCAATCCAAACCTGTGCCAAATCCCAATTCCCAAGCATGAGGTCATCCGACCACTCAACTCATAGCCATCCCATGGCTATCATATCATATACCTGATTCCGTCTGCACCATAAGTCAAACATACTCTCTTCCGGGTTGTCTCACAACCCTCAGAATACTCATGATCCATCGAGTACTTCTGATCATACGACGAGTTCTTCCATCATCATCATCATCATCACTACTATGGTTGACCACCTAGTGAGGTCTGGGCGGACTGTCCAATACCGTGGACACGGCTATTCGAATAGATTTTACACTCTGCAGAGGTTGCGCACTTTACCCACACTATGGAGCACTGACCTCGTGATCCCATTCGGGTGGACCAGCATTGCTCCAACGAAACCCGCCTGACCCGTGACTCTTCCATCGTACCACCGGCAATCACACTCCCTCGGAGTCAAGCCTTGGGTGGCCCCGTGTCACCTCGTGACACCCTGCCACCGTCGTGGCCAAACTAAACTGTCCCAAACGGGGACGGGATCCCAAACAACTCAACTGGGCTCACAGGGTTATCGTCGTCTACCTGATCAGGGCAGCACGCACGCATAACCCTCCCTCTTTGAAGGTACCGGTGAAAGAGCACGCGATCAGACCAAGTCAAGGCCGTCCCATACCGGCAAATGTGGTTGCACGGATAAGTCCGGACAGGTGACTCAAGGTCAACCATGAAATATCTAATCCCCGAATAATATTTCGGTCATGGCTGACACTCCGATAACCAGTATGCTTAAGCCACTGCTACTAACTCATTTCTACGAACTGCTGGATGAACTCCAAAATAATCATAGACAGTGATCTCAACATCATAGTATCAACAAGTGGGTAAGCTACTAGTCACTAATAATCCGATACTCAACATGGTCGTCACCTATCCAAGAATTAACTCGATCATTGCATAATCCAATCCACTTCACAAATAACTCATACTTGATGTTAAAGTAAATAGTTAAACTATGATATTGCAATGCAATGATGCAGATGAGAGTTGTGGCTTGCCTGAGGGTGAAGGGATCATCGGGAAGGAGTGCGGAGAGTCCGCGGGAAGAGTTGCCGAAAACAGTTCTCTCCCGGAGGGGCTCGATCGGAGTTGTGGATAAAAAGTTATAAGGGTTTTTCTGCCAGGGACTAATCTGCAGAAATAATAATTACATTTAGGTCCTTGGGCAGAGCAGCTGGTCGCGCACTTAGGCAGAATGCGCCTTCCAGTGAGGGAAATGGAAAGGCGGCGGGGCGCGTCCACTTATCCGAGCTGGCGGGTGCGGGGTCGGGCTCGGTGTAGCTGACCGGTGGGGCCCGCGTAGCTTCTCTCTCTCTTCCCTCGCTCCTTCTTCTTCCTCCGACAGAACAGAGAGGAGAAGCGCGACAGAGGCGAGGCCGGTGCCGGCAGCGGCGACTCCGGCCGTCTCCGGCCGTGCTCAGGCCACCGGAGGAACCAGGGGACGACGCCGCGCTCGGGGTAGGCCAAAGGAGCGGCGGGGAGCGAACATGGCGACGGGTACCGTGGGGAACCGAGGCGGGCGCCGGCGAGAGGCGCGGGCGGCTCCGGCCACCCCTCGCGGTGCTCGGCACACCGGCGTGCTCGGGGAGGAGTGGAGCATCCATCCCCGCATCACACGGATGCCGAGGAGCACCGAGATGAGTGGGGCGGCGACCGTGGCGGACGACGGCTCCGGCGAGATTGGGCGCGGGTGCCACGGTGGTGGAGGGGAGGGGCTGAGGCTACGGGGAGGTTATACGAGCTCCGGGTGGTCCTCTGGTGGTGGTTAAAGGGAGAAGAGGTGCCCGGCTCGCCGGAATTGCAGAAAGCAGAGGCGGCGGCCATGGCGACAGATGGAGGCAAGGAGGGGCTCTAGGGTTCGGCTGAGCGGCTGGGGAGGGGTGGTGAGGTGAAGAAGAGCGGCTGGGGAGGGCTAAAGGACTCGGGGAGGGGGGCTATATATAGCCACGGGGAGGAGGGCTCGCGATGGTGGCCGAAGCACCGAGACGCACGGCCACGGCGGCGATCTTAGCCACATACTGGAGCTTGCAGGCGAGCTAGCTGGACGGTAGCGTTGCCGACCTGATGAGCATTCCATGCAACACGACGGCTCGGGGAGGAAGAAGCCAGAGAGGGAGGTGACAACTCGGGTCACGGGCGAACAGAGCTGCGACGGCGACCGTCATGGCAAGGAGAGGAGGTAATCGGAGGGGAGAAGGTTCGGGAGAGGGGCTGGTGGAAGCCGCGGAGCCGTAGGACACATCCGGACGAGCAGAGGCCGGCCGGAGATGACCGGACGGAGCTCACAGAGAGCAGAGCGCCGTTTTGGCATGCTCTCTGCGTGGTCACCACGTGCATATGATGCCACGGCCACGTCTTTGACACTAAATATTATCCAGTGTGTAGTCCCTCCAGGATACATTGCAAATTAGGTGATATATCGATGAGATGAGCTGTAGGTAGACGGGAGTGGTCACTGGAAGTTTGCTGTAGCAAACTTGACCACACCACTGCGATGAACAGAAAAGTGATATGGTTAAAATGAGATGTCTGGAAGGTCTCGGGTAAGAAGTACTACAATACTGGGGGTTTTGGAAGGAATTGGACCAATATACATCATAGTTGCTTTGCAACAGCACAATTGGTCCAGAATCAAGATCATGATGGTGCACTCAAATGAAGAAGCCACTTGAGCTGAAATTTGGCAAGGCAGAGTTATTTGGACATATGAAGATTATGTAAAAATTTAATACCAAATGGACATGCCAAAATGGTACTTCCTTCACAGCTATCCTCTCTGTCCAGAAACTTGGAATAATTCTAGAGAAATATTGGGAAGATTAATTGAGCCAATATTTTGTGGAGAGGTGTTATATAGGTAGGAGAATGCTCTGGTAAATTTTCAGAAATTATGGAGCAATATAAAATATAGTTGCTTCACAATGTGAAAATCTGACCAGAAACCAAGATTTGAGGCTGTGCTCTCATAGATGATTGGATAGGGTTTAAACTTGGTGGAGAGTCATTATTTGAGCACATGAATATGCTTGAAAAATTTCAAAACATTTGGATACTCCTAGCTAGCACTTGCTTCACAAAGATTCCAGTTGCCCAGAAACTTTGGAAATTAGCCAAGAGAGATTTATTATCCAAATAAAGTTGAATTTTGGCATGTGGCAATGATATGGATAGGAAAGAGTGCACAAAAATTTTGAGAGCAAGCAAGCGAATATAAAGGGTACTTGCTTCACAAACTGCCAGCTGGGGCAAAATCAGAAAATGAATATTTGTGAAATATTTTTGGGTATGGCAAGGAATATTTTGACATATCTGTATAAGATATGTCCCAAAGGATTTATGGGAATTATTTGAGAATTTTGGGAATGATAGAAATATGAGTTGCTTCACAACTCAGGGCAAACAGAGTTATTCCTTTAATAGAAAAAGGAATATTCCCAAGAAAAGAATATTGGGATTGGTCCAAAATGGAAATGACAAGGTCTTGGGATAGTTTTGAAGTTGGCAAGCCACTTGTGAAGAAAAATGAATATTGATCCATCCAGGTTTCAAGACCACTAAGTCACAGAAAAGCAAATCCGGACCAAAATTAAAAGCAAAAGAAAATGGGCAAAATCCAGGGTGTTACAGCAGACTCCCTTCTCCCTAGTCTATGGGGCAGAAGCAGTTATCCCCACGGAACACATTTATGGGTCACCTCGAGTACTTGCCTACCATGAAGTAGTGCAGGAACAGCATCGGTGTGACGACGCTGTGCTACTCGAGGAGAACCGTCTCCGGGCTGCTACGCGTGCTGCATGCTACCAGCAAGCCCTGCGTTGCTATCACAGCCGCAGGGTTCATGCCCGGAGTTTTGAGGAAGGCGACCTTGTCCTTAGGTGCGTTCAGTCTGCCAAGGGTACAAACAAGTTGACACCGAAGTGGGAAGGCCCTTACCGGATGGTACTAGTCACCAGACCTGGCGCAGTCCATCTGGAGACCGAAGATGGCATTAAGTTGCAAAACTCATGGAACATTGAGCATCTCCGCAAGTTCTACCCGTAAGGCACTGCTGTCGGGCCCTGCCCGGCAGCCACCCTTTTGTACAGGCCTTGCCTCTGTTGCATGTAAACCCTTGTACAAAGCCAGGCACAGACCCTGAGCAACAGTAATAAATGAAGCGCTGGGGGCCCCCGAAAAATTGCATGCATGCATAAGCATATCATGAGCATAGCATGTTCATATAGATAAGATCGCATGTGGCATCATTTTCATCTGCACCAAAACTGTAGGCTCCTACCGTGGATTCGGTCCCGAAGACGAGAAGAGAAGACAAGCCTATATTGCGATCCCCGGCAAGCCCAAACAGATAAGTTCTCTCTCTAATCCATACGTGTTCTGTAAGTAAAAACTTGTGCATAAAGAAACCTCACTGCTTTCGAAACTTAGGTGCTCCCATCCCTTGACTCGAATGTTGATTCGGTCTGGGTGGTTGTAGTGGCCTTTGACGAGAAGGTTTGGCGGGGGGCTGGTCCCTCTTTACAATTTGTGCCCGGCAGGCTTGGGTCCGCGGCAGCAAACTGAGAGTACCGGCAGGATAGCCTGCCGGGAAAAACTTGTTTACTTGAGTGTATAGAGGCATTTTACCTCTGCATGGACATGTTACATGCACAAGTACCCGGCAAGGTTTATATTTTTCATTAATATGCTGATCGACAAGTACAAATCTTACAGAACACAAACATGGATAAAAGAGATTACATTATTTGAACTAAAGTTTGGCGAATGCCTACATGTTTTAGATTGAAAAAAGATAAGTGCCCCGTAATGCCGTTGCTCCATTTTTCTCCCCTTTGAAGCTACGGAAGGGAGACAAAGAAGATGGAGGGAAGGCCCAGCTGGGATTTGGCGCCTCCCCAGGATCAGGATTGTGCCATTCCCAGGCTGGGAGGAAGAAACCGGAGGGCAGGTGCGGATGGTGACACTGCCGGATGCCCAGCCGGTGATGATGGTGCTGCCGGCAAGCACGCCTCGTCGGAGCGGTCGTTCTCGCTCTTGATGTGTCATGGGTTGCCGCCACCTTCCTCACTGCTGCCGCCTAAAGCTTCCCCCACGGCGGCCAGGGCAGACACTAGGCGCTCCGGGTGGCTCCACAGAGAGCATGGTCGTCTCCAACGACCCGGAGATAGGAGGTTGCCGCCCTTTGAAGAAGCATGCGTGGGGACAAAGAGCCCGCCCGTGCGTCGGATAGACAGTACCCTGAAGAGAGGGATTTGCCGTTACCAATGATGAACCACTTTTGCGGCCTCCCTCCAGCATCACAAGGAAAGGGGGAATAGGCCATGATCAACTACCACGCCTTGCGCTCATTATGAGCTCCGGCGTGGTGTCGCTTGCGTCGCCCCTCACAAAGATTGAAGCTACGGGCGGCACGATGACGAGCGCACCGGAGTCGCTACCTCTGGTGCTACCACCACACTGCCCGCACGCCCCCAGAGGCCTGCACGAAGACAGGAGGGGGATCCTACCCCAGCAAAGGCGTAATCGCACCTTTCCTCTACTCCCTGAGTGTTCGACATCATCAACCCCAAGCTAGGACCCGGGGCCTGGCCCCGGGCTCCCCTTTTCAGCATACCTCAGGAGAAAGCAGAAAATGGAGGAGGAGGGGTGTGTGGATGGATACTCCCACTCCTCCCTCCACCCCTTCTTTTATAAGCGGGCTGAGGCTGGGAGCCGATCCCCCGGCAGATAACCGCCGTCCTCCTCCACCAATCTGAGAAGACCGGGCCCCTGCCTTGACGCTCTCCTGCACCACGCGTCGCCGTTACCTACCCCACTCAATGCATGCAGCATACATGGCTAAGGATAAGGGTGTGGTGGGAAGAGTGAATTGGCAGTTACTCGCCCGTGTCATTCACGGGCCATTACAAAAGTGGCCCTACCACAATTGGCGTTACGCGATGCCCGGGAGAACTGGAAACTGACCTGGGCTCAGGTTAATGAAGAAGCAAAGAAGATCTCAAAGGACAAACAACTTCTACCCTCTCGCCTGTGCACTGGTTAGGGCCTACCCCGACGATGCCCGGCGGCGCGTTCGGGCCAGGCCCGGGGGCTCCTGTCGATGCAACAAACCCTGGGTCCGTTGCCCAGACTGTGCACAGGCCCAAGATCAAGATTGCAACATCCAAGATCAGACCAAGCACAAGAGATTAGCTCTTTGAAGAATCAGAGCACAGATCAAAAAGACCAAGTCAAGCCAAAGAAGCAAGACACCACTACGGGAAAACTTCCCTTGTCGGGCAGGCGAACCTGGCAAGGTCAAGGTTGCCCCGGAAGCAAGCCTCAAGACCATCCCGGCAGGCCTACCGGGTCCTACGAAGGCAAAACACCCCGCTAAGACTCCACCGTACCACCTCACAGCGATGCAAGTCATCGATCGTGCGGTGTCAAGCCCCAAAGTGACTAAGTGGCTATTCTTTGCCACATGGCAGCCACTTCCTACAGAAATCACCTCCAAATGACACTCGTCCAATGATGTGTCATGGAGACAGGAGAGAAGGTGGCCGAACAACCCGGCAAGGCGTGCGGGGTAGGCCATGATGTGACACTAAGCGGCGCATTTAATGCGCTTTGTCCTGTCTGTGGAGTTAGGTATGATAGGACTGTTTGCTATCTAATCAGTACACAATGACTGATTTGCCACTGTGGTGACCCCTTGATCTATAAAAAGAGGCCCATGGCAACCATAGAAAGGATTCGGACCCTGGTACACTCGTACGCTCATAGCCGCTCTCGCCCTGAGGCAACCCTGCCGGGCAAGAAAGTTGCGCTTCCACCACAATCCACCATCAATCCACCAAAGCAGGAGTAGGGTTTTACGCCTCACGGCGGCCCGAACCAGGGTAAAATTGCCCGTGTGATCTCTGCCGTGCTGCGCGACATTCTTCGCTCTTTGTGCGATGTGCTCATCCCCCCTGCCGAACCACAAGGGGCTCATGGCCCCATAGGTGGCCATGGTTTCCCACGACAAATGGGTTTGCAATAGTACTTAAAGTAGTGATTTGCATTATTATACTAATGGATCTCACGAGGGTTTTGTTAAGTTTTGTGTGATTGAAGTTTTCAAGTTTTGGGTGAGATCACGATGGATAAAGGAATAAGTAGTGGCAAGAGCCTAAGCTTGTGGATGCCCGAGGCACCCCAAGGTAGTATTTGAGGACTCCCAAGCAACTAAGCTTGGGGATGCCCCGGAAGGCATCCCCTTTTTCTTCTAACGACCATCGGTAATTTTACTTGGAGCTATATTTTTATTCATCACATGATATGTGTAAATTCTTGGAGCATCGTGTGCTTTTTAATTTTCTTTTAGTGATGCACCATGCTGGTATGTGATAGTCCTTGGTTGATTTATAAAATGCTCATTGCACTTCACTTATATCTTTTGAGTATGGCTTTATAGAATGCTTCATGTGCTTCACTTATATCATTTGAAGTTTGGATTGCCTGCTTCTCTTCACATGGAAAACCATTATTTGTAGAATGCTCTTTTATTTCACTTATATTTATTAGAGCGTGTGCAAGTCTTTTGTAGAAAGAATTAAACTATCATGCTTCACTTATATCTATTTAGAGAGTCAATAGGAATTGGTCATTCACATGGTTAGTCAAAAAATCCTACATGAAACTTGTAGATCACTGAATATGATATGTTTGATTCCTTGCAATAGTTTTGCAATATAGAGATGGTAATATGTGGGAGGTACTAGTGAATGATTGTGGTTTAGTAAGAGTATTAGTGTTAAGGTTTGTGATTCCCTATGCATGCACGTAAAGTCCATAGTTATGCAACAAAGTTATATCCTACTTATGGTGCATTATTCAGTGTTAGTTATGTTCAATGCACGTTTATGACCATTTTTGCTTTTTGGTTGGTCGCTTCTCAATGTATTTGCTAGCCTCCATTTGTACTATGCGGGAATGCTGCTTGTGCATCCAATTCCTTAAACCTAAAGTTTTGCCATATGAGTCCACCATACCTACCTATATGCGGTATTTATATGCCGTCCTAGGTAAATTTGCATGTGCCAACTCTAATTATTCAAAATAAATCTCCATTTTGTGTCCCTGTACCACTCATGTGGCGGCAGGGGGTGGCCTATATTTTCCATGTTATGCGGGTTATTCTCACGATGAGTGTTTATTCACTTGTCATTGCACGAGAAAGTGGCGGGTAATAGGGATGCCCAGTCCCACAATAATCAAAAACAATAATAATAAATTCCTTGGAAAGTGTTGGTATGGAAGGCACCCATGGATAGGGCTAGCCATGGATTGTTAAAGAACTGTTGGTAATATGCCCTAAAGGCAATACTATTGTATTATTATATTTCTGTTATTCATAATTAAGAGTTTATATTTCATGCTATAACTGCTATGATCCTGGAATATGCGATTCAGTGGAAAACTCCTATGCATGTGTGGAATGACAAACTGTCAAACAATAGGTTCCCGGTCCAGCCTCTAGGACTGGCTCAAGTGTTGTTGGTGATCACGTTTTCTGGATCTTAGGATATCGTTAGGTGTAACGATAGTCCTAAAACAACATTGAGGGTATGACATTAGAAGAACAATCATATTGAATCAACCCAATCTTGTATGTTAGACTTTGTGATCATATCGTCTAAAATCATTTGTTATAACATAGGGTGTTAGCATGTGTAATTTAGTTCCTCAGACCATGAGAGTGTCTCGGTTACTTCCTACCAGACGGTGGACTTTAGGGTTACTCAAATGTCATCTGTAACAAGGTGATCATAACAACAACTTTCAGGTTCACCGGAAAGTTTGACAAGTGAACGAACAGCTTGAGAGTGGGATTTGCTCCTTCGACGATGGAGGGATATTCTTAGGGCCCTCTCGGTGTGACGGCATCCATCATCGTCTGACCAGACACATGTGACTACGTCACGGGGATGCCGGAATACGTCAATGAGAAAGAAAAACAAAACTGGTAACGGGAGCAACGGTATAGTGGGCATGGTGATGACCCAGGAGGATACCTATGCACACCGGGTTTTGTAAAGTATCACGAAGTAAAGGGAATGTCACATGATAACCAAAGGTTCACTCAAATATCATTCGTGTAATCATAGGGACCGATATGGATGTCCACGGTTCCGCTATCGGTCATTGAACGAAGGAGTTTCATTCATGTCTATGCTTTACCGAACCTACGGGGTCACAAGCTTAAGGTAATCACGATCTACTGAGTGTTAGTGGAACATGAGTGATGAGAATATATTCATGAAATAGTTTCATTAATATTGGAAATAGTTTCGAGAGGTTCCGGAAGCGTTTTGGGGTCACCGGAAGGGTTTCGGTGAATATTGGGTAATACCGGGTATTACCGATTAAATATATATAGGTGGAAAATGTTTCTGGAGATGTTAAATTATATATATAATACTCTGAAAATGTTTAAAGTATTTTATATATTAAATAAATATCAACGGGCCTTAATAGGCCAAGAGGAGAAGGAAGACTTGGGCCATAAAGGCCCAAGTGAGGAGGCGCCCCCCCTTTTCTAGTGTGGGGGGGGGCGAATCCAACCAGGAGGGGGTGTCCAACTCCCCCTCCCTAGGCCGGCGCACCAAGGGTAAACTTTCCCCTTGGTGGCTACCCTCTCCACCCCCCTAAACCTATATATACTAGATGTTTTGCACCCTTTTGAACTACAAGTTTTGGGTGCCTCTTCTAGTTGATCTAGTTCTAGTTCTAGTTGGTCCTTGACTAATCAGAGCTAGCCCTAGCCACCTCTAATACTCATAATTAGAAGTCCAGTGTGGTTCTAATCTCCTCCCTCTAATTCTCCGATGACGATTAGCTCTGGACGGTGAAGCGCTGCCGGATCGTGAAGACCGTACGCTTGCAACCAAGTAGAGAGGTCGTGCTTTCGGTCTTCGGTTCGAGGGATCGTTCGAGGGCGGTTCGCGGGATCATCATTGTTTGAGGGACTTCGAGAATGATCTACACCGACTCTTCTTCTTCCACTGCACTCCGGAGTTGGTTATGATCATTGATCCCAACCCGTTATGCATCTTCATATTGATTTTGGTGATCGTAGGTGCGAAAAATCTTTTGTTTTCTACTACGTTTCCCAACAGTGGCATCATGAGCTGGTTTATGAGTAGATGTAGGTTGCGATCTAGATCACATCTGATATGTGAGGGTTGATGTTCTTGTTATGATTCCCATGAGTGTTGCTTCGGTTCAGTTCATCGGCAGAAGGACGTAGTTTTGCTACAATGTTCTGACAATCGTTCGACTCTAGCTGTCGACGATCTACTAACAGTTCCTTGGGCTACATCATAGTCGAGAATAGTGAACCATCACATACACAAGAGGGTGCCGAAGATGGATGATCTTCTAGGGGGTCACGCTTATTGACGAAGTTTAGTGTGGGGGACAAGACTTTTAATTAAGTATCTCTTTCACACACCCCGAAACTTAATATAGCATCAAGAACATCGCCTTGTTGTGCTTGCGTAGGTAGCTCGTCTTAATTATTAAAACTGGTTAACTGCGTAACTAAAATTTTGCTAAAACTGATTAGAGGACGTCCAACTTGGTTTTGCAGGGTTTGCATATGATGTGGTATAGCCTTCGTCATGATAATGAGTTTATGTATGAGATGGTTATATGTTGTAATGTTAAGTGTCCTGCGCATCACGGCATGATGGCTAGACCCACGGGATTGCCACCTTAATGTAAATATCGTAGAGATAGGTTCCAGGTGATGGTGGCAAAACGTACGCGGAGGACCCCGACGAGGAGAAGGTGTACCAGGAGCGGGACGAGGAGCTATAATTTTGTGCCACGACAGAATTTCAGATTTTGGTGTCACGACAACGTTTTCTGAAACGGTCGCCACGGCAACGTTTTCTGAGATTGCCGCCATGGCAATGTTTTTGAAACAGTTGCCTCGGTAATGAAATATTGGTCGTCACGATGCTTCAACTTGAGATTGAAGACGATCATGGAGGAATTTCGGCGCCCAGGGGTATACCATATCATGCTATTAGGAATTGTCTAAGATGTTTATCCCTTTGTTGTTTGCACCCTTTGATTGTGCAGTAGTCAATTATTAGGGTGATCTCTCACAGTAAATATCAAGTCAAAAGGTGCTCTTCCCAGTGTTGCAACCATCCATAACACGTAGTATTCCAGAGTGCGACATGTACACATGAGCACAAATGGATCGTGAGGTGTAAGGCGGGGATGGTCAGACCATGCATGCAGATAACACTCGGTCGTCTTGAAGTTCTGGCAGAATAGTTCTGAGCTCGGAGCACAAAGCATCGAAAGATGAACAAGAGTCATATGGAGATATGATCGGCAATAGATTGTGCCCACCAGTCAAAATTCTCGTCATCATGATGCACACATCAATGACTGAGAACTAGACTTGGATCTTGAATCACTCACTATTAATTATGAGAGATATTAATTTGAGTGGGAGTGCACTACATATATATTAAAACTAGTGCCATTAATTATGAATTATGTCTAAATGAATCTTGTGTTTATTGTTGTAGATCTATGGCTTGAAATAGTTTGAATTTGGCACCCCTATTTGAGAAAGAAAAATTAATTGCAACTGGTGAGAACTATGAGGATTGGATCCACACTTTGAGAAAAGTTCTTAAAAGTGCTAATAAAGGAATGGTAACGGGATTGCCGCTCAAGCCGTCGGTGTCATGTCTTTAATTTTACCTTCAGGATTTATTTTAGAACTAAATAATTGTTATTTTGTTCCAAAGTTGTGTAAGACCAATATCTCCGGATCATGTTTGATAAGTGGCGGATATTCTTATAAATCAGAAAACAATGGTTGTTCGATATATTATAAGGATATGTTTTATTGATTTGCACCTATTGTAGGTGGTTTGTTCATAATGGATCTTGAACGTGAAAAGATTTCTTTAACATTAATGCTAAACGTCTTAAGAAGATTGATAATTCCACTTATATGTGGCACTGCCGTCTTGGTCATATTGGAAAGAAACGCATGCAAAAACTTCATAAAGATGGAATATTAACATCTTTTGATTTTGAATCATTTGAAACATGTGAAGCTTGTATGATGGGTAAAATGACCAAAACGCCGTTCACAGGTCATGCTGAATGGGCGCAAGAATTATAGGACATAATACATAGTGATGCATGTGGTCCAATGAGTATTCCGGTACACGGTGGATACTTATACTTCGTAACTTTTACTGATGATTTAAGTAGATATGGTTATATTTACTTAATGAAACACAAGTCTGAAACATTTGAAAAGTTCAAAGAATTTCAAAATGAAGTTGAGAATCATCATGGCAAAAATATAAAATTTCTACGATCAGATCATGGAGGAGAATATCTAAGTCATGAGTTTAGCAAACATCTTTGTGATTGTGGAATAGTTTCACAACTTACTCCTCCCGGAACTCCACAAAGGAATGGAGTATCGGAAAGATGTACCAAACTTTGTTAATCATGGTAAGGTCAATGATGTCTCTTACTGATCTGCCTTTATCATTCTGGGGATATGCACTTGAAACAGCAACACATGCACTAAACAGAGCACTGTCTAAATCTGTTGAGACAACACCATATGAGATATGGAATTGGTAGAAACCCAACTTGTCACATCTCAAAGTTTGGGGTTGTGAGACTTATGTAAAATGTTTACAACCAAATAAGCTCGATCCCAAAGCAGATAAATGTTACTTTGTAGGTTATCCCAAAGAAACAATTGGGTATTCCTTCTATCTGAAATCCGAAGACAAAGTGTTTGTTGCTAGGAATGGACACTTTCTTAAGGAAAAGTTTCTCGACAAAGAAGTAATTAGGAGGACAGTACAGCTTGAAGAGATTACTGAATCTTCAGAAGTTGAAAGGAATAACAAAATGGAAACTGTTCCAAAAATTATTCACACAACTGAACCAGAAGTTACTACACCCAATATAGCAACACCGGTTAAAACTGTAACTGAACCGCGTAGGTCAGGAAGAGTTGTCAAACCTCTTGAGTGGTTTTATAATGAAATATTCATCTTAGAAGAAGATGAATCTGCACACTACAAAGAAGCGATGGCGGCGCCCAGCTCAAAAGAATGGCATAAAGCCATGCAATCCGAAATGGAGTCCATGTACGAAAATCAAGTTTGGAACTTGGTTGATCCTCCAGAGGGTGTGAAACCCATACAATGCAAATGGATCTTCAAAAGAAAAACAGATGCTGATGGTAATCCTACTATCTATAAAGCAAGGATAGTAGCGAAAGGGTTTTCAAAAATTGAGGGAGTTGATTATGACGAAACTTTCTCTCCAATAGCAATGCTAAAGTCTGTGTGGATTATGATGGCAATAGCTGCATATTTCAATTATGAGATATGGCAAATGGATGTCAAAACTGCTTTCCTAAATGGGTTTCTGAAATAGGATGTATACATGTTACAACAGAAGGTTTTATCAATCCAAAGGATGCCGAAAAAGTATGCAAGCTTCAAAAATCTATCTATGGTTTGAAGCAAGCATCGAGGAGCTGGAATCAGTGTTTTGATGAAGTAGTAAAAGAGTTTGGCTTCATTAAAAATGATGAAGAAGCTTGTGTATACAAGAAGTTTAGTTAGCTCTATAGCATTCTTGATCTTATATGTGGATGACATATTATTGATTGGAAATGATACAAAGTATCTTAGCACAATAAAAGACTATTTGAAAAGTGTCGTGGCTCGACACGATCACCTATGGGGCCATCGGCCCCTTTGTGGTTCGGCAAGGGGGAAGGGCACGTTGCACAAAGAGCAGAGGTCATAGAACAACACGGCAATGGTGACGCGGGTGGTTTTTACCCAGGTTCGAGCCGCCGCTAGGCGTAAAACCCTACTCCTGCTTTGGTGGATGGAGTGGAAGACCGTGATGAACGCGCAGTACTCAAGCCCGGCAAGGTTGCCTCGAGGTGAGCAACTACGCATGTATGAGTGTACAAGGGTCCGAATCCTTTCTAAGGTTGCCTCGGCCCTCCTTTTATAGGTAAAGGGGTCACCATAGTGGCAAAACAGTCATTATCCAGTGATTAGATAGCCACAGTGTTATCATACCTAACTCTATAGACAGGACAAGGTGCATTAAATGTACCGCTTAGTGTCACGTCGTGGATGCAGCCCGACAAGCCTTGCCGTGCCATTCAACCACCTTCTTGCCTGCCTGCATGACACGCCTTTGGACGGGTGTCATTTAGGGGTGATCTTCATCAGAAATGGCTGCCACGTGCTGAATGACTGCAACTTATTCACTTGGGGGCTCGACACCGCACCGATAAGCGACTTGTGTCACTGTGAGGTGGAGCGGTGGAACCCTGGCGGGATAGCAGGCCACCAGCGTCCCGGCAACCCTTGCGGGGGAGGTCTTTGGGACTTGCTCTTGGGGTGGCCTCGACCTGACCAGGCTGGCCTGCCCGGCAAGGGAGGCTTTTCCCTTGGTGATATCTCGCTGTCTTGGCTTGTCTTGGTCTTCTTGATCCGCCCTCTGGTTTCCCAATGGGCTCATTTCTCTCTGGCTTGGTCTTGGTGAAGCTTGCTTCGTTGCTGCCGTGCCTGTGTACGGTCCGGGCAACATACATAAAGGTTTGTTGCATCGACAGGAGCCCCCGGGCCTGGTCCAACGTGCTGCTGAGCATCGTGGGAGTAGGCCCTTTCAGGTACACAGGCAGGGGTCTTGTGCTGATATTCTCTTCTTCCTTGATATTTTCCTAGCTTCTTCATTAACCTGTGCTTGAGTCAGTTTCTAGTTTTCCCGTGCGTCGTGCAAGACGTTATGGTGGAGTTTTAAGCCATGATCCGTGGCTACCCACGTCCCACATTCACGGAGTGGAAACTGCCATTCCACTAGCTTCTCCGCTTCCACTACAAGAAATACGTCAAATTGCGACCATCACTATTGGTCACTGAATGGTCATTGTTTTCCATTTGTGACCTTTTTGTGACCAAAAACAGATGGTCAAAAGCTGACCGTCTTTAATGGAAATTAACGACCTTTCTTCTGGAATGGTCGTAGATGTTTACAACCCAAAAAAAGGTCGTAGGTTCAATGACCAATTATTTTGGTCACTAGCAATCCTCCCACACCACGTCAGATCCACCGTGGCAAGCTGACGTGGCAGAATTACGACCAAATGAAAAGGTCATAAAATAAAATCAGCTCGGTCCATTTCGGCCGTCTACATGGGCCAAGACCAATAATTCAGCCCATTTAATGTTTTTTTCTCTTTATTTTGCTTATCTGCATGGGCCTAGCCCAATAATTTGGCCTTTTATTTTCTGGGATGGAGCCTTTTTCTGATCAATTTTTTTTATAGTCCACTCTTGTTTTGGGCCATAGCCTTTTTAGTCTAGTTCTAGTTTGGTCCTTGGCCTTTTATTTTTTGGGATGCAGCCTTTTACAAACTTTTTTTTACAGTCAACTCTTTTTTTAGGCCCAATCCTTTTTAGTCTAATTCTTGTTTGGGCCTCGGCCTTTTTGCAGTCCAACTAAGTTTAAAGCCCAATTAATGCAAATAATATTCTGTGATCCAAACAAAACTCAAATAATTCAGAAAATGCATAACTACATAGGTTCACAGGTTCACAGCTTCAGAAAAGGCATAACTTCACAGGTTCATAACCACACAGCTTCCAAAATGGCATAACTTCACAGCTTCCAAAATGAGCCATCATAAGTTCACAGGTTCAACAACAAGTTCAACGACAAGTTTTACGACAAGTTCAACTTCGCATAGAGCTTCTACGATGCTTTAGCTCCAAAGAGAGGAATCGAGTGGGCTAACTTCTCATCCTGTTCTTGAGACTTCTTGCGCAGCAGCTCAAGTTCCTTGTCGCGTGCAGCTTCAGCTTCTTCCGCCTTCATCTTGATTGCCGCCAATTCTTCTTGCATCACTTCAGCTTGAAGCTCCGACCTCTCCAGCTTCTACTCAAGATCACGAACATGAGCAGCCAAAGCAGCAGTTGCTTTGCCGGAGTTGTTCCTAGATGACTAGAGCCCAACATTCCTGAGGAATGTGCTTTGCTTGACTTCGGTCTTGAGCACTTCATCAACAATTTCAGCTGCAGACTTTGGCTCTTCACCTTCTGGTACCGGCACGTCCTTCCTTTTTTCCATCTCAAGCTAGCATATGGAGGAAAATGATAGACTTTAGTGGCAGATATATTTCACATTTTGCAAACCAAACGAAGCAAGAGAAACGAAACAAGAATGCGAAAACAGCATCAAAGCATGGAACATAGTGTGTGTTCTTGCTGGCTGTGAATCAAACAGGGCTGAGGTTTCTAGACAAAAGTTTGAACTGGCTGGACAAAGCATGGAGTGACTTACTATAGCAATCTTGACTGGCTCCAAAAACACGTGCTTCTTGCTGTTGTGGGTGGCCTTGAACAAGTCAATCGCAGACAGCTCCTCACCCTTACGCTCTTCTTTCTGAAATGTTTTTCAACAAAAATCAAAATGTTATTCAGCAAGAATCAGAAATGTTATTCAACGAGGATCAAACGGTAAGGTCTCTAGAGAAAAGTTCTCACAGTGGCAAAAATGTGTGTTGTGTACTGCCTGGAACCAGTTCTCTGTTGGTACACGACTTTTTCTCGATTCATCTTGTTCGACACACAAGTTTCCTACAAAAAAGCATACTGTCAGTATGATCTAGCACTAGCATATCATGTGCAGAACATAAAGCAGCAAACAAAGCAGAGACAAACCTTGTGTCTTGGGGTAGACCACATCTCCACCAGAGCTTGCCATTCACCGTCCGTCAGATCTGGCACCGGAGACTTGATGCTGACTTTGTTTGCTGCTACGGTATCAAAATACTTCTTCTTGATCTGATGGCGTCTGTTCTTTGAATTTTTCTGCAGTATCTTTGCATGTGGTCTTGATGGTCTCCGAGTCTGTGTTCATCTCAAAATTTGCCTACCAAGACAGCAAACAAGGTAGGAACAATATTAGTGATCATGCGTAGGTGTAATAGAAAATAGATAGCACATTAACTACGAAACAAGTAGCTTACAGCAACTTTCCAAATGTAGTTCTCCAATAGACTAGCATTTTTTTTGTATTCCTTGAAGTGAGGAAGAACCGGCAGATGGCTTCTTGCAACGAGTCCACACTCAGAAGCAAGCTTTCCTACCTGCAGAGGCTTCTCTGGACGCTTCATCCCTTCGGCAATTTGGATAGGCACCTTGGTACCAAGCGACTTGGTGATTCTCTCTAGCCCTTTGCCCTTTCTAAGTCTAGTCTTCGAAATCATTGTATCTGAAAATGAAATTGAACTCATAAATTAGAAGAGAAATCAACAAATGCAGGAATGGTTCTGCTAAACAGGTAAGCATACATGATCACTTCCATTTGGAAAATGCACTAGTAAAAGATAGCATTGCAAAGGTGAACTTGCCTGATTGAAGCACAAGCTGCTGTTCTTCACTGATGACAACATTCCTGTCAATAGAAGATGCAACTGGGCTGAGCTCTGTGTGGACAGTGCCTGCTTCATCTATGCAGATAGTTCCTCCTTCATCTAGGCAGACAGTGCCACTTTCATCCATGCGGAGAGTGGTTTCTTCATCCATGGGCGGGAACTCATCACCCATTTGCACCGAGCTCTCAGAGTCCATGCGCAGCAGACTTTCCTGATGGTCTGTCGCAGCCGCCATCTTTGCTTTTTGCCTTGTGACTCTATCAGGGGCAGGTTCATCAGGTTCCAGGATCCTCTTCGTTTGTCCTGGAGGTGGGGCCATCACCCTTCCTGGAGGCATTGCAGCAGATGTTTTGAGCTCTTCCTCTTCTTGCTGACTGTCTTCTTGTTGACTGTCTTCTTAACACCAGGCCTCTTCGTCCTAGATTCCTTCAGTGCCTCGTATAAACAGCACGGAAAAAAGCATTAGATCACAAGACAAATATGTGAGCACAAGGAAACACAGAGCATACAAGAACCCCAACCCTCCAAGCAAGACAGAGTTTGCACCTTAACAGTCTTCTGCACTACAACATCATCCACTTCCTCTCCATCAATAACTTCAACCCCCTTAGGATTGTACTTTGGGTCATCATTGATAACTCCACTACCTTCCTGAACCTCATCAGTTATACCTTCTTGTACATCATTCGTTTTCCTAATCATTGACGCTATTGCACCGATGCCAAGGGACTGGAACATCCGATTGTTCCTCATCATATTTCTAGCCCTAACCTTCTCGTACTCGGTGAGAGGCTCTTCTTTGCATGATAAAGGAAACGTAACTATTAGGTGAATGGTTGGAATGCATGGACAGACAGCCAAACATATCTTATGAGATTTTATTATCATTTAATCCTAGTTATTCGGGTAAGGAAGACTAACAACACACAGGCACAATTAAGCCAGCTTATTCAGATTGCAGCAATACAATTCACTTAGCATATTAAGACGCAGATTTTATAAAACTGACAGTATAACCACAAGGAGCAAGTTGCATACCAACGGTTGGCCTCATGTTTGACCTTGTCATCCTTGCCATGGATGATCTTGAGGTGGTTGGAACGTTTCTATAATAGCTTGCAAAATAGAATAAACAAGAATGAGATACAACAGGGACAAAGTAGAATGATGCACTTGTATCAATAAAGGAAAGCACTTGAACCAGCATGCACACACAGGTGTAGCAATGCATCAGTAATAATACATGTGAAGCAAACTTGCTGGATCAACAATATAGTGATGTAGTTAAATTAAGTAAGCAAACATGTAAGTGCACTAAACAAGTATGCATGTACACATGAAAGATATGAAGCATCCCTTAAAATCTTGACTACATCAAGCAGGGGGTAGCAATGTACATAACTCAACTAAGTTAATTGGTGTCATTACATAAAAGTAGCACAAAGTAACAAACTAACACAGCCAGACGATCAATAGAATAAATCTCACAGAAATGGCAGATGGACTTAATCATTTAGTAGTGAACACCATGAATTAACTAGACCAACCCAGGGAGCATATATCACACCTACATGAACTACTCTAGTAGTGCAGTGAGCAGGAAGCTTTCTATATGAACAACAGAGTCCCATAGGAAGCAATGAGAGATCAGCACTGCCACTGATCAATTTAGCAAACCCAGGAACATAGCTATGGAACTAGATCATCCATATGTAAACCAAAGCATGGCAGGAGCTCACAGGATAGAAACCAAACATGAATGGGAACCTACAAACCCTAGATCGCATGGGAACAACAACTATAGAGCTTTAGATTTAGTGGTGACCATAATCAAGAACACATAACAGTATTGGCAGCAGAGGGAGATGGAGATGGACAATAACCTGCTTTTGTGGTGGTGCGTCATGGTAGCCGTGCGTGAGCTCCTCCTCCTGATTAGTCCTGGGCATTCGGTCTTTTCGGTTTGTTCGGTTCGGTCTTTTCGATCTTCCAAGAATTCGGTCTTCCATAACTGAAGACCAAAATAATTTCGGTCTTTTCGGTCCTCCACTATTCGGTCTTCGGTCTTTACACGGCAATGTTCGGTCCCGACCAAATAGACCAAATTTAATGCAACAACTCATATTCATGTATGCTACTTCCCAATATACTAGTACATGTTTATATAAGAAAAATTGAGAAAAAAAATGTTTACAGAGGTGCATGTGTATGTTAGAGAATTCAGACAAGTGAGAACATAAGTATATAATCAGTGAACAGACTAACAAATAGCAGGCGTATGCATGGTTGGTTCGTGTCTCACTCGTGAGAGAAGGGGAGGAATGAAAGTAGGTTGCCTGGTTGGTATGTGCGTGGATTGTGACAGTGAGGACGTGCATGTCTCTCGCTCATGAGCAGAACATCCTGGGCTGCTTCCTGGTTGGGCCTTAGATGATCTACAAACATGGCCTATGGCATGGCACGTGTGTGTGGGCTTTTAAATCGGTCTATTCGGTCTATTCGGTCTTGCAGAGTAGAGGACCGAATTGACCGTACTTATTTCAGTCTTATAGTTTTGCAGACCGAACCTTATTCGGTCTTTTCAGTTTCGGTATTTTTGGGTTCGGTCTTGGTCTTTTCGGGTTCGGTTTTCGGTCTTCGGTTTTAATGCCCGGGGTGACTCCTGATGCTGCTCAATAACCTGCAGGACAAACAAGGCCATAGGTGAGCTGCCACAGGGCATCCACATGACAACGCAAAACATCAAGCAACATGTCCGAGTCATTAACAAGGATGCACAATCAAAATAGAGCATACAAAAGCTAGAATAAAGAACCACCTCCACACAAAACCCTAACCCCATGATCCATCCCCATCTCAAAATCAGATTACCAACGACATGAACCCTAACCCCATGAACAAGAGGGATATCATCCCATGAACCCTAACCCCATGAATCCATCCCCATCCTCATCGATCCATCCCCATGAAGAAGAACCCTAACCACCAGGAGATCCTAACCCTAACCATCAGGAGATCCTAACCCTAGAAGATGCCAACCCATGAGATCCACCGAACCACCAGAAGATCCTAACCAGAGGGAGATCGACCAGTCCTAACCCTAACCCTAGAACATCAAGGGGAGATGGAAATCAAGGGGAGTACCCGTCATCGTGTTGTACATGATGCAGCGGTGGCTCCTGTCGCAGTCGTCGCTCGCGCCTACCCTCCTGTCGCCGTCGTCGCACGTAACCGCCGTCGTCGATGTAGAGGAGCGGAGCGGGGTGGGACGGAGCGGAGCGGCGATTCATCGTCGGGGAGCAGAGCGGGGCGGGGCGGAGCAGAGGAGGAGGGGCTAGGGTTGCGGGGTGGGGAATGGGGAATTTTGGGGAGTGGGGAGAGGGGATGGGGGATTCGTTGTCTGGGAGAGGGGAGAGGGGCGGCGGGGCGGCGCGGAGCAGGGGAGGGAGTGGGGGTGGGGAGTCATCGTCGGCGGGGCGGCGCGGAGCGTTGGAGGGAGAAGCTAGGGTTCGTCGGGGAGAGGGGGGGAATGGGGAAATTTTGGGGAGAGGGGAATGGATCCCGCGTGTTTAGTGGGAGAGGGGTGGTGGGTCCCGCATGGTAGTGGGAGAGGAGTGGTGGGAAATTTTGGTGGGGTGGGAGTGAAAATTTGGTGCTAGGAGGGAAAATTTGGTGGTGTGGGAGGTAAATTTTCACCAGTTTTTAGGCGTTTGGTGGCAGAAAAATTTAGGGGTTTTTTATTAAACTTTGTAGAAATAATGGTTAAAATAATACCGAATAGCTCAAGAAAACATCGGTATTCCAAGTTTAATATTTTTGCTAGTTGGTAGGCCACATTTGATGATGTGACGCGGAGGTCTCCCATTTTTTTGAATTTTTTACGGTGTTTTCAAAAACCGGCCAAACTTGTCGCGTCGGCCGTCCGTGGCTAGGGGTTGGATCATGCAAATTTGTTGTCGATTCTTTGATGAAATGCCTACCTGTGGAGCTAAAAATGATTTTTAGTAAAAATAACGGGCATGCTATGGAGGACCCGCAGTTCAAATTTCAGCTGGTTCCAACTGAATCGGCTGAAGGTTGTCTGAATGGCCGGGAGTAGCTACGAGGGTCGGAATTGCATGATTTTTGGTGATTGTCCGTAAAATAGGGTCTGCTCTGAGGTAGACATGGAATGGCGCCGTTTAGGATGACTATCATTGTAGCCGCTTCACAAAAAACACGTGTTTTTGGCATTCAGAAAATAAAAAATGGTTTTTTTTTGAAACAAGTTGGAACCTCTCTTTGGCAACATTGTTTTCCATCACAAGATGCAGGCATGTGCCAAATTTGGGTGTATTATCACAAACTATTCAACGAATGTGGCCATATCATTGCTCGTTTGGCTTGAAAGCCATGAATCTTCGTTCATGGTAGGTCGTTTTTTAGAACACTTTTTCAAGAAAACATCGGTATTCCAAGTTTAATATTTTTGCTAGTTGGTAGGCCACATTTGATGATGTGACGCGGAGGTCTCCCATTTTTTTGATTTTTTTTGAATTTTTTACGGTGTTTTCAAAAACCGGCCGAACTTGTCGCGTCGGCTGTCCGTGGCTAGGGGTTGGATCATGCAAAGCTGTTGTCGATTCTTTGATGAAATGCCTACCTGTGGAGCTAAAAATTATTTTTAGCAAAAATAACGGGCGTGCTATGGAGGACCCGCAGTTCAAATTTTAGCTGGTTCCAGCTGAATCGGCCGAAGGTTGTCTGAATGGCCGGGAGTAGCTAAGAGGGTCGGAAATGCATGATTTTTGGCGACCGTCCGTAAAATAGGGTCTGCTTTGAGGTAGACATGGAATGGCGCCGTTTAGGATGACTGTCATTGTAGCCGCTTCACGAAAACACGTGTTTTTGGCATTCAGAAAATGAAAAATGGTTTTTTTTGTGAAACAAGTTGGAACCTCTCTTTGGCAACATTGTTTTCCATCACAAGATGCAGGCATGTGCCAAATTTGGTTGTATTATCACAAGCTATTCAATGAATGTGGCCATATCATTGCTCGTTTGGCTTGAAAGCCATGAATCTTCGTTCATGGTAGGTCGTTTTTTAGAACACTTTTTCAAGAAAACATCGGTATTCCAAGTTTAATATTTTTGCTAGTTGGTAGGTCACATGTGATGATGTGACGCGGAGGTTTCCCATTTTTTTAATTTTTTTTAATTTTTTACAAGGTTTCCAAAATAGGTCGAACTTGTCGCGTCGGCCGTCCGTGGCTAGGGGTTGGATCATGCATAGGTGTTGGTGATTCTATGATGAAATGCCTACCTGTGGATCTAAAAATGATTTTTAGTAAAAATAACGGGCATGCTATGGAGCACCCACAGTTCAAATTTCAGCCGGTTCAAATCTTAACGAAAAACCATGTTTTTAACAATCACAAAATGAAACTTATATTGTTTCATACATGAGCATGCACAAAAACCCATAATTTTATCTTTCATCCATGAGCATGCACAAAATTTCAATTCTCATCAATTTCAAACTAAGCTTGGCTGACACTGTCATACTTAAGAGGTTTACACTAACATACTTAACATTGACATGTTCAGATTAACATGCTTAACATTGCCACTTGATTTCTTAACATCTTCACTCCTTCTTCTCCTTCTTCTCCTTCATCATCCTGATGCGCTTAGAGTGGCGAATGCCGACGCGGATGTACTCCTCTACCACAATTGGCCGGGTCCTGTCGCCCAGCTGTAGGATCGTCGGCGCCACCAGCATCGCGAGGTCATCGTCAGGCACCACCATCGCGAGGTCGTCGTCAGGCACCACAATAGCAAGGTCGTCGTCAGCCACCACCATAGCAAGGTCGTCGTTAGCAACCACCATAGCAAGGTCGTCGTCAGCCACCAGAATAGGCTACATCTCCCCGCTCTGCTCCTCTTCTTCCCCGCTCTTCTCCTCTTCTTCCCCGCTGCTGGTCCCATTGCCTAGCCAAATGCAATAAAGTTTTTTTGACAATCGGTGTCATCGTCAAAACGAACCCAAAAGGACAGGAAGAAGAGAGGCAGAGAGCTTACTGGCATCGTCATCGTGCTGGTAGTACCTACGGCACATGGTGTTGTCGAACACCTTCACGGTGAGCATGGCATCGCCGTCGTAGCATAAGACAAGGAAGTGCCCGAGCTGCAGGTTGTGGGCGCGGGCGAAATGCTCCTAGCCGAGCCCTAGGTACATGTGGTCGTCGGCATCGAACACCACCAGCACGTCCCACAACCTGCGAAGCCCGCTGCTGGCCCCCGCAGCTTCACTTTCTGGGGCTCACGGCCGTCGAGCATCTTCGCAAACTTGTGAGGCAGCCTCTGCAGCGAGGGTCAAGCACTGGTTAATTGTGCTGATCAAGCACTAGACAGCAGAGTGATGATAAAGAGATGGGTGAAGGGGAGATCTTGTCTTGAATATACCTGCCTGCTGCAGGATTTCTCAATTATGATCTCGAAGAACTCAAAACCTTCCAAGCTGTCCATCTCCTCTCTGAAAAGCAGCATTGTAATTAAACAACAAGTTACCATAAACAGGACTGGACATAGTTGGAACAAAGCCTAGTTTTTAGACATGAAAGAAAACTGAGAAAAAAAAGCAATGCACTTGTGCTCAACAACATCAACAACACTTAATTAATTTGGTAGGTTAGTTGGCAATGGCAATTGGCACCCTTCAAAACAGTAGAATATTTACTAGCTATCTTTGCCAGGGCCTCAATTTGGAATAATACTATAAATGGCAAAACAATTTGCCACTACTCTATCTACAATGGACCATATCTGCCCATGTGCCCATGTCTACTATAAATGGCAAACACAGCTAGAACCATACCTACTATAAATGGACCATATCTGCCCATGTGCTACATTTTGCTAGAACCATATCTAGAACCATATCTTTAAGACCTGCACTTAAGAACTGAAGAACTGAATCTAAAACTAAAAATGTTGAAAAACAGAGCATAGTAATCTAAAAATAGGGATTTGTGGTGCACTTAAGAACTGAAGAACTCAATCTAGTATTCGAATTTTAAACCCAGCACTTAAGAACTGAACCTAAGGCTGAAGAAATTGAAAAACAGAGCATAGTAATCTAACAAAGTACCCTAATCAATATTGCATCCACCAAGAACAACTAGAAAAATTCTCAAACCCTAGATTCTCAAACCCTAGAACAATATGCCTAATCTGCTGCTACTCAAACAACTTTGCATCAACCAAGCACAACCCCAAACCCTAGAAAAATAACATGGCGCCGATGGATATGAAAAATAACACAGCCCCATACAACTTACCACACAGAGCAGAAGAGAAAGGAGAGGATATGAAGCGGATGGCTTACCTACGCCAGAGTCCGAGAAGAAGTGGTCGCCGGCGGCGCGGGGGAAGCCGCGCGGGAGGCGTCGGACCAGCAGAGGACCAGCAGACAAGAGGAGGTAGCTCGGGGACCAGCAGAGGCACCGGGGAGGAGAAGTGGACTCGTCGGGGAGGCCGTCGCCGTCGATGGAGGAGAAGGGGAGGCCGTCGCCGTCGCCAGATTCGAAGGGGAGGAGAAGTGGACTCGTCGGACAATTGACAGCCAGTTCTATGGAGAGGAAGGAAAAGAATGGGGAAATGAGAGGAGGGTCCACTTGTCAGTTGCGGGAGAGGAGGGTCCACTTGTTTGAGAGACAGCCACTCACTCAAATACATGTAGTTTCGTTCGGGTACATAACCAACAGTCTCTTTCTAGCTCAGTGGTAGTGAACGTGTTGAAACAAGCGCTCGGTCGTGGGTTCGAGTCCCTGCTCGCGCAACTTTTTTTTACAACATCAAAAATGAAGAAAACAACAACAAAATGTTCACTGACGAAAAACAGCTCTGAAACAACATTTTGCTCCATCAAAATTACAGCCATCAGCTCTGAAACAAAACAAAACAATATTTTGCTCCATCAGTATAAAACTACAGCCATCAGCTCCATGCTACAAATTTGAAACTTCATGAAAACTTCATGCCATCAGAACACAACATCTCAATTCAGTTCAAAAAAACTTCATGAAACAAGCATAACAGCTACAAAAACTACATTTTGCTCCATATTACAAAAACTACATTTCGCTGCTGGAATCTTCAAGCAATGTGAATCAGGATAACTACATCACTATTGCTACAGCCATCAGGATCATCATTTTGCTACAGCCATCAGGATCATCATTTTGCTACAGCATCAGGATCATCACTATTGCTACAGCCATCATGATCATCATTTTGCTATAGCCATCAGGATCACATCATTTTGCTCCTAGAATCTTCAAGCATTTTTCTACCTGGAGAGAAGATTGATCACATCAGGTCACCAGTCCCATAGATACCAAAACAAAGAACATGCAGTAATAGTATTTACCTTCATGTCCATTCACTACTCATCGTCGTCGATACCAAAACAAGGAACTCTATGCCCACTCCTGTTTTCCACATCGTCACTACAATATTGCAGCATAGTATGATCAGTCCTATTTTCCTCATCCTCGCTCTCATGTCCATCCGCTACCACCTTTCTTCTTTTCTTGATGCCTTCAACTGTTACAGCATCAACGAGCACACGTTCCCGGTCCCTTCGCACTCTGCTTTGCATCGGAACTTCCATAGAGTCATCATCAGCTTGCACAGGAACTTCCGTAGAGTCATCATCCTGGTATGTTAGTCCACTACCACTGAGGCCCTTTTCCACTTCAGTTTCAGTCACACTCCACAAGTGTCTGTGCTCAAAGTTTTGCACAACTCGCCATTTTCCGTGCAAAAGAGTGTCTGGCAGATAAAACACCATTGTTGCTTGTGATGTTAGAATAAAGGGATCACTCTTATACCAGCACCTTGCAGTGTTGATGCTTTTGAAGAGGCCATCATATTTGACATAAGAGTCTCTCTTCTTCTTGCTACCAAGCTCAAACCAATCACAGCGAAATAAGACAACCGAGCGATGGATGCCTCCACTAGAGTTGTACTGCAACTCTACGATGCTTCTCAGCTGACCATAGAAGTCAATGTTCTCATGATCATGTGACCCCTCAGTGACGATTCCACTATTCTGTGTCTTCCTTATTTCCTCGCGGTCAACGGTGTGGTACCGGACACCGTCAGCAATGCATGTTGAATACACTCTCACTCGCTTATCCGGTAAGCATGCCAAAGCAAATAGATCATCACTGACCTTCTTCTCCTCATGCAACTTTCCAATCTGCACAAATAAACCATTTAGCAACAATGGTATTTAACAGTTGGTGAATAACACAGAAAACATAAAACATGTGGCTACAGATCTCACATGATTCTTAAACCATTTAGCAAATCCCTTGGCAACCCTTTTATCAACATTGATCTGGCTTTCTTCCTGATTGAACTCTTCCTTGCATTTTCTGCAATGCCAACAAAACACGTGAATTAAAACAATAGGCTGGTGCCAACCCAAGCAAAAAAAATATAACGAGTGCACAAGATCTAACGTACTCGATATATGGTAGAACCTCAGCGCAATTGCTGAGCACATACCAAACCATCTTGTCATACTCATCACCAGCCTCCAAGTATTGTGAGGCTCCAAGAAAGTTCACACCATGGTTGAAAACCGAGACATCACCACTTCACGAATTAGACCGCTCTCTATTTCTGCCCGGCCGGTTCCATCTTGTTTCCACATCGCCAAAGTATCTAGAGCAAAAAGTCAAGCACTCGTCAACGACATATGCTTCAGCAATCGAACCTTCAGGTCTTGCCGTGTTTCGCACATAACGCTTACAAGTAAGTAGCCCTCTTTCGATTGGGTACATCCAACCGTATTGCACAGGGCCTCTAAGCATTGCCTCTTTTGGTAAGTGCACCGCCAAATGGACCATCACGGTGAAGAAAGCTAGAGGGAAAATTTTCTTGAGCTTGCAAAGAATAATTGGGATTTCTTTTTCAAGTCTTTCTAGAACAGTTAACTTGAGTGTTTTGCAGCACAGTTCTCTAAAGAAATTTCCCAGCTCAGCAACTGCTTCATATATATCCTTGTCCATGATTTCTCGGAGGCCCGCCGGTAAAATCCTTTGGAGGAGGATGTGACAATCATGAGTTTTCAGTACTGAAAGCTTGAATCCATCAGAAGTAACACACTTTGCTAGGTTAGCAGCATAACCATCTGGAAATCTCACCGCTCTTATGAATTCACAGAATGCAAGCTTTTGTTCTTTACTCATTGTATACCATGCTCGTGGCATTTCAAATGAATCTTCATCTTCATCATGATGTAGATGCAAATCTTCTCTTATGCCCATGTGCTCCAAATCAAGCCTAGAACTAACCGTGTCCTTTGTCTTCCCTTCAATGTTCAGAAACGTCCCTAGCAGATTCTCGCATATGTTTTTCTCAGTGTGCATTACATCGAGATTATGCCTTAATTTTAGATCAGCCCAGTATGGCAGGTCCCACAAACAAGACCTTCGGTCCCAACATTGACATTCCTCACGCTTTCTTTTCTTTGCAAGCTTTCCTGGTCTCACATCTTTCACCTTTTCAAGTTGCTGCTCCAGCTCTTCTTTAGTGAATTCTGCTGGCTTGTCACGGGTTTCATTCTCACCATTAAAATCTTTGCTTCTTCGCCAGCGATGGTTTCGGGGAAGAAAGCGGCGGTGCCCAATATAGCAGATCTTGCTCCTTATTCTCTTTGAGCAAGGGCCTTTGTCACAATGGACACAGGCCTGCTAACTCGCTGTGATCCTCCCAGACAGAGTGTGTAGCACGAGGAAATCATGGATGGACCATATGATTGTAGCACGTAGATTGAAGTTTTCTTCCGGACTCAAGGCATCGTATGTAGGTACACCAGTCCAGAGCTGGAGCAGTTCTTCTACGAGGGGCTCCATAAAGACATCGAAAACCTTTCCTGGAGACTTTGGACCCAGGATAAGCAATGACATCATGAAGTTGGACTGATCCATGCATGCCCATGGTGGCAGGTTGTACGGCCCCACAAAAACGGGCCACATGCTATAAGACGTGCTCATGTTCCCAAACGGATTAAAGCCATCTGTGGCAATGCCGAGTTTTATGTTCCTTGGATCTGCAGCAAAATCTCCATGTTTATTGTCAAACTCTTTCCATGCCTCTCCGTCCACTGGATGGCTCAGCTCATTGTCCATAGATTGCCGCTTCAGCTTGTGCCATTGTACCTCCAGCGATGATTTCTTCGAGATAAACATCCGTTGCAGCCTTGGTATCAACGGAAAGTGCCTCAGTACCTTCTTTGGTATTGACTTCTTCCCATTAGCATCTTTCCACCTAGAGGCATTGCATTTTGGACAGTTGTCATGCTTCGCTAAATCCTTCCGAAACAAGACACGGTTATTTGGGCACACATGTATTGAAACATAACCTAGCCCCAGCCTACGGATTATGCTCAATGCTTTATCATAAGACCTAGGAACATAGCTATCAAGGAATTGCAAGGTCAAAAGGCGGAGTATTGCATTGAATGCAGCAGTGCTAATCCGGTAGAAAGACTTGATGTGGAGTAACTTCACGGTGAAGGTAAATCTTGAAAATTTACCCCCTTCATGAGCTACGCGCTTCGCCTCCTCTAACACCTCAGCAAACATCGACTTCTATCCATCAGCACAATCTTCAGCATCGTACAGATCCTTCAATAGGTCAGGAATCCTATCATCTTCATGCCCATCCTCTTCCTCCAAACCAGCATGATCTCGCAAAACCTTTTCCATGAAATCAATGCCAGCATCACCACCACCCATCATATGAGGTGCCTGTGTATCAGCTTCAAAATGTTGAGGTTATCTGTCTAAAGGTTCTCCATGATATATCCATCTATCATATGTGCTGGCCATCCCATTAAGAAGCAGATGATCTTCCACTCTTCCTTGAGCCATTCTTGAACGGTTGAGGCATTCGCAACATGGGCAAAGAATGTGAGCATCGTTGGCAAAATTTGCCCGAACAAATGCCATGAAATCATCAACTCCTTTCATATGTTCTTTCAAAAACTTTCTAACTCCTTTTCTAATCCAGCTTCTGTCCACCTGCCAAAGACAACAAATTGTTGCAACTTAGCAAATCAATCTAAGTGCATCAACATTAATTAATGAAAATGGATGGCAGTAATGGCACCCAACTTTATATGCTAACTGCCTAACCACAACATTCAGCTATTTCCAATTTCTCACTACTTTAGTCCAGTTCACATAGTTTACTGATTTCACATGGGAGCAATAAAAAGCAGTTCATAGGAAATACGGATTTCACATGGGAGAAAAGAAAAGCTAACAAAAACCTGCTGGTTCACAAAAAACAGAGGTGGTTTACAAAGAACTATTGTGGTTAAACCACCAACAATAACAGCACTGCAAATTTACATGAATGACATTTCCAAGATTGCATCAAATCTACATCAATGAAGATTTTTCCTAGTTTACATCAAGCCTACATCAATATTGATGTTCTTTAATAGATTTGAGGCTGAAATTTCAGAGGTGTAACATCAAATCTACATCAACTCCCTTCATATTTTCCAAGTTTACATCAAATCTACATAAACCTGAGGCTGGAACTTCAGAGGTGCAGATTGATTATTCATACAACCACACACACACACACACACATTATGACATCCACAAAAATAGTTACATTTCCCAATGCTCACAAATTCAGATCAGACAAATTCAGTTTAGGAGCAAAGTTCAAAGTTCTGGACAGTTCAAAGTTCTCTACATTCCTATGATCAGATCAGACAAATTAAGTCCTATCAGTTCTCCACACAAACATTTCCTATGATTCAAACAAATTTGTAGGTGCACCTAGAAACAAGATCTGGTAGTACCACCACACGAGGAGGAGGCAACCAGAGAAAATCAGCAGGAGAGGAGAGGGGTGCATACCGGGAGGTGTGCTTGCAGCGGCGGCAAGTCCCCCATGCTCGGCGAGGCTCTCCTTGCGTGAACGAGGTCGTCGTTCCTGTCGTGGGCAAGGTCTCCGTTCCGGCCCCCGCCCCCACCACCGCCGGTCGCCCACGCCCCTGCTGGTCGCTTCGGCAGCCAGCCTCGCCTCCGCCCCCGCTGGTTGCTTCCGCTGCCGGCCCAGCCCCCGCCTCCGCCCCCGCTGGTTACTTCCGCCGCGAGGCTGTGGGCGAGGTCACCTGCGGCGAGGTCGTGGGCAAGGAGAGCGGCCCCTGCTGGTTGCTTCCGCCCACCGCCCACCGTCCCCTGCTGGTTGCTTCCGCCCGCCGCCCCCTGGTCGGAAGACCTAGAAAAATGCTAAGTGTTGGCTCTGTTCGATGCTATTGTCGGAAGACCTAGAAGATCCCACTTGTTAATGATACGAGAGAGCCGTGGTTTTATATAGTATATAAACAAATTCCCATACATGAGCAACAATCCCTCTCTAGCCCAGCGGTAGCGAACGAGCGAAGCCAGCGCCCGGTCGTGGGTTCGAGTCCCCGCTCGCGCATCTTTTTTGGGCGAATTAAGCGCTCGGCCCCGCCTATCAGTGTGTGCCCACCTGCTGTCAAATGGGCCCCGCCTGTCTGTTGAATATAAACATGTAAGCAAAAATGACACCTAGACAATGAAACATAAGCGAGGTTGCTGAGGTGGCTGCCTAATCATCCTAATGCATTTGAACTCAAGTGTAGTGACCATTTATATTGGTCGTTATCAGCTAGGCGTGAGGCAGTGGACAGTGCTGTCCGCTTTACGACCATTTCCTCTAATGAAATTACGACCTTTCTGACCAAAATGGTCTTTATGGTTTAGGGTTTGGAGCCCCCTGAATAGCTTTTGACCAATTGGTCTCAAATGGTCATAGATTTATGACCAATTCTTCCAGGGTCACTAACAGAAGGTCACAAGTTGACATATTTCTTGTAGTGTTCTGGCATTTCCGCCACGTATGGTTCATGCATTGCGCAGGGTTGGTGGCAGACGCGGGGAGCACGGAAATGTGTGCCATGGCAGAAAGTCAGGCGCCTTGGATTGGCGCACAGGGTCGGCCCTAATTCCACGAGCTATTGGTGGTGCGGAGGAGTCGGATTGGCAGAGCAGGGCGGTTGGCCCCTTGGTGAGGGGCCAGCCCCCGACCCTATTCGCCTATAAAGAGGGAACGTGGGCAAGGTGCTGGCTCACACCTATCTCTTCCTCCTCTCTTCTGGCATCACTTTTCCATCATGGTGAGAGGGAGAGGTCGTGGTGGCACTCTAGTGGTGGCGACGAGGGCTTCTGCTCGACAGCGCCTCCCTCCTCCTGTTGGGGACGCAGGAGTAGAGCCCATTGTGAGGGGAGGCGGGAGAGGATGAGGACGTGGTCGCCGTGGCGCTCGCGGTCGAGGAGGACGAGCCGGTGCCTTGATCGCACCTCCTCCGGCTGCTCAGGACCCCAATGAAGGCCATGTCGGGAACCAGCCGTTGGAGTTCATCGTCAAGCTGCGAGGGCCCCCGCGCAGCCATCTTCGGCTTCCTACTCCATTTGCAAGGGTGATGGAGATTGAGCAGCCGCCGGGGTTGAGGCTGCACATGAGGGGCTGCTGTAACGGCAGCATGCGGGTGGACATGGAGTTCCCCGCTCCTCATGTCATGCTTCTCCGGCGTGGCTGGAAGACTTTTGCTCGTGCCCATAGCTTGGCGGCCGGGCACGTCCTCCATTTCAAGTTAATGGACGCCACCCTGCTCTCCGTCAAGGTCTTCGGACGCTCGGGTGCTCGCTTAGGGTGCTGTGCGGAGAGCTCGACTGACGATGAAAGCTCCTCCTTGAGCGATAGTGACGAGGAGGACAGTGACGGCGATGACGACAGAGCCGGTGGGGAGGACGACGGCTCCGACTCTGGCTGAATACCAGCCGCACCGTCACCGTCATCCGGCGGCACCGCCATCTGCACCTGCATCTTCTCCCCGGCAAGGCAGTTTCCCGGGGTGTTGGGTGCGGGTGGCACCCTTGTCTCCTCTAGCAGTCTTCCAGCTGGACCCCGGCAGGCTTCCTCGTGGCTCCAGCTTCGTTCGCCCTGCCGCGTCCTGCTGGCCTTGGTGGCGGTGATCAGGGCATCGCCTAGTCGCTCCCCCCATCCATCACCTTCGCTCGCACCCTCTTGGTCTTGTCACACTCCGTCTCACGGGTTCTGATGAGGTCAGGCTGGGCTTCTGCTCAGGCACTCTTTTTGCCCTCTTTGTCACCCACTGTAGTTCCAAGGAGGAGAGGGACAAGAAAGGGATTACGGGGCACTTGTCTTTTTTCAGTCTAAGACATGTAGGCATTTGCCAAACTTTAGTCTCAAATATGTAATCTTCTTTATCCATGTTTGTGTTCTGTAAGATCTGTACTTGCTTATTCACATATTAATGAAAAAGACAAGCTTTGCCGGGTACTTGTGCATGTATTACATCCATGCAGAGGTGGAATGCCTCTATACATACAAGTAAACAAGTTTTCTCCGGCAAGCTATCCTGCCGGTGCCCTTTGTTTGTTGCCATGGGGCTTGGCCTACCGGGCTCGAAACTATGAAAAGGGACCAACCCCCTATCGAACCCTCTCCGCCAAAGGCCACTACAACCACCTTGACCAAAGCAATGTTCGAGTCAAAGGACGGGAGCACCCATGCTTTGAAGGTGACGGGGTTTCTATATGCACAAGTTTTCACCTTACAGAACATTTATGGACAAGAAGGAACTTATCTGTTTGGCTTGTCGGGGACTGATATGTAGGCTTGTCTCCGTTTCTTCTCTTCGGGACCGAGTCCGCGGCAAGAGACCTGCAGTTAAGTACAGAGGAAAACAATGCTACATATGCCCTTATCTACATGATCAAGCCATGCTCATGTTATGCTATGCATGCATGCAAGTTTTTGGGGCCCCCAGCGCTTCGTTTATTTATCTGTTGCTCAGGGTCTGTGCCTGGCTTTGTACAAAGGGTTACATGCAGCATCTGCAAGGCTTGTACAAAAGGGTGGCTGCCGGGCAGGGCCCGACAACTGCGCCTTACGGGTAGAACTTATGG
The DNA here is from genome assembly GCA_011799875.1 of Thinopyrum elongatum. Classification (NCBI taxonomy): domain Eukaryota; kingdom Viridiplantae; phylum Streptophyta; class Magnoliopsida; order Poales; family Poaceae; genus Thinopyrum; species Thinopyrum elongatum. The sequence continues at coordinate 458,009,384 of CM022303.1, forward strand.
GGATGCTCAATATTCCATGAGTTTTGCAATTGAATGCCATCTCCGGTCTCCATACGGACTGCGCCAGGTCTGGTGACTCAAACTACCCGGTAAGGGCCTTGCCACTTTGGTGTCAACTTGTTTGCACCCTTGGCGGACTGAACGCGCCTAAGGACAAGGTCGCCTTCCTCAAGGCTCTGGGGGTGAACCCTGCGGCTATGATAGCGGCGCAGGGCTTGCTGATAGAGTGCAGCACGCGTAACAGCCCGGAGACAGTTCTCCTCGAGGAGCACGACATCGTCATGCTGGTGCTGCTCTTGCTCTACTTCATCATAGGCAAGTACTCGAGGTGACCCGTATATGAGTTCCGTGGGGATCACTGCTTCTGCCCCATAGACTAGGGAGAAGGGAGTCTGGCCGGTAGCTCGATTTGGTGTCGTCCGGAGGGACCAAAGAACCACCGGCAGCTCATCAATCCAGCGCCTGCCGCATTTCCGCAACCTATCAAATGTTCTTGTCTTGAGTCCTCCCAGCACTTCAGCATTCACCCTCTCAGCTTGTCCATTGCTTCTGGGATGAGCAACAGAGGCAAATGAAACCTTGCTTCCGAGGGCTTGAACGTATTGCATGAAGGCGCGGCTCGTGAACTGGGTGCCGTTGTAAGTGATGACCCTGGCAGGTATTCTGAAGCGGCACACCAGTCCTTTCAGGAACTTGATAGCTGACTATGCGGTCACCTTCCTCATAGGCTCCACCTCCGGCCACTTTGTTAACTTGTCGATGGCGACGTACGAGAACTCAAAGCCCCCAGTAGCACGGGGGAAGGGGCCCAAGATGTCGAGCCCCTAGACCGAAAAGGGCCATGACAAAGGGATCGTCTGGAGAGCTTGAGCAGGTTGATGGATATTCTTGGAGTGGAACTGGCAGGCTTCACATCTGGTGACTAGCTCGATTGCATCTTGGAGGGCCGTGGGCTAGTAGAAACCTTGCCAGAAAGCTTTTCCAACCAAGGCCCTTGATCCAATATGAGAGCCGCACATGCCTCCGTGTATCTCTGTCAAGAGTTCCTTCCCTTCTTCCCGGCAAATGCACTTCAATTTCACACCGTTGGGCCTCCTTCTGTTTAGTGCGTCATCGACGAACTAATACATATTAGCCCTCCGGGCTACTCTTTCAGCTTCTTCTTGCTCTTCGGGAAGTTCTCCTATTTGGAGGTAACGGACTATGTGTCGCACCCAAGTTGGAGCCTGAGGCTCGACAACAAGGATCGGCAGCACATCCTTGTTCGTGGGAGCGCATGCCTTAACCGCGAGGATTGGTAGTTCGGCGGGAGGGTGCTAAGTGAAGTGGAGTTGTTCCCGCCAACCTCTCTGCCGGGGGCTTCTGGAAGCTCTGCCAGGAGAGGCTTGCTGGAGTCCAGTTTCCTCCTCTTTCTGGCCATTGTTGCCGGGGATACGGAGGGTTGAGTCAGGCGGAGAACAAAAGTCCCTGGTTCCACAGGAAGCTTTTGCGCAGCGCACTTTGAGAGATGATCAGCAATGTTGTTTTCTGCACGGGGTACGTGCTCTGCTTGCAATCTGTCAAAGCGCTCCTCTAGCTTTCTCACTTCCTCCACGTATGCCTCCACCAATGGACTCTGATAATCCTTGTTCACTTGCCTCACCACAAGCTGTGAGTCTCCTCGTATGATCATCTTCTTAATCCCCAACTCTGTCGCGATCCTGAGCCCGGCAAGGAGTCCTTCATACTCTGAAGTGTTGTTAGTTGCCTTCTCCCCGGGGAAATGCATCTGGATCACATACTTGAGGTGCTCTCCAATGGGTGCGACGAGGAGCACGCCAGCTCCTACACCTTGTAGTGAGAAGGCACCATCAAAGTACATGATCCATTCTTGGGGTGCTTCCTTGCCGGGGATAACCGTTTCCAGTGCCTCTTCATCTGGGGTAGGTGTCCACTCCGCAATAAACTTTGCCAGTGCTCTGCTCTGAATGGTTGACGTGCTCACAAACTTCAAACCAAAGCTTGACAACTCCAAAGCCCATTCCACTATTCTGCCGGTGGCCTCAGGGTTCCTCAGTATGCATTGCAAGGGGAAGTGGGTGACAACCATGATCTCGTGGGCTTGGAAGTAGTGGCGCAGTTTCCTTGAGGCCATGATAAGGCCAAAAATCAACTTTTGCACGCCAGAGTACCTTAATCTAGCCCCCTGCAATAGGGAGCTAACAAAGTAAACTGGCCGCTGCACCACCTTCTTCCTTGTCGCGGTCTTGGGACTGCCTTCGCTCCTCTGCTCCTCTTTCTCTTGTTCTGCGCCAAGCCTTGCCGTGACTGGTTCACTTCCTTCTCCCGGGAGGACAGTAGCTGCAGCTGCTCCTTCTTCCACTTCCTGTTGTGCCACCAGTGCTGCACTAACCACTTGATTGGTTGCCGCCAGATACAGCAGCAACGGCTCATGTGGTTTAGGAGCGACCAGGGTGGGAACAGAGGAAAGGTAGGTTTTTAAGTCCTGCAGCGCTGCTTCTGCCTCTGGGGTCCACTTTACTAGTCTTGCCTTCTTCAAAAATTTGAAGAACGGTAGGGCGCGCTCAGCGGACTTGGAAATGAACCTACTCAGCGCGGCAATGCATCCAGTTAAATGCCTCATGTCCTTGACTGTCTTGGGTGCTTTAATGTGTTCGATTGCCCTGATCTTGTCGGGGTTGGCCTCTATCCCCTGGTGGGACACGAAGAAGCCAAGTAGCTTGCTGGAAGGAACGCCAAACACACACTTCTCTGGGTTTAGCTTCAAGTTGATCTTGCGCAGATTTATAAAGGTCTCTTCCAAGTCCTGAATGAGAGTTGACTTGTCCTTGGTTTTGACCACTATGTCATCCATGTAAGCTTCAATATTCCTGTGTACAATGGGGCAGAGACCTGCTATACAAACGGTTTTTAACCCCTTTCCGCGACGGCATTTGGAACCATCGCCAAGTGAGTGTGGGCGATTGGGGGGTCCTTCCCATACGACCCAGAAACCATCGGTGATAGGCCCTCCTGGCACACAGGCTGGGGCAAAATGGGCTCGTGTGTGATCTGGCGAGGCATCGAAACCCAATCGTTTCCATTCGTATGTACATCCCACACGGTGAATCCCAGAAAAACATTTCCGTTCGTATGTATATCACACACAGTTTTTTGTGTAGAAACGTTTGTGCAAGGTGGCCTAACGCAAACAGTTCTCTGTTGGAAGCCGTTTGTGATTGTTAGTTGATCGAACATGCCTACTTTCTAGAAACCGTGTGGGTTGTTTGAGTTCATCGCCCACGGTGTTGTCTGAGTAACCGTCTGCAATAGAAAACCCCAATAATAAGGGTAATTAGCCTATTATTGATAATCCATGTAGTAATCAAATTCATATTTCTTATAAAACACACCAGATATTTCATATCCGTATAACGGCAACCAGGATTTCATAATCGAATTACATCAGATAGCTTCGGCACTCAGTTACGCCATTACACAACAGCACCAAGTTTAACATGCAACATCAAAAACCTTTGGAAAGTAGCATCATACACGATAAATAGACCGATGAATCTCATCTAGGAAACTGCAGAAGCGGAAGGCAAATATTGAGCCTTCAGTGATGTTGAATGTCCTTGCAACTTTAGGCCAGTGGCTATGGATAATTGCCCGCCCAACCTTTTTCCTCTTCAGGAAGACTTCAATATTGTACAGTGGGTGTTGAATGAATACATTCCTCGCCTCTTGACCATGCAGGTGGTTTGAGAGGTAATCATTGGTGAACTGCTTTGAAAAGTACTGAAAACAAAGATATGCATAAATCACTGTTATAAATTTTGAAATGGCGCAAGGGGTAAAAACAAGGTAAAAGAGTTAGTACCATCCTATACTTGACTGATGTCTTCTTCATTGTGCAAACAAAGATCTTGCTGTTATTCGTCGCAAGTTTCTTCATCCTAACAATCTTTCTGAGTTTCTTGACTTGACTGATATTCATGGACATCTCATTTCCCCATATGCAAAATGGGTCGAACAGTGGGTCTAAGCCTCTGACAGCAGGACCTACATGTGCAAGACCGAATTGTAAGAAACCTAAATATTAGAATGATTCCTGCAAATGCACAATAATGTGCTATTAGCGAAAGGACCATGCAAGAGCAAACCTCGATGGTAAACCGCAGTGTTTCCCATTGTTTCCCTGCAACACACATAAGAAAGATCTTGGTCAGGTTAACTAAGAGTTGCCATACTATCAGTAGAATATGTATTGAGTACAGCCAAATTTGATTTATTTCTCACATGCATAACAGTACAAAATTGTACCCATAGCAAATAAAAATCAAATTGCAGAATTGAACCAAACAGTTAAATGGACAGCAGACCAAATGAACCAAAACAGTTAATTGAGCACGACATTGCAGAATAGAAACATGTACAAGAAGATAAGACAATTAACAAAACAAAGAATGCTTGAGAATAGTACTACGAAATGTAGCAATTGTTGGACCAAACTGTTAACTGAACATTACATTTCAGAGGACCAAACTGTTAACTGAACATTACATTTCAAAGGACCAAACTGTTAACTGAACATCAGATTGCATATTAACATTACAGAGGACAAATCACTAGAAGGCACTGGCGGTGGCCTCGAGAAAACAGCACGAACTATATTTTAAAGTAGACAACCGCGTGGCGGTGTCGACGGTGGCCTCGAAGATGAGGTGCTCCTCCAAGATCTGGCGGTCGGCACACATGGCAACCATAGTGAACTCGTGCGCGCGTGCGGCCGCAATTTGCTTCTCCGCTGCCAGATGCTACTGAGCTCCACGTTATACTGCGTGCAAAATGGCTGTTGGCGGCGCTTAATTGGAGGACGGGGACAGTGATTTTGGCGGAAGGTGTCGCGCCGTCGGTCGGGGCATGTGGGACGGGGAAGGAGGAGGATGGTGTGGGTGGGGTGTGGATTACCTGACCATATTGATGAGGTCGCACAGCAAGAAGAAGGGTCGGCGGTGAGGAGGCCGCGCAGCAAGAAGAAGGGTCACCGGCGAGTAGGCGACGCTGCAAGAAGAAGGGTCGCCGGCGAGGAGGCGGTGCTGCAAGAAGAAGGGTAGCCGGCGAGGAGGCGGCACTGCAAGAAGAAGGGTCACCGGCGAGGAGGCTGAGCTGCCAGTAAGCAGCAGTGAAGGTTTGAACTTGGAAAGCAAGGAGGAACAGCGGAAATGTGGCTTTTGGTGGGAGGGAGGGGGCGGGGAGATAGATATTTCCGCGGTGGCAGAAATTTTTTGCTCGGTGCCGCGAGAAACTGGCGCGCAAGTGTGGTTCAAGCGCGGGTGGTGGACTGTAGACGACGAAGCTTCCTACGTAAACCAGACAAGACGGTGCGCCAAGATAATTTATATCGCATCGCACACGATTCTTTCAAGTAAACTGTTTGTGGTATACCTGATTTTTTCATTATGTTTTGAAAGACAAAATGGTGTTACGGAGGGAAAGGATGGTGTTTGAATTGCTAGAACATTTATGTACAGTGAACAGGCAACTACATGAGTGTCATTTTTAAATTTGGAATTATTCCGGGTTCGTTTGGCATTTTTATGCATTAATTGAGTTTCTAGGCATTTAATGTGCATCATTCAAATTTGAACTATAAGCACATGCTCCAGTGCACCAAAGTTTGTTGAAAATCACATGTGTGTCTTTGGGTGAATTTATAGGTCCCATGCAAGAAATGGGAATGAAATTCAAACATCTGGGCGTCGTGGCTCGGCCGAGAACATTGAGAAACTTGGTTTTTAAATTCCTGGAAATTCAAAACTCGCCTGAAAATCATGAAAGTTGGCATGGTGTCATTTCATGGCACCAACATGCTGTGGTAAAAAAATTGGCCGCATTTGGACAAGTTTTGGTATAAGCTTCTTGCAAACCGGAGCTTCTCTCGAGAAGACTCGTGGTTCCTGAGGGGGGACGTGTCACCTTTGTGTGTGAAACGATATACGCTGCCCCCTTGATTTTTTACAGAGGCAACATAGAACTATATGAGTGCTGTGTTAAAATTTGGAATTATTCCGGGTTCGTTTGGACTTTTTTATACATTAATTGAATTTCTGGTCATTTAATGTGCATAATTCAAATTTGAACTACAAGCACATGCTCCAGTGCACCAAAGTTGGTTGAAAAATTACATGTGTGTCCTTGGGTGAATTTCTAGGTCCCATGCAAGAAATGGGAATGAAATTCAAACATTCAGGCGTCGTGGCTCGGCCGGAAAGATTGAGAAACTTGGTTTTTTAATTCATGTAAATCCAAAACACGCCTGAAAATCATGAAACTTGGCATGGTGTCATGACATGGCACCAACATACTGTGGTAATTTTTTTGGCCGAATTGGGACAAGCTTTGGTATAAGCTTCTTGCAAACCGAAGCTTCTCTCAAGAAGGCTCGTGGTTCCGAGAGGGAACGTGTCACCTCCGTGTGCGAAACGACATACACTGCCTTCTCCCGCCTTAATTTTTTTACACAGGCAGATTAGACCAAATAGAAGTATCGTGCTAAATTTTGGAATTATTCCGGGTTCATTTGGCCTTTTTATATATTAATTGAATTTCTGGGCATTTAATGTGCATAATTCAAATTTGAACTACAAGCACATGCTCCAGTGCACCAGAGTTGGCTGAAAAATCACATGTGTGTCCTTGGGTGAATTTGTAGGTCCCATGAAAGAAATGGGAAAGGAATTCAAACATCTGGGCGTCGTGCCTCGGCTGGAAATATTGAGAAACTTGGTTTTTTAATTCCTGTAAATCCAAAACACGCCTGAAAATCATGAAACTTGGCATGGTGTCATGACATGGCACCAACATGCTGTGGTTATTTTTTTGGCCGAATTGGGACAAGCTTTGGTATAAGTTTCTTGCAAACCGGAGCTTCTCTCAAGAAGGCTCATGGTTCCAAGAGGGAATGTGTCACCTCCGTGTGCGAAACGATATAACACTGCCTTCTCCCGCCTTGATTTTTTTACATAGGCAGCTTAGACCAAATAGGAGTTTCGTGCTAAATTTTGAAATTATTTCGGGTTCGTTTGGCCTTTTTATACATTAATTGATTTTCCAGGCATTTAATGCACATAATTCAAATTTGAAGTACAAGCGCGTGCTCCAGTGCGCAAAAGTTAGTTGGAAAATCATTTATGTGTACTTGGGCGAACTTCTAGGTCCCATGGAAGAAGTGGGAATGGAATTTAATCATCTGGGCGTCTTGGCTCAGCCGGAAACATCAAGAAACTTGGTTTTAAAACTCCCGTAAGTCCAAAACTCGCCTAAAAATCATGAAACTTGGCATGGTGTCATGACATGGCACCAACATGCTGTGGTAATTTTTTTGTCCGATTTGCGAAGGCGCACACATTAACAATCAACAAAGTCATTTTGGAACAAGTGCTGTCACGTTACAAATCGGAAACACAAGTATTATTGAAACCGTGGGCATTCTACTTACCAATTACGTGCCGCCACGTGTCCCCTTTTTTTATTGGCTAGGAGGTGCCGTGCGGGGTTGCTATTTGAGTACGGGAGGCGTGTGATCAGACCCCTGCACTTGCTCATTGGGAGGAGAGCCCTTTGACCCCCTATCCGCCGCCTACCTCCCTCCCAACGTCTCCATTAATGGCGCCCGAGCCCCTGTTTCACGGCGTGGCTATGTCTCACTCGACTGAGATTTAAGAGAGAAAAAAAATATGAAAAGAAAGTTTTGCACGGATCTTGATATAAGATCCGACGGACCTATATAGCATCGACTGCGACTTATAGCAAGACTGAGGAATATAAGGACGATGACAGTGGATAATAATTATCTTACATATTTAGGAAGATAATTAAAAAAGCCACATGCGGCAACGCCCGAAATACACAAGGGCAAAAGAAGAAGGAACACAACGATCTGGCTCGCTGATCTCTACTTTCTTGATGCGTTGCTGCAGGACGTGGGAACTAGTCTCCACGGCGAGCGGCGATGAGCTCTTTCGTGTCCTCAAGATGCTGCTTGAGAGCATCCACGGATTCCTCCACCAGCCTTTGGCGCTCGATGCGGAGCATGTCATTCTCGTCCATAAGTTTCTTGATGATGACGTCGGTCCTCTTCAACAAGGCAGTGGTCTCCTCCTGCTGCTCCGCACTTTTGACGATCTTCGCCCTCAGCAGGTCGCGCTCGGCCCGGAGCTTCGCATTGCCCTCACTTAGTTGCCGGATGACGCCGGTAGCCTGTTCAAATGAGGCTTTCATGTCATCCTGCAACGTCACCCAGCTGGAGATCTGATCCATCTGCCTATGGACGATCGCATTCATGCGCCTGTAAGAGTCCTCGCCTGCCCGCAAGACATTTTCCCAGGCTGCCGCGGCGTGGGAGGACATCTCTGCTGCATTCACGGCGTGGCGGGACATCTCTGCTGCTTCCGCGGCCTGGCCAGACCAGTCTGCTGCATCGATGTCATGGCAGGACCTCCGTGCTGCTTCGGTGGCGTGGCAGGACCTCTGTGCTACTACGGCCGTGTGGCGGGACATGTCGGCTGCTTTCGCGGCGAGGCGGGACATCTCTCGTGCTTCCGCTTCCATGCTCTTCTCTCCCTGGTGGTAATCTCTTGACCCAGAACTCACGCTGGCCATGGCAGACGCAAGGGAACGATGATGAATGATTTGTTTGTTTTTGTGGATGAGGAGTTGAGGAGGAATGTGCTGTCATCTTGGAGTAGTAGTATTTATAACCAAGTACTAATACGCTCCTAAGTGGGAAACCGTTTAGGTTTTGATCAGTGTGAACAGGTTTGCAATTAAATATAGCATGGTAGAAATTTGGAATGTGATGGGACGCAGGCTCAAAATTTATTGACGGTTCTATAATTTCTAAGTGCGGCACTATTCCTGAACGGCGTAACGTGGGCACGCTTTCTCGGCCGCGTACGTGGCGTTTGCACCATAGGGTGCACCGCAATAGGCAATGTCAGCACACGTCTTGTTCCAACAACCGTGCGCGCTCGTTATTACCATCGCGCATGCTTCTTTTAACTAGAATGTGTGCCCGTCAAGCGCACACACGTTGATCTGTCTAACTGTTTCTGTTTGTTGTGGCTAATCGCAAATGATTCATCCGTGTGAAGTGTATGCCGTCAATCGCAGACACTTTGATCTAGATGACCGTTTCTGTTCTGTTGCCTAATCGCAAATAGTTAATCCTTCTAAAGCGTATGCCCTCAATCGCACACACCTTTATCTAGCTGCCCGTTTCTGTTGTTCCGCCTCATCACAAACAGTTAATCCGAGTGAACTGTATGCCGTATATCGCACACGCCTTCATCTGGCTGCCCGTTTCTGTTCTTCTTCCTCATCGCAAATAGTTAATTGAACTGAACCGTATGCCCTGCATCGCACACGCAACTAAAATCGGAACCGTGTTTGATGGCTCCGCCATCGCAAACATTTTGCATCTTTTTTGATAGTTTTTTTACATCACCGTTTGCGATTAATGCATCACACACAGTTTCGTCAAAGGGTCTCTGATCGTAGTGTCGCGTGAGCAGCATCCTGCAGTAGTGGTAGCTGAGACTCAACCCCTATCTGCACTGCTCTTGCAAAAGTGGATCCAGCACTCTTTAATCTGAAGGGCATCCATGCAAAGCAGTACGTACCACAGGGGGTTATGAACGTTGTCTTCTCCTCATCTTCTTTGGACATGAAAATCTGGCGGTACCCGGAGTAGGCATCCAAGAAGGAAAGCAGATCACACCCGGAGGTGGAATCCATGATCTGGTCGATGCGCGGCAAGGGGAACAGGTCCTTCAGGCATGCTTTATTCAGATGTGTGAAGTCTATGCAAAGCCTCCATTTCCCATTCGCCTTGCGGACCACCACTGGATTTGCCAACCATGTTGGGTGCAATACTCCTCTGACCAAACCAGCTGCCTCAAGTTTCTTGATCTCCTCGGCAATGAACTGCTGCCGCTCCAAGGCTTGCTTCCGGACCTTCTTCTTGACGGGCCGGGCATGACGGTAGACAACAAGGTGGTGCTCGATTACCTCCCTGGGAACACCAGCGATGTCAGATGGTTGCCAAGCAAACACATCGACATTCGCCCACATGAAGGCAATGAGCGCGCTTTCCTTTTTGTCGTGAAGGGTGGAGCTGATAGTGAATGTACCATCAGCGCCAACCAGCCCTGCCGGGACCTTCTTCACAGCGGGTGCAACAACCTTGGATCTCTTGCTAGTAGAACTCTGCGGCAAATCATCGACGGGTGCAGCGTACTCCGGAGAGGCGCGCTTCCTGGATTCCTTGCCGGCATCCTTGCTAGCTTTTCTCCCTTGTTTGTTTTCCTTGGCGGAGATTGCAGCTTCCGCGGCCTTGACAGCGACCGCCTCCCGGTACATCTTGTCTACGCATATGATCGCGTCCTTCTTGTCCGATGGGATAGAAATGACGCCCATCGGTCTTGGCATATTCAGGGTGTTGTAGGCATAGTGGGATGCCGCCATGAACTTTGCCAGGGCAGGTCGCCCGAGTATCCCATTATATGGCAACGAAAGTTTGACCACATCGAACATGATCTTCTCAGTCCGGTAGCTCAACTCCCCTCCAAACGTCACAGGCAGCGTGATCTTCCCCTTTGGACGACTCCTGCCGGGGTTGATTCCTTGAAACGTGCCAGTAACTTTGAGCTCTTCATCTGTTATCTGTAGCTTGCTGAGCACCTTGGGGGAAATCAGATTCAACCCGGCCCCGCCGTCAACCAACATTGTTGTGACCTTGAGGTTGCGGATTAATAGTGAGACCAACAACGGCAAGCACCCTACCGCAGTGGTGCGGTCAGGGTGATCCTCTTCGCCAAAGATGATGGGCGTGCGAGACCATCTGAGTGGTTTCCGAGAGTCTGCCGCTGGCTCCACAGCAATGACCTCACGCGCCCATTGTTTCAGTTGGCGGTGAGAGGAGTGCAAGGATGCGCCTCCGTCAATGCATAAGGCGTCAATGGCTTTCTGAAACTCTTGCTCACTAGTTTCCTCTTCATCACTTTCGTCACCACACTCCTTTTCTCATGGCCTTTAGCGGGTTTTCCCTGATGTTGGGGGACCTTGCCGGGGCGGCCTTGATACGTCTCCAACGTATCTATAATTTTTTATTGTTCCATGCTGTTATATTATCATTCTTGGATGTTTTACAATCAATTTATAGCAACTTTATATCATTTTTTTTGGACTAACCTATTGACATAGTGCCCAGTGCCAATTGCTGTTTTTTGCTTGTTTTTTACTTCACGGGAAATCAATACCAAACGGAGTCCAAACACAGTGAAACTTTTTGGTGATTTTTCTGGACCAGAAGACACAAGTTGGGCCAAGAAAGTACCTGAGGGGGGCTCCGAGGGGAGCACAACCCACCAGGGCGCGCCTGGGGGCCCTGGTGCGCCCAGGTGGGTTGTGCCCACCTTGCCCTCCTCCTGCACCGCCTCTTTGCTCTATAAATACCCTAATATTCCAGAAACCCTAGGGGAGTCGACAAAAATCAATTCTAGCCACCGCAAGTTCCAGAAACCACAGATCCAATCTAGACACCATCACGGAGGGGTTCATCATCCTCATTGGTGCCTCTCCGATGATGCGTGAGTAGTTCATTGTAGACCTACGGGTCCGTAGGTAGTAGCTAGATGGCTTCCTCTCTCTCTTTTGATTCTCAATACAATGGTCTCTTGGAGATCTATTTGATGTAATTCTTTTTGAGGTGTGTTTGTTGGGATCCGATGAACTTTGAGTTTATGATCAGATCTATGTTTTTATCCATGAAAGTTATTTGAGTCTTTTGATCTCTTATATGCATAATTACTTATAGCCTCGTATTTCTTCTTCGAATCTTTGGTTTAGTTAGGCCAACTAGATCGATTTTTCTTGCCATGGGAAGAGGTGCTTTGTGATGGGTTCGATCTTACGGTGCTTGATCCCAGTGACAGAAGGGGAACCAACATGTATGTATCATTGGTATTAAGGATAACAAGATGGGGTCTATTTCTACATAAATAGATCTTGTCTACATCATGTCATCGTTCTTATTGCATTACTCCGTTTCTCCATGAACTTAATACACTAGATGCATGCTGGATAGCGGTCGATGTGTGGAGTAATAGTAGTAGATGCAGGCAAGAGTCGGTCTACTAATCTTGGACATGATGCCTATGTAATGATCATTGCCTGGATATTGTCATAATTATTTGAAGTTCTATCAATTGCCCAACAGTAATTTGTTTACCCACCATATGCTATTTTTCTCGAGAGAAGCCACTAGTGAAATCTACGGCCCCCAGGCCTATTTTCTCATCATATATTTTCAGATCTATTTTGCTATTTGCCTTTTTATTTATTTGCCACTTTTATTTTCAGATCTATATTTCTAAAAACCCAAAAATATTTTGCTGCACTTTATTTTATTTGCGATCTATTTATCCAATCTACTACAATTTATTTTCCGTCAACTTAGCAATTTCTGGCGCCGTTACCCGAAAGGGATTGACAACCCCTTTAACACGTCGGGTTGCAAGTATTTGTTCTTTGTGTGCAGGTTCTGTTTATGTAGTGTTGCTTGGTTCTCCTACTGGTTCGATAACCTTGGTCTCATCACTGAGGGAAATACCTACCGTTGATGTGCTGCATTATCCCTTCCTCTTTGGGGAAATACCGACGTAGTTCAAGCAAACATCAAAAGGAATTTCTGGCACCGTTGCCGAGGAGACATCATCAACATCTACCAGGTTCCTAATCACAATTCTCATCTCCCTGCAATTTACATTATTTCCCATTTGCCTCTCATTTTCCTCTCCCCCACTTCACAAAATTTGTTGTTTTATTCGCCCTCTTTTTCGTTCGCCGTTTTCTCGTCATATCTGTTTTTGAGTGCAATCTTGTTGCATAGTCACGATGACTCAAGAGAACACCAAGTTGTGTGATTTCTCCAATACCAACAACAATGATTTTATTAGCACTCCGATTGCTCCTCCCGCCACTAGTGCGGAGTCTTGTGATATTAATGCCGCTTTGTTGAATCTTGTTATGAAAGATCAATTTTTTGGTACTCCTAGTGGGGATGCCGCGTCCCATCTTAACACATTCATGGAATTATGCGATATGCAAAAGAAAAAAGATGTGGACAATGATATTGTGAAGTTGAAATTATTCCCGTTTTCTTTGCGAGATCATGCAAAATTTTGGTTTTCTTCTATGCCTCGCAATAGTATCGATTCTTGGGATAAGTGCAATGATGCTTTTATTACTAAGTATTTTCCGCCCGCAAAAATTATTTCCCTTAGGACGCAAATCATGAATTTTAAGCAACTTGAGCATGAACATGTTGCGCAATCTTGGGAAAGAATGAAATTGATGCTAAGAAATAGTCCTACTCATGGTTTAAATCTTTGGATGATCATACAAATTTTTTATGCGGGATTGAATTTTGTTTCTAGAAATCTTTTAGATTCCGTCGCGGGTGGTACTTTTATGGAAATTACTTTGGGTGAAGCTACTAAATTGCTAGACAATATTATGGCAAATTATTCGCAATGGCATACCGAAAGAGCTCCTACTAGTAAAAAAGTTAATTCGGTTGAAGAAATTTCTTCTTCGAGTGAAAAAGTTGATGCTCTTATGAAATTGGTTGCTAATAAAAGTGCTCCTATTGATTTTAATGATGTGCCTTTGTCTACCTTGATTGAGTAAAATAGTGATGCCGTAGATGTGAATTTTATCTCTCGAAACAATTGCAATAACAATGCTTATAGAGGTAATTTTAATCCTAGGACTTTTCCTAGTAATTCCTCTAATAATTATGGTAATCCTTCTTATAATAATAATAATAATAATAGGAACACCTCTGATCTTGAGAATAATATTAAAGAATTTATCAATACTCAAAAGGTTTTTAATGCTACGATAGAAGAAAAGCTGAATAAGATTGATGATATGTCTCTGAGTATTGATAGAATTTCTCATGATGTAGAAAATCTCAAGATGAAAATTTCTGTGCCTAAGGTTGAGGAATCAATTAAAGCTTTATATGTTTCAATGGATGAAAGTAAGAAAATAACCGCTATGCTTAGAGCTAAAAGAGAATTTCCAGAAAAAGCGTTTTCTAGTGATTGCTTTCATAAAAGTGATGAAGATCTTAAAATGGTTTGTGTTTCTTCTATTGATTCCTTGTTTAGTAAAATTAATATTGATAATAAAGGGACTGGAGAAGAGTCAAATTTAGCTAGAAGGCGTCCTGATAATTTGGAGGGTGAAAATCTTGTTGAGAAAATTGATAAAAGTGGGTTTGGAGAGGTCAAAACTTTAACTAGTGACATGCCCACTCTTTTGGATTACAAAGACTTTAATTATCATAATTTCCCTTTGATTGATTGTATTTCTTTGTTGCAATCCATGATAAATTCACCCCATGCTTATGAACAAAATAAAGCTTTCACTAAACATATTGTTGATGTTATGATGAAAGCTTTGGAAGAAAAGTTGGAATTAGAGATTTCAATTCCTAGAAAATTAAATGATGAATGGGAACCTACTATCAAAGTCAAGATTAAAAATTATGAGTGTTTTGCTTTTTGTGATTTGGGTGCTAGTGTTTCCACAATTCCAAAATCTTTATGTTATGTGCTTGGTCTTACCGATGTTGAAGAATGTTCTTTAAATTTGCACTTGGCGGATTCTACTATTAAAAAGCCTATGGGAAGAATTAATGATGTTATTATTCTTGCAAATAGGAATTATGCGCCCATAGATTTTATTATTCTTGATATTGATTGCAATCCGTCTTGTCCAATTATTCTTGGTAGACCGTTTTTACGCACTATAGGTGCCGTGATTGATATGAAAGAAGGGAACATCAAATTCGAATTTCCTTTGAGAAAGGGTATGGAACACTTCCCTAGAACAAGAATTAAGCCACCATATGAATCAATCATGAGGGCATCTTATGGATCTATGAATAAAGATGACAACACTTAGATCTTTGCATTATGCCTAGCTAAGGGTGTAAAACGATAGCGCTTGTTGGGAGACAACCCAATGAATAAAATTTATTTTTGTATTTTTCTTTCTGTTATTGAGTGTTTGCACAATTATGATACTGTTATGATTGTGTTTTTTGTGTTTTAATTAGTGGTTGTGCCAAGTAAAGCCTTTAGGATAGCTTTGGTGATAGTTGATTTGATCTTGTTGGAAAACAGAAACTTCTCCGTCCAGTAAAACAATTTTGAAAATTCACAGAAGCAACGAAAAAATCTGTATTTTTTACACAAGATTTATAGACAAATTTCCTCTGTTTTCCTAATGTTTCAGAATTTTTGGAGTTACATAAGTATGATAACAATTCGTCTCTTTACAGACTATTCTATTTTTGACAGATTATGTTTTCTTTGCATTGTGTGCTTGTTTTGATGAATCTATGGTTTGTATCGGGGGGTATGAGCCATGGTAAACTTAGAATACAGTAGATATAATGCAAGAACAAAATTTGAATGGGTTTTCTACAGTACTTAAAGTGAAGATTGGTTTTCTTATACTAACGGATCTCACGAAGGTTTTGTTGAGTTTTGTGTGATTGAAGTGTTCAAGTTTTGGTTGAGATTACGATGGATGAAGGAATAAGGAGTAAGATGAGCCTAAGCTTGGGGATGCCCCATGGCACCCCAATCCATTTTCCAAAGAGAAGCAAGCAACTAAGCTTGGGTATGCCCGAGTGGCATCCCCTCTTTCTTCTAACGACCATCGGTATTTTACTTGGAGCTATATTTTTATTCGTCACATATCATGAGTTTTGCTTGGAGAGTCTTGTATGATATGAGTCTTTGCTTTTTTTGCTTTTTATTTTTAGTCATGAATCCTTTATGGACACACCTATTTGAGAGAGCCAAAATTATGCTATGACTTGTTAGAATTGCTCTCTATGCTTCACTTATATCTTTTTGAGCACGGTGTGCTTTAGTATTTTTGAAGAAATGCTCTCATGCTTCACTTAGATTTATTTGAGAGTTAGTAATTTTTTTTTTAGAAATTCTCACTTGCTTCACTTAGATTATTTTGAGAGAAGAAAATTTTATGCTCATGTTCTTCACTTAGATTTGTTTGAGCTATCAAAAGAAACAAATGAAATTAGTTCCAAAGTGATAGATATTCAAGAGGGATATAATAAAAACTTTCATGAAGATCATTGGACAAAATAAACTTGATTCCTTGCAATAGTTTTGCGATATGTTGATATAATATGTGAGTCATGTTGATGAGTAATTATGCTTTAGTAAGAATATTGGTGTTAAGGTTTGTGATTCCCTATGCAAGCACGAAAGTCAATAGTTATGCAATGAAATTACATCCTACTTGTGGTGCATTACTCGGTGTTAGTTATGCTTAATGCTCGCTTATGAGATTTTTCGTTTCTTGGTTGGATGCTTCTCAATCTTTTGCTAGCCTTCATTTGCACTAAGTATGATCACTACTTGTGCATCCAAAATCCTTAAACCAGTTTTGTCATATGAGTCCACTATACCTACCTATATGCGGTATTTCCGTGTCGTTCTAAGCAAATTTGTATGTGCCATCTCTAATTTCAAAATAAATTTCTCTTTTGTGTGCTCGTACCGCTCATGAAACGGTAGGGGGTGGCAGAAATTTTTCCATCCTTGATGTGTTATTCTCAAGATGAGTGTTTATTCACTTGTCATTGCATGAGAGTACGGCAAAGGTATTAGGGATCCCCAGTCCCGAAATGAAAAATGAATTTACTTTATGTTTTCAAATAATAAATTCCTTGGAAAGTGTTGGTATGGACGGCACCCGTGGATTCGGTTAGCCGTGGAATGTGAAAGTATGGTGGAAAAAGGAATAAACTTTATTTTCTGTTTGGGAACCGCCTATGATATATCTAGCATGGAAAGTATTGGGAACTACTCGATCGTTTTCGTTGACAGGAAAAGCATGCCACCCAAAATGTTTTATCTCTACTTTTTTTTGCTTTGAGCTCTGGCACCTCTACAAATCCCTACTTCCCTCTGCGAAGGGCCTTTCTTTTACTTTATGCAATTTTTATTTTATTTTGAGTCTCCATATTCTCTTATAAAGTACCAACTAATGGGCATTATGATCGTATTTGAGCATTGGGTGTAGCTAATATGCGAGTTTGTTTCATGAATGGATCAATGCTTGAGCATAATGGGCTAGGGATAACTTGCTTTAGTGTTGATATTTTGAAAGGCATGGTTGCTTGTTGATATGCTTGAGTATGGAAATATTCATGTCAAAACTAGACAATTGCTTTGAATCATATAAAAGTCCAAATGTCCATGCTACAAAGAAAAGAATATGTGATGAACATGTTAGGCAGCATTCCACATCAAAAATTCTGTTTTTATCATTTACCTACTCGAGGACGAGCAGGAATTAAGCTTGGGGATGCTGATACGTCTCCAACGTATCTATAATTTTTTATTGTTCCATGCTGTTATATTATCATTCTTGGATGTTTTACAATCATTCTATAGCAACTTTATATCATTTTTTTGGGACTAACCTATTGACATAGTGCCCAGTGTCAGTTGCTATTTTTTGCTTGTTTTTTACTTCGCAGGAAATCAATACCAAACGGAGTCCAAACGCAGTGAAACTTTTTGGTGATTTTTTCTGGACCAGAAGACACAAGTTGGGCCAAGAAAGTACCTGAGGGGGGCTCCGAGGGGAGCACAACCCACTAGGGCGCGCCTGGGGGCCCAAGCGCGCCCAGGTGGGTTGTGCCCACCTCGGCCGCCTCCCGCACCGCCTATTTGCTCTATAAATACCCCAATATTCCAGAAACCCTAGGGGAGTCGATGAAAATCAATTCCAGCCACCGCAAGTTCCAGAAACCACAGATCCAATTTAGACACCATCACGGAGGGGTTCATTATCCTCATTTGTGCCTCTCCGATGATGCGTGAGTAGTTCATTGTAGACCTACGGGTCCGTAGTTAGTAGCTAGATGGCTTCCTCTCTCTCTTTTGATTATCAATACAATGGTCTCTTGAAGATCTATTTGATGTAATTCTTTTTGCGGTGTGTTTGTTGGGATCCGATGAACTTTGAGTTTATGATCAGATCTATGTTTTTATCCATGAAAGTTATTTGAGTCTTTTGATCTCTTATATGCATGATTACTTATAGCCTCGTATTTCTTCTTCGAATCTTTGGTTTAGTTAGGCCAACTAGATCGATTTTTCTTGCCATGGGAAGAGGTGCTTTGTGATGGGTTCGATCTTACGGTGCTTGATCCCAGTGAAAAAAGGGGAACCGACACGTATGTATCGGTGCTATTAAGGATAACAAGATGGGGTCTATTTCTACATAAATATATCTTGTCTACATCATGTCATCATTCTTATTGCATTACTCTGTTTCTCCATGAACTTAATACACTAGATGCATGCTGGATAGCGATCGATGTGTGGAGTAATAGTAGTAGATGCAGGCAGGAGTCGGTCTACTAATCTTGGACGTGATGCCTATGTAATGATCATTGCCTGGATATTGTCATAATTATTTGAAGTTCTATCAATTGCCCAACAGTAATTTGTTTACCCACCGTATGCTATTTTCCTCGAGAGAAGCCACTAGTGAAATCTACGGCCCCCGGGTCTATTTTCTCATCATATATTTTCAAATCTATTTTGCTATTTGCCTTTTTATTTATTTGCCACTTTTATTTTAAGATCTATATTTCTAAAAACCCAAAAATATTTTGCTGCACTTTATTTTATTCACGATCTATTTATCCAATCTACTACAATTTATTTCCCGTCAACTTGCCATTTTCTGGCGCCGTTACCCGAAAGGGATTGACAACCCCTTTAACACGTCGGGTTGCAAGTATTTGTTCTTTGTGTGCAGGTGCTGTTTACGTAGTGTTGCTTGGTTCTCCTACTGGTTCGATAACCTTGGTCTCATCACTGAGGGAAATACCTACCGTTGCTGTGCTGCATCATCCCTTCCTCTTTGGGGAAATACCGACGTAGTCCAAGAAAACATCAGGCCGCCTCGGCCCTTCCCGCCAATGCCATCTTGGTCTCTCTCCTTATCATGCTTCTCGTATTCAGGCTTCTGCTTCTTGACGAGTTACTCAACTTGGTGACATTCTTGTAGATCATGGCCTTTGGTTCGATGGATCTTGCAGTACGGCCCGTCAGCCTTCCCAGCCTTCTCGGCCGCCGTGGCCTCCCGGCAGTCGGTGCACGCGGCAACCTCCTTGCCGGGGGCTTCGGCCTTGGCCTTCTTGCCGGTACTCGGAGTACCTGACCCTTTGATAGCCAGCACTGCTTTCTCCTTGCGCTTCTTGTTGCGTTTCTTGTTCTTCTTCTTCTGGTCGGCGGCATTATCGTCATCTTACAAGTCAACGTCGACGCCATCCTCATCTCCGGGAAGACGCCTCCCCTCCTCCGTACGGGCACACTTATCTGCCAAGGTGTAAAGCTTGTTCACAGTCTTGGGCAACCGGACGTTCATTTTGGAACGTATCCTACGGTTGTGCACATTGGACTGGAACGCGTCAATCACCGCTGCCGGGTGGATATCTGAAATGTTCCTGTGCACCCGGCTGAACCTCTGCATGTACTTCCATAAACTCTCCCCTTCCTTTTGTGGAAGGAGCTGCAAATTGTTGGGCCGCCCTGGTTCTTGATGGCCGCCCGTGAAGGCAACAATATGATCTCTTATGGGGTTAAACTATCTCTTCTCAACTCAGTTATAACCTCCCTCATAATTTTTGCACTCTACACGCTCAAGTTGCCCCTAGGTATAATTGAACTACTGGATAAAATCAGACGTTAGTGCTTATGGACCAAAAAGGCTGAGAACGGAGATTCCTGCAACTCACTTGCGGCCTGGGACATGGTTTGCCGACCCAAGGAGTCGGGAGGGCTTGGCGTCATTAATTTGAAAGTACAAAGCGAGGCACTACTGCTTAAATACCGTCATAAATTCTACAATCGATGGGATCTGCCCTGGGTGGAGTTAATATGGAACACTTACTACAGTACCAGGATCCCTCACGCAATTGATCCTTGCGGCTCCTTCTGGTGGCGATATGTAACAAAACTAATGCCAATCTATCGTGGGCTCACTAAAGCCCAAGTGAACGCTGGCAAAGATATCATGTTCTAGAAAGATTTATGGCTTGATGAAATCCTATCAGAAACACACCCACGGGCCTTCTCGTTTGCTATTAAGGAGGATCTCACAGTTAAAGATTTCTTGGCAACCACGACACTGGGAGAAACCTTTCACCTTCCTCTCTCGGCTCAGGCGCATGCAGAAACAAGAAATATTCAAAGTCTGTCGGGGTACACAAACAGGGGCTTATGTTTCCCCCTGACTTGTGCACGGATAGCAAGCCACTAACCCGGCAAGATTGTAACATCCAAGATCAGAACAAGCACAAGAGATCGGCTCTTTGAAGAATCAGGGTGCAGATCAAGAAGACCAAGTCAAGCCAAAGGACTAAAACACCACTAAGGGCGAACCTGGCAAGGTCAAGGTTGCCCCGGAAGCAAGCCTCAAGATCGTCCCGCCAGGCCTGCCGAGTCCTACGAAGGGAAAAACACCCCGCCAAGACTCCACCGCACCACCTCATAGCGACACAAGTCATCGATCGGTGTGGTGTCAAGCCCCAAAGTGACTAAGTGGCTGTTCTTTGCCACATGGCAGCCACTTCCTACAGAAATCACCTCCAAATGACACCCGTCCAGCGACATGTCATGCAGATAGGAGAGAAGGTGGCCAAACAGCCCGGCAAGGCGTGCCGGGCAGGCCATGATGTGACACTAAGTGACGCATTTAATGCACTCTGCCCTGTCTGCAGAGTTAGGTATGATAGCACTGTTTGCTATCTAATCAGTACACAATGACTGATTTGCCACTGTGGTGACCCCTTGATCTATAAAAGGAGGCCCATGGCAACCATAGAAAGGATTCGGACCCTTGTACACTCGTACGCGCGTAGCCGCTCTCGCCCCAAGGCAACCCTGCCGGGCAAGAATGCTGCGCTTCCACCACAATCCACCAAAGCAGGAGTAGGGTTTTACGCCTCACGGCGGCCCGATCCTGGGTAAAATTGCCCGTGTGATCTCTGTTGTGCTGCGCGACATTCTCCGCTCTTTGTGCAATGTGCTCATGCCCCCTGCCGAACCACAAGGGGCTCATGGCCCCATAGGTGGCTGTGGTTTCCCACGACAAAGTCTGATCCTAGACATTCAACTTCAGGACAACCAACATGCTACTGATAAATGGATCTTCACATGGGGAACTGAGGCATACTCGGCTAGCAAGTACTACAACTTCTACTTCAAGGATGTCCGAGCTCATCAAGCATATTACTGGCTTTGGAAATCAAAAACAACTATGAAAATCAAGGTGTTTGGCTAGCTCTTGATGTCTGACCGACTTAACTCCCGAAACATGTTAAAGCGGAGGCCTTACAACATTGGAGATGATTATACCTGCCTTCTTTGCGACTTAAAACTGGAAGAAATAGTGGAGCATCTCTTCTTTCAGTGCTCCTTCAGTAGAAACTGCTGGTCAGATCTTGGTATCATCTCGAGCACACAGGGCACAAGACTAGAATGGATCTCCCCGGCAACGGTGCCAGAAATTCTTCCTGCTACTTCTTGAGCTTGTGTTGGTTTTTCCCTTGAAGAGGAAAGGGTGATGCAGCAAAGTAGAGATAAGTATTTCCCTCAGTTTGAGAACCAAGGTATCAATCTAGTAGGAGACAATGCACAAATCACCGAATACCTATACAAACAATCAAACAACTTGCACCCAACGTGAAAAAGGGGTTGTCAATCCCTTCATGGTTACTTGCAAAAGTGAGATCTGATAGATATAGATGAAACTAAATGAAAGATAAAGTAAATATTTGTAGTATTTTTGGTTTATAGATCGGGTAAAAGATTGCAAAATAGTAGATCGGAAACTAATATGATGGAAAATAGTAGATCGGAAACTTATATGATGGAAAATAGACCCGGGGGCCATAGGTTTCACAAGAGGCTTCTCTCATGATAGCAAATAATATGGTGGGTGAACAAATTACTGCCGAGCAATTGATAGAAAAGCGCAAAGTTATGACGATATCTAAGGCAATGATCATGAATATAGGCATCACGTCCATGTCAAGTAGACCGAAACAATTATGCATCTACTACTATTACTCCACACATCGACCGACTCCTGCCTGCATCTAGAGTATTAAGTTCATGAAGAATAGAGTAACGCATTAAGTAAGATGACATGATGTAGAGGAATAAACTCAAGCAATATGATGTAAACCCCATCTTTTTATCCTCGATGGCAACAATACAATACGTGCCTTGCTGCCCCTACTGTCACTGGGAAAGGACACCGCAAGATTGAACCCAAAGCTAAGCACTTCTCCCATTGCAAGAAAAACCAATCTAGTTGGCCAAACCAAACCGATAGTTCGAAGATAATTACAAAGATATCAAATCATGCATAAAAGAATTCAGAGAAGATTCAAATAATATTCATAGATAATCTGATCATAAATCCACAATTCATCGGATCTCGGCAAACACACCGCAAAAAAGTATTACATCGAATAGATCTCCAAGAACATCGAGGAGAACATGGTATTGAGAATCAAAGAGAGAGAAGAAGCCATCTAGCTACTAGCTATGGACCCGTAGGTCTGAGATAAACTACTCACGCTTCATCGGAAGGGCAATAGGGTTGATGTAGAAGCCCTCCATGATCGAATCCCCCTCCGGCAGGGTGCCGGAAAAGGTCCCTAGATGGGATCTCACGGGTACAGGAGGTTGCGGCGGTGGAAAAGATTTTTCGTGGATGCTTCTGGTGGTTTGGGAACATATGTGAATATATAGGCGAAAGAATTAGGTCAGGAGGGTCACGGGGGGCCCATAAGGCAGGGGGCGCGCCCTCCACCCTTGTGGCCGCCTCGTGGCTCCTCCAACTACATCTCCAAGCCTCCTGGGTGTCTTCTGGTCCAAGAAAAATCATCGCGAAGATTTTATTCCGTTTGGACTCCATTTGGTATTCCTTTTCCACGAAGCTAAAAAACAAGGAAACAACAGAAACTGGCACTGGGCACTAGGTTAATAGGTTAATCCCAAAAATAATATAAAATAGCATATTAATGCATATAAAACATCCAAAACAGATAATATAATAGCATGGAACAATAAAAAATTATAGTTACGTTGGAGACGTATCAAGCATCCCCGAGCTTAATTCCTGCTCGTCCTCGAGTAGGTAAATGATAAAAACAGAATTTTTTATGTGGAATGCTACCTAACATACTTATCCATGTAATTTTCTTTATTGTGGCATGAATGTTCAGATCCATAAGATTCAAAACAAAAGTATAATATTGACATAAAACAATAATACTTCAAGCATACTAACAAGGCAATTATGTCTTCTCAAAATAACATGGCCAAAGAAAGCTTATCCCTACAAAATCATATAGTCTGGCTATGCTCCATCTTCATCACACAAAATATTCAAATCATGCACAACCCCGATGACAAGCCAAGCAATTGTTTCATACTTTTGATGTTCTCAAACTTTTTCAACTTTCACGCAATACATGAGCGTGAGCCATGGACATAGCACTATAGGTGGAATAGAATATGGTGGTTGTGGAGGAGACAAAAAGAAGGAGATAGTCTCACATCAACTAGGTGTGTCAACGGGCTATGGAGATGCCCATCAATAGATATCAATGTGAGTGAGTAGGGATTGCCATGCAACGGATGCACTAGAGCTATAAGTTTATATAAGCTCAAAAGAAAACTAAGTGGGTGTGCATCCAACTCGCTTGCTCACGAAGGCCTAGGGCAATTTGAGGAAGCCCATCATTGGAATATATAAGCCAAGTTCTATAATGGAAAATTCCCACTAGTATATGAAAGTGATAATATAGGAGACTCTCTATCATGAAGATCATGGTGCTACTTTGAAGCACAAGTGTGGTAAAAGGATAGTAACATTGTCCCTTCTCTCTTTTCTCTCATTTTTTTTATTTGGGCCTTCTCATTTTTTTGGCCTCTTTTTTTTCGTCCGGAGTCTCATCCCGACTTGTGGGGGAATCATAGTCTCCATCATCCTTTTCTCACATGGGACAATGCTCTAATGAAGATCATCACACTTTTATTTACTTACAACTCAAAAATTATAACTCGATACTTAGAACAAAATATGACTCTATATGAATGCCTCCGGCGGTGTACCGGGACATGCAATGAATCAAGAGTGACATGTATGAAAGAATTATGAACGGTGGCTTTGCCACAAATACGATGTCAACTACATGATCATGCAAAGCAATATGACAATGATGAAGCGTGTCATAATAAATGGAACGGTGGAAAGTTGCATGGCAATATATCTCGGAATGGCTATGGAAATGCCATAATAGGTAGGTATGGTGGCTGTTTTGAGGAAGGTATATGGTGGGTGTATGGTACCGGCGAAAGTTGCGCGGCACTAGAGAGGCTAACAATGGTGGAAGGGTGAGAGTGCGTATAATCCATGGACTCAACATTAGTCATAAAGAACTCACATACTTATTGCAAAAATCTATTAGTTATCGAAATGAAGTACTACACGTATGCTCCTAGGGGGATAGATTGGTAGGAAAAGACCATCGCTCGTCCCCGACCGCCACACATAAGGAAGACAATCAATAAATAAATCATGCTCCGACTTCATCACATAACGGTTCACCATACGTGCATGCTACGGGAATCAGAAACTTTAACACAAGTATTTCTCAAATTCACAATTACTCACTAGCATGACTCTAATATTACCATCTCTATATCTCAAAACAATCATAAGGAATCTAACTTCTCATAGTATTCAATGCACTTTATATGAAAGTTTTTATTATATCCCTCTTGGATGCCTATCATATTAGGACTAAATTTATTACCAAAGCAAATTACCATGCTGTTTAAAGACTCTCAAAATAATATAAGTGAAGCATGAGAGTTCAACAATTTATATAAAATAAAACCACCGCCGTGCTCTAAAAAGATATAAGTGAAGCACTAGAGCAAAATTGCCTAGCTCAAAAGATATAAGTGAAGCACATAGAGTATTCTAATAAATCACGATTCATGTGTGTCCCTCTCAAAAGGTGTGTACAGCAAGGATGATTGTGTCAAACTAAAAAGCAAAGACTCAAATCATACAAGACGCTCCAAGCAAAACACATATTATGTGGTGAATAAAAATATAGCCTCAAGTAAAGTTACCGATAGACGAAGACGAAAGAGGGGATGCCTTCCTGGGCATCCCCAAGCTTAGGCTCTTGGTTGTCCTTGAATATTACCTTGGGGTGCCTTGGGAATCCTCAAGCTTAGGCTCTTGCCACTCCTTATTCCATAGTCCATCAAATCCTTACCCAAAACTTGAAAACTTCACAACACAAAACTCAACAGAAAATCTCATAAGCTCCGTTATTATAAGAAAATAAATCACCACTTTTGGAACAGTTGTGAACTCATTCTTTATTTATATTGGTGCAATATCTACTGTATTCCAACTTTTCCATGGTTCATACCCCCCCCCCCCCCCTGCTCTACCCATAGATTCATCAAAATAAGCAAACAACACAAAGAAAACAGAACAGTCTGCGAAGATCTGAATTGTTATAATACTTATGTAACTCCATAAAATCTGGAACAACAGGAAAACATAGGAAATTTGTATATAAATCTCGTATAAAAAATTCAGGGTTTTTCAACGCTCTAGTGAATTATTAAAATTCTGTTACTGGACGCAAAAGTTTCTGTTTTTCAGCAAGATCAAATCAACTATCACCGTAAGCCATCCCAAAGGTCTTACTCGGCACAAACACTAATTAAAACACAAAACCACATCTAACCAGAGTCTAGATGAGTTATTCAAAGCAAAACAGGAATAAAAAAGCAAAAACAAAAATAAAATTGGGTTGCCTCCCAACAAGCGCTATTGTTTAACGCCCTTACCTAGGCATAAAAACATGAATAGATCTAGGTATTGCCATCTTTGGTATGCAATCCATAAGTAGCTCTCATAATAGATTCATATGGAAATTTAATTTTATTTCTAGGAAAGTGTTCCATGCCCTTCCTTAACAGAAATTGAAATCAAATGTTTCCTTCTTTCATATCAATAATTGCACCAATCGTTCTAAGGAAAGGTCTACCAAGAATAATAGGACATGTAGGATTGCAATCTATATCAAGAACAATGAAATCTACGGGCACATAACTCCTATTTGCAACAATAAGAACATCATTAATCCTTCCCATAGGTTTCTTAATAGTGGAATCCGCAAGATGCAAATTTAAGGAACAATCATCAAATTCACGGAAACCTAACACATCACATAAAGTTTTTGGAATCGTGGAAACACTAGCACCCAAATCACACAAAGCATGGCACTCATAATCTTTAATATTAATCTTAATAGTAGGTTCCCACTCATCATAAAGTTTTCTAGGGATTGAAACTTCCAATTCAAGCTTTTCTTCAAAAGATTGCATCATAGCATCAACAATATGTTTAGTAAAAGCTTTGTTTTGATTATAAGCATGAGGAGAATTCAACATGGATTGCAACAAGGAAATACAATCTATTAAATAAAAATTATCATAATTAAATTAATTGAAATCCAAAAGAGTGGGTTCATTGCTACTTAAAGTTTTGACCTCTCCAATCCCACTTTTATCAATTTTTGCATCAAGAACTAAAAACTCCGAATCATTGGGACGTGTTTTAACTAAAGTTGACTCATCTCCAGTCCCATATTTATCAAGATTTATATTGGAAAAGAAAGATTTAATAGGAGTCACATCAATCACTTTAAGATCTTCATCATTATTTTCACGGAAACAAGAAGAACATGTTCTTACAAACCAATCTTTTTTAGCACGCATCTTAGCGGTTCTTTCTTTGCACTCATCAATGGAGGTTCTCATACCTTTTAGAGTTTCATTAATATCATGCTTGGGTGGAATAGATCTAAGTTTCAAAGAATCAACATCAAGAGAAATTCTATCCACGTTCCTAGCCAAATCATCAATCTTAAGCAATTTTTCTTCCATCAAAGCATTGAAACTCTTTTGCGAAATCATAAATTCTTTAATACTATTCTCAAAATCAGAGGACATCTTATTATAATTTCCATAAGAATTGTTGTAGGAATTACCATAATTATTAGAGGAATTGCTAGGAAACGGCCTAGGATTAAAATTACCTCTATACGCATTATTACCAAAATTGTTCCTACCAACAAAATTCACATCCATAGATTCGTTATTATTCTCAATCAAAGTAGACAAAGGCATATCATTAGGATCAAAATAAGCACTCTTGCTAGCAAACAATTTCATAAGTTCATCCATCTTTCCACTAAAAACATTAATCTCTTCAATTGCATGCACTTTTTTACTAGTGGAAGATCTTTCGGTGTGCCATTGAGAATAATTAACCATAATATTATCTAGGAGTTTAGTAGATTCTCCTAAAGTAATTTCCATAAAAGTGCCTCCCGCGGCCAAATCTAAAAGATTTCTAGAAGCAAAATTCAATCCGGCATAAAAATTTTGTATAATCATCCACAAATTCCAACCATGAGTAGGGCAATTTCATATCATCAATTTCATCCTCTCCCAAGATTGTGCGACATGCTCATGATCAAGTTGCTTAAAATTCATAATATCGTTCCTAAGGGAGATGATCTTAGCGGGAGGAAAATACTTGGAAATAAAAGCATCTTTACACTTATTCCATGAATCAATACTATTTTTAGGCAAAGATGAAAACCAAGTTTTAGCATGATCTCGAAGTGAAAACGGAAATAGCTTCAATTTAACAATATCATTATCCACATCTTTTTTCTTTTGCATATCACACAAATCAACAAAATTGTTTAGATGGGATGCGGCATCTTCACTAGGAAGGCCGGAAAATTGATCTTTCATAACAAGATTCATCAAAGCGGCACTAATTTCATAAGATTCCGCACTAGTGGCGGGAGCAATCGGAGTACTAATAAAATCATTGTTATTAGTGTTGGAAAAATGACACAATTTGGTATTCTCTTGAGCCATCGTGACAAAGCAAGCAAGCCAATACACGAGCACACAAAAAGCAAACGAAAAAGATGAACGGAAGAAGGGTGAATAAAAAGGCAAATCTTTTCGAAAATCATTTTAGAAGTGGGGGAGAGGAAAACGAGAGGCAAATGGCGAATAATGTAATGCAAGAGATGAGAGTTTATGATGGGTACTTGGTATGTCTTGACTTGGCGTAGATCTCCCCGGCAATGGCGCCAGAAATTCTTCCTGCTACTTCTTGAGCTTGCGTTGGTTTTTCCCTTGAAGAGGAAAGGGTAATGCAGCAAAGTAGAGATAAGTATTTTCCTCAGTTTGAGAACCAAGGTATCAATCCAGTAGGAGACAACGCACAAATCACCGAATACCTGCACAAACAATCAACCAACTTGCACCCAACGCGATAAAGGGGTTGTGAATCCCTTCACGGTTACTTACAAAAGTGAGATCTGATAGATATAGATGAAACTAAATAAAAGATAAAGTAAATATTTATAGTATTTTTGGTTTATAGATCGGAAAGTAAAAGATTGCAAAATAGTAGATCGGAAACTAATATGATGGAAAATAGTAGATCAGAAACTTATATGATGCAAAATAGACCCGGGGACCATAGGTTTCACTAGAGGCTTCTGAAAGGATCGAGAAGAGGTGTCTAGAGGGGGGGGTGATTAGACCATCAACAAATAAAGGTGGCAATTTTTAAGTTCTTCAAGTTAAGGTGGAGTTTTAGCACAAGTTTAAACATTCACAATACATATCAAGCAAGCATGGCAATAGTATATGAGCAGCGGAAAGTAAAGCATGCAACTTGCAAGAATGTAAAGGGATGGGATTGGAGTGTGCAAACGCAATTGGAGACACGGAGATTTTTGGCGTGGTTCCGATAGGTGGTGCTATCGTACGTCCATGTTGATGGAGACTTCAACCCACGAAGGGTAATGGTTGCGCAAGTCCACGGAGGGCTCCACCAATGAAGGGTCCACGAAGAAGCAACCTTGTCTATCCCACCATGGCCATCGTCCACGAAGGACTTGCCTCACTAGGGTAGATCTTCACGAAGTAGGTGATCTCCTTGCCCTTACAAACTCCTTGGTTCAACTCCACAATCTTGACGGAGGCTCCCATGTGACACCTAACCAATCTAGGAGACACCACTCTCCAAAAGGTAATAGATGGTGTGTTGATGATGAACTCCTTGCTCTTGTGCTTCAAATGATAGTCTCCCCAACACTCAACTCTCTCTCACAGATTTGGATTTGGTGGAAAGATGATTTGAGTGGAAAGCAACTTGGGGAAGGCTAGAGATCAAGATTCTTATGGTTGGATTGGAATATCTTGGTCTCAACACATGAGTAGGTGGTTCTCTCTTAGAAAATGAATGCTGGAAGTGTAGGCACATTCTGATGGCTCTCCTCTCGAATGGATGAAGGGTGGAGGGGTATATATAGCCTCCACACAAAATCTAACTGTTACACACAATTTACCAAACTCGGTGGGACCGAATAGTGAAACTCGGTCAGACCGATTTAGTTCAAAATGTGAATGTTAGGATTTTCGGTGGGACCGATATGATCAACTCGGTGGGACCGATGTGCTAGGGTTAGGGTAAAACCTTATCTTGGTTAGACCGATTACACAAACTCGGTGAGACCGATTTTAGTAATAAGCAAACAGAGAGTTGGCCAAGCAAACTCGGTGGGGCCGACTACCTATTTCGGTGAGACCGAAATAATTGCAGTAGGCAACAAAGAGTTTGCAAGCCCATCTCAGTGAGACCGAGATCCCATCGGTGAGACCGAACTGATTAGGGTTTCTGGTAGTGGCTATGTCAAGTGAACTCGATGGCGCCGGATAGATCAAATCGGTGGGGCCGAGTTTGACTTTAGGTTTAGGACATATTTGGAAATGAGAAAGTAGTTGAGGGCTTTAGGAGCATATCACTAAGCACTTTGAGCAAGCAAGCCATTAAGCAACACCTCATCCCCTTTTAATAGTATTGGCTTTCCTATGGACTCAATGTGATCTTGGATCACTAAAACGAAAAGAGTAGAGTCTTGAGCTTGAGCCAATATGTGTCCTTAGCATCTTGAAGGGGTTCCACATCCTCTTGTCCTGCCACTCCACTGTTGAACTTATCTGAAATATACTAGATAAAAGTATTAGTCCAACAAGAGATATGTTGACATTAATTACCAAAATCACCCAGGGAGCACTTGTGCTTTCAGCTTCTCTCAAGATAGCAAATAGTATGGTGG
Source organism: Thinopyrum elongatum (assembly GCA_011799875.1). NCBI lineage: Eukaryota > Viridiplantae > Streptophyta > Magnoliopsida > Poales > Poaceae > Thinopyrum > Thinopyrum elongatum. Next base: position 458,039,820 of record CM022303.1, read on the forward strand.
GTGAACAAATTACTGCCGAGCAATTGATAGAAAAGTGCAAAGTTATGACGATATCTAAGGCAATGATCATGAATATAGGCATCACGTCCGTGTCAAGTAGACCGAAATGATTCTGCATCTACTACTATTACTCCACACATCGACCGACTCCTGCCTGCATCTAGAGTATTAAGTTCATGAAGAACAGAGTAACGCATTAAGTAAGATGACATGATGTAGAGGAATAAACTCAAGCAATATGATGTAAACCCCATCTTTTTATCCTCGATGGCAACAATACAATACGTGCCTTGCTTCCCATACTGTCACTGGGAAAGGACACCGCAAGATTGAACCCAAAGCTAAGCACTTCTCCCATTGCAAGAAAAATCAATCTAGTTGGCCAAACCAAACCGATAGTTTGAAGAGAATTACAAAGATATCAAATCATGCATAAAATAATTCAGAGAAGATTCAAATAATATTCATAGATAATCTGATCATAAATCCACAATTCACCGGATCTCGGCAAACACACCGCAAAAAAGTATTACATCGAATAGATCTCCAAGAACATCGAGGAGAACATGGTATTGAGAATCAAAGAGAGAGAAGAAGCCATCTAGCTACTAGCTATGGACCCGTAGGTCTGAGATAAACTACTCACGCTTCATCGGAAGGGCAATAGGGTTGATGTAGAAGCCCTCTGTGATCGAATCCCCCTCTGGCAGGGTGCCGAAAAAGGTCCCTAGATGGGATCTCACGGGTACAGGAGGTTGCGGCGGTGGAAAAGTGTTTTCGTGGATGCTTCTGGTGGTTTGGGAACATATGTGAATATATAGGCGAAAGAAATAGATCAGGAGGGTCACGGGGGGGGGGGGGCACAAGGCAGGGGGCGTGCCCTACCCCCCTGGGCGCACCCTCCACCCTTGTGGCCGCCTCGTGGCTCCTCCGACTTCATCTCCAAGACTCCTGGGTGTCTTCTGGTCCAAGAAAAATCATCGTGAAGATTTTATTCCGTTTGGACTTGTTTGGTATTCCTTTTCCACAAAGCTAAAAAAACAAGGAAAAAACAGAAACTGGCACTGGGCTCTAGGTTGAATAGGTTAGTCCCAAAAATAATATAAAATAGCATATTAATGCATATAAAACATCCAAAACAGATAATATAATAGCATAGAACAATAAAAATTTATAGATACGTTGGAGACGTATCAGCGGGAATTGGATGTTCTCCCCTCCCGCATCTTGTGGAGCGTGGCCGCTAGGATGTTGTTAACGCTGTCCTCCTCCGGCGCCTCCTGCTCCCACCTCAGCCGCGGGAGGAACGACGACGGTGCCGCCTGTGCCGGTCGCGTCCCCCGACGCCACCGCAGCCCCCATGGGACCGGTGGCTGCATGCGAGGGGGCCTTCGAGGTGGAAGGACGGGCTGCTGCACCGGCCTTTTTCTTCGGCGCCATGGGTGATGACGCCGTCGTCGAAGGAGATGGTGATGAAGATCGACGTGCTGTTTACGTCCTCGGGTTCTCACAAGCGCTCCTCCCTACCTGGCACGCCAAAGATGTCGTGGCTCGACACGATCACCTATGGGGCCATCGGCCCCTTTGTGGTTCGGCAAGGGGGAAGGGCACGTTGCACAAAGAGCGAAGGTCGTAGAACAGCACGGCAATGGTGACGTGGGTGGTTTTTACTCAGGTCCGGGCCGCTGCGAGGCGTAAAACCCTACTCCTGCTTTGGTGCATTGTGTGGAAGACCATGATGAACGCGCAGTACTCAAGCCCGGCAAGGTCGCCTCGGGGAGAGCAGCTACGCGCATATGAGTGTACAAGGGTCCGAATCCTTTCTAAGGTTGCCTCGGCCTTCCTTTTATAGGTAAAGGGGTCACCACAGTGGCAAAACAGTCATTATCCAGTTATTAGATAGCCACAGTGCTATCATACCTAACTTTGCAGACATGACAAGGTGCATTAAATGCACCGCTTAGTGTCACATTGTGGATGTAGCCCGGCAAGCCTTGCCGTGCCATTCAACCACCTTCTTACATGCCTGCGTGACACGCCTCTAGACGGGTGTCATTTAGGGGTGATCTTCATCAGAAATGGCTGCCACGTGTTGAATGACTACCACTTATTCACTTGGGGGCTCAACACCGCACCGATAAGTGACTTGTGTCACTGTGAGGTGGAGCGGTGGAACCCTGGCGGGATAGCAGGCCACCAGCGTCCCGGCAACCCTTGCCGGAGAGGTCTTTGGGACTTGCTCTTGGGGTGGCCTCGACCTGACCAGGCTCGCCTTCCCGACAAGGGAGGCTTTTCCCTTGGTGATATCTCGTTGTCTTGGCTTGTCTTGGTCTTCTTGATCCGCCCTCTGGTTTCCCAATGGGCTCATTTCTCTCTGGCTTGGTCTTGGTGAAGCTTGCTTTGTTGTTGCCGTGCCTGTGTACTATCCGGGAAACATACATAAAGGTTGTTGCACCGACAAAAAGTGTGTTTTCAATGAAGGATTTAGGCGAAGCTACATATATACTAGGCATAAAGATCTATAGAGATAGATCAAGACGTCTAATTGCACTAAGCCAAAGCACATACATTGACAAGATTTTAAAGAGGTCTAAAATGGAGAATGCAAAGAAAGGTTTTCTCCCAATGTCACATGGCATGACACTTAGCAAAAATCAATGTCCGAAGACAATTGATGAACGAGTGCAGATGAGTGGAGTTCCATATGCTTCGGCAATTGGATCCATCATGTATGCTATGATATGTAATAGACCGGATGTTTCTTATGCACTAAGTGTTAGTAGAAGATATCAAAGTGATCCGGGATTATCTCACTGGGCAGCAGTTAAAAATATTCTTAAGTACCTTACGAGGACAAAGGACATGCTCGTAGTCTATGAAGGAGATGAAGTAATTGTTATAAATGGTTATACCGATGCAAGCTTCATGACTGATATAGATGACTATAAATCTCAATCGGGTTATGTTTTCACCCTTAATGGTGGTGCGGTAGTTTGGAAAAGTTTCAAACAAAACAATGTTGCAGATTCTATGACAGAAGCAGAATACATTGCGGCTTCGAAAGCTTCTAAGGAGGCAGTCCGGATCAAGAAGTTTCTTGGAGAAGTTTGTGTAGTCCCCAGTGCAATGAACCCAATGGCACTCTATTGTGCCAATAGTGGCGCCATTGCTCAAGCAAAGGAACCAAGATCCCACATGAAGACCAGGCACATCGAGCGCAAGTATCACATTATTCGACAACATGTCGAGAAGGGTTTTGCGAAGGTGCTTAAGGTTCACACGGATTTGAATGTGTCTGATCCGATGACGAAGGCTTTACCACGAGCAAAACATGAGCAACACCGGATAGCCATAGGTGTTAAAGAGACTATGTAAACTAGATTATTGACTCTAGTGCAAGTGGGAGACTGTTGGAAATATTCCCTAGAGGCAATAATATTGTATTATTATATTTCCGTTATTCATAATTAAGAGTTTATATTTCATGCTATAACTGCTATGATCCTGGAATATGCGATTCAGTGGAAAACTCATATGCACGTGTGGAATGATAAACGGTCAAACAATAGGTTCCCGGTCCAGCCTCTAGGACTGGCTCAAGTGTTGTTGGTGATCATGTTTTCCAGATCTTAGGATATCGTTAGGTGTAACGATAGTCCTAAAACAACATTGAGGGTATGACGTTAGAAGAACGATCATATTGAATCGACCCAATCTTGTATGTTATACTTTGTGATCATATCGTCTGAAATCATTTGTTATAACATGGAGTGTTAGCATGTGTAATTTAGTTCCTCAGACCATGAGAGTGTCACGGTTACTTCCTACCAGACGGTGGACTTTGAAGTTGCTCAAACGCCATCTGTAACAAGGTGATCATAACGACAACTTTCAGGTTCACCGGAAAGTTTGACAAGTGAACGAACAGCTCGAGAGTGGGATTTGCTCCTCCGATGATGGAGAGATATTCTTAGGGCCCTCTCGGTGTGATGGCATCCATCATCATCTGGCCAGACACATGTGACTACGTCACGGGGATGCCGGAACACGTCAACGAGAAAGAAGAACAAAACCGGTAACGGGAGCAATGGTATAGTGGGCATGGTGATGACCCAGGAGGATACTGATGCACACCGGGTTTTGTAAAGTATCGCGAAGAAAAGGGAACATCACATGATAACCAAAGGTTCACTCGAATATCTTTCGTGTAATCATAGGGACCAATATGGATGTCCACGGTTCCGCTATCGGTCATTGAATGAAGGAGTTTCGTTCATGTCTATGCTTTACCGAACCTACGGGGTCACAAGCTTAAGGTAATCACGATCTGCTAAGTGTTAGTGGAGCGGGAGTGATGAGAATATATTCATGAAATAGTTTCATTAATATTCAAAATAGTTTCGAGAGGTTCCGGAAGCGTTTCGGGGTCACCGGAAGGGTTTCAGTGAATATCGGGTTGTACCGGGTATTACCGACTAAATATATATAGGTGGAAAATGTTCCAGAGATGTTAAATTATATATATAATACTATGAAAATGTGTAAAGTATTTTATATATTAAATAAGTATCAACGGGCCTTAGTAGGCCAAGAGGAGAAGGAAGACTTGGGCCATAAAGGCCCAAGTGAGGAGCCCCCCCCCCCACTTTTCTAGTGGGGGGCCGAATCCAACTAGGAGGGGGAGTCCAACTCCCCCTCCCTAGGCCGGCGCACCAAAGGGAAACTTTCCCCTTGGTGGCTGCCCTCTCCTCCCCCCTAAACCTGTATATACTAGATGTTTTGCACCCTTTTGAACTACAAGTTTTGGGTGCCTCTTCTAGTTGATCTAGTTCTAGTTCTAGTTGGTCCTTGACCAATTAGAGCTAGCCCTAGCCACCTCTAATCCTCATAATTAGAAGTCTAATGTAGTTCTAATCTCCTCCCTCTAATGCTCCGGCGATGATTAGCTCTGGACGGCGAAGCGCTGCCGGATCGTGAAGACCGTACACTTGCAACCAAGTAGAGAGGTCGTGCTTTCGGTCTTCGGTTCGAGGGATCATTCGAGGACAGTGATAACCCACAAGTATAGGGGGTCGCAACAGTTTTCGAGGGTAGAGTATTCAACCCAAATTTATAGATTCGACACAAGGGGAGCCAAAGAATATTTGTAGGTATTAGGAGCTGAGTTGTCCATTCAACCACACCTGGAGATTAATTATCTGCAGCAAAGTGATCAGTAGCACAGTAATATGATAGTTTTGATAGCAATGATAATAGTAGCAGCAACAGTAACAGTGATAGCAATGATTTTGTAGCAAGTGTAATAGTAGCAGCAGCAGTAGTAACTTAGAAAGAACAATATGTGGAAAATTTGTAGGCATTGGATCAGTGAATTCGTTGGATGATATTCATCATATAATAGTCATAACCTAGGGCGATAGAAAACTAGCTCCAGTTCATAAATATAATGTAGGCATGTATTCCGTAAATAGTCATACGTGCTTTTGGAAAGAACTTGCATGACATCTTTTGTCCTACCCTCCCGTGGCAGCGGGGTCCATAAGGAAACTAAGGGATATTAAGGCATCCTTTTAATAGAGAACCGGAACAAAGCATTAACACATAGCGAATACATGAGCTCCTCAAACTACGGTCATCACCGGAAAGTATCCCGACTATTGTCACTCCGGGGTTTATGGATCATAACACGTAATAGGTGAATATGACTTGCAAGATCGGATCTAGAACATAGATATAATGGTGAAAACATAAACGGTTCAGATCTGAAATCATGGCACTCGGGCTCTAGAGACAAGCATTAAGCATGGCAAAGTCATAGCAACATCAATCTCAGAACATAGTGGATTCTAGGGATCAAGCCCTAACAAAACTAACTTGATTACATGATGAATCTCATCTAATTCCTCACCGACTAGCGAGCCTACGAAGGAATAACTCACTCCCGGTGGGGAGCATCATGGAATTGGCGATGGAGACGGGTTGGTGATGACGAAGACCGAAGATCCCCCTCTCCGGAGCCCCAAACGGGCTCCAGATCTTACCTCCCGATGAAGAACAGGAGGTGGTGGCAGCTCCGTATCGTGAAACGTGATAATTCTTTCTCCTTGATTTTTCTCTCCAAATATAGGTATTTAAGGAGTCAGAATCAGGGTCTACGGGGCCACCAGGTGGGCACAACCCACCTGGGTGCGCCTGGAGGGGGGCGCGCCCTGGTGGGTTGTGCTCACCCAGGGGCCCCCCTCCGGTGGTTCTTGGCTCCAGTAATTTTCTTTTATTGTAAAATAAATCTCCAAAAAGTTTCGTTCCATTTCGAGAACTTTTATTTCTGCACAAAAACAACACCATGGTAGTTCTGCTGAAAACAGCATCAGTCCGGGTTAGTTTCATTCAAATCATGCAAATTAGAGTCCAAAACAAGAGCAAAAGCTTTAGGAAAAGTAGATACGATGAAGACGTATCAACTCCCCCAAGCTTAAACCTTTGCTTGTCCTCAAGCAATTCAGTAGACAAACTGAAAGTGAAAAAGAAAAGCGTTTACGAACTCTTTTGTTCTTGTTTACATAAATAAGCTTAAGTAGCACCCAGGTTTTCAGCAAAGATTATGACTAACCATGTCAACAATAACTCTTAGAAATTATATTAACTCGTATCAATGGCATAAGCAACTAGCGAGCAATAATAAAATATCTCAAATGACAACACTTTGTCAAAACAACCATGATATAATATGACAACAGTGGTATCTCGCTAGCCCTTTCTGAGACCGCAAAACATAAATTTAGAGCACCTCCAAAGTTCAAGCAGTGACTAAACATTGTAATTCAAGGTAGAAAAGATCCAATCATGATGCATCCAACATTAACTATGCACAATGCATGAGGATGACAATAGTGCTCTCAGATCTGGTGCTTATTTGAGAAGGTGATGACTCAACATAAAAGTAAATAGATAGTCCCTTTGCAGAGGGAAACAGGAATTTGCAGCGGTGCCAGAGCTCAGATTTGTAAAACAGAGATAAATGTAATTATAGGAAATGCACCCTTCTTGTTTACTTCACGACCAAAAGTTATCGACATCTTCCGTGCTAAACACATTAGTGGCGGTTCCCAAGCGATAAAAGTAAAGGTTTACTCCCCCTCCACCAAAAAACACACTCCACGGCTAGCCGAATCCACAGGTACCATCCATACCAACATCAGTCTTGGAGGAGTTTTGTTTAATTATTTGCAAATTTTGATTTCGGGACTGGGAATCCCTATTACCGCCCCTCTCGTGCAAGGACGAGTGAATAAACACTAATCATGAGAATAACCCGCTTAGCATGGAAGACCAACTACCCCGTGTCGCTCTATGAACAATCCAGGCACACAAAAACAGATGTTTATTTGAAGTTTTAGAGGTGGCACAAGCAAATTTACTTAGAACGGCAGGGTAATATACTTAGAACGGCAGGGTAATACCGCATATAGGTAGATATGGTGGACTCATCTGGAATAACTTGGGTTTTAGTATTTTGGTGCACAAGCAGTATTCCCGCTTAGTACAGGCGAAGGCTAGCAAATAGGTTGAGAAGCGGCCAGCTAGAGAGCGAAAACGGTCATGAACATGCGTTATGCATAATTAACATTGAATACTAGCATGAGTAGGATATGGACACCATGAACATAAATATCGTAGAGGCTATGTTGGTTTTGATTCAACTACATGCATGAACATGTGCCAAGTCAAGCCACTTGAAACATTCAGAGGAGGATACCATATCATCATACTACATCACAATCATTTTGATGCATGTTGACACCCAAGATAAATCATTATCCACTCCTAGCTACTTAAGCATGGCATGAGAAACTATAATCTCTAATTGTCATTGCAAACATGTTTGATCATAATATGCTGAATCATGGATATTAGGTTAAACATATTTACAAAAACAGAACAAGTTGAGTTCATACCCATTTCTCTCTGCCGCAGCCAGTTCATCAAATATCGTCATTATTGCCTTTCACTTGCATGACTGAATGATATGAAAATAATAATAGTGCAAGAGTGTCGTGGACTAAGCTGGAATCTGCAAACATTTTATTCAAAAGGAGAAGACAAGGTAATATGGGCTCTTTGTTAGATCAATATCAATGCATATGAGAGCCACTCAACATTTTCATCGTGGTCGTCTCCTTGGTATGACACGATAAAATAGAAAAGAATTTCAGAGAAACCCACAGAAAACAAGAAAAACTATTTACACGAGAAAGCTCCCAACAAGCAAAAAGAAGCACAAGGAAATCTTTTTGGGTTTTCTTTTTAAGACTACAACTAACAAAACTAGAAAGAAAAACCGAAAAGAAGTAAGAAACATTTTTTTGGATTTTCTCAAAGTTTTTCAAACACACAAGAAGAAGGCGAGAAAATAAATCTAACATGGATAATACAAAGAAACAGTGTGAACACTGACAACTGGAATGAAATGTGTGAACATGAATGTAATGTCGGTGGAAACACGTACTCCCCCAAGCTTAGGTTTTTTGCCTAGCTTGGTAATCACCACTCGTAGTAGCCATCCGGTCCCATCTCGAAGTGTTGTGGAGCGGGCACCTGAGTGTCCCACTCCTGAGGCTCCTCCTCTGCCTCTGCCTGGGCATTCCGATAGGCAATAATGTCCTCAGGCATGATCCTATATCCGCCCTGGCAATAGAATCAAACAAAGCAGGTGCAGGCAACAGAATAATATCATAGGAATCCACACTAAAAACCAGGTTGTAAGGAATATTATTAATAGAATTATCAATATCAGTAAACTGGTGATCCATCATCGCTAGGTGATCTAAATAAACCTTTGGTAAATGATAATCATGTTGGCGAATCTGAACGTTAAAGTGACTCGCTAAACGAGTAGCATAAATACCTCCATGAATTTTGCCCTCTGTTCTGTTAAGGTGCAGACGGCGTGCAATAATGGCCCTAAGGCTAAAGGTGTTATCATCGTATAGTGCACGGCATAAGATGGCGAAGTCAGGAGCACTGAGTGCACAGACTTTCTCTCTAGCAATTAAACACTTAGCAATGAATAGAGCAAAATAATGCACAGAAGGAAACTGCAAACTAGTAGCAGTGACACTCGACACGCCTCTCTCATCTCCCACTGATAGAGTACGATAAAAGTCCTCAAACTCTGTAGGCCTAGGCTCTCTTATTTCCCCATCAGAAGGGATCAGGCATACATTGCAAATATCAGTGAGTGGCATCTGACGGGTTCCAGCATATAAACTAAACTGCACCTCAGGGGGGTTATTCCTACTCAGAAAATGAAAATTTTGCACAAAGGAGTTCGTAAGGAGATGGTATTATTCACACTCAGCTACGATGAAGTCGGTAAGCCCAGCATTAGCAGCAAATTGTGCGAACTCCTGACGGATCCTGTCTCCATCCATGAAGGGGTTATGCAGCCATTCGCACGGCCGCACCTCCGCCCTTCTCCGAGTATGGAGGTCATTGTCCGATGATTCCCCAATGACTCCCTTAGCGCTTTTCTTGGAGGAAAACTTCCTAAAGAAACTCATCTTATTCCTATGAACAAAATTCTGAAAATTTTAGTCCACAAAATTTTTGTCAACAAAACTTCACAAGATTGATAGCAACTACTCATAAGGATGCATAGAGGCTATATTGAGCATTCAAACTACTTAGAACTCTATGAATTCAACATGCAAGATCATCTACAGCAGCACCAAGAGTAGCTAATTAGTCAAAATATAATACACTAAAGCAAAAACTAATTGGGGCAATGGAGGAGTCACATACCAAGTAGCAATCCCCTAAAACAGTTTTGGAAACGGACCTTCAAGCAAAGAGATCGAAATCTGCGGGTTTGAGAGCAAGAACACAAGAGAGAGAGAGAGAGAGAGAGAGCAATGGTGATTGTTTTTTGGAGGTAGGAGATGACATGTGCTAAAGAGATAAGTGAGGGGCCCACGTGGGGACCACAACCCACCAGGGCGCGCCTGGGGCTGCTAGCGCGCCCAGGTGGGTTGTGCCCACCTGGTGCATCCCCCTCTGATGTTATTTGTACTAAAAAATCAAAAATATTCAGAAAAAATCGTATCAAATTTTCAGGGCATTCTGAGAACTTTTATTTTTGGGTCATTTTTTATTGCACGGGAAATTCAGAAAACAGACAAAACATAGCATTTTATTTTATTTAACTAATAAAAATAGAAAATAAAAGTTGGGAGCAGAAGGTTATGCTTACTAAATTCATCAACTTCATACCTCTCAAAATTGATCCATTAATAAGGTTGATCAAGTCTTATTAACAACCACCTTCGATTAGCATGAAACCGAAGAACTTTCGTAAAACACTAAGTTACCTCAACAGGGATATGCATGTCCCCAACAATAAGCATTTCATATTTCTTTTGGACAGTAGGTAGAGGTAGTTGAAAACTTCCAGTAGTGAGTGTCAAAGATTTTTTAATAACACTAATACCATTCACTTGGAATTGTTTCTTCGGAAAGTGCACCGTATGTTCACTACCATTGATATGAAAAGTGACCTTGCTTTTATTACAATCAATAACAGCCCCTACAGTATTCAAAAAGGGTCTACCAAGGATAATCGACATGTTGTCGTCCTCGGGCATCTCAAGCATAACAAAATCAGTTAAGATAGTAACATTTGCAACAACAACGGGCACATCCTCACAAATACCGATAGGTATGGCAGTTGATTTGTCAGCCATTTGCAAAGACATTTCAGTAGGTGTGAGTTTATTCAAATCAAGTATTTTATATAAGGAGAAAGGCATAACACTAACACCAGCTCCAAGATCACACAAAGCAGTTTTAACATAATTTCTTTTGATGGAGCAAGGTATAGTTGGTATTCCTGGTTCTCCAAGTTTTTTAGGTACTCCATCCTTAAAATAATAATTAGCAAGCATGGTGGAGATTTCAGCTTCAGGTATTTTTCACTTATTAGTGATGATGTCTTTCATATATTTTGCATAAGGGGCCATCTTTAAAATATCAGTCAAGCGAGTGCGCAAAAAGACTGGCCTAAGCATCTCAGCAAAGCATTCAAATTCTTCATCATCCTTTTTCTTAGTTGATTTGGGTGGGAAGGGCATGGGTTTTTGAACTCATGGTTCTCTTTCTCTTCCATGTTTTCTAGCAACAAAGTCTCTTTTATCATATCTTTTATTTTTAGGTTGTGGGTTATCAAGATCAACAGCTGATTCTATTTCAACATCATTATCTGGTTGTTTATCATTGTCTGGTTGAGTGTCTTCATGAACATCATCATTATCCTTTTCATTATCACTAGATGAGTTTTCATTACCAGATTGAGTTTCAGCAACAGAAATAGAAACATCATTATTATTATCAGCAGGTTTTTCTATTTCAGGTTCACTAGAGGTATGCAAAGTCCTATCATTTTTCTTTTCTTTGTGGCACCTCGGCTCGGAGAACCGGTTTACCAGTGTTTCCAACCCAGAGATCATGTCTTCTAGAAACACACAACAACTTGGAATAGAACATAGCTGAACTTTTATTGATAATAATCGAGTACAAGCTTATATATTACATGATCATCGAGGCCAAAAGCACATCTAGTGCGATGACAGTATCTACATTATTTATCTAACATATCAGGGCCTCGGTATTACTGCGGGATACTACATCGAAAGACTACTGCGTAGCGAAACATGATAGTAACTCCATCCACAGGGACACTGCTGAGGACACATCCTAGTCATCGCAACACGGACCTTCGAGACCTTTGTCTTAGTCTTATCCTGCATCTGGCATGATACGCCAGGTGAGTACTTTGAATGTACTCGCAAGCACATGACAACCAAGTATGCAGCAAATAATAGCATGGCAATCAACATGTTAAGTCTTAAATGATTCACTTACTGTTATTAACTTACTCATATCCGGGTTGTCTCACAAACCTCGGAATACTCGATGCCAACAAGTACTTCCGCTCATAAGGCAAGTACTTCCATCATTACTATGGTTATTATGGTTGATCACCTAGAGAGGTCTGGACGGGCTGTCCAATACCGTGGACGCAGCTATTCGAATAGATTTTACACTCTGCAGAGGTTGCGCACTTTACCCACACCATGGAGCACCTGACCTCGTGATCCCATCCGGGTTGACCAGCGTTGTTCCAACGAAACCCCCCTGACTCGTGACTCTCCCATCGTACCACCGGCAATCACACTCCCTCGGAGTCAAGCCTTGGGTGGCCCCGTGTCACCTCGTGACACCTGCCACCGTCGTGGCCCAACTAAATTGTCCCAAACGGGGACGCCGGCACAAAACTCAACTGGGCTCACAGGGTTATCATCGTCTGCCTGATCAGGGCAGCACGCACACATAACCCTCCCTGTCTGGAGGTACCGGTGAAAGAGCACGGAGCCAGACCAAGTCAAGGCCGTCCCATACCGGCAAATGTGGCTGCACGGGTAAGCCCGGACAGGTGACTCTTGATCAACCAACTAAGTTTCACTTAGCAATCATGGTCATTCATCATATCAATTTAAGTTGTCAACAATAGGCATTTAAATACTTCACTTGAATTATCTATGTTAATTAAATGCAAGAAATGAATATGAATTATGCAATGCTATGAAATGCTTCATAATATGGATGTCCTGGCTTGCCTTGCTCGGTTGGGTTGTTCAAATACTCTTGGTCTTCAAATCCACAAGAATCTCCTTCTGAAAACATTTTTAAATGGCAAAGGAAAATGTCACATAAAGCCTTTTTATTCACCAACAGTTCTGTGAGTATTGGAAAAATGCCAAACTTGGTCAGAAAATAAAGGAGTTGAATATGAACATAATACAAAAAGAATCAGGTCAATTGGACCTTTTAATAAAAAGTTATTAGTGGTCAAATCTGCTGGTCAAAACTGTTTAAATAAATGATCAGAATATTAAAAAAAACCTGGAATGGGCCACGTCAAAGGCGTAAACGCCCGAGGCTCCTCCACTTACCGCTTCGGCAAGTGGATGACAGGTGGGGCCCATTCGTTTAAAACAGAGCAGAGAGAGAGGGCAGAGAGAGGGGCGGCTCACCGACGCTGATCGCCGGCGATTTCGACGGCGGTTGGGCTCGGGGATGGCGGGGATGGATCGGCCGGTCGACGAAGAGCACACCCGTACCCGTAGATTCTCCGGAGGTGGTCGGACGGCGTCGCGCCCTTCTTCTCCAGCGGGTGGTGGCTACGATGGTCGTCGGGGATGGCGAATCCGGCAGCAGTTCGACCGGGCGGCGGCTCTAGAAGGACTAGTGGAATGAGCTGAGCACGATGGTGGTCTCTGGTGGGGCTGAGGTGGAGCAGAGGTGGCTGTCGATAGAGCGAGGGCAGCGGAGGAGCTCCGGTGAAGCTCGAGGCCAGAGGGCCTCTCGGCCTTGGCTCTTGATTGGGGAGGCAATTGACGATGGATGGAGAGGGGTGAGGAGTGAGCGAGGCCGGGCAGGGCTACTTATAGGCGGGGGCGAGGCTCGGCGAGCTCTCTGGATCGGCGGCGACATGGCTATGCCACTGGAGCAAGGACGGCGAGCTGGCCGTCGTGGCGCGGGGCGAAGAGACAAGAGAAGGCAGAGGCATTAAATACACGAAGAGACTGCTCGCGAGGAAGAAGACGAGCGGCGCCGCAACTGTGGCCGCACGGGCGGCACAGTGCCCGTGGGTGTGGCAGCCGCCGAGAGCTTCTCCGGTGAGGGGGAAGAGTATGGAGGGGCTAGGTGGCATGCGGGGAGCTTGTCGGCACAAGCAGACGGGGTACGGCGACGCGGGCATCTCGCTCCGACGCGACCAGAGCGTGGCGGCGTCCAGAGCGTGGCGACAGACATGTCGCAGCCGTGCTCACCATGGTGTTTGCCACCAAGAGGCCACGTACGCCTGGCAAATCTTGTCCAACATGTCGACCCTCAATCACTCGTCTCACTTACACCCCTGGTTTGGCATGGTTTGGTCTGAGATGAAGGGTATGATTAACAACAGTTTCTGACAGCAATCTAGAGAGGGATCTGGAGAGGTGGAGAGTTAGAGATGGAGCCAAAGAGATTGTCTGGAGTGATCCTCGTTGGAAGGACTCCAAACTGGCCAAGTTTGAGGAGGTTTGGATGAGATTTGAGGGTAGTTCATGTGTAACCTACAAATCTGGTCAAAAATCTGAATGTTGAGGTACCACTCACTTGGATGATCTCCTGAGGCTAAAACTTGGTGGAGGGAAGTCATTTGTAGTTTTCCTCATGCCACAAAAATTTCAGAGCATTTGGATAAACCTAGCATGCACTTCCTTCACAAGGGTTCAGACTGTCCAGGAACAAAACTAAATTGTTTTGCAAAAATATTTGAACTAGGCCATGGAATATTTTTGGATATTGGGGCAAGATATGGTCCAATGTATTTTAGGGAATTATTTGAGAATTTTCTGATCACCAGGCCTATAGGTTGCTTCACAAACCCATAGTGATGACCTAATTCCCAAATAAAAGAAAAGGGCTATTGGAAAAGATTTAAATAGGGATTCGGGTCCTAGAGATATTTGGCAAGGTTTTGGCAAAATGATGAGGGCTTTGGATTACTTGAAAAGATTCAAAAGTTTCCAAGACCAACTAGAAAGATTCAAAAACCATTCCAATTTCAAATAAAGCCAAGAAAAGTTTTGAAAAGAAAAGGTTGCCAAAATCAGGGTGTCACAAACCTACCCCCCTTACGATGAATCTCGTCCTTGAGATTCGGTTGCTTAGGGAACAAATATGGATATGAGGATCTGAGAAAATCTTCTCTTTCCCAAGTAGCCTCTTCCTCGGTGTGGTGCTCCCACAGCACCTTATAAAATCTTATCACCTTACTCCTAGTGGTTCTTTCCATCACATCCAAAATCTTGATAGGTTTCTCTTCATAAGTCAAATCCTTAGCCAATTCTAATTCACTCATATCCGCTTGCTTGGATGGGGGTGCAATGCATTTCCTTAACTATGAGATGTGAAAGACATCATGAATGTCTGACAATGCTGGTGGCAATTCCAACGGATATGCGACTCTGCCCTTCCTAGCAATCACTGGAAAGGGACCGATGTATCTTGGGGCCAACTTTCCCCGGGTATGAAACCTCTTCACTCCCTTCATAGGAGTTACCCGTAGGTAAGCTTAGTCTCCGGGATCAAAAGTTACTTGCCGGTGCTTTGGGTCGTAATAGCTCTTCTGTCGGGACTTGGCTGCTCGCAGACGCGCTTGAATATCCTTGACTTGCCTTTCAGCCTCGAGCATCAAGTCCGTGCCAATGATGTGACTATCTCCTGTTTGGGACCAGTTCAGCGGTGTGCGGCACTTCCGTCCGTACAATGCCTCAAAAGGCAACATCTTGAGACTTGCCTGATAGCTGTTGTTGTAGGAGAATTCAGCGTACGGCAAACTATCCTCCCATTTGGGTCCATGGGAGAGAGCACATGACCGAAGCATATCCTCTAATATTTGGTTCACTCGCTTGGTCTGTCCATCCGTCTGCGGATGGTACGCTGTGCTGTGTTTTAGCATGGTTCCCAAAGATTGATGTAGCCGGAGCCAGAATGCTGAGGTAAATAGGGAACCCCTATCTGAAGTGATAGACTTGGGTACTCCGTGCAGACTGACTATCCGAGACATGTAGAGTTGTGCCAGCTGATTTGCATTGAAAATGGTCTTTACTGGGATAAAGTGAGCCACCTTCGTGAGTATGTCTACAATGACCCAAATAGCATCATTGCCTCTCGTGGACTTGGGCAGTCCCACAATAAAATCCATACATATGTCGTCCCACTTCCACTGGGGCACCGGTAAAGGTTGCAGTAGCCCAGCAGGTTTCTGATGCTCTGCTTTGA
Source organism: Thinopyrum elongatum (assembly GCA_011799875.1). Classification (NCBI taxonomy): domain Eukaryota; kingdom Viridiplantae; phylum Streptophyta; class Magnoliopsida; order Poales; family Poaceae; genus Thinopyrum; species Thinopyrum elongatum. The sequence continues at coordinate 458,055,705 of CM022303.1, forward strand.
CCTTGTTGCAAATGTCACAGCAGGCAACATAGTATGCTATATCTTTCCGCATTCCAGACCACCAAAAAGTTTCTCTCAAGTCCTGATACATCTTGGTACCTCCCGGGTGGATTGAATATGCGGACTCATGTGCTTCCTTGAGTACTTGTTGCCTCAAGTTGTTCTGATTCGGCACAAAAATTTGTTTCTCGAACCACACGGTACCCTGTTCATCTACACGGAAGGACTTGGCCTTCCCTTGCTGAATTAACTCCTTGATCTCCCGAATTTCTTCATCTGACTTCTGTGCTTCCTTGATTTCCTCCATGAGGGTTGGAGTAATTTCCAACGTGTCCGGGGTCATTGGGCCGCATAGCACCATATTGAGCTTGACAAACTCTTCTTGTAAGCTCGGATGCATACCCTCAACTAGTGCATTCACAGCAGCTTGTTTCTTGCTCAGGGCGTCAGCGACCACATTCGCTTTCCCTGGATGATAGTTTATTCCAACATCATAGTCGTTGACTAGCTCAAGCCATCTTCGCTGCCTGAGGTTCAGGTCGGGTTGAGTGAAAATATACTTGAGACTCTTATGGTCTGTGTATATTTCACATCGTTGTCCAATAAGATAATGCCTCCAAATCTTCAGGGCATGAACCACAGCAGCTAGCTCCAAGTCATGTGTGGGATAGTTCTCCTCATGAGGTCGTAGCCGTCGTGATGCATAAGCTACAACCTTCCCCTCTTGCATTAGCATGCATCCGATTCCACGCCTGGATGCATCGCAGTATATGTCAAAACTCTTGTGAATGTCTGGGAGGACTAAGACAGGGGCCGTGGTTAGCCTCGTCTTTAACTCCTAGAAACTGCTGTCGCACTCGGCTGTCCAGATAAACCTTTGGTTCTTTTTCAACAATTCTGTCAGTGGCTTGGCTATCTTAGAAAAGCCTTCAATGAAGCGATGGTAGTAGCCTGCCAAGCCCAGGAAACTACGGACTTCGGTCACCGTGGCTGGTGTCTTCCAGTTCAAGACCGCAGTAACCTTACTGGGATCAACAGCTATTCCTTTCTCTGACAGAATATGTCCAAGGAATCCCACCTCTTTCAGCCAAAATTCGCACTTACTGAACTTGGCATATAAGCGATAGGTTCTCAACCTTTCCAAGACAGCTCTGAGATGTTGCTTATGCTCCTCTTCATCCTTAGAGTATATCAGTATGTCGTCAATGAACACCACTACAAACTTGTCCAGAAAGTCCATGAAGACTTTGTTCATCATACTCATGAAGTAGGCTGGAGAGTTGGTCAATCCAAACGCCATAACTATAAATTCATATAGTCCATATCGAGTGGTGAACGCTGTCTTGGGGATATCCTCCTTTCAGATTTTCAGTTGATGATATCCCGTTCTGAGGTCGATCTTAGAGAATGCCCGTGCTCCATTCAACTGGTCGAATAAGTCATCAATTCGAGGGAGCGGGTACTTATTCTTGATAGTGACCTCGTTAAGCTGGCGATAGTCTACGCACATTCATAGACTTCCATCCTTCTTCTTGACAAATAATACTGGTGACCCCCATGGCGAGATGCTTGGACGAATGTATCCTTTCTGTAGCAACTCGTCTAACTGCTTCTTTAGCTCTGCCAGCTCTGGGCCTAGCATACGATAATATTTCTTGTATATTGGAGCTGTACCAGGAATTACTTCAATGGCGAACTCCAATTCTCGATCGAGCAGCATTCCTGGTAATTCCTCAGGAAACACATCCGGAAATTCACCCACTACCGGGATCTGATTCATATCTGTAACAGTGGTTTGGTATGTCGTGCCCTTTCTTGTTATCATTCTGCTGGCCAGAAATTGGACGGTCTGCATGGCGGGGTTCACCAATGTCACCGTTCTGGTGGCGCAGTTGATACATACTTGGTGCGGTGCCAACCAGTCCATCCCCAGTATTATGTCCAGTCCTGGGGATTCAATGGCAACAAGGGTAGCTGGGAATTTGACTCCATGGATTGAGATTTCCAGATCCTCGTATATTATATTTGTTCTGAGCATAGAGCCAGGGGATTGTACCACCATGATTTTGTCCAAAAGTGAAGGAGAAAATTTGTGCAAGGTGGCAAAACTTCGCGAAATAAACGAGTGGGAAGCCCCAGAATCAAATAAAATTACTGCAGGTATGTCATTGACAGAAAACATACCAAGGACAATGTCTGGAGCTTCACAGACTTCTTCAGCAGAGATGTGGTGGATGCATCCGTGGCTGAAGTTGTGGTTGAGGTGGCATCCAAGGTGATTGACTTGTGGCTTATGGTCAGCTGATTGCTTTTCGTTATTAGTAGGACACTGCTTGGTGTAGTGTCCACTCTGGCCACAAGTGAAACAGGTGTTGTTGCAGCGGCAGTCCTCTATGACTGGCTGCTTGCCAAAGGTCTTGCTCTGGTTGCCTAGCTTGCTGTTGTTGCCACCATTCTTCCACACAGGTTTGTTCTCAGATGGCCCTGACTACCAACTGCGCAGCTTTTGCGCATATGGCTCCCTGTTGTCCTTCTTGGGCTCGAACTTCCTTTTACGATCATCATTCCCAGACTTGTGTTCTCGTTCGGCGATGAAGGCCTTATCCACCAAGGTCTAGAAATCAGGGAAGTCCAACATGCATAGCTGACATCAGAGGGCGTGCTTAAGTCCTCCGAGGAACCGGTCTATTTTCCTCTCTTCGGTAGCCACATCATGAGGAGAGTACCGGGCCAAGTTGTTGAACTTGTTTAGGTATTCTCCCACAGACATGTTTCCTTGTGTGAGAGCCAGGAATTCTCTCTTCTTCACTTTCATGATACCCGTGGGGATATGATACTTGCGAAACAGCTCTTTGAATTTCTTCCAGGAAATCTCTTCTCCAGCAGGCCACATTAACTTGGTGTTGTCCCACCATATGGCTGCCGGGCCTTCGAGATAATGGGTGACAAATGGGACTTTATCTACTTCTTCACAACAAGCGATGTCCAATTTCTTTTCCATGGTTCTTAACCAGTCATCAGCCTCAATAGGATCCACAGCCTGACCAATGCTAGGTGGTTTTGTGTGCTAGAAGTCAGACAGTTTGGAATGCACCCCATTGCCATTGTTCTGACCTACTATTGTCTGCATACTCTTGAGAAATTCCATGAGGTCTTGGTTTCTCTTTTCCTCAAACATTCTCAATATCTGATCTGTGGTTGGTGCTTGAGGTGGTGGTGGTGGTAAGTCTTCGAGCGGTTGCCCTGCCTGCCTGGCGGAGCGACGGACGGGGTTTCCATTGCCGCCTTGACTGCTACTTCCTTTCTTCATCCTAATTTTTGTTCCCATGGCAAATACCAAATCAATGAGCAACATCCATAAGGAGAAATACAATAATATGACACTAGAGAAAATTCATGAAAAAGGCAAATAAAGAGAACAACATAATTATACAAGATAACCCAACCTCATACATGGCAAGCTAGTAGGGGGATATCATGGCTAGACTGCTCATACGGCAGTTGACATATGCAAAGATGCATGCATTACTACTCAAGATCCAGTCTAGTGGTGTTGGTGACACGAACACTGCCCATCTGAAGAGTCCTCGTCGTCAGATCCTGAGTCAGAATCAGAACTGATGATGTGAGTCACCGGGTCAAAGGAGATGCGACGTCGCTGCTGAGACGGCTCTCCTTCTGCGGGAGAAAGAGGACGTCGCCTCAGCATCGGCAGAGTAGGAGTGGCTAGGAGTGAGGCCCACTCAGCTGGGGTCTCAAGTCGGCTACCAGACGATAAGCCTGATGGCCCAGAAGAACCAGAAGGGGTATCAAGCACACGCGGAGGTGGAACTGGTGGTGGATACCTAGGTGGAACTACAGGAGGAGGAGGTGCTGGAGTCACTGCTGCAAGTGCCCCCTGAACACGACATAACTCCTCGGCCAAGGAAATGATCATACGGTAACTGGCGTTCAGGTCGCGAGACAAAACACCAGCCGCACGATCACTCGCCCGGTCAACAGGTGAGATAAGGACTCGCCCTGTCGTAGGCGACAGGGTGGGATAGTGGAAGAAACCTGGATGGGTCTGCATCTCGACCTCGTGGAAGCGCAAGTCGGTAATAGCCTCCATGGCAGCAAACTGGATCGCCAGCTCCAGAGTAGAAGCCGCTCCGCCCTTGGAAGAGCGAGAAGAGCTTCCAATATCCGAAGTCGCGGTCAGGTAAGCCACTGCATGGTACTCATATACTGACTCGCCCAACTGCTCCCAAAACACCTGGTACACCGGGTCATCACCGTTGGGATACAGCCGAAGCCAGACGCTACGAAGCAGAGCTGGAAAAGTGTGGGGTTCTAGCTCATGATGAAAGTGATATGGAACTGGTGCCATCTACACTCACAATGCCAAGGGTTAGTAACATAATGAATTATGATGCATGAGGCATGGCATGCAACAAGCAGGATGCACACTCAAAGTCCTATGCTAATCGCAGTCTTAGTGTGGGTTACCTAGGGCGTCCTACAGTCAACCTGGCTCTGATACCAAGCGTTGTGGCACCCCGGCTCAGAGAACCGGTTTACCAGTGTTTCCAACCCAGAGATCATGTCTTCTGGAAACACACAACAACTTGGAACAGAACATAGCTGAACTTTTATTGATAATAGTCGAGTACAAGCTTATATATTACATGATCATCGAGGCCAAAAGCACATCTAGTGCTATGACAATATCTACATTATTTATCTAACATATCAGGGCCTCGGTATTACTGCGGGATACTACAGCGAAAGACTACTGCGTAGCGGAACATGATAGTAACTCCATCCACAGGGACACTACTGAGGACACATCCTAGTCATCGCAACACGGACCTTCGAGACCTCCGTCTTAGTCTTATCCTGCATCTGGCATGATACGCCAGGTGAGTACTTTGAATGTACTCGCAAGCACATGAGAACCAAGTATGCAGCAAATAATAGCATGGCAATCAACATGTTAAGTCTTAAATGATTCACTTACTGTTATTAACTTACTCATATCCGGGTTGTCTCACAAACCTCGGAATACTCAATGCCAACAAGTACTTCCGCTCATAAGGCAAGTACTTCCATCATTACTATGGTTATTACGGTTGATCACCTAGAGAGGTCTGGACGGGCTGTCCAATACCGTGGACGCGACTATTCGAATAGATTTTACACTCTGCAGAGGTTGCGCACTTTACCCACACCATGGAGCACCTGACCTCGTGATCCCATTCGGGTGGAACAGCGTTGCTCCAACGAAACCCGCCTGACTCGTGACTCTCCCATCGTACCACCGGCAATCACACTCCCTCGGAGTCAAGCCTTGGGTGGCCCCGTGTCACCTCGTGACACCTGCCACCGTCGTGGCCCAACTAAACTGTCCCAAATGGGGACGCCGGCATAAAACTCAACTGGGCTCACAGGGTTATCGCCGTCTGCCTGATCAGGGCAGCACGCACGCATAACCCTCCCTGTCTGGAGGTACCGGTGAAAGAGCACGGAGCCAGACCAAGTCAAGGCCGTCCCATACTGGCAAATGTGGCTGCACGAGTAAGCCCGGACAGGTGACTCTTGATCAACCAACTAAGTTTCACTTAGCAATCATGGTCATTCATCATATCAATTTAAGTTGTCAATAATAGGCATTTAAATACTTCACTTGAATTATCTATGTTAATTAAATGCAAGAAATGAATATGAATTATGCAATGCTATGAAATGCTTCATAATATGGATGTCCTGGCTTGCCTTGCTCGGTTGGGTTGTTCAAATACTCCTGGTCTTCAAATCCACAAGAATCTCCTTCTGAAAACATTTTTAAATGGCAAAGGAAAATGTCACATCAAGCCTTTTTATTCACCAACAATTCTGTGAGTATTGGAAAAATACCAAACTTGGTCAGAAAATAAAGGAGTTGAATATGAACACAATACAAAAAGAATCAGGTCAATTGGACCTTTTAATAAAAAGTTATTAGTGGTCAAATCTGCTGGTCAAAACTATTTAAATAAATGAAATCAGAAAATTAAAAAAACCTGGAATGGGCCATGTTGAAGGCGTAAACGCCCGAGGCGCCTCCACTTACCGCTTCGGCAAGTGGATGACATGTGGGGCCCGTTCGTTTAAAATAGAGCAGAGAGAGGGGCGGCTCACCGGCGCTGATCGCCGGCGATTTCGACGGCTGTTGGGCTCGGGGATGGATCGGTCGGTTGACGACGAGCACACCCGTACCCGTAGATTCTCTGGAGGTGGTCGGACGGGGTCGCGCCCTTCTTCTTCGGCGGGTGGTGGGTACGGTGGTCGTCAGCCTTGGCTCTTGCTTGGGGAGGCAATTGAGGATGGAGGGAGAGGGGTGAGGAGTGAGCGAGGCCGGGCGGGGCTATTTATAGGCGGGGGTGAGGCTCGGCGAGCTCTCTGGATTGGCGGTGACGTGGCTATGCCACTGGAGCAAGGACGGCGAGCTGGCCGTCGCGGCGCGGGGCGAAGAGACGGGAGAAGGCAGAGGCATTAAATGCGTGGAGAGACTGCTCGCGAGGAAGAAGACGAGCGGCGCCGCAACTGTGGCCGCACGGGCGGCACAGTGCCCGTGGGCGTGGCGGCCGCCGAGAGCTTCTCCGGCAAGGAGGAAGAGTCTGGAGGGGCTAGGTGGCATGCGAGGAGCTTGTCGGCACAAGCAGACGGGGTACGGCGATGCGGGCGTCTCGCTCCGACGCGACCCGAGCCTGGCAGCGTCCAGAGCGCGGCGACCGGCATGTCGCAGCCGTGCTCACCACGGTTTTTGCCACCAAGAGGCCACGTACGCCTGGCAAATCTTGTCCAACATGTCGACCCTCGATCACTCGTCTCACCTACACCCCTGGTTTGGCTTGGTTTGGTCTGAGATGAAGGGTATGATCAACAACAGTTTCTGACAGCAATCGAGAGAGGGATCTGGAGAGGTGGAGAGTTAGAGATGGAGCCAAAGATATTGTCTGGAGTGATCCTCGTTGGAAGAACTCCAAACTGGCCAAGTTTGAGGAGGTTTGGATGAGATTTGAGGGTAGTTCATGTGTAACCTACAAATCTGGTCCAAAATCTGAATGTTGAGGTACCACTCACTTGGATGATCTCCTGAGGCTGAAACTTGGTGGAGGGAAGTCATTTGTAGTTGTCCTCATGCCACAAAAATTTCAGAGCATTTGGATAAACCTAGCATGCACTTCCTTCACAAGGGTTCAGACTGTCCAGGAACAAAACTGAATTGTTTTGCAAAATATTTGAACTAGGCCATGGAACATTTTTGGATATTGGGGCAAGAGATTGGCCAAGGTATTTTAGGGAATTATTTGAGAATTTTCTGATCACCAGGGCTATAGGTTGCTTCACAAACCCATAGTGATGACCTAATTCCCAAATAAAAGAAAAGGGCTATTGGAAAAGATTTAAATAGGGATTTGGGTCCTAGAGATATTTGGCAAGGTTTTGGCAAAATGATGAGGGCTTTGGATTACTTGAAAGGATTCAAAAGTTACCAAGACTAACTAGAAAGATTCAAAAACCATTCCAATTTCAAATAAAGCCAAGAAAAGTTTTGAAAAGAAAAGGTTGCCAAAATCAGGGTGTCACATTCTTCTTCCTTCTAGAAGGACTAGGTGCATCAGTATTAATTCTTTGAAAGTCTTGTTCAATTCTCTTAGGGTGTCCTTCAGGATAAAGTGGTTCCTGAGTCATTTTACCTCCTCTAGTTGCTACTCTAACAGTAAAGTCATTCATATTATTATTCATTTCATCAAGCAACTCTCTTTGAGATTTAGCAACTTGTTCTAGTTGAGTTTGAACCATAGAAGCATGTTTTCCTACACCTCTTACATCATTAGTGATTCTGAATAACAAGTCACTCAAGCGAGCAATCATATTGGAGTTGTATTTCAATTGTTTCATAACATTTTCATTCAAGTGATCTTGTTTTCTAATGTAGTTATCAAACTCATAAAGGCATTGACTAGGATGTTTATTATAAGGGATATCACTTTAATCAAATTTCATTAAAGAATTTACCTCTACCACCTTTGGTGGTGGTGTGTCAAGTCCATGTATCTCTTCAATAGGAGGTAAAATTTTAACATCCTCTGCCTTGATACCTTTTTCCTTCATACTTTTCTTTGCCTCCTGCATATCTTCAGGACTGAGATATAAGATACCCCTCTTCTTTGGAGTGGGTTTAGGCGGTGGTTCAGGAAGAGTCCAATCATCATAATTTTTCAATATATTATTCAATAATTCCTCAGCTTGTTCAACAGTTTATTCCCTGAAAACACAACCAGCACAACTCTCTAGGAAGTCCCTAGAAGCATCGGTTAGCCCATTATAGAAGATATCAAGTATTTCATTTTTCTTAAGAGGATGATCAAGCAAAGCATTAAGCAATTGGAGAAGCCTCCCCCAAGCTTGTGGGAGACTCTCTTCTTTAATTTGCACAAAATTAAATGTTTCCTGTAAGGCAGCTTGTTTCTTATGAGAGGAAAATATTTTTCAGAGAAGTAATAAATCATATCCTGGGGACTACGCACACAACCAGGAGCAAGAGTATTGTACCATATCTTAGCATCACCCTTTAATGAGAATGGAAATAATTTGAGAATATAGTAGTAGCGAATCTTCTCATCATGAGCAAATAGGGTGGCTATATCATTCAATTTAGTAAGGTGTGCCACAACAGTTTCAGTTTCATAGCCATGGAAAGGATCAGATTCAACCAAAGTAATCAACTCTGGGTCGACAGAGAATTCATAATCCTTATCATCAACAAAGATAGGTGAAGTAGCAAACTTAGGATCACATTTCATTCTAGCATTCAAGGATTTCTCCTTTAGTTTGCATAGTAATTTCTTAAGATCATCTCTATCATTGCAAGCTAGAAAATCTCTAGATATCTCCTCATCCATAACATAACCTTCAGGTATCTTAGGCAATTCATATCTAGGAGAGCTAGGCCTAATAGGTGTTTCAAGATTTTCAGTTTCAATAATTTCATCAGTTTCAGCATTCTCAATATCTTTAGCTCTAACAATTTGTTCATCAAGAAATTCACCTAGTGGCATATTATCATCAAGCAAGGTACTAGCATCATCATGAGTAGCATTCATAGCAGAGGTAGCATCATCGATAACTTGCGACATATCAGGATTAATAGCATGTGGTGGTGTTGCAAGTCTACTCAAAATGGAAGGTGAATCAAATGCAGAGTGTGATGGCAGTTCCTTACCTCCCCTCATCTTAGAGGGAAAAATCTTAGTCTTGGTATCCTTCAGATTCTTCATAGTGATAAATAGATAATAATCCCAAGTGACTCAACAAATATAGCTATGCTCCCCGGCAATGGCGCCAGAAAAAGGTCTTGATAACCCACAAGTATAGGGGATCGCAACAGTTTTCGAGGGTAGAGTATTCAACCCAAATTTATAGATTCGACACAAGGGGAGCCAAAGAATATTTGTAGGTATTAGCAGCTGAGTTGTCAATTCAACCACACCTAGAGATTAATTTTTTTGCAGCAAAGTGATCAGTAGCATAGTAATATGATAGTTTTGATAGCAGTGATAGTAGTAGCAGCAACGGTAACAGTGATAGCAATGATTTTGTAGCAAGTGTAACAGTAGCAGTAGCAGTAGTAACTTAGCAAGAACAATATGTGGAAAATTCATAGGCATTGGATAAGTGAATTCGTTGGATGATATTCATCATATAACAGTCATAACCTAGGGCGATACAAAACTAGCTCCAGTTCATAAATATAATGTAGGCACGTATTCCGTAAATAGTCATACGTGCTTATGGAAAGAACTTGCATGACATCTTTTGTCCTACCCTTCCGTGGCAGCGGGATCCATAAGGAAACTAAGGGACATTAGGGCCTCCTTTTAATAGAGAACTGGAACAAAGCATTAACACATAGTGAATGCATGAACTCCTCAAACTACGGTCATCACCGGAAAGTATCCCGACTATTGTCACTCCGGGGTTTACGGATCATAACACGTAATAGGTGAATATGACTTGCAAGATCGGATCTAGAACATAGATATAATGGTGAAAACATAAACGGTTCAGATCTGAAATCATGGCACTTGGGCCCTAGTGACAAGCATTAAGCATGGCAAAGTCATAACAACATCAATCTCAGAACATAGTGGATACTAGGGATCAAGCCCTATCAAAACTAACTCGATTACATTATGAATCTCATCCAACTCCTCACCGACCAGCGAGCCTACGAAGGAATTACTCACTCCCGGTGGGGAGCATCATGGAATTGGCGACGGAGAAGGGTTGGTGAGGACGAAGACCGAAGATCCCCCTCTCTAGAGCCCCAAACGGGCTCCAGATCTAGCCTCCCGATGAAGAACAGGAGGTGGCGGCGGCTCCGTATCATGGAACGCGATAATTCTTTCCCTGATTTTTCTCCAAATATAGGTATTTAAGGAGTCGGAATCAGGGTCTGCGGGGCCACCAGGTGGGCACAACCCACCTGGGTGTGCCTGGAGGGGAGCACGCCCTGGTGGGTTGTGCTCACCCAGGGGCCTCCTCCAGTGGTTCTTGGCTTCAGTAATTTTTCTTTTATTGTAAAATAAATCTCCAAAAAGTTTCGTTTCATTCCGAGAACTTTTATTTCTGCACAAAAACAACACCATGGTAGTTCTGCTGAAAACAACGTCAATCCGGGTTAGTTTCATTCAAATCATGCAAATTAGAGTCCAAAACAAGAGCAAAAGCGTTAGGAAAAGTAGATACGACGGAGACGTATCAGGCGGTTCGCGGGATCATCATCAACATTCAAGGGACTTCGAGCACGATCTACACCGACTCTTCTTCTTCCGCTGCACTACGGAGTTGGTAACGATCGTTGATCCCAACCCGTTATGCATCTTCATATTGATTTTGGTGATCATAGGTGTGAAAAATCTTTTGTTTTCTACTACGTTTCCCAACAAGAATGGTGGAAAGGAAATGAACTTTATTTTCTATTTGGGAACCGTCTATAATGTGTCTAGCATGGAAGATGTTGGGAACTCTCGGTCGTAGCGTTGACAGGAAAAGCATGCCTCTCAAAACAATTCTATCTCTAATTTAAGCTTTGAGCTCTGGCACCTCTGCAAATCTCTGCTTCCCTCTACGAAGGGCCTATCTATTTACTTTTATGCAAAAAAAAAATTTGAGTCTTCATCTTCTCTTATAAGCACCAACTGGAGAGCACTATTGTCATACTTGTGCATTGGGTGTAGCTAATATTGAGTGTGTTTCATGAATGGATCAATGATTGAGCATGACGGGCTAGATATAACGTTCTTTAGTATTGATATTTTGAAAGACGTGATTGTTTGTTGGGATGCCTGAGTATTTATGTCTTTATGTCAAATTATAGACTATTGCTTTGAATCGCTCGTATCTTAATATTCATGCCATGATTAGATTATATGATCAAGATTATGCTAGGTAGCATTCCACATCAAAAATTATCTTTTTTATCATTTACCTACTCAAGGACGAGCAGGAATTAAGCTTGGGGATGCTGATACATCTCCGCCGTATCTATAATTTTTGATTGTTCCATGCCAATATTATACAACTTTCACATACTTTTGGCAACAATTTACATGATTTATTGGACTAACATGTTGATCTAGTGCCCAGTGCCAGTTCCTGTTTGTTGCATGTTTTTTGTTTCACAGAATATCCATATCAAATGAAGTCCAATCGTGATAAAACTTTACGGAGATTTTCTTTGGAATATATGTGAATCTTTGGAAGAAGAATCAACGCAAGACGGTGCTCAAGGGGCCCACTAGGCACCAGGGCGCGCTAGAGGGCCCAAGCGTGCCCTGATGGGTAGTGGGCACCTCGTAAGGCGGTTGCTGCGCTTCTTACACCGCAGGAAAGATAATTTATGGAAAAAATCTCCTCAAAATTTCAGCCCAATCGGAGTTACGGATCTCCGGGAATTTAAGAAACGGTGAAGGGCCAGAAAACAGGAACGCGAAACAGAAGAGAACAGAGAGAGAGATCCAATCTCGAAGGGGCTCTCGGCCCTCCGCCGCCATGGAGACCATGGACCAGAGGGGAAACTCTCCTCCCATCTAGGGGGGAGGACAATGAAGAACAAGAAGGAGGGGCAAGGATCGTGACGCCAGAACGCCAGAACGTCGCCCCCTCTCTCCCGGTGGCGCCAGAACGCCGCCGGGGCAAGGATCGTGACGGTAATCTACACCAACAACTTTGTCACCGTCAACACCAACTCTCTCCCCCTCTATGCAGCGGTGTAACCTCTCTATTCCCGCTGTAATTGTCTACTTAAACATGGTGCTCAACACTATATATTATTATCCAATGATATGTGGTTATCGTATGATGTTTCAGTAGATCTGTTTTGTCCTATGGGTTTATTGATGATCATGATTGGTTTGAGTTGTATATTTTATCTTGGTGTTGTCCTATGGTGCCCTCCGTGTCACGCAAGCATGAGGGATCCCCGTTGTAGGGTGTTGCAATACGTTCATCATTCGCTTATGGTGGGTGGCTAGAGTGACAGAAGCTTACGCCCAAGTAAGGGGGTTGTTGCGTATGGGATAAAGAGGACTTGATACTTAATGCTATGGTTGGGGTTTACCATAATGATCTTTGGTAGTTGTGGATGCTTGCTAGAGTTCCAATCATAAGTGCATATGATCCAAGTACGGAAAGTATGTTAGCTCATGCCTCTCCCTCATATAAAAATGCAATAATGATTACTGGTCTAGTTATCGATTGCCTAGGGACAAAATCCTTCTCTTGTGTTACAAAAAGCTTTTAATTAAACTACTAAATTTATTATCTTGCAATTTATTCATAGTTTTATTCTCGCAAAGTACTTCTAATTTTATACTTGTTCTAGGTAAAATCCTTCTCTTGTGTTACAAAAAGCTTTTAATTAAACTACTAAATTTATTATCTTGCAATTTATTCGTAGTTTTATTCTCGCAAAGTACTTCTAATTTTATACTTGTTCTAGGTAAAGCGAACATTGAAGTGTGCGTAGAGTTGTATCGGTGGTCGATAGAACTTGAGGGAATATTTGTTCTACCTTTAGCTCCTCATTGGGTTCGACACTCTTATCGAAAAAGGCTACAAACGATCCCCTATACTTGTGGGTTATCAGGGCCCCACAAGCCACCAGGGCGCGCCTACCCCCCTGGTGGCGCCCTGGCCTTGTGGGCTACTCCTTCATCTTCTGGCCCTCTCCCGAAGCTTTCAGGGTCTCTTTTATCCATAAAAAAAATCTCCAAAAAGTTTCGTGGCATTTGGACTTCGTTTGGTACTGATATTCTGGAAAACCAAAAATAGGCAAAAAAATAGCAACTGACACTGGGCACTAAGTTAATCGGTTTCCCAAAAAATGACATATAATTGCTTGTAATTGCATATAAAACATCCAAGATTGATACTATAATAGCATGGAACAAGAAAAAATTATAGATACGTTGGAGACGTATCACATGTGGATGAGCTCGCCGGAGCTCACACGCCGCTCGCCACCAATCAAGATGAACAAGGGGGAGGGGAAGGGAGAACCTGCGCGTCATGAGCCGCAACTCATACTCGGCATAAATCGCGTTGTGGTGGGTCATACTTGGCATCACCACGTTCGTCGGCCTCTCCAAGGGAATGCGGTGGTGCCTGCGTGAGGCGTAGCAGATGTACGTGTATGCGTGCAAAGCCAACATCCCAGAATTCAAGAATCCCTTTGTTCCATCGAGGACACCATCACAGGTACGTCAATCTCGGTCCTCTCCTACGTTGTCATTGTATTATGCCCGTGTGTGTAGCGCATATGGCTCTGACATTCTAGAATTTTTGGTAGATTGTGCGCTCTTTCTTGACAAGTTCTTTGCCCTGGTGAGCGTGTCTGGATTTATTCAGCTTGTTGAGTTGTGTTGTGAGATTAATTAGGTGCATAATGCAATTTTAATGAAGAATGAATGATTATCTAAATCAAGTGGAGAATAAATGTTCATTAGCATATTGTTATCTGACACAGATATATGCAGTGGGTTTGATGGCAGGTTGATTAAAACCATGGTAAACAATCGACATTGAGAATCGCTGGATCAATATATTTTTGAAAAATGTCCTTATAGTCATAAGAGTGAAAAGGACTGTTAGATAATTAATGCTCTTTATTTATTTATTTATTTATTTTAGTTTCCACACAGGATGTTCTAAAACATGTTCATCTTACCTGAAATGCCTACATGTTATGGAGAGATCTAACATGTATCATGTATGAAGTAATAGGTGGGTCGTTGTCCCTCTTACGAAAGGGTCGTGTCAAATTGTCAGACACTCAGATGATCCTTGATCGAGATATATAAACCACTAGCATATGTATATTTCTGAAACCAGTATTTCAGTTGTCACATGTCTTTGGCCGACGGCAAATTGCAAACGCAGCAAAGTTGGCTTGCCTTGAGAGAGATCAAACTTGGGTAGCAGCATAGCTCGAATAAGTGTATTGACTGATTGACTAGCAACACATGCGCACACAGAAGATAGCAGATTGGATAACCATTAGCATGTAAACATGCATGTTGTTTATATTTCTTCAACACACTGTGATTATGAAGCTATCTCTATATTTCTACAATTCACTATTGATCTTTTATAGATGTTCATCTCCCGACCTTATCTATATTAACTGCTGGTCAATTTTCTTAGTTACTTGTTGGTGAGAATTCTTTTGCATTTGTTGTTGTATTCTTGGCATCATCATTCAATCATATTTTCTAGACTATTGAGTTCAGGAATATTTGTTGTTGCCTCAATATGTTGTACATTATCTTATTTTATAGTTTCTTTTGTTGAGTGAATATCTCCAAAGTATCGAACTTACACTTTCTGCTCATAGAGGAAGAGAGGAGCTAACTATAGGATGCTAAAATCTTTCTTCGCTACCAAACTTTAGTGATTGCCCTGCTGGACATCGTCATATTTTTTAAAAGGAAAGGTATTAATCACTTAGCCATGTATTTATTATTTAGATGATTTAGGGACCTTTCTGGTCCTGGGTCACCTTGCAATTCCTATAATTTCTAAAGTTGCCATGTATTTGTGTCAATTACATAGGCACAATTGATTGTATACTTAAACAGAAGTTTTCTTTTTTGGAACAAGACCATGTTTAATGTTGAATATCTATTGCATCGTATGTTGAGCAACTGCAAAGTTTAGTATCATGTTGGAACTAGGCAAAGTGTACTATGGCTATCTTACTTGAGCTATTTACAAATATACGAGGAGGTTTTTCACATGTGTGTCTTGTTGTCTTGCATGCATAGGGATGGTAGCACTATTAATATCAAGGAATTAATGAAGCTACGACCAAGCAAGGTCACATCCAGTGACTTGGTGGAGCTAGCAAAGCCAAGGGACCAACATCTTGGATGGACAAAAAATTATTTGTTAGTTACTTGATCATGTTCATGGGAACAGGATTAGGGCAGGATTCCATGTGATTGGTCGATGAGGTAAACAAAGTCTTTAAAATATGTTGTTGCATCCAACGTTTCATAGTTAGTGGGATCAAGTCCTGAAGATCTTCTCATTTTTTTTTGTAACTTCATATATAGAACTCTTAGTAGGGAGGACTACCATTGCTTTTAGTGTAGTCGAAAATTATAGCCACACTTCACCGAATCAGCTTGAACATTGTTATCATGCTTCATATGATTTGCTAATGATTTTAAAACATGGAAAGAGGCAAAATAAAGTTGAAACTTGGTACTGTTCCTCGCAGAAAAAACGGTTGCTGTCGAGAGGTCTCATATTGACATTATTTCTTACCAACTAATGGGGCATTCCTCCGGTCATGCATAAATCAGAGCAGTTCAGTCCAATTAAGCAGGTACCATTTGTATCAAATGAGAAACGATAAATGTTCAGAACTTGAGATCCAAATGGGAGCATAATCCACTAGCTTACATTAGATATGTGCATGTATGATAGCTTAAGTGGGTCTCGAGGTTACGAAGTAGCAGTCTACATGTACGATATCTGCATGGTTCTACTGGCACGAGAAGTAGAGATAGGCAAAGAAAATAAAAGAGCTGTAACAAACAACATCCCAGAAAGCAATATTTTCTGCATTCATAAGATGTCAAAGCAAGCTTATTCCAGTTTATAATGATTTCATATTGCACTGCATTATTCTGACAAATTACACATTAGATCACACCAATGACTAGGAATCATAGAAATCTGTACGCCATGTAATTGAACTGGAAATAGACTTATTTGGTCATCGGTCAAGTGACGATCTTGCGGAAAATACACGGTTCCCATGGAGCCTTCTTTCCAAATAGAACAAGATGCTATCTACAAAACCTGTGTGTAACATGGAAAAAGGAACCATGAATATTTACAAAACATGCTAATAATGTATAAAAAGGAACCATAAATATCTCCAAATCCACAGAACATGCATTTGTCTATCGGAAAAACTCAGGTTGGGTGCGACTGAAGTGAGGGGATCAACGCGGGTGCCAAGGGAAGGGAGCAGCTAGCAGCAAGTGGTGTGGAGGTTAGGGAGCTAAATAACAATGGTGGTACACGAGGTCGGTGTCAACATAGTCCGTATCTGAAGTCAGGGTGGCGGGAAGATGAGAGGCGGAAAGACTGATAGATGATGCAAGGGAGAAAGAGATGGTCGGTGCCTTTGTTTCTATGAGAGGAATAATTTCTTATTAAGAAATGTCGACATGTAATTTGCTAGGTAAAAAGATAAAAAAATATTAGCATGTATAGTTATTTTCATCTTATTTTGCATTCCATGATTATATTTTTCGGGAAATATTTCAGTTATTTTTACCTTCTTTTCCATGTAATGGTTATATTTCTAGTTACTTGTTTGTGATATTATTTCTACATATAATTTTTTTGGATGGAGATGGCCATATTTGATTCATGTTCTCTCTGTATTTATTCTGTGGTTGCAGATAATGTACAAACACAAATCGATCATGTCAATGTTTCCAAAGAAAAATACGGTGGACGCCCCTATCATTATTTTTACTAAATTAGTGGATACATATCCTACCACGTAATTTTGAAGCGGTAGATGTAACACTTGTTCCAGTTGTTTCTCAATTCAAAGAGCTTTGAATCCAGTCAACCAAAAGGCCACCTTTTATAGCACTGGGCACGAAAAAACATGCCAGCATGGTGAGGCAATGCCTCAAGCACTCCATCTTAGAGATACAAGTTGGTGGGGATAATTGAAGTGTCCTTGACAGAAGAGGATTTGGATTTCTTTTTACATGTTCACAGAGGAGGGTGAGGCTCATGCATGTTCACCACATACGCGAGCTCCTGAAGATAATGTTATGGTCGTCGCATGTAGAAGGACTGCAACCTATGGAAACTGTGTTGAGAAATCTACTACATACAATAAAAACAACGTGAAGGTAATGTTCTGCTGAAACTATATATCCTTGTATTTTTGTAGTTTATAGAGCCCTGGAGGTGTCCTTTTTGTACAGATAAGGCCCTGCAACGTATTTAGAGTATCTGATCCACACATGTCCCTATAATTTAGAGTCTGGGATCAATAACTGATGATTCGAGTGGGAATGTTAGTAGAACCATGATCAAGAAAGACGTCTCCATGAACCAAAGGGGGTAAAATAATAAACAAAGCCTATGAAAGGCTTAGCATGTGAAAAAATATATTAATCAAGATACTATCTTCTATGTAAATCTGTTACTAAAATCGACCATTTGAATCTACTCCATGAAATTCTTGTGCCTACATGATCATGTTACCAGCCCGTGGCAACGCACGAGCATCTAACTAGTTTGTTGATTCTTCTTGTAGAAAATATGCCCTAGAGGTAATAATAAATGTTATTATTTATTTCCATGTTCATATTATGTTTATGTTTTGTGCTATAGTTATGTTTATGTTTTGTGCTATATCCAAGAGGCTTAGAGGAAAACTCATTTGCATGTGTAGAATAATAAACGGTAAT
This sequence comes from Thinopyrum elongatum, assembly GCA_011799875.1. Lineage (NCBI taxonomy): Eukaryota > Viridiplantae > Streptophyta > Magnoliopsida > Poales > Poaceae > Thinopyrum > Thinopyrum elongatum. The sequence continues at coordinate 458,073,746 of CM022303.1, forward strand.
ATAGATTACCAGTCATACCTCTATGACTAGCTTAAGTGTTATATGATGGTCACGTTTTCCTAATCATGGGCATGAGAATGCCGGCAACTTTGAGGACACAATGTTAGAGGAACACGACCCAATTGTTGTTATTACTATGAGATCCATTCGTCACAAGTTAATGGTTTATAACACAAAAGTAAGTTAAACGTTTGCATAATTCCTTATACATGAGAGTATCCAGTTCCTTCATACTTGCTTCATGAACTTTGGGGTTTGTTAAATGTCATCTGTAATAGGGTGACTATTACGACAATTTACGGGTTAATGGAAAAGTATGACAAGGGACTAGGTAGCTAAAGACTGGGATTTGCTCCTCCGACGATGGAGAGATATTCTTAGGGCCATCTCGGTGTTATGGTATCAATCATCGTCTGGCCAGACACAGTGTTATTTGATCATAGGATGCCGGAACACGGGAACATGAAAAGAGAACAAAACTGGTAACAAGAAAACTGATATAGTGAATAAGTTGTTGATTCAAGGGGATGTCATAAATCTCACCTCGGGTTTTTGTAACATATCGCGAAGCAATAGGAATAGCACACGGTAACTCTAGGTTCACTCTAATATCCATTCTTGTGGGTATAGGGATCGATATGGATGTCCACAATTTCGTTGTTGATCATTGATCGGAAAGAGTTTCGGCCATGCCTATATTCCACCAAACCTGCAGGCTCACACGCTTAAGGGTCATCTATCTGCTGAGTACTAGGAAAGGGGTCTAAGAGAAAGTCAGCAGGAAGTTTCAGAGACACTGAAAATATTTTGGTGAAAAAATCGGAAGTGTTCTCTGACCTTCCAGAATTTTTTCAAAGAGAACATGCGCGAAAACACCATGTTACCGCAAGGGCGACAAGATCCCCCTTTTCATGGGGAGCTATTTATTGGTGAGGTCCCTTTTAGGGCAGCCCACAATTGGCGGAAGCTTGTTGGCAGCCCCCCATAGTGAGGGGCAGCCCCCACAAATAGTGGAAAATATTGGAAGGGGAGGCCGGATACGTCTTCAATGTATCTACTTTTTCGAACAGTTTAGCTCTTGTTTTGGCCTCTAATTTGCATGATTTGAGTGAAACTAACTCGGACTACGCTATTTTCAGCAGAACTGTCATGTCGTTGTTTTGTGCAGAAATAAAAGTTCTTAAAATCGGATAAAAACTTTTGGAGAATTATTTTGGATTATATAAAAAATACTGGAGCCAAAAAGTACCGGAGGGGGGCCACCAGGAAGCCACATGGACAGGTGGCGCGACCACCCCTAGCTGCGCCATGTGTTCATGTGGGGCCCCTGGGCATCGCCTTGTCCTCATTCCGACGCTATAAATTCACATATGCCACAAAAATATATAGAGAAGTTTCATCGCGTTTTATGATACGGAGCCGCCGCCACCTCCTATTCTTCGTCGGGAGCCCTGATCTCTCTAGTCCGTTCCTGGCTCTGCAGTGAGGGATTCATCGCCGTCGTCATCACCAACCCTTCTCCATCAATAATTTCATGATGCTCACAACCATGTGTGAGTAGTCCCTTTGTAGGCATACTGGAGATAGATGGGATTGGAGATTTCACATGTAATCGTTGTCAATTTGTTAGGGTTTGATCCATAGTATTCACTATGTTCTGAGATTGATATTGCTATGACTTTGCTATGCTTAATGCTTGTCACTAGGGACTAAGTGCCATAATTTCAAATCCAAACCTATTATGTTCTCATGAATATATTTGTGTTCTTGATCATATCTGCAAGTTGTATGCGCCTTTTACTATTTTGAACCTTAGACACCAAAGTGACAATAATTGTGATACTCTACAGTGATGACTGTAATTTGAGGAGTTCATATATTCACTATGTGTTAATGCTTTGTTCCGATTCTCTATTAAAAGGAGCGTCTTAATTACCCTTAGTTTTCATTAGGACCCCGCTGCCACGGGAGGATAGGACAAAAGATGTTATACAAGTTCTTCTCGCAAACCCGTATGACTATATACAAAATATATACCTGCATATGATTGATGAATTGGAGCTAGTTTTGTATCGCTCTAGATTGTGACCGTTGCATATGAATCTCATCTGAACACCCCATCACTACTCCATGCCTGCGCGTGTCTGCTATTGTCACCGTTTCAATTGCTATTGGTCTACTTATTAGAAACTTGTTACTATTGCTGCTAGTGTTACTTTATCACTACTACTATCATATTACTGTGCTACTAATAAATTACTGCAAGAAAGTTATCACTCAGGTGTGGTTGAATTGTCAACTCAACTAATAAGGCTTATAAATATTCTTTGGCATCCCTTGTGTCGAATCAATAAATTTGGATGAAATACTACCCTCGAAAAATGTTGTGATCCCTTATACTTGTGGGTCATCAAGACTATTTTTGGCACCGTTGCCGGAAAGCATAGCTCTAATTTCACTTGGAGGGCAATTATCTGCTGCAGTTTATCTTTACTATGAAGAATCTTAAGGATTGCAAAACTAAGATCATGCCTTCTAAGACGAGGGAAGGTAAGGAACTGCCAATTAGCCCTACTCTTGATTTGTCTTCTGTTTTGAGTCAACTTGTGGCACCACCACCACATACTTTGCATAATTTTGTTTCATCAGCTTGGGCAAAAGCTCAGAGGCAAACATGCACGCACAAATTAAGGACGTGCAATGGCAAAACATGAATTTGTAACCTTAATCTGTTTCAATTTGAGTCAAATTAAACCTGATAATCTTGAGCCCGACTCATATCATTCTGGTTACCTGGCGGCCTGATACTGCTTGTCCGGTCAAATATAGCCTAGTATTGTAGGTCAGAAAGAAGGAAAATTGAACCACGTGACACATGTGGTAAGCAATCCAACCAATTCAAAAAAAAGATCAAAAAGGAAAAGAAAAAAGCACTGCTAGATTTCAGGGATAGAACTCAGCACGTAAAAATTAAACAAAGATAAATCAGAAACTTGCAACAAGCCATACCATCTTCTTTTGTGTTTCCTGAACCTGAAGACATTTCAGCCTTACCATGTGAACTCTGGAATTTCTTTTACTGCACCTTACCATATGCCGGTATCAGGTGCATAATTTTATTCCATTGACTTCCGCCGAAGTTTGCAAGGGATGGAACGGCTTCAGGAAAACACAATAAAACTAGCATGAATTGGAGGTACACATAGATTGTACAACTTACCACCACAATCAATTTAAGGTCATGCATTTTATTGAAATGAGAATCACTTAAAGTGGAACCTGAAACTTCCAAAGGAAAAATACAGCCTAGCATTGCAGTGTACAGAAAAAAGAAGACGGAGATTTAAGGAATTGTAAGTCAGTTCGCAAAATAATTTAAGGAACCCGAAGCTTGCCGCAAATGTACACTGTCAGAAAATGGGCTGAAACATGCATTCATGAACATCCGCTGCACATCAAGCCATAAGGAGCGTTTAACTCTTTTGTCTCCAAAACAGACCACACAGACGGTATTTCAACAAACCAACACAAACAAGAACATGCATCGACTGAAATGGCGTCACTTAGATTCAAGCCTGCCACTCTTTACTGTTCTTATTGTTGAACCGGGTTCATATCATTCAGATTACCTCACAACCTGATACTAGTTGTTTTTCCTGTTAACTGTTGTATGATTGAACCCAATGCATATCATTTCGGTTACCTTGGAACCTGATACTGCTTGTTCCAGTGAAATATAGACTACCATTGCAGTACAGAAGGAAGGAGGACTGAGATTTAAGGATTGATTTCGGTTACCTCGGAACCTGATACTGCTTGTTCCGGTGAAATATAGACTAGCATTGCAGTACAGAAGAAAGAACGACTGAGATTTAAGGATTGGAAGGCAGTACGCAAAATAATTCAGAAGCTTGCAACAAGCGTACATTGTCAGACAATCAACTAAAACAAGCATTCATGAACACAGCTGCTGCACATCAAGCCGTATGGTTAAAGGCGTAGGAAATACATATCTGTTCCAACAAGAAAATATACTACTACTTAATCTCCTTCTCCTCACATGTTGGTTATAAGCCAAGGACTGAAGACTAAGTGGCAGGAAGCACTAGCACCAAGCTAACATGCTGGTTATAATCTCCTAGTTCAAACAAAATTCAAATTTGGTAAAAAAAATGCAGATTTGATTAAATTATATGGACCAATTCTGAATTAAATTTCAAAATGCCGGATACAAAGGTTTGCAACCCAAATGTAATATTTTCAATGGCTGTGAACAATTTCTAATGGTCTAATATGCACTATGAAACCACAAGTTTATTTTTCATACCTGTTAGACACACTTAAGCCTTTCCCTTTGCAACTACGATGGTCACTGCCTTAGTTCCCATAAGAACAAAGCAACAGGCAGGAAAAGAGGTAGCAGCACGCGTGCCCCAAACTTTAGAGCTCCAGTGGACAAACCACCGGCGTCCATCTTCTCGTAGCCTGAAAAACTCACTTGATAATGCGGTCACTTCAATTAGAGCCTAAAGGTAGTACTATGAGTACAACACACCCATTGTCAGAACTCAGAACACGGACTGAACTAAGGATTAATGAACAGCTGATAAACAACATCAGTTGGGCGATGGAAGAATATAAAAGATGAAGGAGATAACCAAAACAGTACATATAACTGTTCCAACATGGAAAACCCTACTACTTAATCTACTACTCACAGTGGCACGAGGCACTAGCAGCAAGGCCAGAACAGGTTTATTTTCACAACCTCTACAATTTTGGGAAGGACATCGCAGTACCGCAAGAGAACCTGAACAAGGCTGAAAGGTCGAGCACGGAAGTCCTTGCTGGAGATAATGTCCACCATGTCACCTCTTAGGTTATACACGCACATGTCGCACTTGTCTCCAGAATCTGAAATGGACATGTCTTCAGAATCTGCATGGACATTTCTTCAGAATCTGACATGGACACGTTTTCAAAATCTAACATGTATATGCAATCTCCGTCAACGGACGGAAGCTTAGCTGCATCCACAGACAGACACCTCTCTTGGCCGAGGAACAACGTGCGGCCGCCTAGGCTCTTGACCTCCTCCAACAACTTGTGCTCGACGTCGACTCTGAAAACTTTCAAAGTTTCATCCACATAACGAACGAGCAATAGTTCCCGAGCAGACTCCACGAGATAAGAAGGCATTTGGCTGCCATCATCTCCCTCTTTTGTATCATCATCATCTCCCTCTTCTGCATATACGTCCACACCCGGCGGCGACACCTTGGGTATGACCAGGAGCTCATCATCATCACACTGGTCTGCTGCTGGTGCGACCAACTTGAATACACATCCACGCGCATCGGCACAATAGACGTCATCTTGGTAGTTAACAATGCTCACCAAGTACGTTTCAACGGCCTCCTCTGACTCTGTAAAGAAATCGCTGTTTGGGGCAGCACAGACCACCGAGCCCCATCTCAGCAAGACCACCGTTGAATGAGAGCCTCCCTTCACCGATGTATACCTAAAATGTCGAGGTAACGCCGCGGGGAAGTGAAGCATGTCACCTGTAAAGGGGTTGAGGACACGAGCCAAGTGCGGTGGATACACGTCCCCGAGCACGAGGAGACCGTCAGTAGCACCGGCGACGAAGTGGTCGCGGAGCACCGGGAGGTGCAGGCGGCGGAAGCGGCCGGTGGGGACGTGGAGGAAGAGGCGAGTGTCATCGTCGTCGTTGCGGTCGTCGGTGTTGGAACGTGCCCACGTCCCGCTCGTCAGGTGGCTAACCATGCAGTCCGCGTCGTCCGCGTCTCCAACAGCCGCATGCACTTCGTGCTTATCTCCTCCTGCATGGTAGCGATAACCGGCTAATGCCGTTGTACTCTCCCACGTTCTCACTGCTTCCTCTCATGTAAACTGTATATATGTACCCCCGATGGATGAATACAAGCAGTGTGTGAGTGTTGCATAACTCAACTTGGTATCAGACACCAGCACCTCCGATCCTTCTCTCTCTCAACGCTTCCGCCATGCATCGTCTTCTTCGCCGCACCCGCTCGGCCGACTTCGACGCGCCGGCGTCCGCTCCGTTCGCCGCCGTCCCCATCGCCACGGCAGCTCCCGCTGCGGTTGCCCCTTCTCAGGCAGCTCCCGCTGCCGCGGTCGCCACCACCCCGGCTGCACCCGCGCCACGCCGTGCACCTCGGCGATCTGGGCAAGACGCCCGTCCCTGACGGCGTCGCGGCCTCTTCCTCGTCCACCTCGGCGCCCCGCGCGGCGCCCTCTGTCCAGCCGGCCACGGGCGTCCCGCGCACCGCCGGCAGCACCCCTGTCTCGCGCCTCACGCTGGGCGGCCCTGGCAGCGCCATCGTCCCCCATCTCGGCCCGGGCCGCTCCGACGCCGGTCCTTCCTCCACTGCCGGACTCCCGCCCTCCATCGCGCACTACTTCACCAGCAAACTTCACCTCGAGTCCGGTAACTACTCGCGCTGGCGTCAACTCTTTTACATCATTGCTTGCAAACACGAGGTTCAGCACCATCTCGACGCCGCCACCGAGCCCGTCGGCCAGAGCGCCGTGTGGCGCAACGACGACTTGTCCATGATGCTGTGGATGCACGGCGTCGTCGCCGAGGAGCTCATGGACGTCGTGGCGTCTCCGGACAGCTCCGCCTACGACATCTGGACCCAGCTCCATGTCCTCTTCATGGACAACCAGCCGGGCCGCGCCGTCATCCTCGGCGCCGAGTTCCGGAACCTCGTCCAGGGCGACCTCTCCGTCGCCGAGTACAGCCGGAGGCTCAAGTCCCTGGCCAACGCTCTCGAGGACGTCGGCGAACACATCTCCGATCAGGCCCTCACGCTGCAGCTCATCCGCGGCCTCAACCGCAAGTTCCAGATCATGGCGACGCTCCTCCCGATGCAGTCGGCGTTCCCCACCTTCGTGCAGGCCCGCTCTCGCCTCCTCATGGAGGAGATCTCTGCCAACGAGCGGGCTCGGCTGGACGGCCGTCCGGAGCTCCCCGCCGCTGCGCACACCATCGGGCACGGGCCGAGTGGTGGCTCCTCCCCCTCCCCTGATCGCGGATCGGGCGGCGACTCCGCCAACAAGGGCAAGGGCGCTGCTGCATCTCCAACGGGCGACAAGGGCAGCGGCTCGCGCGGGCGTGGGCGCGGTCGTGGCCGCGGCCGCGGCGGCCCGTCCTCTGGTGGCGCTCCCGCTGGGCGCAGCGCCGCTCCTGCCGGACCGCAGGCCCCGACCGGCTTCTTCGCCCCTTACGGCGCCCTCCTCCCCGGCCTGCCTGCACCACAGGCCCCTTGGGCCGCGCCGAACGCCGCCGGTGTCCTAGGCCCACGCCCTCCTGCACCTCATCAGGCCTACCCCGTGCCGTCGTCATCCTCGAGCGGGCCCACCTGGGAGCAGTACAACCAGCTGTACGCTGCTCTCCAGGGCCTCTCCATGCAGCAGCAGCACGCCGAACTGGTTCCTCGACACGGGCGCTACGTCGCACGTCGCTGGTAAAGACGGACCTCCTCACCTCGTATGGTTCTCCTTCATTGCGTCACTCCTCTGGCATCTTAGTAGGCAACGGTTCTCGTTTCACTCAAGATAATTTTTGCTCCATCACTTTTGACCTGTTCGGTTTTTCCATGAAGGACCTAGCCACGGGAAAGCTAATCATGAGGTCCAACAGCCATGGGGATCTCTATCCTTTCTTCAACAACTCCGACGTCCAAGCAGTGCTCTCCGTCGTCAAAGATGACATATCGCATCTTCGTTTAGGGCATGCTAGTAATAAATTAGTTTCCATTCTAGCCCGTGATTTTCTTCCAAATTGTAATAAAGATATGCCTAGCACTTCCGTTTGCTCGTCACGTAAACTAGGCAAGCAGCCCCGGCTGCCTTTTTCCCATTCCATTACTAAAACAAGTGCACCTTTCCAGTTAATACATTGTGACTTGTGGACCTCGCCGGTGCATAGTTTCTCTGGTTTTCAGTATTACCTAGTGCTTCTCGATGACTACTCACACTACTCCTGGGCGTTCCCACTGCGTAACAAATCCGACACCGCCGACACCATCACTCGCTTCTTTGCGAATGTTCTCACACAATTTCACGTCACGATTCAATGTATGCAATGCGACAACGGTGGCGAGTTCCTCACTTCTTTCTTGTGTGAGCTCTTCTCTAGACACGGTGCTTCCTTCCGTTTATCTTGTCCACACACCTCACCACAAAATGGGAAGGCCGAGTGCCTCATACGCACCACCAACGATGTTCTCCGTGTGCTCCTCATCCACGCACACCTCCCACCCCCTTTTTGGGTCGAAGCGCTCCATACCGCCACCTACATCCTCAACCGACATCCCTCCTCGGCCATCAACTTCGTGACGCCTCACTTCGCTCTTCTTGGCCAGCATCCCACATACGACCACATGCGTGCCTTTGGGTGTCTTTGTTTTCCCAACACCATGGCTACTAGTCCGCATAAACTCGCTCCCCGTTCATCTCGTTGTGTTTTCCTCGGGTGTCCTCTAGAGCACAAGGGCTACAGGTGCCTTGATTTATCCACTCACAAGGTGATTATTTCCCGGCATGTTACGTTCGACGAGAGCGTCTTCCCCTACTTCTCTGTCGATCACCCACGCTCCTCCGCTCTTCCCTTGGCCACAGAAAATCCCACCCTGATCCACCCCGTACCCCGCGCGCCTACCTCGTATCGGCCACCGGGATCCGTGCGTATCCCTCCTGTGAGCGTCCCCGAGCCAATCCCTCGGCCGCCACACCCCGCACCAACCAACCCATGCATGCCTCCCCTGCATGCCTCCCCTGCGCCAACCCCTCGGCCGCCAACCCCCGCGCACACCACACCTGCTAGCCCGCGAGACCCGCCACCCACGCCTGCTAGCCCCCTGGCCTCCTCGCCCCGCGCGCCTCGCTCACCTCCACCTGCGCCTGCCTCTGCATGCACCCCCGCCACTCCACCAATCGCCGCCTCGGACAGCTGCCATGCAGCCAGTCCATGCGCGCCAACTGTCCAACCTCCCCCCCCACGAGCTGTTCCGTTGCACCACCGGATAATCTCCATCGCATGCGCACCCGCAGCAAATTCGGCTTTGCCCAGCCCAAGGCACTTCACGCCTCGACGCGCTCCATCAGTCCTATCCCCACTTCCTATCACGCTGCCCTTCGAGACCCCAACTGGTATGCTGCGATGCTAGAGGAGTATAACGCACTGATGCAGAATAATACTTGGTGTTTAGTGTCTCGTCCTGTAGGTGCCAATGTTGTTACAGGGAAGTGGATTTTTCGGCACAAGTTTCAACCGGACGGCACGCTCGCCCGGTACAAGGCGCGGTGGGTGCTTCGCGGTTTCACGCAACAGGCCGGCATCGACTACGCCGAGACCTTCAGTCCCGTGGTCAAACCGGCCACCGTTCGGACTGTCCTGAGCCTCGCCGCCGGCAAATCGTGGCCCATACATCAGCTGGACGTCAAGAACGCCTTCCTCCACGGCCACCTTGTGGAGACGGTCTACAGTCACCAGCCTTCCGGCTTCGTCGACACCACCTCGCCCTCGCATGTGTGCCGGCTGAACCGTTCTCTCTACGGTCTCAAGCAGGCGCCTCAGGCGTGGTTCACCAGGTTCACGACGTACCTGCGGACCCTTGGCTTCGTCGCGTCACGGGCGGACTCGTCGCTCTTCGTCCTTCGGCGTGGTGCTCACCTCGCCTACCTGCTCCTCTACGTCGACGACATCATCCTCACCGCCAGCTCGGGCGCAGTGCTCGACTCCGTCATCCAGGCTCTTCACCGCGAGTTCTCTATGACCGACCTCGGCATGATCCACCACTTCCTCGGCATCAACGTCACCACCACCGCGCGTGGCTTGTTCCTTTCCCAGGAACAGTACGCCCTGGAGATCCTCGACCGTGCCGGCATGCTCAACTGCAAGCCCATCTCCACTCCGATCGACACGCTGGCTAAGCTCTCCACTGACACTGACCCGCTCTTCCACGACCCGTCTGAAAGTGCAACTAATCCCTGGGTGGTTTTGGTAATTCTTAACAACATATAGCTCATTGAACTAATACTCTTTCAAGATGATCATTTCAGAAAGTTCAATGATTAGCATGGCATGGACTAGAGATGTGGACCCCTCAAAATGCTAACGACATATATTGGCTCAAGCTCAAGACTCTACTCTTTTCATTTTAGTGATCCAAGATCACATTGAGTCCATAGGAAAGCCAATACTATTAAAAGGGGATGAGGTGTTGCTTAATGGCTTGCTTGCTCAAAATGCTTAGTGATATGCTCCAAAACCCTCAACCACTTTCTCATATCCACATATGTCCCAAACCAAAAGTCAAACTCGGCCCCACCGATTTGATCTATCCGGCGCCACCGAGTTCATTTGACATAGCCACTGCCAGAAACCCTAATCAGTTCGGTCTCACCGATAGGGATCTCGGTCTCACCGAGATGGGATTGCTAACTCTCTGTTTCCCTTCGTAATGTTTTGATCTAACCAAGATGAGCGATCGGTCCCACCGAGTTCGCAATGCAAACTCTCTGTTTCCTCTTTGTAACGTTTCGGTCTCACCGAAATGAGCGACCGGTCCCACCGAGTTTGCCTGACCAACTCTCTGTTTGCCTATTACAGAAATTGGTCTCACCGAGTTCATGTGATCGGTCTCACCAAGATTACGTTATGCCCTAACCCTAACGAAATCGGTCTCACCGAGTTGACATGTCAGTCCCACCGAAAATCCTAAAATTCACATTTTTGAACTAAATCGGTCTGACCGAGTTTCACTATTCGGTCCCACCGAGTTTGGTAAATTGTGTGTAACGATTAGATTTTGTGTGGAGGCTATATATACCCCTCCACCCTTCCTCCATTCGAGAGGAGAGCCATCAGAACGCGCCTACACTTCCAGCATTCATTTTCTGAGAGAGAACCACCTACTCATGTGTTGAGACCAAGATATTCCAATCCAACCACAAGAATCTTGATCTCTAGCCTTCCCCAAGTTGCTTTCCACTCAAATCATCTTTCCACCATATCCAAATCTGTGAGAGAGAGTTGAGTGTTGGGGAGACTATCATTTGAAGCACAAGAGCAAGGAGTTCATCATCAACACACCATCTATTACCTTTTGGAGAGTGGTGTCTCCTAGATTGGTTAGGTGTCACTTGGGAGCCTCCGTCAAGATTGTGGAGTTGAACCAAGGAGTTTTTACGGGCAAGGAGATCGCCTGCTTCGTGAAGATCTACCCTAGTGAGGCAAGTCCTTCGTGGGCGATGGCCATGGTGGGATAGACAAGATTGCTTCTTCGTGGACCCTTCGTGGGTGGAGCCCTCCGTGGACTCGCGCAACCGTTACCCTTCGTGGGTTTAAGTCTCCATCAACGTGGACGTACGATAGCACCACCTATCGGAACCACGCCAAAAATCTCGGTGTCTACTTTGCGTTTGCTACCTCCAAACTCCTCCCCTTTACCTTCATATGCAATGATTTACATTCCGCTCTATACTCTTAGAATTGCATGTGTAGGTTGATTGCTTGACTTGTGCTAAGTTGCTAAAATCTGCCAAGACTTAAAATTTGGAAAAGGCTAGATTTTTATTTGGTCAAGTAGTCTAATCACCCCCCCCTCTAGACATACTTTCGATCCTACACCGTCGCTCTACCGCAGCCTGGCTGGGGCGCTGCAGTACATCACGTTGACATGGCCCGATCTCTCTTATGTCGTTCAACAGTGTTGTATGTTCATGCATGCCCCCCGCGACAGCCACTTCCAGCTCGTGAAGCGCATCCTTCGGTATCTGCGTGGCACGACTCACCTCGGTCTTCGGATCCATCACGACGCCGGCACTGAGCTCGTGGCTTACTCCGACGCCGACTGGACCGGCTGCCCCGACACGCGCAAGTCCACCTCGGGCTATTGTGTCTTCCTCGGCTCCAACCTCCTCACGTGGTCATCTAAACGGCAGAGCACCGTTTCTCGTTCGAGCACCGAGGCCGAGTACAGGGCGGTCGCCAACGCCGTCGCCGAGTCGGTGTGGCTCCGCCAGCTACTTGGCGAGCTTCACCAACCGCCGTCCCGTGCCACGGTCGTCTACTGCGACAACATCAGTGATGTGTACATGTCGAGCAACCCGGTGCAACACCAACGCACGAAGCACATCGAGATCGACCTTCACTTCATGCACAAGCGTGTGGCACTGGGTGAGATCCGTGTTCTCCACGTACCAACGAGCTCGCAGTTCGCCGACATCTTCACCAAGGGGCTACCAACGGGCGTCTTCCTCGACTTCCGGTCCAGTCTCAACATCGACGAACCCCATGTTTTGACTGCGTGCGGGGGGGGGGGGGGGGCGGGGGTGTTGGAATGTGCCCACGTCCCGCTCGTAACCGGCTTATGCCGTTGTACTCTCCCACGTTCTCACTGCTTCCTCTCATGTAAACTGTATGTATGTACCCCCGATGGATGAATACAAGCAGTGTGCGAGTGTTGTATAACTCAACTGTCGGGCTGCTGGTCGAGCATGAGCCAGTGGCGTGGGCGGAAACGGAGGTCGGCTACCGCGGCGAGCAGAGATGGCTTGGCGATGGTAGAGCGCCAGGTTGAGCAGACGGCACTCATGTCCATGTACGCGTCGACGCCGCCGGTGGTGGAGAGGACGCGGTCGGCGACTCCTTGGACAAGCTCTGGTGGAAGCGAATCCCATTCTGGGATGATGGATAGGCCACCGAACTTGGTGCTGCCGTGCGGCCGCCGCCTCTTGCTGCTCCAGCCGTCCCCCTCCTTCATGACCACGCCCAGGGTCCTCGAGCAAGCACGCCGCCTCGCATTGAGGGCAGGGATGGAGAAGATCAGTGCTGGGTGGCGGATCTACTGGGAGCAAACTTGCCTGGAGCTGGAGAAGGGCGGCAATTGGATTTTGGGGGAGAAGGGAGGCGGCCGGGAGGATTTGGGGGAAGAAGGAAGCTCGCATCACGTGCTTTTGGAGGAAATGGCTTAGGGTTGGCTTGTTGGGCTTGGGCCTCGTCCCCGTGTCGGCGTGCGACACCTATGGGACCCCCAAGGGACCCCTTTACGATTCGGCAGGGAGAGAGGTATGCACAAAGAGCAGAACCAACGATCGATGCGGGGCGATTTTACCCAGGTTCGGGCCGCTGATCAGCGTAAAACCCCACTCCTGCCTTGTTTTATTATGAATGTTCTTGAGCCCAGGCTCCAGGAGCGCTTGCAATGAACAGTACGTTCAAAGAGCAGCTATGCATGCAGAATGGGCCAGAAGATCCTCTCCCTGTAGCAGTTGCCTTGGGCCTCCTTTTATACGCTCAAAGGGGTCACCATAGTGGCAAAATGTACATACATTGAGGTGTAAAGTAGCTACAGGGTTATCATACCTAACCACTGACAGATTAGGACGAATGCATTTAATGCACCGTGAGGTGTCCATTTAGGTGTCCTCACTTTCTCGGGGATGGAAAAAGGGGCCATCCCATCAGCACTGCTTAAGCTCTCCTCCACTGGCGTGTTGCCACGTTTCCAGAGAAGGACCCAGAATGTCGGGCTTGTTGCTGTGCCGAAGCGGTGGCACAGTGGCAGAACCTTGCCGGGCGCTGAATCTTGCCGGGTGCAAAATCTTGCCGGGCTTCGCAGGCCACCCCGGCAAGATCTTGCTGGGGAGGCTCGCTTTCGGATTCCAGCTCTTCCTATCTGCTGATCCTCAGATTTTTGACTTGAGAATTTCTTTGATAGCCTGAGTCAACCTCGAACTGTTCCCCGACAAGCCTTGCCGCGAGTATGGCTACAACTGCCCGTGCACAAGTACGGGGTACTAATGGCTCAATACTTAGTACACCGACAGGAGCCCCCGGGCATAGGCCACACACGAGTGCGAGGCGTTGTTGGGCTAGGCCCAAACAGTGCATGGGCACACGTGGTAGGGAATTAACTGCTCGTAAATATCCCGCTTACTATGCCCCCCACTACGCGCGCTGAACGAGCGACGTGGGAAGCGTGCGTCAAAGGCTGCAACTGCAACGCACCTGCAGAGGCGCATTCACATTGGGGAGTAAAAGAGGCGGCCTCGCACCTTCCCCATAAAAAAGGGAAACTGCAAAGGCACAACCTATTTGCCTCCCTCGTCTTCTCAATCTGGCCGCCGCCATTGCCTTCCTTCTCTCGAGCTCAGAGCAAAGCTTTCCCTCATCCGCTCGTCGACTCCACGCCTGCTCCATCCCCGGCTTCCGCCCTGCAGTCGTCATGCTGCCCAAGGCCAGCAAAGGCAAGGGCAAGGAGACGAAAGCTGATGTCCCGGAGAGCGAGCTGGTGAAGATGCGGAAGAAGCACGTCATCTTCGCCCCATCGCTTGATGCGAAAGCTCTGAAGATGCGGTACCAGTGTATGTGAGCGAGGGAGACGCAGGCTCACCCCGCCACTCGCGTGATTCCAGGTTCTTGCTCCAAGAGCGGGTCAGACAGATATCCCTTCTTCGCTGCTTATTTCTATTGCCGGCTCTGTCCCCCATTCTCTGACTTCTTCAACGACATTATGTACACATACGGCTTCCATCTTCTTGATTTCACGCCGAATGATGTACTGTGCATGTCCATCTTTGCTCATCTTTGTGAAAATTTTGCCGGAGTGGTTCCCAATACTGCCCTTTTCCGCCACTACTTTTTTCCCCGTATCCAAAAAGGGGAGGCTCTCTCTGGTTCTATCGCCTGGATTCCAAGGGCTTGGAATAAGGAAATATACCTACAAGGGGTTTACCGCGAGAAGTGGGACGAATGGCGGGCTGAGTGGTGCTGGATCAAGGAAGCAGATCCCCATCCGTTCTGTTTGCCTCGACAGCAGAAGGTGGTCCGCGGCAGTGGCTGGAGCGATCTCGCTGCTGAAGATGAAAAGCTCACGATTGCCACCACCAGGATCCTTCGCCTGAAAGCTGCCGGGCTAACAATGGAGATGATCGGCTTCGATTTCCTCTGCCGCCGCATCGCCCCCTTGCAGAATAAAGGGAGACCAGCTTGGGAATACCGAAATGCAGCAGACATCATGCAACTTGGTGCTCTCCATCAAAGGCTATTCCGGCGCGACAACAAGCATCGGTTGCCGGCAAGAATCGTCCCTCTGTGCAACAACTCTGCCCTGGGGTCGATTATCGCCACCATGCCACTGTTCAACGCCCACGGTCTTGACGCGACTTGGGTCGAGCCATCCGAGGAAGAGGCACAAAAGTTCTTTGATAACTTGACGGAGAGAGCCGTCCGGGAAGAAGCAGACCTCATCCGAGCCACCACCGACGAAGAAGTGGCATACATTGCCACTAGGGCGGAGGAGGCGAATCTTGCCGCGGAGGCTGGCAGCGCCGGCTTCACAGAATGGGAAACCAGTGACGCAGAGGTAGTGGTGGAAGAAAATCCTGTCGGGAAGGACAAGGCTGCTGGGGAACAGAGCAGCACAGCCGCTGAGAGCTCGTCCGACGAAGACGCGGCTGAAGAAGAACCGCAAGAAGAGCTCCCAGCCACGAAGAAGACAAAGCGTGTTCTTCGAAAGGCTGCATCTGGCATCCCGGCAAGCCAACCTTCTTCAAGCAGCGAGGCTCCCGGCAAGAAGGCGGCCGGCAAGACTGCGCCACAGCAAGGAGTTCGACAGCAACCTGCGCGGCGTGCGAGGCTCGCACCAGCGGCAACTGCTGAGGCGGCAGGGGCGTCTCGCACTACCGCACCGGAGGCTGAGGTGGCAGAAACACGCCAACCCCCTGCGCCTGCTACAGCCAAGCGACCTAGGACCCCTCCTCCGCCTCCCCACACAGACACTGCAACGAAGGTCGATTTCGACATCTCCGGCTTCAGTCCGGAGCGAGAAGAGGAAGAGTAAGTATCCTGTCACAGCCTTTATCTTCCAAATTCTGGATCAATCTTATTGACTTGCTTGTTTTGTCTCCGCAGTGATGCAGAAACCTTGGCGGAAAGGATGGCGAAGAGGGCAAAGACTTCCACGGGCGACAAGCCCCCGGCAGGCTTCATGAGCGAGCCGGAAACTATTACCATCAGCCCGGAGCTTAGTCCTCGACGCAGCCCCCAGCGTAAGTTCATTACTCTTTTTCCGTTGGGGAATGCTGAGGTTCCTATCCTTGCCGCTGATATCTTTGGGCTTGCAGGAGAAGGACGGCAACAAAGGGAGTTATCAGGAGATACTCTCGTTGCGCCACCTCCATCAACCACGCCGCCCACAAGCGCATCCCCGGCAAGAGATCACACCGACGAGCTTGCCTTGGTTGAGGAGGAGCCGACAACCATGGGTACTGGCATCCTACCCCCGGCAACCGAGGTTGCCGGGAGGGGCGAGGCCACCTCTCGACAGCTCGATGCAGGTAACCAATTACCTCAGAGCGCTTGCTATTCTTTCCTTTATCTCTCTTTCTTCTGTCTTCTTGAACTTCAATCTTGATCTCATTCTGTTTTTCTCCCTTGTCCTTAAGAATTCCCTGAGACGGAATACATGGACATCGACGCTGTCATCGAGGAGACCACCAGGGATGTTGCCGCCGAAGCCGACAAAATCGCTGCCAGCGAGGCCTCCATGGATGCCACCGTAGAAGCCGGCGGTGCCTTTGCCGATGAGGCCGCCAAGACTGCACAGGAGGAACCCGCCAAGGAGTCTACTGAAGAGGGCGGCGAGGAGGCTGGTGACCGCACTGACGGCATTCCTGCCGCAGGAGCGCCAGGCGCTGCGCCGGCCACGGAGCCCCCTGCTACTGGTGAGGCGGTTGCTGAGGATCAACCGTCAACATCCGAAGTCCCCTCATCCAGCAAATATCTCAGAGTTGGCGAGAACCTGTTTGTCAACTTGCCGGGGACGGCAAGCATTGGGGCACCGGCCGAAGGGGAAGTCTTTGATGAAGAAGTCATCGCCGCTGCTGGGCTCGAGATTGTTGATGATCCAAGCGCCAGTAGTGGCAAATCTAAAGAGGATCAGCTCCTCCAGGCCATGGGCAAAAATTTCCGCAAGCTCCAGGCACTTCACCGTGCTCAGAAAGAGAAAGCAGATTCCAGAATGGCAGTTGTCGAGGCGGCCGAAGCAGATTTTCAGAGGCGCGTCGAACAAATGCAAGTCTGGTACGCCGAGGCCCTTCAAGAGTTGACTGCCAGCCGGGAACAAGTGAGCCAAAACTGGACAGAGATCCTCTTGAAATGATCTGACCTGGAGAAAGCGCAGGAAGAAGCTGCACAAAGAACTGCCGCTGAGGATGCTCTCCTGACGGAGCATCGCATTGCACTTGATGCCCATGAGGAAGATCTTGTCGCACGTGAGCAGGCACTCGCCGCCAAGCTTCACAGCAAAGATGAAGAAATTGAGAAGCTTGCCGCGCGGCGGACCCAGGAGTTGGAGCAGAAGCATAAGGAGGCGCTCGAAGCTCTGACTGTAGATCATGCCGGCAAGCTCAAGAAGGCCGTCGATGCTGCCGAGGCTGCAGAGGCCACCAAGAATGAACTGAGCGACAAAGTCAAGAAACTGGAAGTGGATCTTGAAGAACACGGCAAGGAGCTCTCGACGCTCAAAGGTGACAGGGAAAAAACCCTCCACACCCTGGCGGAGATGCAAGTTGCCATGTCTAACAAGACCAAGCAGCTCTCTTCAGCAAATGATGCTATTGCCGATCTGAGGCTGAAACTGACCACGCTGGAGAAATCACTTGAGGACAGCAGGGCCCGCGAAAAGGCCCTGAGCAAGGATCTCCAAGATGAGAAGAACCTGCTCAAGAGCGCCGCCGCCGCCCAAGTTGATTACGAAAAGGGGGTGAAAATCTGGACTGGACGTCTCATCAATGCTGCGGAGAAGCTCACGGCACAATTATCATCCATGGGCCTGTCAGACTTCAGGTATTCCTCCGAAGAAAGAATATCCTCGAGCGCCAGGTTGACCATGTTCTTCGAAAGCATCATTGATGCTCTGAAGCTGCTTCAGTCTAACCGGGCGACCCAATTGGCCAATGAGTCCCGCCAGCTTTGCCGGGCCGTCCTCCGCAAGGTACTTATCAAGGTGGTGCATAATAATCCTGGCATCGACCTCACCAACGTGCTCGGCCGCCTGCCAAAGGACGTAAATCTCGAGGCACTTGAGGAGCTTGTCGCACCTATCCTTGAGAAGGTGGATTCAATCAAAAGGGTCGAAGGCCAGCGCAGAGATTAACTGCTCCACCTCTTCTTGCCGTCGCCATTCCATGCCAAAGACAATTAAGTCTTAAGTTAGAACTGTGGCAACTTATTAATGTAATATAACTTGCTTATGTTTGGGTACATGTATGCTATCTCCCTTGTCTGATTCCTTTATGTATGGAGCTCACCCTACGCTTACTGAAAAACTTGCCGGTGCGCAACCTGCCGCGAGCACTGGGTGCGAGACTTCAGCAGCCTGCTGGAGGTGCAGCAGCCGGCAAGACTCCTTGGCGTTCTCAGTGCAGCCACTTAAATCGTTGAGCGGACTCGAAACAAAATAAGGGCGCAACCGATTACAACAAGGGTTCCTTCGCGTGCAGGTTTTCCATACAAAAATCGAAATCATCTAAGGAAAATAACTTTGCAATAAAGGAAACTTGCCCTAAGTTTTAGAACTTAGCTTTCTGTCGCTGTTCTTCCTCCGGTAAAGCGTCAATTCTGAACGTCGCCAACTGGTACCCATATCCTCCTTCCCCCCGGCAAACGTGCACGCGAGGAATCCTCCTATCTTTTGAGAAAAAGAAAGAAGAGAAAATAAAGATATGAAACCTTGGCGATTCGTTAGAACTTACCGGGAGCAAGTGTCATACAACTTCTTAGACAAACATGCATATATATATATATATGAACATGGAAATCAATAAGGAAATGCACAACACTTAAATTTATTCATCTGGGCTCAGGGTCTGCGCCTGGCTTTGTACAAAGGATTACATGCCTTGCCGGCAAGACTTGTACAAAAGGAGGTTGCCGGGGCCCCCCGGCAACCACGCCTTATGGGTAGAACTTGCGAAGATGTTCGATATTCCAGGAATTGCTCACTGGAACGCCATCTTCGGTCTCCAAGCGGACAGCGCCGGGCTTGGTGACTCGTACTACCCGATAAGGGCCTTCCCACTTTGGCGTCAACTTGTTTGAATTCTTGGCGGACTGAATCCGCCGAAGAACAAGGTCGCCTTCCTCAAGGCTTTGGGCATGAACTTTGCGGCTATGGTAGCGGCGCAAAGCTTGCTGGTAGCGTGCAGCTCGCACAGCAGCCTGAAGACGATTCTCCTCAAGGAGCACAGCGTCATCTTGCCGCAGTTGCTCTTGCTCAAGCTCATCATAAGCGAGCACTCGAGGTGATCTGTACGTGAGTTCCGTGGGGAGAACTGCTTCCGCTCCGTAGACCAGAGCGAAGGGTGTCTGGCCAGTGGCTCGATTTGGTGTCGTTCTGATTGACCAAAGAACCGTCGGCAACTCATCAATCCAGTGTCTTCCGCACTTTCTCAGCCTGTCAAAGGTTCTAGTCCTGAGACCGCGCAGCACTTCAGCATTAGCCCTCTCCGCTTGGCCATTGCTTCTTGGGTGAGCAACAGAGGCAAAACAAATTTTGCTGCCAAGGCCTTGGACGTACTGCATGAAGGTGCGACTTGTGAATTGCGTACCGTTGTCGGTGATGATCCTGTTGGGCACACCGAAATGGCAAACTATTCCTTTAAAGAACTTGACGGCTGATTGTGCTGTCACCTTCCTCACCGCTTCCACTTCCGGCCACTTTCTGAACTTGTCAATTGCAACGTACAAGTACTCAAAGCCCCCGGTAGCACGGGGGAAGGGGCCCAATATGTCGAGCCCCCAGACCGAAAATGGCCAGGAGAGAGGGATCGTCTAAAGAGCTTGGGCTGGCTGAAGTGATTTCTTCGAATGAAACTGGCACGCTTCACACTTGGTTACTAGTGCAGTTGCATCCTGGAGAGCGGTGGGCCAAAAGAAACCTTGCCGGAATGCTTTCCCGACAAGTGCTCTTGATCCTATGTGAGAGCCACATATGCCTCCATGTATCTCTGCCAACAGCTCTAGTCCATCCTCCCGAGGAATGCACTTCAATTTCACACCGTTCGGTCTCTTTCTATACAGGACGTCATCGACGAACTTGTACATAACAGACCGACGGGCTACTTTTTCCGCTTCTTCCTGTTCCTCCGGGAGTTCTCCTGTCTGAAGGAAATGGACAATGTGTTGCGCCCATGCTGGAGCCTGGGGCTCGACAGCTAGGACTAAAGGCATCTCCTCCGCCGGGGGAACATTTGTCTCGACAGCGAAAGCGTGAGGTTCCACCGGAGCCTGTCGTTCCCCGGCAGGTTTGTCGTTGATCCCGGCAAGTTCCTTGCCGGCGGCTCCAGGGAGCTCTGCCGGAAAGTACTGTCCAGAATTCAACTTTCTTCTCTTTTCTTGCCGCATTGATGGCGCCATGGATGGTTGAGTCAAATGGAGCACAAAAGTTCCTGGTTCCACAGGCAACTTGAGAGCGGCGCGCTTTGACAGGTCGTCAGCAATACTGTTCTCGGCATGAGGGATGTGCTTCATTTGCAGACCGTCAAAGTGCTCTTCCATTTTTCTCACTTCATCCACGTAGGCTTGCATTAATGGAGTTTGATAACTCTTGTTAACTTGCCTGACGACAAGGTGCGAATTGCCTCTGATGACGAGCTTCTTGATACCAAGGTCTGCCGCGATCCTGAGACCGGCAAGCAAGCCCTTGTACTCCGCAGTGTTGTTCGTCAAACTCTCCCGGGGAAATGCATCTGGATTACGTACTTGAGGTGCTCTCCGGTGGGTGCGATAAGTAGCACGCCAGCACCGGTGCCTTGCAGCGAAAAAGCCCCATCAAAGTACATACCCCATTCCTGATCGATTTCCTTGCCGGGGAGAGTTGTTTCTTGAACCTCTTCATCTGGCGTTGGGGTCCATTCCGCAATGAACTCTGCCAAGGCCCTACTCTGAATTGTCGAAGTGCTTTCAAACTTGAGACCAAAGCTCGACAACTCCAACGCCCACTCCACAATCCTGCCGGTTGCTTCTGGATTTCGCAAAATCCATTGCAACTGGAAGCGAGTGACGACGGTGATTTCATGTGCTTGAAAATAATGGCACAGCTTCCTCGAGGCCATAAGGAGGCCGAAGAGCAACTTTTGCATGCCAGAATTTCTTGACCTAGCTCCTTGCAAAAGAGAGCTAACAAAATAAACTGGGCGCCGCACCACCTTTTTCTTCTGCACTGGTTCTTCTGACTGCGCAGATTCTGTCTTGCCGGGATCAACCCTTGCCGGGGAAGATCCTGCCGCGTCGCCTGACGGTCCTGCCGCTGGTGTTGCTTCCTCATCAGCTTCTCTCTGCGCCACTAACGCAACACTAACCACTTGATTTGTTGCTGCCAAATATAGCAGCAACGGCTCTCGTGGTTTAGGCGCGACTAGCGTCGGCGGAGAAGAAAGGTATTTCTTCAAATCTTGCAGCGCAGCCTCCGCTTCCGGAGTCCATTTCATTGGACCTGCCTTCTTCAAAATTTTGAAAAAGGGCAGGGCGCGCTCAGCAGATTTGGAAATAAACCTGCTTAGAGCAGCAACACAGCCGGCAAGACGACGAACATCCTTGACGCGTCTTGGTGCTTGAATCTGCTCAATAGCTTTGATCTTGTCGGGGTTCGCTTCGATCCCTCGCTGAGATACAAAGAATCCGAGAAGCTTGCCAGAAGGAACACCAAACACGCACTTCTCAGGATTGAGCTTTAAGTTGATCTTGCGCAGATTTGCAAATGTCTCTTCTAGATCTTGTATGAGCGTCGCTTTGTCCTTGGTTTTGACCACTATATCATCCATATATGCCTCCATATTTCTATGGAGCTGAGGCTCAAAACCAATTTGGACCGCTCTCGCAAATGTAGAACCAGCACTTTTCAACCCGAAAGGCATTCGTATAAAACAATACGTACCACATGGGGTGATAAATGCAGTCTTTTCTTCATCTTCTTTTGCCATGAAGATCTGATGATACCCTGAGTATGCATCAAGGAAGGACAGTAGATCACAACCAGCGGTGGAGTCCACAATCTGGTCGATGCGTGGCAAGGAAAAGGGATCTTTTGGACAGGCTTTATTGATATTTGTATAATCAATACACAGCCTCCATTTCCCATTCGCCTTGCGCACTACAACCGGATTAGCCAACCAGGTTGGGTGAAGTACTCCTCTGACCAATCCTGCCGCCTCCAGCTTCCTGATTTCTTCGGCAATGAATTCTTGCCGCTCCAAGGCTTGTCGGGTCGTGCGTGAGGACAGACAGCAAGGTGGTGCTCAATTACCTCCCTGGGAACACCGGGGCTGTCAGACGGTTGCCATGCAAACACATCGACATTCGCCCGCAGGAAGGCAATGAGCGCGCTTTCCTATTTGTCATCTAGGGTGGAACTTATGGTGAAAGTTCCTCCCGTTCCGTCCTCCCTGACGGGCACCTTCTTGGTCTCTGGTGGAGCGGCCTTGGATCTCTTGTTCTTGCCGATGGAACTCTCTGGTGCATCCTCAACGGAAGCGCAGCACTCCGAGGAGGTGCGCTTGCCGGAGTTCGCGCCAAGATTCTCGCCGGTCTTCTTCTTCACCCCGGGAGTTCCAGTGGCAGGAGCAGATGCCTTGACGGTAGGTGCTGCAACTGCTTCCCGGTAGAGTTGGTTGGTACAGATGAGCGCATCCTTCTTATCGGAATGGATAGTAATGACACTCAACGGCCCGGGCATCTTCAAAACATTATACGCGTAGTGTGATTCCGCCATGAACTTAGCCAGCGCTGGCCGACCAAGGATCCCATTGTATGACATAGGGATCTTGGCAACATCAAACACTACCTTCTCTGTCCTGTAGTTGAGCTCGCTACCAAATGTCACCGGTAACGTAATCTTGCCCTATGGCTGGGTTCTTCCTGGATTGACCCCTTGAAACGTGCCCGTTTCCTCGAGATCTTCATCAGGAATTTGGAGCCTCTTGAGCACATCCGGTGAGATTAGGTTCAGCCCGGCCCCACCGTCAACTAGCATTTTCGTCACCTTGAGGTTGTGGATTGTTGGTGAGACCAA
Organism: Thinopyrum elongatum; assembly: GCA_011799875.1. Classification (NCBI taxonomy): domain Eukaryota; kingdom Viridiplantae; phylum Streptophyta; class Magnoliopsida; order Poales; family Poaceae; genus Thinopyrum; species Thinopyrum elongatum. The sequence goes on from CM022303.1 coordinate 458,096,875, forward strand.
CAATGGCAAGCACCCAACCGCGGTTGTGTGATTAGGGTGATCCTCGGCGTCGAAAATGATAGGCGTGTTGGACCACTTCAGGGGCTTACATTCATTCAGTGATGGCTCTATTGCATTAACTTCTCGCACCCACTGTTTAAGCCGACGGTGGGAAGAATGCAACGAGGCGCCCCCGTCGATACACATGGCCTCTGTAGCTTTCTGGAATTCTTGCTCACTGGACTCATCATCTTCTTCATCATCATCACCTTCTTCTTTGTCACGGCCTCGAGTGGGCCTCTCCCTCTGTTGCTTGGCCTTGCCGCGGCGACCCCCTCGGCCACCGCGCTTCTTGCCGGACCCCACAGCACCGTCATGGGCCTTCTCCTTATCTCGCCTTTCATACTCAGCCCTCTGCTTCTCGACAAGCTGCTCAACTTGCCGGCAGTTTTGGAGATCGTGGCCCTTGGTGCGATGGATCTTGCAATACTGCTTGCCGGAGTTTTCTGACTTGTCGGCAGCCGCCAAGGCCTGGCATGAGGAGCACCCGGCAAGTTCCTTGCCGGGGTCATCAACCTTGGCCTTCTTGGCGGCGCCGAGGTTGCCGGATTCCTCAACAGCAAGCACGGCCTTGCCTCTGCGCTTCTTGTTCTGCTGCCGGCTTTTCCTTGACGGGGTTGCAGCGTCTTCATCTTCTGATTCGCTCCCCGCGCCAACAGCCTCGCCAGGGAGTTTCCTCCCCTCTTCAGCTCGAGCGCACTTGTCGGCCAAAGCGTAAAGCTCGGCAATACTCCTGACTTTGTTCATTGCCAGCTCTTCCCGCATTTTGCGGTTACGCACGTTCTGGTGAAACGCGCTAACAACAGCGGCAGGGTGAATGTCAGGAATATTGTACTGCACCAGGCTAAATCTCTGAATAAACTTGCGCAGGGATTCGCCCTCCTTCTGAGGGATGATATGCAAATCACTCTCTTGGCCAGGAGCTTGGTGGCCTCCGACAAAGGCGCCAACAAACTGATGGCACAGATCTGACCAAGAAGAAATAGAATTCTCCGGCAGATGCATCAACCACGACCTGACGTTGGGTTTGAGCACCAACGGGAAGTAGTTGGCAAGTATCTTGTCATCTCGGCCCCCGGCAGCCTGCACCGCAATGGTGTAGATGCTCAGGAACTCCGAGGGATGAGTCTTGCCGTCATATTTCTCCGGGACCTCTGGCTTGAAGGTTTGGGAATTGGGCCACTGGACTTACCGCAGCTCACGGGTAAACGCTGGAGTCCCTACCTCGTAAGGCAAGTCACCTGCGTCCCCTGGCGCAGGCTCGTCGACAGCGGGCCCTGCGCGCTTATCAGATTGATAGCGCACTTCCTGTCGCCGCTCGATGGTGGTTCGAGCGTCCTCTTTGCTTCGTTCCTGGAGAACTTGACGCTGGTCGCGGCGCATCCGTGGATCAGACGACGCCGTGGAATCATCATCACGACGATCAACCCGCTGGGTTGTCGACCGCCACTGGTGCCGCGGAGGGGAGTGCACCGTGGTTGCACCACCTCCGGTTTTCTCCACATCGGCTCGCGCCGGATCGATGGACCGCCGCTGTGAGGGCCCTGCCTCCTGTGGCCCATCTTTGTTGGCGAAGCCAATGAGGCTCTGGATAGTAGCTCGCCACTCCTCCATCTTCTCCGGAGCAGGAGGGAAATCGAGGAGCAGCTACGCACGTGCCAAAGCTTCCGCTGGCGTAGGCGGCGGCGACAGGTGCGAGGTACGTGAGGTGCTCTGACTCCTAACCATGTTAGAAGGAGCACCGTCACGGTCACGCGACCGCGCGCCACTTCCGCCGGCAGCTCGGCGTGCATGCTGGGCCTGCGCACCTTGGGATCGATGCGCAGAAATCTTTTCATGGGGACGCCCTGAACCACCAGCGCCATGACGTTGCTCATCGTACACGGCCTGGGAAGGCCGTGACGCTGGTGCTGGCGCGGGAGCCCCAGAAGGCGTCCTCCAATATCTGGAGTTTGTTGTGCCGCCCGTAGGCAACACAGCTCCATCTCTGGATCCAGTGGCGTGTGGGTTGCCGCTGCCGCTGCGAACGACGCCACTCACCTGGCTTGGATCACCGGAATGCCGTGGAGGCTCTAATCCTCTTCCTTCTGCACCCACGCCATCGCCCGTACGCGAGGGCACAGGCAAAACGGACGTGGATGGTTGCGCCATTGCGGCGCTCTTCTTCTTGGGTGGCATGATGATGAAGATGATGAAGAAACTAAGGCGCCGATCACTGGATCAGGTTCGCACAACCTGCTTCCCCCTACTGGCGCGCCAAAGATGTCGGCGTGCGACACCTATGGGACCCCCAAGGGACCACTTTACGATTTGGCAGGGAGAGAGGTATGCACAAAGAGCAGAACCAATGATCGACGCGGGGCGATTTTACCCAGGTTCGGGCCGCTGATCAGTGTAAAACCCTACTCCTGCCTTGTTTTATTATGAATGTTCTTGAGCCCAGGCTCCAGGAGTGCTTGCAATGAACAGTACGTTCAAAGAGCAGCTACGCATGCAGAATGGGCCGGAAGATCCTCTCCCTGTAGCAGTTGCCTTGGGCCTCCTTTTATATGCTCAAAGGGGTCACCACAGTGGCAAAATGTACATACATTGAGGTGTAAAGTAGCTACAGGGTTATCATACCTAACCACTGAGGGATTAGGATGAATGCATTTAATGCACCGTGAGGTGTCCGTTTAGGTGTCCTCACTTTCTTGGGGATGGAAAAAGGGGCCATCCCATCAGCACCGCTTAATCTCTCCTCCACTGGCACGTTGCCACGTTTCCAGAGAAGGACCCAGAATGTTGGGCTTGTTGCTGTGCCGAAGCGGTGGCACAGTGGCAGAACCTTCCCGGGCGCCGAATCTTGCCGGGCGCCGAATCTTGCCGGGCTTCGCAGGCCACCCGGGCAAGATCTTGCCGGGGAGGCTGGCTTTCGGATTCCAGCTCTTCCTATCTGCTGATCCTCAGATCTTTGGCTTGAGAATTTCTTTGATAGCCCGAGTCAACCTCGAACTGTTCCCCGACAAGCCTTGCCGCGAGTATGGCTACAACTACCCATGCACAAGTACGGGGTACTAATGGCCCAATACTTAGTACACCGACACCCCAAGTGCCCTTTTTTTTTCTTAACAAGGAAAGGCACCAACCGGTGCCAATTTCATTCAGCTCAAATGCAAGGTACAACAGGAATTACAATGGCCTGAAGAGGAGAAGAGCACGGCCAATGCCTATGAGCTGAAGAAATAGCAGTAGAGACAGGTTATACAGAGCAATAACCTGGTGAGCTACAGGCCCTTAAGAAAACTTTGAAACTAATACATGAATAACAGACTACAAGCTGTAAATGGAAAGGGATGGAGAAGAAGCTTGCAAAGTTGAAGTTGCCACTGCCCAAACTAAAGATGTTGCCGCTGCCATTGGAAGCAACAACTTTGCTTAGTAGCAATGTACAGCATGGATCCTAAATTTCTGCACCTGAAAATTAGAAAGAAGAGACAGCACAGGACAGGAGGTATGCCTATGAGCAGAAGCAAACAACAGATTTGAGATTCATCATTTGAACGAAAGACCTGTTGCGCAAGATTATGAGCTATTCCATTAACTTCCCTAGAGATGTGAAACACATGTGGATGCAAATTAGTAGTACACTTGAAAAAATTAGCCAAAGACTTCGTAATGCTTCAAGGGGTGGTAGATTCTCGTATCTTACTAGAAGCAGCGACCAGCGCTAAAGAGGGACAATCCATAAGAAAGGTTGGCTGAAAAATATTGAGCTTTTGAGCCACTTTAGTAGCAAAAGAAAGAGCTAAGGAGTAGAAGTAGGAGGAGCTGAAGCTTGAATTTGCACATTGATTTCTAGCTGATTAAGAGGCAAAGAAATATAGATGCCCACTCCTGTAGCAACCTCTCCTTGCAATAAACCTGGAATTTTCCTACTTCTGAAAGTTGCGTCAGAATATATTTTTGGACCAGAAATAAGCAAATCCGACTTAAGCGTTCGCCCCTGCATAGGAAGCTGATTATGAGAAAGTTGTACTTGTGGATCTCCCTGCTTCTTGGATAAATGGGGCAAATCAACATAAGAATCCGATGACAAGGCCAAGGTAGCAATATACACATGATGAGGGAGAGCCTTTTGCCTGTCAAAGAGGAAATCATTTCTAGCCTTCCAGAGACACCACAAAAAATTGAGAATGTTAGAGATAGAACCATAAGGATACCCCATACGAAGTAAGGTAATGAGAATAGTATGCATGGTGGAATGGCCTTGAACTAACAGATCCGATCTAATAAACCAAGGAGAAGAAAACCAAGCCGCTCGAGCAAAATGACAGAGGAAAAATAAATGGAGCTCATTCTCCTGCTGGCCACACCTACAACAATTTTGAGAGATATGGATGGAAAAACGACCAGCTCGCAAACCTGTAGGTAAAGCCTTCCTAAGCAATCTCCAGGCAAAGGTTTGCACCCTAGGAAGCATGTTCTTTTGTTTCCAAACCAATTTGAGAAGGTCCTTCAATTCCAAAGATAGTACAGAAGGTGCATTCCTGGGATTAGCATGAATTTCCTGCAAACAAAGCTTGTAAGCAGATTTGGAAGAACAAATGCCATTAGGAGTGAGATCCCAACAAAGCAAATCTGGACCATCATCATCAATAATATCAGTTTGGACAATAACAGAGGCCATAGGTTGTTGGAAAAGTAAGTAAACTAGCTCATTATTCCAAACTTTTTGTCCAGGGAGTCAAAGATCTCTAACTAAAGAAGGATATCTAAAACCAGGTTCTTGAGTAATAAGGTGATCATGAATGGAGTTCCAAAGAGTGCACCAAGGCGTGCTCCAAATTGAAATATTACCTTGAGTTAATTGATAAAAAGAATGAGCTTTAAGTTTAGGTAACATTTTCAAAATAGAAGTCCAGAAGGCTGATTTAGGAGAAGAAACATTAGCAGTCCAAATAGAAGTGTCATGAAAATACTTAGCCTTAAGCACTAAGTACAAGTGAGAAGAAGGGGATTTGGATATCCTCCAAGCAGCAGCAAGAAGAAGACTCTCGTTGATAGCCTTGAAATTCCTAATGCCCAGACCACCTTCTTCTTTAGAATGGCAAATATCCTTCCATGCTCTAAGACAAAGACTCTTTTCAGAATCATTCTCCCGAACACCTGTCCACCAAAAGTTCCTAATGACAGCAGTAAGCTTAGCAATGAATTTCTTAGTGAACAAGATGTTAGCCATATAATAAACTGGAATAGCAGAGAAAACCGAGCGAATCAATTCAAGCCTGGCAGCATGAGAAAGCATATTGGCTTTATAAGTCGGCAGCTTATTCACAAATTTATCAAGAACAAAGTTGTAGGCAGTAGCTCTATTTTTAGCAGGAAGAACAAGCGGATGACCAAGATGTGTGAAATTGCTATCCAAAGTAGAAACAGGGACAACTTGCTTTATCTCCTGCACAGTAATTTGACTAACATGAGAGCTAAAAAGAATGGCAAATTTGGCCCAATTTGGAGTTTGACCTGAAACAAAACAAAAATGATGGATAAGATGAGCCATAGCATTAGCTTCCTGCAGAGTGGCCTAACCACAAACCAACAAGTCATCTGCAAACAACAAAGAGTGAATAGAAGGACAATTTGGTCCAAGTGAAATTCCCTGAAGATGATGAGCAGCAAGAGCTTCATTGAGAACAATGGATATTTCGTTGATAGCAATAACAAACAAATAAGGAGACATGGGGCAACCCTGACGAATACCTCTAAAACTTCTAAATTTATGAGAAGGCTGCCCGTTAATAAGCACTGAGAAAGTAGGAGAAGAGATGCATGCATGTACCAAATTAATGAAATGACCATGAAGCCCTTTACCATGCAAGAGCAGACACAATAAAGTTCCATTCTAGTCGATCAAAAGCTTTAGCAAGGTCTATCTTAAGCATGAAAGCATTGTGATTCCACGATTTAAGAGAGAAAGAGTGAGTAATCTCTTGAGCAATAATGATGTTATCACTAATTCTTCTACCCGCAATAAAAGCTTGCTGAGTAGGATCAATATAATCTGGAAGATGAGGCTTAATCCTATTTGCTAGTGATTTCGAAATGATTTTGTAAACAACATTGCAAAGGCTAATGGGACGATAATCCATAGGAACCTGAGGAACTAACTTTTTTGGAATGAGAGCAATATTGGTGTCATTAATGTGAGGAGGCAAAATACCAGTTTCATAAAACTTAGCCACAAGTTGAGTGACCTCCTCACCTATCCAATCCCAAGCCGCCAAATAAAACTCGACATTAAATCCATCCGAACCCGGAGAAGCATTCAACTTCATCTCTTTGAGAATCTGCAAGACTTCATGTTTATCTGGAATGGAATAAGCAGGATCCAAAGAGTTAGCAGGCAACTGAGTAGTGAGAAAAGGCCTAACAGTATTATCGTTAGGCGAAGAGAAGATGTATTTAAAATAGTTGACAAGTGTATTAGTGACAGCACTAGGTTTGAAATGGAGTACGTCATTTTCATCCTTAATGGAACAAATAGTATTCCTTTTCCTTCTCTTGATCACAGCCTGATGGAAAAACTTAGTATTACGGTCGCCAGTAGTGGCCCAGCCCTTCTTACTTCTCTGCTTGTAAAACTGATTAAGCTTAGAGAGAGTTTGTTTGTACCGAAGAGTGAGAGAGCTTTCCAAAGCATGGTTTTGTTGTTGTAGAGGTAGCTCTGAATCTGATTGATATTTGACTCTATTTCCAAAAGTTCTTGCTGTAATGGCTTTTTCTTCTTGCACCACATCTTTAAAGAACCTACTAAACAAGAGGACTTTGCTGCAAAAGAGTGAACTGTAGAGTTATTCCAGGCAGATTTAGCAAAGTTAGTGAAATCATTCTCAAGTAACCACCATTTTTCAAATTTGAACGTATGCTTAGGTTTTACAAAATTACCATCAGTAGACACAAGAATGGGGGCATGGTCACTAAGGATAATAGGCAAGTTGAGCACTTTGGTATTAGGATAGTACACACACCATTAAGAGTTAACAAGGCAACGATCGAGACGCCTATAAATAGGTTTAGTAGTATGTTGTTTACTATGCCAAGTATACGCAGGACCACTAAAACTTATGTCAAAGAAACCACAATTTTTAACAAGTGAACGAAAAGCATTCATACGATAGTAATTAACAGTACCATTACAACCATCCGTATTATACAAAATGTCATTAAGGTCTCCCATACACATCATGGGCTTTCCCACATTATCATACACAAAAGCTGAAACTTGACTCCAGATAGCACTAGTCTGCCTATGGTAAGGGTCACCATAAATACAAATCAAACAAAATTGGACACCCGAGGCTAGATGAACTACATTAGCGAGAATATAGTGGAAGGAAGCACTATGAACAGAGACTTTGAGCTCATCATTCCACATTAGCCAGATCCCTCCAGAAGCCCCTCTAGAAGAAACAACAAAACTATTGGCAACATCAAATCTATTAACCAGATCAACTGATCGAACCTTGGAAGATTTGATTTCAAAAACAAAAGTTACCTGCGCTTTAGTAGAACGAATCAGATTACCAGAAATAGCATACGATCATTACCGAGGCTCCGACCCATACCTCGACAATTCCATGCTATAGCTTTCATGGTGCCGAAGGTCCTTAAGGACGGTGCACTGCTGACCTATCCAAGTTCCAATTCATATATTACATAAAGAACACAGGGACCAAATCATCAGTCAGGACAACTCCCAGCGCCTTGAACAAGCCGTACCCCTATGCGAGATAGATGGCTTGAACCAGACAAAACGGCGTGGGCAAAAGCAGGTCCAGCAGAGCAGGCTAGGAGGAATAGATAAGAAAAATAAGGGGATTGGAAGATTGGAAGGCGGCGGATCCCTTAACTCTAGATCTTGAAATATAGGTGGTCCAAAGGGACCTTTGCTCAAACAATCTGACAATAGCATGGAATCCAGTCGGGTTGCAAGAGAGGTCGCTAGATCCAACTATAAGAAACGCCCCCTGCACTGAATCTACTAGAGCAGAAGATGGGCTTGAGCGAGTTGAGCGAAGGCGAAGGAAGACAAAGATCGAGGGAAAAGAGGAAGCAGAACGGGTCTATCGCCGGAAAAGGCAGATGGGGATCGGGAAGGTGCAGGGAACCAGAAGAAAAATAGGGGAGGGATCGAGGAGATCAGACTAAGCAGGGGAGAGGAGGAACGACAGAGCGCCAGTCATCGGACAGTCGCCGGAAATCGCCACAGGCAAGTCAGATACGACACCGCTTAGGACTCATCCCCGAGTGCCCTTTCTATTGGTTTTCATCGCTCAATAAACTTATAGGTTATCCTAAAAAAACTTACAGGTCGTTTGGCACCTGGGATTTCATTTCATTTATGAAATCTATGATCGGATTTCATTTGCTAGAATCAAAATTCCTAATCAAAATATCATGTTTGGCTGCCACTTGTATTTATCAACTGAAATGATATGTGTCATGTTTGGCTACCATTTTGATAAGAATTCATACAACCACACACAGCTTGGCTTAAAAACTGAGATACCAAGCTTGGCTGCCACATGATCTTTTTAAATTTAAAATTCACGCCAACATGAAACAAAATCAGAATACAACCATTCATATATGAAGCGGCTCCATGAAGCACGAATCCACCTAATCAAATTATAACTACCATGTTCAGATCCACAAAGTACAAATGCACATCCGACGCAAGCAAAACGAAAGTTTCAAGCTTCATATCTTATATTAAGCAAAGTCAAGGAAAAGACTTGAACATGATGCTATAGACCGCCAACATTCATCTTCTAGCTCAGAAAGAATCGACTCAGTCCGCTTTCTTATCTTCGTCTTGTAACCTACTGAACTAACAAATTTAACAGTGAGGCATCAGATTGACATCCATGAAAAGTGATGCATGCTCATCCAAGAAAAACAAATAATATATTGCTCATCAAGAAAATTGATGGACAAAATTATATCTTCCGGTGTATGCATCAAGCAGGTAATGCATTCCATCAAAGAAAAATGGTATATATTGCTCATCAAGAAAGGTAATGCATGTAGGTTGGTACCAATCTCAATTTTCAACACTAGAAAATGACAAAGAATTACTAGTGTGCCATTTTAACAGTGTGCATGGGTTGGCATTACATACTAAGGAATGACATGTCATGAAAAAAAATTAGAAGCTGCTATTGTGCAGATAGGGAACTTGCAAATTGAAAGATATTGGTACATTCAAGGCACTGTTGATGGAGTCTATTACTATGTAGTAGTACAGATTAATCAAATGTCTTGTTTGATCCACTTATGTCATTGCATAAATGTGTATTATAATCTGCAAGCACTACTTCAAGATGCTGCTAACGCGACACTACAATCAGAGACCCTTCGACAAAACTGTGTGCGATGCATTAATTGCAAACGGGGATGTAAAAAAACCGTCAAAAAAGATGCAAAACATTTGCGATGGCGGAGACATCAAACACAGTTCAGATTTTAGTTACGTGTGCGATGAGGGGCATATGGTTGATCCATACGAACTGTTTGCGATTAGACAGAACAACAAAAACGGACAGCCATATCAATGTGTGTGCGATATACGGCATACAGTTCGCTCCGATGAACTGTTTGCTATTAGGGAATGCAACAGAAACGGTCAGCCAGATCAAGATGTGTGTGATATACGGCATACGGTTCACTCGGATGAACTGTTTTCGATTAGGGAACACAACAGAAACGGTTCAACTTAACAAGATGTGTGTGATATGCGGCAGACAGTTCACATAGATGAACTGTTTGCGATGAGTCAAAAAAACAAAAATGATTTGTGTAAATAAGATGTGTGTGATACACGGCAAATAGCCCACTCAGATGAACTGTTTGCGATGAAAAAATATAACACAAACGGTTACTAGAGTTAATTCGTGTGCGATTATGTGTGTACTAGAGTTAATTATTGCATATAGCAGATGAACATAGTCTGGAATAGCCGTCCAACAATATTATTTTTGATGACATGCATTAATATATTATTAGTTAAATCTAAGGTCAAAGTTCGGTCCTACAAAATACGAAGGGGGCCAATAAAGAATAAACCACGACAGAGGTAGTACCTATAGGAACATAGACGCCCAGTATGAAAGAAAATGTGGGTCAAACCCTAGTTGAAAAGGGCAACAATGTCTAACTCCAGCTTACAAAAGGTACAAAAGCACGAGGATTAATTGTTCATCAGGTTTACACATAACCCGGATTGAACAGGACAATGACATCTAACTCAACCAAAATTTTCGGCAGTTACAATCAAATGGATCAGTCTGATCCATAAAATCAAGATCCCAGTACAATAATTTTACTGCTCCATGATGACCACAAGCTGTTGTAAATAGAAGCCGAACACGATCAGAAGCCCTTAGGTCCACCTGAAACTTCTTTTTATGATGTTCAACACTTGCTACCGTGAGTAATTTCTTGTTGAAAAACTTAATCCTCACGGATAATAGTGCCCTCGCATTCAACATGAAGAATGTGACAAAACTAGTGTTTGCATTGTTGGATGAATATCATTCCAGCGTTACTGTCTTCAAACGAATGTCATGAGATCTGAGAAAATCCCCGTGCTTCATCAACCATCGATTTGTTATACCTTTTTCTCCATGTGTTGTTGCCTAAATAGAGATGAAGATTGAAAACAGTTAATGTCTAAAAAGATTATGTTGAAAGAGTGATAGCTGAACGATTAATTATAGTACATTATATATGGGCTTTCAATGTGCGTGAAATCATCACCTTTATATACAAATTCTCCAGACATGGAAAGCATTGCAGCAATGCAATAATGATGTTGAGATCAAAACACCACATACTGATATATAAGGTCTTGACAGAATCCACCACCACTGATAGGATGGACAAGCGCTTCATTGAGCATAGAACATAATATTAGCACTGAAAGTGTACTCCAAGATGATACTTAACTTATGCGCACAAATGAAAAATGCAAATTACAAAAGTGTACGTGAATAATATACAGTAACTCAATAGGTGTGGAGGCAAACACCATCTCGAACCATTTAAACGGATCACGAATTTCACCCAAGGTCTCTAGTTTAGGCGCAGAGACCACAGTTATTTGCGAAGGTTTATAACAACAATCAAGGACCAACCTTTGAAGTGAAGGGGCATCATCGATGATGAGCTCCTGTCCTTCAAAACTAATTCCAATGCTTACAAGGTGAGGCAACTTTATTTTGAGACAAGGGATAACGATTCCTGCTCCAAAAACAAGCACCAAACGCTCCAGTGCAGGGCAGTTGGAGTGGATGATGTTGTGCAGTGAGGCCTCCGACAGATGAACCAACACAAGTGCAAGTTTTTTCAGCAGTGGCAGTCGAAGCATTTGTACTAGATTGTCTGTTAGATGGCACCGGGTCAAGGTGGCGGTGTGGAGAGAGGAGAAAAACCATGAGATGGGCATCAGTGGTGAGGGCACAGATGCAGCTATTGGTGGTAACCTATCGCTGTAGTAATGGTAGAACTCAAGCTGCTGGAGTTTATCGAATTGACGGGATGTCAGCCAGGCGGCCACCGTGCAGGGTATGTCCAGCAGGTAGCATGCCGGGATGCAGATGCGTTGAACGGAGCCCTGGTGGGAGGAGATGATGGCTTTGGGGAGTTCAGAATCATCATCGATAGATAGCTGACGACAGTCGAGATTAAGAGGCGCGGCGTGCCACAGAGTGCGCCACCGAGATACAAGGACTTGTGTGTGGCAGCCATCCTTGGTGGGGAGAAGGGAGATGATCTCCCCAAGGATGCCGTCTGGGAGATCGCTGATGCGGTCCGCCGGAGATTCTACTGGTTCCTCAGATCCAGGGGGGCGTGGCCGCTTCTGGCCGCGCAGCCGGGTCCAAGATCTACATCCAGCGGCGGCACTGGCCGGAGCCTCATCTGTGTACATACCTATCTGAAAGAAAAAAATGGCAGAAACATACATGTAGGACATTCAAAATCAATTCTCAAGATCTGGAAGAAAAAAGGCACAAACATATATGTAGGACATTCAAAATCAATTCTCAAGATCTGGCCACGAATTATTAGTACGCAAGCTAATCCTAGTCGGATTATTAGCAAAAATCATTTGTACAGAACAAGCAATTAATCACTAACTCTATACGGATAACATTCAAACAATCAATACACTACGTGCATCTAACGGATCTTAATTACTCTGATTTCATGGACTGAGAGAACATAACCATAGGATTTGTATTCCAAAAAAATTATAGAGGGGGGGGGAGTAACCAGAGAAAACACATGATATGTTTGCCGCACAAATGGGTATATAGATGACTAACCGGTTTTCCGTCGGAGTCACAGTCGTTGCCGGAGTTGCTGTTGACCTCCGGCTCCGGCTGGGGGGGCACGACGGCGCCGACGAAGTCAAGGTCGTGCTGCTGCCCGCACGAGACCTCGTCGGCGGCGACGACAACCCCTGTGCCCAGCTTCACGCGTTGCGCGGGTGCTTCACCAGCCCCGGCATCGCCACTCCCTCCGATGGTGCGCTTCGGCGGCATCCTCATACACTCTAGAGTCCAGACGTTGGTGACCACTGTGGACCGGGGGTGCGGCCGCCTATTATGGCCGGCGGCTCAGGCGCGCAATTAATACGGACTAGTGGGAGCGAGGCAGGCGGCGGTCAAAAGATGTCTCGCCTCCCTGTGAGCCTGCACGGTAGACTTCTGCCATTCCTATCATCATTTCACACAGCTACTCACACGCCTCCCGTCAATACGCACACCTGCATGCACGCCTCCCGGTATGCCTGCGCGGCGGACTGCTCGCATGCGTCCCGTCAACTCACGAATGCTCGCACGGCACACGGGGCGTGTGGCAGCACGTATATTTTTTTGGTTTATTGATGATTCATTCTGCCGCTTTACTGCTTAACTGAAGCATGGCACAGTCTAACGCACACGGTCCGAATAAATAATTCGTATGAGATATTGGTTGCCAGTTTTTAATAATCTCCCGTTTGTAAGAAGATTATATCAAAACGGGTCTCATTGACGAAAAAATACAATATCACAGTCTACTGGTTTCCATATATGACACCACGATAAGTTTCATGAATTTCAACTAAGTTTTGGATTTACTGAATTTAAAAAATATATTCTCAATATTTTGAAATCTCTTGCACAGGGAAACATGCACCCAGGGACACATATGATTTTGCAATCCATTTTGGTGCACGTGTAACTCAAATTTGATTTTTGCACATTAAATCCCTAGGAAATCAATCAATGTATAAAAACGGTCGAATGATGTCTGTTTTTTTTTAATTTTAACACGACACTCCACCTTTGGGCACATGTTCACTGCAGAAAAAGTTTGACATGCCTCAGAGTGGCTGTGGTGGTGCGGGATGTGTGTGTTTGTGTGTGTGGGGGTGGGGGGAGGGGTCCGGCAGTACACTACGAGTCGTGAACCTCTGTGTGGTATTATTGATCATTTTATGAGTCATGTATGCCACATCAAAGTCGTGAATTGGTTATTTAAAGCATTACACAGCCCTTTCATACATAATGTTCGGGCCACATGCATGCATTGGTGGTCCTCTCGGACACTCTCCCTCGTGCGGTTATCAGCGACGTGCCCATTCGTTAGCCCGCAAAGATTTTCAGTTTCCACCAACAACGAGAGGCATTTGACCAAAAGGTGGATTCATCTTGGCATGTGTGTGGTGTGGATCATGGTGGGAATCCATATCAAAGTTCGAGCACGTGCATACACACTCCCACCTGCTTGAAGTGAGGGGGCTACACGCATCGTGGTGTAGTGCGTTTCCGGTTTGCGAAGCATGTGCCATGTCAAAGTTGTGCATTGGGCATTCAAACATCACATAACACACGGGCGCATGCACGCGGTGGTTTTGTCCTATGACATCACTTGTGTGTGCCTCTCTCTGTGGGCCCACGAGGTCGTCGTCGACCAGTTGAACGTACAACGAGAGAGAGGTTAATTTGACCAACAAGGATGGTTCTTTTTTGGTTTGTGTTACGTATATGCACGGTATAGGAGTATGTACATGTCAAAGAGGGGGCAACATGAATACTCTATATATATGTGTGTCATAACCTCGCTCCATGTGGGGACTTTCCGGTTCCCGAGGCAGGTGCCACATCAAAGTTGTACATTATATTGGTATTCAAACATCACGCAATACCATGCAGGCGGTGGTTGCCCTATATATAGGAACTCACTCGCGTGTGGCGCTTCCATTCATGGGCATGCGAGGTTGTCCTCCATCACTTTGACCCAACGAGAGAGAGGTTAATTTGATCATCAAGGAATGATTCTTTTTTGGTTTGTGCTATACAGTAGAAGTACATATATACCACACGTCGAATGGGGGCGTACATATACCACATACCACATGTCATGAACCTCGCGCTCTCTGTGGGGACTTTTTGGTTGGCTATATACGTGGTGCCACATCAAAGTTGTGCATTGCGTATTCAAACATCACACAAACACCTCTTTGGGCCACATGCAGACGGTGGTACGTAATCCTATATACGATGATCACTCGCGTGCGACGTACGCTTCGCTTCTGTGTTGGGCCCGCGAGTTCATCGTCCATCACTTTGACCCAGCGAGAGAGAGGTATGTTTGACAAACAAGGAGGATTAATTCTTTTAGGGCTGTGTTACTAGGTGTATATATAGTACGTGTCGAAGGGGGGGGTGACCAGCTTGGTCCATCACTTTCACCGACAGCGCGAGAGAGGTTAACTAATTTGACTTAGGAGGGGATTAATTTTTTGTTTTGTCTTGATATAGATCATGATGTGAGATTACATATATATAATAGGGCATCTGTACACATGAATCCATCCCGCTGGATCGAAGGGGGGGGGCGAGCACACGACACGTCATGAACGACCTCTTGCTCTGTGTGGGGACCTCTACGATTTTCAACGCATGCACCACATCAATGTTGTGCATTGGGTCAGGTATTCAACACATATGCATGCATCACACACCTCCATAAATATGTTCGGGACACACGCATGCAATAATGGTTGTCTTTTGACACACTCTCACTCGCTTGGTTATGGGCGGCAAGCCTATATATATTCGTGAGCCCGCGTGGACGTCCATCATTTCGACCAACGACGAGAAAGGTTACCAGGGTGGATTCTTCTTCTTTGCTTTGAGTTACCGTATAGTAGGTCGACCCATTCCAAGCCTAATTAAGTTTGAGCGCATGCTACGCGTCGTGAACCCTCGCTTGGTGTGGGGATTTTATGGTTCCAAAGCATGGTGCCACATCAAATTTGCGCATTGGGTATTCAAACACCACACACACCACTTCCATATACATACTTGGGCCACATGCACAGAGTGGGTTTGTCTTCATACAGTACTCCCTCGCGAGGTTATCGGCGACAAGCTAGCCCATTTTGCAGGGCCGTGTGGACGTCCATCACTTTGACCAACAACGAGCGGGGAGAGGTTGTACGACCAAGTTGGATTCTTCTTGGTATGTGTTACAGTACGTCTTAATGAGATGCCCTCCCCCCGACGTGTGTATGTGTGTGGGAGGGGGGCTACTTCGCGCTACCTGCAACCTCCGTGGGGTTGGGGAAGTCCGGTTAATTTGTGAGGCACACGTGCCACATCAAAATTGTGAATGGTAGTTAAATATCACACACTACACCCTTTTCATACATATAGTAGGGCCACCCGCATGTGGTTCATATGTGGTCTCACCCATCTCGCGCCACAAGCACACATTTGTGGGTCGGCACACGGTCCACCTTTGTCGGGAAGCGAAAGGGGAAGTTTGACCATATATATATGATGGACTCCTATAGGTTTTGTGTTATGGTAGGGTGAGATTTTAGACCTAGCTATTTGGGGGCATGCATTCATAGCTAGGATTCCCTTACCGCCGACACAAAGTGGGGTTCGTAGGGGGTGGCTGACGCAATACTGTGCTTTTGTGCGACAGGTGCCACATCAAAGTTGTGCATTGGGTATTCGAACATTAAACCACCCTTTTCATACATATATTTGGTCCACATGCAAGTGTGTTCGTGTTCTGACCCTCTCCCGCGTTATTCTTTTTGCCAAATTTATAAACAGCACACGAGTTGGATGTAGAAACCATCTGGGATTGGGTACACAACAGACACGGTTCGGTCAGACTACCCGTGTGCCATGCCCGTGCCCTGCAGTCCCTCACATCAGCACAGTAGATTGGGCTCCACGAGGCTTGCCTCTCGGTCTCAAAAATATCTACTGCCTCGTAATCTCGAAAATATCTACCACCTAGAAGGTTTTAATGTTTGATAGCACACGATTAGTATGTGCGGACCATGTGTGATGTCTGTTACTCGCGCTCTGCTTCAGTCCCTTGATTCAAATTTTCAGTAGCCCCGGCATTTTACTCCCGCCTCTGCATCCCTCGCAATCTCAAAAATATCTGCTCGCCCATGATTCAAATTTTCAGTTGCACCGCCTTGTTACTCCCGCCTCTGCATCCCTCGCAATCTCAAAAATATCTGCTCGCCCTTGATTCAAATTTTCAGTTGCCCCGGCATTTTACTCCCGCCTCTGCATCCCTCGCAATCTCAAAAATATCTGCTCGCCCTTGATCCAAATTTTCAGTAGCCCCACCTTGTTGCTCCCGCCTAGTAAAATTTTCAGTTGCCGCGGTTTTTCCTCAAACACCACCTTGCCCCCCCTCCACACACACCACACACTCCCCAAAACCTCCGCTCACACAGACACACACCACCCTCCCTCGCTCGAAACCATTGGTAGGTCGCCGCCATCGCCGCCGCCGCCGCCTCCATCCTCAACCTCTGCCTGTGTGCCGGGGAGCTCGAGGAGCCAATGTCCAAAAAGAGGTTTATCATGACCTCTTCGCCCGACGCCGGTGAGGTGGCCGCCGAGGTGTCCCCGTCGTCCTTCGCGGGCTTTTTATTGATCCGCCGTCGCCGATCACCCGATCCGCCCGCCGCCGCGCCCCTATGCCGGTTCGAGGACTTCCCCGTCCTTCCTCGGGCCCGGCCACCGATGAGGTCCTACCTCGGGGTCCGGCAGTGGTGGTGGGGGACGTGGGTCGCCGAGATTACGGATCGGGAGACCCACACCCGCCGGTGGCTCGGTAGCTTCCACACGGTCGAGCTCGCGGCCATGGAGTACGACCGCTGGCAGGTACGATACCATGACGCAGCGGCTAGGCTCAATTTCCCCTTTGGCACACATCCGGTCGACCTCGTTCCGCCGGAGCCAGGGTGGTGAGCTCGGCTATGGCGCGGGAGGACCACGAGGCGTGGGAGCGCCTCGAGGCCGAGGCCACCGACGAGGCCTACATGCAAGAGCTCTGCCGGCAGCACCCGGAGCTCATGGAGGCGGAGCGGGTGATCTTTGCTGGCGCGGAGGGCGGCAAGGTTATCGTGCTCTCCTCCGATGACGAGGTCGAAGGCGGCGAGGACGGCGGCGCGGAGGGCGTCGAGGTGGGCGGCGAGGACGAGGAGATCGGCGTCGACAAGTTGAGGGGTGTCTTCCCCAACGACCCCGACGACGGCACCGGCCCGGACCCAGCTCGCGGCACACCGTACCTAATGAGGAAGGATTGGCTCGACCTCCACTTCGACCGAAAGTAGTTTAGCTTAGTTTAAATTTATGTTTTATGTTCAGTTATGCAAAACTATCTATGTTTATGTTTGAATGCATGCTACTTTCGGTTGAACCTACTTTGAACTTGATCAAATTGAAGTTTACAACGTTAAGTTTAGGGGATCGACCAGAAACGGCCAAAAATTGTTGGAGTATATATATATATATCCACAGGATCGGCTAGAGATGGCCTTATGCCTTGTTTATTTTAGTTCTTCACAATGTGATGCTCTATATGTGCAACTATTTGTCGTGCAGTTCAATTTCATCAATAACAGTTTCAACAATACCACTATGAATTACGATATTTGGTTGATGTTAAGGATGTTGCAGTTAACATGCCTTTTTGTTTTTTTAACAATAACTAGTGTACTTTAGACCTGCACAATACCAGTTTGAATGACTATTTGCTTGTTTTTAAATGTTATGCCTGATGCAGTTAACACACCTTTCCACTTCTTTTTTTGCTTAACTAGCATGCTTAAGCCTGCACATTGAAGCTATCATTTGTAGATTATGTTGTCTACCATGGATATATTTGGTTGATGTTTAGCCTGTTGTGCTTAACATGCCTTTATATGTACTCATACAGGACAATATTGAGAACAGTGCTATTTTCCATCGAGGTTAGTTTAATCGCATTGCTTATATGTACTCACTGTTCAGGATATCGGTAGCTGGTACCATATAGCCTGGGGGCTGATAAGGGATTAATCATCGAATCGGACATTTCATTGAATATATCTGTAACCCATTTATCAGTAGGTTAACTAGGGCCATATTTAATATATCTGAGGCTACATAGCAACATGCATTGTACTGAATGACTAAATATGCAATCCTAGGCTACATAGCAACAAGAGTGTTACCTTAATGTTCTGATGATGTCTAGATATACATGTAATAAAATCTTACATAATGGGATGGAGGGAGTGTTGTACTACATCATTTTGTAATTGTTGTTTAGCTTCTAATATTAACTTGGTGCTTTTAGGCACATATGTCATTGCCAAAGATCCACACTTTGACCCTTTCTGCGTATGGGGCAATGAGATATTCATGAACCAGCATCAAGTGAGGAAACTGATAAAGATTGTTATTAAAATGGGTTAAAAGATGTCAATCAAACTATTTGTTTACACTTTATGCAAGACAACAGTGAACTGCAGGATGGTAAGTAAGAACTCTGTAGCCTTCTTTTTACTGCCTGTAATGAGTTGTGTTAGATGACAATGTCTGAATCTTTTTTCCTTTGCAGTGGATCCTGAAGCAGTTTACTCAAGATTACCTCTCAAACTACATGATTGGCGGCCGGCCATCACAAGGGGTTGGACTAGAGTCGTGCATGCCTTCTGCATCCAGGAGAGCACAATAGGGCCATTCCGCTTCACCTTGTTCAGCAACCAGAATGTCTGTCGCCTCCTTCTTTACCATCCGTAATAGTACAAGTATAGAACCCTGGTTCATCATTCTTTATTTGGTGCTTATGTAATTCTTAAACATATGTACATGTGAATCGAATAATGCATTGGTTGTTTGAACCTGATGGATATGAATAAAGCTATAGCCTACTTTCAAGTTCAAATTAGATACAATTTTAAATAGCAGCAATTAAATTAGGGTGAAATTACGGTGTGCAGGTCATTACGGCGCTCACGGTCAATAAAGCACAGCGTGTGCGATATACATCATATTCCGACACGGTTCACGGAGAGGAAACATGTGTAACAATGCACACAGTTGCCGTTTGCAAAGCGTGTGTGATGTCAGACACTATCACATACGGTGCAGGAAAACTAAATGTGTGTGATTATGTACCTATCGTACACGGTTTATAATCATGTACTGTTTGTGATGTGCCAGGCATCATAAACGTAGAGCCAGTTTGGTACGTGCTTGGAAAACTTCCGTGCCTGGAATCTGCCTGGTTTTAGGTAAAACCACAAAACTCCGACTGCGATGGCAATGCGAGCACGAACGAGTAGTAAGGATGAAGCGTTTGGGATATTCGAGATATCGGAAACGGTTATATAGGGACAAATGTATGCATCAAGGCTCCCTATCCCCGATGGTTTCTGGGTTGTGTGGGAAGGACCCCCCTATCGCCCACACTCACTTGGCGATGGTTCCAAATGCCGTCGCGGAAAGGGGTTAAAAACCGTTTGTATATATAGCACCTCGTTGTACCAGTGAAGATTGATAGATACTAACCTGATATAAATATTTGTTCTAATCTGCAAGGTTGTTACTACAAATTAATAACCCACCTAACTTATATCAAAAGAATAATAATAAGTTATACTGTTGAGGCATGAAACACACATCACGTTTTGACAGGATCTAAATTTGACAAAGCTCTGCAAGTGCAAACACACCAGCAGTACACTAAAACTGTTGTTGTTGTTGTACACATGACAAATAGAGCTGCTACTGTACACATGACAAATAGAACTGTTGGTGTACACATGACAAATAGAACTACTGTTGATGTACAACTACTATCATTTTTCAAATAAAAATAGAAGGCAAGGAAAGGAGAGCATGCATCAGAACAATCATCGGGCGAATACAAGCATCCATCAGAACCACCATCAAGATTCAGAACTTTCCACAAGAAAATGACACCAGAATGTTAGTGATTTAAATTACTATGAAAGTTGGTAGTCAAAACGAAAAAATATGGAGAACATGCTACAAATAAACAATATATGTGAATGGCTAGCTACTCCTCAGTAACTTGTTATATACATGCTATGAAAAAGTTGGTAGTCAAAATGTAAAGGTCAACAAACATCAATTTAAGCATCCAATCTCATGAGCCAAGATCACTTATGAAGTTTTAAACTGAGAACATCCTTTTTCCTATTTAGGAAATTTGTTTTGATATCCATTCTATTTACTTCATACTCTTTGAAGTATCAACCATGTTCTAAACTTGTTTATTATGTATGAAAATTAACAACTAAGTTCTAAACTTAATTGTATATGAAATTTCATTCCAGTGTGCATGGCTTTGAGACATTCCTTTGAGCTGGGCGCCGCCATTGCTTCCCTGTAGTGATCTAGTTCATCTTCTTCTAAGATGAATATATCATTGTGAAATTTCATAAAATTCAATGATATTCCTAATTTGTATAATCCTATTACAAGCTTTAGAGTTTCTACATCCAATGTAGTAACTTACGGATTATTTTGCAGACAATCTATTGGAACAACTTCCGGTTTGTTAATCCTGCTAATTTCTGTTAGAGATTCAATAACCGTTTTCAAGCTGTAATGTCCTCCCAATTTTGACAAGAAACCCCTTTCTTGAAAAATGTTCATCCGTGACAAACACTTTGCCTTTTTGAACATTTCAATGGAATGAATCCAAATCATGTTTTTGACATATCCTACAATTCAGCATTTATCTGGTTTATAAACTCCATATAACTCATATGGTTTCTATTAGCCAGACTAATATGTGGTGCTCCGTTTAGTGTATATCTTGTTGTTTCAATTATACCTCAAATTTTATAAAAACAGATCGGTAATAAAATAATTCCACAATTATTTAAGTGTTTTGCTAAACTTATGACTCAGATAATTGGTTCGTCAATATTGAAGAATCACTTTACTGTGTCATACTGATCCTTATCTTCATTATAAAATATTTGAACTCTTCAAAGAATATATGATTTACCTAATCTTTAATGAAGCAGAATTATCCACTGCGCCCTGTGTTATTCATTGGACTTTATACATCATTATGTATTCTTTTATTTGATTTCTCAAACAAGATAATTCAATACTTCATCTATATGAGGATTGTTTCCCGATATAACCAAGCAGTGCGATATTTAAGTGGAGCTCATCAGTCTTCTCAAGATGTTTAGCATTAATTTTATAAATTTTCAAATAAAGATTCATGAATAAACCATGAAAATCTAAGGTAAATCCAAACATATTCTTATAATCACTTCAACAACTATTGTTCAAAAATTTATAAGAATATCTATCGCATAATCCAAAACATAATGTCTTACACGACTCCGAAACGTAATAACTATTATTTGATCCTAAGATAAATATTGAAAATAAACTAAATCCATGATTCCATCGGTCTTGAGTAGCGATCCCATCACCATCCTTGACTAGCATCACGTCTTTATTTCTTCTCAACTTGTGAGCTTTCTGTAGTCCCTGCATCGGATTGCAAATGAGAGCAATCGATTTAGTATCAAATACTTTTGACTTACATAAACAAGAGAAATAACATTAACTTTGTATAACTTTTATACCTTTACCAGAAGAACCATTCTTCTTAGCCGCCAAATATTTCTTATAGTTCCGCTTCCAGTGACCCTTCTGTTTGCAGTTGAAACATTCAGTCTCCTTAGAGGCTCCGCCCTTGTTCTTCTTCTGAGAGACGGTATTACCGGCACCAGTAGATTTCTTCTTGGACTTGCCCTTCTTCTTGAAACTGGTAGTCCTGTTGACCATCAACACTTCTTTGTTCTTTTGCATCCCAGCTTCCGCAGTTTTGAGCATAGCAAACAACTCGTTTGCACTTTTCTCCATCTCGTTCATGTTGTAATTCATGATAAAACCATCATAAGATGGGGGAGTGAAGCAAGCACAATATATGTACCGAGTGTTGGCGGAATTCAAAATTCCAGTGAAGCAAGTCTATCAACATAGCCAGCAAGCTTCACTATATGCTCACTCATCGAGGAACCCTATTTCATCTTGCACTCAATCAGGGCTATGGTTAATTCAAACCATTCGGTCCTTGCCTATTTCTTATACAGAACTTCCAGTGACCCAATTATAAATTCAGTGGTAGATCGTTCAAAATGCTTCTGTAGTTCAGGATCCATGCAAGTTAACATGAGACACTGGACTGCCTCATAGTCATCACTACGAGCAGCATAAGCAGCAACTTCTTTTGGTGGTGCATCCTTTGAGGGAGCATCACCTAGGGGCTGATCCAGCACATAGTCCTTCATAGCACTCCTGAGAACAAATCATAGGTTCCGGAACCAATCCGCATAGTTTCCACCATTTGCAGCCAACTTTTCTTTCTCAAGCATAGGGGCTAAGTTGAACATATTGCGAGCTATTTAATCTACAACAATAAACACACAAATAATTTTAGACACAACTCATAATTAATATTACAATAGTTATTAAAATAATTTTTAATTTAAAGTGCACTCCCACTCAAATTAATATCTGTCATAATTAATAGTGAGTGATTCAAGATCCAGGTCAAGTTCTCGGTCATTGATGTGGACATCACTGATGACGAGAATTTTGACCGGAGGGCAAACTTTTGCCGATCATATCTTGATGACCCACAAGTACAGTGGATCTATCGTAGTCCTTTCGATAAGTAGGAGTGTCGAACCCAACGAGGAGAAGAAGGAAATGACAAGCGGTTTTCAGCAAGGTATTCTCTGCAAGCACTGAAATTATCGGTAACAGATAGTTGTGTGATAAGATAATTCGTAAAGGGTAACAAGTAAAAAAAGTAACTAAGGTGCAGCAAGGTGGTCCAATCCTTTTTGTAGCAAAGGACTAGCCTGGACAAACTCTTATAGAAAGCAAAATGCTCCCGAGGACACATGGGAATTACTGTCAAGCTAGTTTTCATCATGCTCATATGATTCGCGTCCGTTACTTTGATAATTTGATATGTGGGTGGACCGGTGCTTGGGTGCTGCCCTTACTTGGACAAGCCTCCCACTTATTATTAACCCCTCTCGCAAGCATCCGCAACTACGAAAGAAGAATTAAGATAAATCTAACCATAGCATGAAACATATGGATCCAAATCAGCCCCTTACGAAGCAATGCATAAACTAGGGTTTAAGCTTCTGTCACTCTAGCAACCCATCATCTACTTATTACTTCCCAATGCCTTCCCCTAGGCCCAAATCATGGTGAAGTGCATGTAGTCGACGTTCACATAACACCACTAGAGGAAAGACAACATACATCTCATCAAAATATCGAACGAATACCAAATTCACACGATTACTTATAACAAGACTTTTCCCATGTCCTCAGGAACAAACGTAACTACTCACAAAGCATATTCATGTTCATAATCAGAGGGGTATTGAATAGCATTAAGGATCTGAACATATGATCTTCCATCGAATAAACCAACTAGCATCAACTACAAGGAGTAATCAACACTACTAGCAACCCACAGGTACCAATCTGAGGTTTTGAGACAATGATCGGATACAAGAGATGAACTAGGGTTTGAGAGGAGATAGTGCTGGTGAAGATGTTGATGGAGATTGACCCCCTCTCAATGAGAGGATCGTTGGTGATGACGATGGCTTCGATTTCCCCCTCCCGGAGGGAAGTTTCTCTGGCAGAACAGCTCCGTCGGAGCCCTAGATTGGTTCTGCCCAGGTTCCGCCTCGAGACGGCGGCGCTTCATCCCAAAAGCTTCCTCTTTATTATTTCCAGGTCAAAACACACCATATAGCAGAAGATGGGCATCGGGGGCCTGCCAGGTGGCCCACAAGGTTGGGAGGCGCGCCCAGGGGGTAGGGCGCGCCCCCCACCCTTGTGGATGCCTGGTGGGTCCCCTCTGGTGCTTTCTTCGGCCAATATTTTTTATATATTCCAAAATAATTCTCCGTGAAGTTTCAGGACTTTTGGAGTTATGCAGAATAGGTCTCTCAGATTTGCTCCTTTTCCAGTCCAGAATTCCAGCTGTCGAGTTCTCCCTTTTCATGTAAACCTTGTAAAATAAGAGAAAAAAGGCATAAGTATTGTGCTAGAATGTGTAATAACAACCCATAATGCAATAAATATCAATATAAAAGCATGATGCAAAATGGACGTATCAACTCCCCCAAGCTTAGACCTCGCTTGTCCTCAAGCGGAGGCCAAAATTGAAAAATATGTACACATGTTTAGAGTAGAGGTGTCGATAAAATAAAATACGGACATGAGGGCATCATGATCATCTTTAGAACAGCAACAAATATTATCATATAATTTCTTATGCTAAAGTAACAATTTGTTCACAAGGTAAAGTATGAATCAGAAACTTCATTGAAAACTAACAAACTATTATTTCAGTCATCAAAGCAATTGCCATTTATCATAACATCGGAAAGAGTCAATTCAAGAGCTTTTTAGCAAGCCCACATACTCAACTATCATTTAACCTTTCACAATTGCTAACACTCACGCGATACTTATGGGTTCAAAGCCTCAGTCAGACACAGAGAAAGATATGGGCTTATGATTTCGCCTCCCAACCTTTTACCTCAAGGCTAATGTCAACAATAATACTTTATGATAACCTACATCCGAGTGGATATATATATCTGGATCCTTCTCCAACACATAGTGCTTGGCAAAACAAAAATTGTAAAAAGGACAGGTGAAGATCACCATGACTTCTTGTATAAGGGTAGAAGATAAAAGTAAAAGATAGGCCCTTCACAGAGGGAAGCAGAGGTTGTCATGCACTTTTATGGTTGGATGCACAAAATCTTAATGCAAAAGAACGTCACTTTACATTGCCGCTTGTGATAAAGAACTTTATTATGCAGTCCGTCGCTTTTATTTCTTCCATATCACAAGTTCGTATAAAGCTTATTTTCTTCACACTAATAGATCATACATATTTAGAGAGCAATTTTTATTGCTTGCACCGATGACAACTTACTTGAAGGATCTTACTCAATCCATAGGTAGGTATGGTGGACTCTCATGGCAAAACTGGTTTAAGGGATGTTTGGATGCACAAGTAGTATCTCTACTTGGTGCAAAGGATTTGGCTAGCATAAGAGGGAAAAGCAAGCTCAACATGTTGGAGGATCCAAGACACTATAACTTCTGTTCGGATATAAGAGAACATAACCCATTATGTTGTCTTCCTTGTCCAACATCAACTTTTTAGCATGTCATATTTTAATAAGTGCTCACAATCACAAAAGATGTCCAAGATAGTATATTTATATGTGAAACCTCTCTTTCTTTATTACTTCCTATTAATTGCAACAATGACCAAAACTATGTTTGTCAATTCTCAACAACTTTTATTCATCATACTCCTTATATGTGAAGTCATTACTCTCCATAAGATCATTATACGATCTTTTTATTCTTTCTTTTATTTTATTCCCTCAAGATCATAGCAAGAAAGCAAAGCCCTCAACTCAAAACTACTCTTTATTATATTTAACTCACGGACTCGATTACATAGAAAGATCTCGAAACAAAACTCAAAGCTAGATCATACTAAAACTTTATTCTACTAGATCAAGATATAACCAAAAGGATTGAACTAAGAAAAATGATAAAAGTAAAGGTGTGATGGCGATACGATACTGGGGCACCTCCCCCAAGCTTGGCAGTTGCCAAGGGGAGTGCCCATACCCATGTATTTAGATCTCTTTCTTCGGAGGTGGTGATGATGGAGTTGATGATGTATCCGTCAGCTTTATTAAGGCACCTTTCAGGACTTGCAATTCTTGGAGCACTTGTTGGAGCGTATTTGCATTCTTCTGGATTTCCTCCAAAGGATGCTTATTTTTAGGCCACCAAGAACCTTTTCCTGCATTGCTTTCACTTGGACGGGATATGTCCCAATTGGAGGGTATATGCGTACATGGGGTGTTCTCCACTCCGTAATTATGAACCAAATTATGAAAGTTGTTCCGATGTAACCTGTGTAAGGGCCTCCTAGGGGGAAGCCCTTCTCGAACCTCTTGGTCTTCATGGTTGTTTGTAGTACCTATTACTTGATGGGGATTTGGAATAATGGAGATGCCCGCCAGAGTACCTCTCTCCGATGCCGGAGGCTGTTCCTCAAGCGAATCTCCTTCATCCTTCTCCATCGTGGCTCCCTCGGCATTCTCCCTTCTAAGTTCCATCTGCATCAACCAAGCATCACCGTCCGCGTTGTTGGAGGAGGAGGACGACATGATGCATGGCCTTGAAAACTCTGGAAGAAAACAGCCCAAAACGAAAATAGGGGATTTTGCTGTGGTACGGTGGTCAAAACCTTCGGGAGATTATATAATGAATTTTTACCGACCAAAAGAAGTATTGTGCAAGAAAACGGAGTCCGGAGGGCACACGAGGTGGCGGCAAGGGTGGGGGGCGCGCCTCCCTGCCTTGCCGCTTCCTCGTGCACTTTCCGGACTACTTTTAATTTTCCTAATTTTTTAAATATTCCAAAAGAGAGAAAAATTGCCATTAGAACAGTTTTGGAGTCAGTTTACTTACCGTACCACATACCTATTCCTTTTCGGAGTCTGAAATGTTCTGGAAAGTATCCATTATGCACTCCTCCGGTGTCACGGTATTAATAATATTTGTCTCAACGTTTATGGGAGTACCTGAAATATAATGTTTGATTCTTTGACCGTTTACTACCTTCGGGTTTGTGCCTTCGGCGTTGTTGATCTTGATGGCACCGGAACGATAAACCTCCTCCATAATGTAAGGAACTTCCCATTTAGAGAGAAGCTTTCCTGCAAAAAATCTTAAACGAGAGTTGTATAGCAAAACATGATCACCTACATTAAACTCACGCTTTTGTATCCTTTTGTCATGCCATCTTTTAACTTTTTCTTTAAACAACTTGGCATTCTCATAGGCTTGGGTTCTCCATTCATCAAGTGAGCTAATGTCAAATAACCTCTTCTAACCGGCAAGTTTGAAATCATAATTGAGCTCTTTGATTGCCCAATACGCTTTATGTTCTAGTTCAAGAGGTAAGTGACATGCTTTTCCATAAACCATTTTATACGAGACATACCCATAGGGTTTTTATAAGCAGTTCTATAAGCCCATAATGCATCATCAAGTTTTTTAGACCAATTCTTTCTAGATCTATTAACGGTCTTTTGCAAGATCAATTTAATCTCTCTATTGCTCAATTCTACTTGACCACTAGACTGAGGGTGATATGGAGATGCAATTCTATGGTTGACATCATATTTAGCAAGCATTTTACGAAAAGCACCATGAATAAAATGTGAACCACCATCAGTCATTAAGTATCTAGGGACTCCAAACCTCGGAAAAATAACTTCTTTAAGCATCTTAATAGAAGTGTTATGATCAGCACTACTAGTTGGAATAGCTTCTACCCACTTAGTAACATAATCAACAGCAACTAAAATATGTGTATACCCATTAGAGGAAGGAAAAGGTCCCATATAATCAAAGCCCCAAACATCAAATGGTTCAATAACAAGTGAATAATTCATAGGCATTTCCTGACATCTACTTATATTGCCAATTCTCTGGCATTCATCATAAGACAAGACAAACTTATGGGCATACTTGAAGAGAGTAGGCCAATAAAAACCAGATCGCAATACCTTGTGTGCAGTTCTATCTCCAGCATGGTGTCCTCCATAAGCTTCGGAGTGGCACTTGCGTAGGATATGTTCCTGTTCATGCTCAAGTACACAACGTCTAATAACACCATCTACTCCTTTATAAAGGTGTGGGTCATCCCAAAAGTAATGTCTTAAATCATAGAAAAACTTTTTCTTTTGCTGGTATGTGAAACTAGGTGGTATAAATTTAACAACAATGTTATTAGCATAATCAGCATACCATGGAGTATTACGAGAAGCATTTATGAAAGCTAATTGCTCATCAGGAAAGCTATCATCAATAGGTAGTGGGTCATCAAGAACATTTTCTAACCTAGACAAGTTGTCTGCAACGGGGTTCTCAGCTCCCTTTCTATCAATAATATGCAAATCAAATTCTTGCAGTAAGAGAACCCATCTAATAAGTCTAGGTTTAGCATCTTTCTTTTCCATAAGATATTTAATAGCAGCATGATCAGTGTGTGAACAGTTACTTTGGAATCAACAATATAAGATCTGAACTTATCACAAGCAAAGACAACTGCTAGAAATTCTTTTTCAGTAGTAGCATAATTTCTCTAGGCATTGTCTAGAGTTTTACTAGAATAATGAATAACATTCAATTTCTTATCAACTCTTTGCCCTAGAACAACACCAACAGCATAATCACTAGCATCACACATGATTTCAAAGGGTAAATTCCAATCAGGCGGTTGAACAATAGGTGCTGAAATCAAGGCTTTCTTAAGTATTTCAAATGCTTCTACACAACCATCATCAAAAACAAAAGGAACATCTTTTTGCAAGAGATTTGTGAGAGGCCTAGAAATTTTAGAGAAGTCTTTAATAAACTTCCTATAGAAACCAGCATGACCAAGGAAACTTCTTATACCTTTGATATCTTTAGGACACGACATCTTTTCAATAGCATCTACTTTAGCTTTATCAACTTCAATACCTCTTTCAGAAATTTTATGCCCCAAGACAATACCTTCATTAACCATAAAGTGGCACTTCTCCCAATTCAAGACAAGATTAGTTTCTTCACATCTCTGCAAAACTCGATCAAGGTTGCTTAAGCAATCATCAAAATAAGTTCCGTAAATGGAGAAATCATCCATGAAAACCTCAACAATCTTTTCACAAAAATCAGAGAATATAGCAGTGATACATCTTTGAAAGGTAGCAGGTGCATTGCATAAACCAAAAGGCATATGTCTATAAGCAAAGGTACCGAAAGGGCAAGTAAAAGTGGTCTTTTCCTGGTCATCTTTTGACACAGGTATTTGAGAAAAACCAAAAAAACCATCTAGAAAGCAAAAATGTGTATGTTTGGATAGTCTTTCTAGCATTTGATCAATAAAAGGTAGAGGGTAATGATCTTTTCTAGTAGCTTTATTTAATTTGCGAAAATCAATTACCATTCTATAACCTGTAACAATTCTTTGTGGAATCAATTCATTCTTATCATTTGGAACAACAGTAATACCTTCCTTCTTAGGGATACAATGAACGGGACTTACCCATCTACTATCAGCAATAGGATAAATTATACCTGCCTCCAGAAGCTTTAGTATTTCATTTCTTACCACTTCTTTCATCTTAGGATTTAACCGTCGTTGGTGATCCACAACTGGTTTAGCATCATGCTCCAAATTAATTTTGTGCTGACATAGAGTGGGACTAATGCCCTTAAGATCATCAAGAGTATATCCAATAGCGGCACAGTGCTTCTTCAGAGTTTTCAATAATTTCTTTTCTTCATGCTCTGAAAGGTTAGCACTAATAATAACAGGATATATCTTCTTTTCATCAAGATAAGCATATTTCAAAGTATCAGGTAATTGTGTAAGCTCAAACACGGGATCACCCTTGGGTGGAGGATTTCAACAGGCAAATTGTGTTTCAAAACAGGCATTTGGTTAAAGAATATTTCGTCTAACTCCTTTCTTTCATTCATAAACATATCATTTTCATGGTCTAGCAAATACTGTTCTAAAGGATCGGTAGGAGGCACGGAAATAGAAGCAATACCAATGATTTCATCCTTACTAGGCAATTCCTTATCATGGGGTTGTCTACAAAATTTGGAGAAATTAAAGTCATGAGACACATCCCCAAAACTTACAATAACAATTTCTTTCTCACAGTCTATCCTAGCATTAACAGTATTCAAGAAAGGTCTACCAAATATAATGGGACAAAAATCATCTTGTGGGGAACCAAGAACAAGAAAATCAGTAGGGTATTTTATTTTACCACACAAGACTTCAACATCTCTAACAATCTCAATTGGTGATATAGTATCTCTATTGGCAAGCTTAATAGTAACATCAATATATTCTATCTCAGCAGGTGCAATATCATTCATAATTTCTTGATATAAGGTATAAGGAATTGCACTCACACTAGCACCCACATCACATAAACCATGATAACAATGATCTCCTATTTTAACAGAAACAACAAGCATGCCAACAATGGGTCTATGTTTATCTTTAATATCAGGTTTAGCAATTCTAGCAGCTTCATCACAGAAATAAATAACATGTCCATCAATATTATCGACCAAGAGGTCTTTAACCATAGGAATACTAGGTTCAACTTTAATTTGTTCAGGGGGTGTAGGTGTTCTAGTATTACTCTTACGAACCATAGCTGAAGCTTTAGCATGATCCTTTATCCTAATAGGAAAAGGTGGCTTCTCAATATAAGCAGTAGGAACAATAGGATCAACATTATAAGTAATGGTTTCTTCTTCAACTTTAATAGGTTCTACTACTTTTACTTCAATGGGAGGATGATATTTAAACCACTTCTCCTTAGGGAGATCAACATGAGTAGCAAATGATTCACAAAAGGAAGCTACTATCCCAGAGTCAAGTCCATATTTAGTGCTAAATTCACGAAAAGCATCAGTGTCCATGAAAGATTTAACACAATCAAACTTAAGGTTTATACCTGACTCATTACCTTCGTCGAGCTCCCAATCTTCAGAGTTGCGTTTAATTCTTTCCAATAAATCCCATTTGAATTCAATAGTCTTCTTCATAAAAGAATCAGTGCAAGAAGTATCGAGCATGGATTGATCATTACGAGAAAGCCGAGCATAAAATTTTTGAATAATAATTTCCCTTGAGAGCTCATGATTGGGGCATGAATATAACATTGACTTAAGCCTCCCCCAAGCTTGAGCGATACTTTCTCCTTCACGAGGCCAAAAATTATAAATATAATTCCGATCACGATGAACCAGATGCCTAGGATAAAACTTCTGATGAAATTCCAATTTCAATCGGTTGTAGTTCCATGATCCAATATCATCACATAGCCTATACCATGTCAATGCCTTTACCTTCAAAGATAAAGGGAAGAACTTCTTCTTGACATCATCCTCGGGCAAACCTGCAAGCTTAAATAATCCACAAACTTCATCCACATAGATTAGGTGCATATCAGGATGTAATGTTCCATCTCCTGCATAAGGATTAGCTAGCAGTTTCTCTATCATACCCGAAGGAATTTCATAATAAATATTTTCAGTAGGTGCAGTAGGTTGAGGAGAAACTCTTTGCTCTTCCGGTCGAGGTGAAGATACCCCGAACAAGCCCCTCGAAGGATTATTTTCCATAGTGACATGTGACAGTAAATTTCAGCACACTATATAAATGTTTCCTTACCAAAGGCGCTTCACTCCCCGGCAACGGCGCAAAAAAAGAGTCTTGATGACCCACAAGTATAGGGGATCTATCATAGTCCTTTCGATAAGTAAGAGTGTCGAACCCAACGAGGAGCAGAAGGAAATGACAAGCGGTTTTCAGCAAGGTATTCTCTGCAAGCACTGAAATTATCGGTAATAGATAGTTGTGTGATAAGATAATTTGTAAAAGGTAACAAGTAAAAAAAGTAACTAAGGTGCAGCAAGGTGGACCAATCCTTTTTTTAGCAAAGGACAAGCCTGGACAAACTCTTATATAAAGCAAAGTGCTCCCGAGGACACATGGGAATTACTGTCAAGCTAGTTTTCATCATGCTCATTTGATTCGCGTTCGTTACTTTGATAATTTGATATGTGGGTGGACCGGTGCTTGGGTGCTGCCCTTACTTGGACAAGCCTCCCACTTATGATTAACCCCTCTCGCAAGCATCCGCAACTACGAAAGAAGAATTAAGATAAATCTAACTAGCATGAAACATATGGATCCAAATCAGCCCCTTACGAAGCAACGCATAAACTAGGGTTTAAGCTTCTATCACTCTAGCAACCCATCATCTACTTATTACTTCCCAATGCCTTCCCCTAAGCCCAAATCATGGTGAAGTGTCATGTAGTCGACGTTCACATAACACCACTAGAGGAAAGACAACATACATCTCATCAAAATATCGAACGAATACCAAATTCACATGATTACTTATAACAAGACTTCTCCCATGTCCTCAGGAACAAACGTAACTACTCACAAAGCATATTCATGTTCATAATCAGAGGGGTATTGAATAGCATTAAGGATCTGAACATATGATCTTCCACCGAATAAACCAACTAGCATCAACTACAAGGAGTAATCAACACTACTAGCAACCCACAGGTATCAATCTGAGGTTTTGAGACAAAGATCGGATACAAGAGATGAACTAGGGTTTGAGACGAGATTGTGCTAGTGAAGATGTTGATGGAGATTGACCCCCTCTCGATGAGAGAATCATTGGTGATGACGATGGCTTCGATTTCCCCCTCCCAGAGGGAAGTTTCTCCGGCAGAACAGCTCCGTCGGAGCCCTAGATTGGTTCTGCCCAGGTTCCGCCTCGAGACGGCGGCGCTTCGTCCTGAAAGCTTCCTCTTTATTTTTTCCGGGTCAAAACACACCATATAGCAGAAGATGGGCAACGGGGGCCTGCCAGGTGGCCCACAAGGTAGGGAGGCACGCCTAGGGGGGTAGGGCACGCCCCCCACCCTTGTGGATGCCTGGTGGGTCCCCTCTGGTGCTTTCTTCGCCCAATATTTTTTATATATTCCAAAATAATTCTCCGTGAAGTTTCAGGACTTTTGGAGTTGTGCAGAATAGGTCTCTCAGATTTGCTCCTTTTTAATCCAGAATTCCAGCTGCCGGCATTCTCCCTCTTCATGTAAACCTTGTAAAATAAGAGAGAAAAGGCATAAGTATTGTGCTAGAATGTGTAATAACAGCCCATAATGCAATAAATATCAATATAAAAGCATGATGCAAAATGGACGTATCATATCTCCATATGACTCTTGTTCATCTTTCGACGCTTCATGCTCCGAGGTCAGAACGATTCTACTAGAACTTCAAGACAACCGAGTGCTATTTGCATCCATGGTCTAACCAACCCCGTCTTACACCTCACGTCCCGTTTGTACTTATGTGGACATGACACACTCCGGAATGCTACGTATTATAGACGGTTGCAACACTGGGAAGAGCACTTTTTAACTTGATATTTAACTATGACAGATCACCCTAATAATTGACTACTGCGCAATCAAAGGGTGCAAACAACAAAGGGATAAACATCTCATGGAATTCATAATAGCATGATATGGTATAGCCCTGGGCGCCGGGAGTTCTCCGTGATCATATTCAATCTCTAGTTGAAGCGACGTGACATTTAATATTTTGGTGCCATGGTAACTGTTTCAAAAATGTTGTCGTGGCGGCAATCTCAGAAAATGTTGTCATTGCGGTCGTTTCAGAAAATGTTGCCGTGGCACCAAAATCTGAAATTCCACCATGGCACGAAATTATGGCTCCTCATCCCGTGCCTAGTACACCTTCTCCTCGGAGTCCTCCGTGTACGTCTTGCCACCATCACTATGATATTTACATTAAGGTGGCAATCTCGTGGCTCTAGCCATCATGCTGTGACGTGCAGGCCACTTAACATTACAACATGTAACCATCTCATACCTAAACTCATTATCATGACGAAGGCTATACCACATCATATGAAAACCCTGCAAAACCAAGTTAGACATCCTTTAATCGGTTTAGCAAAATTTTAATTACATGGCTTCTAGGGTTTCTGGATAAACCTAGCTACCAACATGCACATAAAGTGATAATTCTTGTTGCTAGATTAACTTTTGGGGTGTGTGAAAGAAGAGGCTTAATTAAAAATCTCGTTCCCCCACACTAAACTTCGTCTAATATGCGTGACCCCCTAGAAGATCATCCATCTTCATCGCCCTCTTGCGTACGCGATGGTTCACTATTCTTGACTATGGTGAAGCCCAAGGAACTGTTAGCAGATCGTCGACAGTCAGAGCCGCCCGATTGTCAGAACCTTGTAAAAGATGACACCATGTCGTCAATGAACTGAACTGAAGCAACACTCGAGGTAATCATAGCAAGAACATCACCCTCACATCTACATGTGATCTAGATCGCAACCTGCATCTACTCATAGAACCGCTCATAATTCCACTGTTGGGAAACATAGTAGAAAAAACAAAAAAATTCACCCTACGATCACCCAGGAACAATATGAAGACGCATAATGGGTTTGGATCAACGATCGTTACCGACTTTGAGAGTGCAGCGAAAGTAGACGAGTCAGAGTAGATCATACTTGGAGTCCCTCGAACATCGATTACAATCCTGCGAACCTCCCTCGAATGGAAGACCAAAAGCACAGCCTCTCTACTTGGTTGCAAGCGTATGGTCTTCACGATCCGGCAGCGCTTCGCCGTCCAGAGCTAATCGTCGTCGAAGAATTAGAGGGTGGAGATTGGAACCACACGGGGCTTCTAATTATGAGGATTAGAGGTGGCTAGGGCTAGCTCTAATTAGTCAACTAGGACCACCAAGAACTAGAACTAAAGGATGCTCCAAAACTTGTATGTCCATAGGGTGGAAATCCTCTACTATATATAGGTTAGAGGGGAAGGGAAGGGCAGCCACCAAGGGGGAAAGAGTCCCCATTGGTGTGCCAGCCTTGGGAGGGAGTCCCACTCCCTTCCCAAGTAGGATTCCCCCCCCCCCCCCCCATAAAGAAAGGGGGCGCCACTTCCATATGGGCCTTTGTGGCCCATATCTTGTTCCACCAATTGGCCTTTTAAGGCCCATTGATATTTAAATTAAATATAAAATGTTCTAAATATTCCAGATTATTATATATATAATTTAACATCTCCGAAAACATTTCCCACTATATATATTAATTGATAATACCCGTTATTACCCGATATTCACCGAAACCCTTTCGGTGACCCCGAAACGCTTTCGAAATCTCTCAAAATTATTCCGGATATTAATGAAACAATTCCACAAATATATTCTCATCACTCTCATCCCACTAACACTCAGCAAATCATGATTACCTTAAGCTTGTAACCCCGTAGGTTCGGTAAACCATAGACATGACCTAAACCCCTTCGATCAATGACCGATAGCGGAACCGTGGACATCCATATCGGTCCCTATGATTACACGAATGATATTTGAGTGAACCTTTAGTTATCATGTGATGTTCCCTTTGCTTCGCGATACTTTACAAAACTCGGTGTGCATCGGTATCCTTCTGAGTTATCACCATGCTCACTATACCATTGCTTCTGTTACCGGTTTTGTTCTTCTTTCTCGTTGACGTGTTCTGGCATCCCCGTGACTTAGTCACCTGTGTCTGGACAGATGAGGATGGATGCTGTCGCATCGAGAGGGCCCTAAGAATATCTCTCCATCATCGGTGAAGCAAATCCCACTCTCGAGCTACCAGGTCACTTGTCAAACTTTCCGATGAGCCTGATAGTTGTCGTTATGATCACCTTGTTACAAATGACGTTTGAGAGACCCCAAAGCCCACCGTCTAGTAGGAAGTGACCGAGACACTCTCATGGTCTGAGGAAATAAAATACATGCTAACACTCCGTGTTATAACAGATGATTTCAGACGATATAATCACAAAGTATAAAACACAAGTATTGGGTCGATTCAATACGACCGTTCTTCTAACGGCATACCATCAATGTTATTTTAGGACTATCGTTACACTTAGCGATATCCTAAGATCCGGAAAACATGATCACCAACAACACTTGAGCCAGCCATAGAGGCGAGACCGGGAACCTATTGTTACTGTTTATTACTTCACATGTGCATATGAGTTTTTCACTAAATCGCATATTTCAGGATCATAGCAGTTATAGCATGAAATATAAACTCTTAATTATGAATAATGGAAATATAATAATACAATATTATTGCCTCTAGGGCATATTTCCAACAAATGCATGTTCCAAAAGTGAAAACCAATATGAAATTGAAATGTCAATATATGAAACTGATTATTTGAAAATATGTAATAGTTTATTTCAAAATTATGAAATATGTCATTTAAAAAGATTACAATTGAAATAGAAGTTTCTTTGTGAAGCAAGCCAGTGAAATGTGAAATGTAGGTTATGAATTGTGAAATAACAACTACAGAAAGTGAAATTGTAATGTGTTATTGTGAAACTCATTATTTTGAAATGTGAAATATATGTTCGAATTTAAACGTGGTTGAAAACTATCCAAAATTGATCTCATTTAAAAGTTTTTGGAGCAAGCAAATATAAAATAAGTTTCAAAAATGAAAATATGGTTTAAATGATATGGATGTTTTAAATTAGAGACGGTAAAATAAATGGTTGGATTTTTTGTGTGGGAGAAGAGAGAGAGTGTGTGTGCTGCCATATTGCTGTCATGCATGCATGTGAAGTACAGTGGTGCGGCCAGCTAATGAAATACCAACATCCTTTAAACACGAGAAAAAACCTATAACGACATAAGAGAAATATACGATGTTAGGTGGCGTGAGCTGACTGGCTTGAGCGTTGCCAGTACCTAGCGGTACCGCGCAATTTTTCGCTTCGCCTTCCAAACGGCGTGATCGGCT
Organism: Thinopyrum elongatum; assembly: GCA_011799875.1. NCBI lineage: Eukaryota > Viridiplantae > Streptophyta > Magnoliopsida > Poales > Poaceae > Thinopyrum > Thinopyrum elongatum. Next base: position 458,133,867 of record CM022303.1, read on the forward strand.
GTGTCAGCTCTTGGACTTGGCCTGCCCGAAGTTCGCCAGGTTCACGAGTGTCTCGATGGCTGAAGAGCTGGTCCGCGGCGAGCTGCTCCACTGATCCGACATCGCCAGCATCGTGGGCATCTACTTCAACAGCACCTTCAGCGCGGCACGAATGAGCACCTCTCGTGCCTGGCGTCCGAGGAAGGGCGTGAGGCGCTGTCACGCATGGTGGTAGGGTGCAAGGAGAAGGCGAAGGTGCGGGTGTTCATGGACATGTTCTTGTAATTTTTGCCTCACCGATTAATTAAGCAAAAGAGAATTGCCCAGTTAATTAACGGAAAACCGGACAAAAATTGATACAAACCAACCACATGCGGGCTACTCACAGAGCGTGCAACTCTAGAAGCGCACGATCAGTCCTACAAACACACCCAACACGAAACGACCATCAACCTCCAAACTACTACTACCTCCGTCCTGGTTTATTGGTCCTCATCGTATTTTATGCCAAAATTTGACCATGGATTTAACTGACAAAATGTTAATGTTGGGGAACATTGCATGGAAAACAAAAAAAATTCTACACACACGCAAGATCAATCCATGGAGATGCATACCAACGAGAGGGGAGAGTGTGTCTATATACCCTCGTAGACCATAAGCATAAGCGTTTATTAACGCGGTTGATGTAGTCAAACTTCTTTGCGATCCAACTGATCAAGTACCGAACGTACGGCACCTCCGCGTTTAGCACACGTTCAGCACGGTGACGTCCTCACCTTCTTGATCTAGCAAGATGGGCGAAGTAGTAGATGAGTTCCGGTAGCACGACGGCATGGTGACAGTGATGGTGATGCTATCTCCGCAGGGCTTCGCCTAAGCACTCCGAAAATATGACCGAGGGACGAAACTATGGAGAGGGGCACCGCACACGGCTAAGAGATTGTTGTGGGCTATGTGTGGCGCCCCCTCCCTCATATTTATAGGTGGGGGGAGGGGAGAAAGATAGGAGGCGTCCCAAGGGTGGCCGCCGGCCCCCTTGGGCTCCTGCCCTATGGCGCCCCCTTACCTTGTTTGCACAAGGGGGGAAGGAAAGGGGAGGAGAGGGAAGGAAGGGGGAGGCCGACTCCCCCCTTTCCTTCTCTTTCCAAGGGTTACGGCCTTAGGAGGGGCGCACCAGCCCCTTGTGGGCTGGTGTGTCCCCCCCCCTTTGGCCCATAAGGCCCATTATCCTCCCGGGGCTTCCCGGAACCCCTTCCGGTGATCCGATGACTATCCGGTACCTCCCGAAACTCTTCCGGTGTCCAAATAGCATCGTCCTATATATCAATCTTTACCTCTGGACTATTCCGGAGCTCCTCGTCATGTCCGTGATCTCATCCGGGACTCCGAACAACATTCGATCACCAAATCATATAACTCATATAATCCTATATCGTCAACGAACGTTAAGCGTGCGGACCCTACGGGTTCGAGAACTATGTAGACATGGCCGAGACACCTCTCCGGTCAATAACCAATAGTGGAACCAGGATGCCCATATTGGTTCCTACATATTCTACGAAGATCTTTATCGGTCGAACCTTATGACAATATACGTAATTCCCTTTGTCTGTCGGTATGTTACTTGCTCGAGATTCAATCGTCGGTATCTCTATACCTAGTTCAATCTCGTTACCGCAAGTCTCTTTACTTGTTTTGTAATACATTATCTCGTAACTAACTCCTTAGTCACTTTGCTTGCAAGCTTCTTGTGATGTGTATTACCGAGAGGGCCCAGAGATACCTCTCCGATACACGGAGTGACAAATCCCAATCTCGATTCACACCAACTCAACAGACACATTCGGAGATACCTGTAGAGCATCTTTATGATCACCCAGTTACGTTGTGACGTTTGATAGCACACAAGGTATTCCTCCGGTATCCGGGAGTTGCATGATCTCATGGTCGAAGGAACATGTATTTGACATTAAGAAAGCAGTAGCAATAAACTGAACGATCATATGCTATGCTAACGGTTGGGTCTTGTCCATCACATCATTCTCCTAATGATGTGATCCCATTATCAAATGACAACTCATGTCTATGGTTAGGAAACCTTAACCATCTTTGATCAACGAGCTAGTCTAGTAGAGGCTCACTAGGGACACGGTATTGTTTATGTATCCACACATGTATTTAAGTTTCCGGTCAATACAATTCTAGCATGAATAATAAAACTTTATCATGATTAAGGAAATATAATAATAACCATTTTATTATTGCCTCTAGGGCATATTTCCATCAGTCTCCCACTTGCACTAGAGTCAATAATCTAGTTCATATCGCCATGTGATTAACACCCAAAGAGTTCACTAGAGTCAATAATCTAGTTCACATTGCCATGTGATTAACACCCAAAGAGTTCTAAGGTGTGATCATGTTTTGCCTGTGAGAGAAGTTTAGTCAATGGGTCTCCCACATTCAGATCCGTATATATTTTGAAAATTTCTATGTCTACAATGCTCTGCATGGAGCTACTCTAGCTAATTGCTCCCACTTTCAATACGTATCGAGATTGAGACACAGAGTCATCCAAATAGGTGTCAAAGCTTGCATCGACGTAACCCTTTATGATGAACTCTTTATCACCTCCATAATCGAGAAACATTTCCTTAGTCCTCTTTAGGTACCTAAGGATAATTTTGACCGCTGTCCAGTGATCCACTCTTGGACCACTATTGTACCCCCTTGCCAGACTCATGGCAAGGCACACAACATGTCTGGTACACAGCATGGCATACTTTATAGAACCTATGGCTGAGGCATAGGGAATGACTTTCATTCTCTCTCTATCTTCTGTCGTGGTCGGGCTTTGAGTCTTACTCAACTTCACACCTTGAATACAGGCAAGAACCCTTTCTTTGACTGGTCCATTTTGAACTCCTTCAACTTTGTCAAGGTATGTGCTTTGTGAAAGTCCTATTAAGCGTCTTGATCTATCTCTATAGATTTTTATGCCCAATATGTAAGTAGCTTCACCGAGGTATTTCATTGAAAAATTCTTACTCAAGTATCCTTTTATGCTATCCAGAAATTCTATATCATTTCCAATCAGCAATATGTCATCCACATATAATATCAGAAATGCTACAGAGCTCCCACTCACTTTCTTGTAAATACAGGCTTCACCATAAGTCTGTATAAAACCATATGCTTCGATCACCTCATCAAAGCCTATATTCCAACTCCGAGATGCTTGCACCAGTCCATAGATGGATCACTGGAGCTTGCACACTTTGTTAGCACCTTTAGGATCGACAAAAACTTCCGGTTGCATCATATACAACTCTTCCTGAAGAAACCCATTAAGGAATGCAAGTTTTTTTACATCCATTTGCCAGATTTCAAAATCATAAAATGCGGCAATTGCTAACATGATTCAGGCAGACTTAAGCATCGCTACGGGTGAGAAAGTCTCATCGTAGTCAACTCCTTGAACTTGTCGAAAACCTTTCACGACAAGTCGAGCTTTGTAGATAGTGACATTACCATCAGTGTCTGTCTTCTTCTTGAAGATCCATTTATTCTCAATGGCTTGCCGATCATCGGGCAAGTCCACCAAAGTCCATACTTTGTTCTTATACATGGATCCTATCTCAGATTTCATGACCTCAAGCCATTTATCAGAATCTGGGCTCATCATAACTTCTTCATAGTTCGTAGGTTCGCCATGGTCTAATAACATAACTTCCAGGACAGGATTACCGTACCACTCTAGTGCAGAATGTGCTCTGGTTGACCTACGAGGTCCAATAGTAACTTGATTTGAAGTTTCATGATCATCATCATTAGCTTCCTCTCTAGTTGGTGTAGGCATCATAGGAACGGTTTTCTCTGATGTGCTACTTTCCAATTCGAGAGAAGGTACAATTACCTCATCAAGTTCTACTTTCCTCCCACTCACTTCTTTCGAGAGAAACTCCTTCTCTAGAATGGACCCATTCTTGGCAACAAAGATCTTGCCTTCGGATCTGTGGTAGAAGGTGCACCCAATAGTTTCCTTAGGGTATCCTATGAAGACGCACTTCTCCGATTGGGTTCGAGCTTATCAGGCTGTAGCCTTTTGACATAAGTGTCGCATCCCCAAACTTTAAGAAACGACAGCTTAGGTTTCTTGCCAAACCATAGTTCATACGGTGTCGTCTCAATAGATTTAGACGATGCCCTATTTAACATGAATGCGGCTGTCTCTAATGCATAACCCCAAAATGATAAAAGCAAATCAGTAAGAAACATCATAGAATGCACCATATCTCATAAAGTAAGGTTACGACGTTCGGACACACCGTTACGCTGTGGTGTTCCAGGTGGCGTGAGTTGTGAAACAATTATTGTTTTAAATGAAGGCCAAACTCGTAACTCAAATATTCACCTCCACGATCAGATCATAGAAACTTTATTTTCTTGTTACGATGATTCTCTACTTCACTCTAAAATTCTTTGAACTTTTCAAATGTTTCAGATTTGTGTTTCATTAAGCAGACATACCCATATCTACTCAAATCATCTGCAAAGGTTAGAAAATAACGATACCCGCCGCATGCCTCAACACTCATCGGACCGCATACATTGGTATGTATTATTTCCAATAAGTCATTAGCTCGCTCCATTGTTCCGGAGAACAGAGTTTGAGTCATCTTGCCCATAAGGCATGGTTCGCAAGTATCAAATGATTTGTAATCAAGTGATTCCAAAAGTCCATCTGCATGGAGTTTCTTCGTGCGCTTTACACCAATATGACCTAAACGGCAGTGCCACAAGTATGTTGCACTATCATTATCAACTTTGTATCTTTTGGCATCAATATTATGAATATGTGTATCACTACGATCGAGATTCAATAAACCATTCACTTTGAGTGTATGACCATAGAAGGTTTTATTCATGTAAACAGAACAACAATTATTCTCTGACTTAAATGAATAAGCGTATTGCAATAAACATGATCTAATCATATTCATGCTCAACGCAAACACCAAATAACATTTATTTAGGTTCAACACTAATCTCGAAGGTAGAGGGAGTGTGCGATGGTGATCATATCAACCTTGGAATCACTTCCAACACACATCGTCACCTCGCCCTTAACTAGTCTCTATTTATTCTGCAACTCCTATTTCGAGTTACTAATTTTAGCAACTGAACCGGTATCAAATACCCAGGGGCTACTATGAACACTATTAAGGTACACATCAATAACATGCATATCAAATATACCTTTGTTTACTTTGCCATCCTTCTTATCCGCCAAGTATTTGGGGCAGTTCCGCTTCCAGTGACCATTTCCCTAGCAGTAGAAGCACTCAGTTTCAGGATTGGGTCCAGCTTTGGGCTTCTTCACGGGAGCGGCAACTTGCTTGCCATTCTTCTTGAAGTTCCCTTTCTTTCCCTTGCCCTTTTTCTTGAAACTAGTGCTCTTGTTAACCATCAACACTTGATGCTCCTTCTTGATTTGTACCTCCACTGATTTCAGCATTGCGAAGAGCTCGGGAATCGTTTTTGTCATCCCTTGCATATTATAGTTCATCACGAAGCTCTAGTAGCTTGGTGATAGTGACTGGAGAATTCTGTCAATCACTATCTTATCTGGAAGATTAACTCCCACTTGATTCAAGAGATTGTAGTACCCAGACATTCTGAGCACATGCTCACTGGCTGAGCTATTCTTCTCCATCTTGTAGGCAAAATACTTGTCAGAGGTCTCATACCTCTCAACACGGGCATGAGCCTGAAATACCAATTTCAGCTCCTGGAACATCTCATATGTTCCATGGCATTCAAAACGTGTTTGGAGCCCCGATTCTAAGCCGTAAAGCATGGCGCACTAAACTATCAAGTAGTCATCAGATCGAGTTTTGCCAAACATTCATAACGTCTGCATCAGCTCATGCAACAGGTCTGTCACCTAGCGGTGCATCAAGGACATAGTTCTTCTGTGCAGCAATGAGGATAATCCTCAGATCATGGACCCAGTCCGCATTATTGCTACCATCAACTTTCAACTTAGTTTTCTCTAGGAACGTATTAAAATTCAGGGGAACGGTAGCACGGGCCATTGATCTATGATACGTCTCCAACGTATCTATAATTTTTTATCGTTCCATGCTATTATATTATCCATCTTGGATGTTTTATATTCATTTATATGCTATTTTATATTATTTTTGGACTAACCTATTAACATAGAGCCCAATGCCAGTTTCTATTTTTTTCCTTGTTTTTGAGCTTCACAGAAAAGGAATATCAAACGGAGTCCAATTGACCTGAAAATCCACGGAGAATATTTTTGGGAAATATAAAAAATACTGGCACGAAAAGTTATCGGAGAGGAGTCCTGAGGCCACCACAAGGGTGGAGGGTGCGGCCCCCCCTAGGGCGCACCCTCCGTCCTTGTCATCGCCTCGTGGGCCCCCTTGACTTGTCCCCGACGCCAACACCTCTTATAAATCCCAAAAACCCCAGAACAAAACCTAGATCGGGAGTTCCGCTGCCGCAAGCCTCTATAGCCACCAAAAACCAATCGGGACCTTGTTCCGGCACCCTGCCGGAGGGGGAAATCATCACCGGTGGCCATCTTCATCATCCCAGCGGTCTCCATGACGAGGAGGGAGTAGTTCACCCTCGGGGCTGAGGGTATGTACCAGTAGCTATGTGTTTGATCTCTCTCTCTCTCGTGTTCTTGATTTGGCACGATCTTGATGTACCGTGAGCTTTGCTATTATAGTTGGATCTTATGATGTTTCTCCCCCTCTACCTTCTTGTAATGAATTGAGTTTTCCCTTTGAAGTTATCTTATCGGATTGAGTCTTTAAGGATTTGAGAACACTTGATGTATGTCTTCATGTGTTTATCTATGGTGACAATGGGATATTCACGTGATCCACTTGATGTATGTTTTGGTGATCAACTTGCGGGCTCTGTGACCTTGTGAACTTATGCATAGGGGTTGGCACACGTTTTCGTCTTGACTCTCCGGTAGAAACTTTGGGGCACTCTTTGAAGTTCTTTGTGTTGGTTTGAATAGATGAATCTAAGATTGTGTGATGCATATCATATAATCAAACCCACGGATACTTGTGATGACATTGGAGTATCTAGGTGACATTAGGGTTTTGGTTGATGTGTATCTTAAGGTGTTATTTTAGTACAAACTCTAGGGCTGTTTGTGGCACTTATAGGAATAGCCCAATAGATCGATCAGAAAGAATAACTTTGAGGTGGTTTCGTACCCTACAATAATCTCTTCGTTTGTTCTCCGCTATTAGTGACTTTGGAGTGACTCTTCGTTGCACGTTGAGTGATTGTTATATGATCTAATTATGTTATCATTGTTGAGAGAACTTGCACTAGTGAAAGTATGAACCCTAGGCCTTATTCCCAAGCATTGCAATACCGTTTTCGCTCACTTTTGTTACTTGCTACCTTGCTGTTTTTATATTTTCAGATTACAAAAACCTATATCTACTATCCATGTTGCACTTGTATCACCATCTCTTCACCGAACTAGTGCACCTATACAATTTACCATTGTATTGGGTGTGTTGGGGACACAAGAGACTCTTTGTTATTTGGTTGCAGGGTTGTTTGAGAGAGACCATCTTCATCCTACACCTCCCACGGATTGATAAACCTTAGGTCATCCACTTGAGGGAAATTTGCTACTGTCCTACAAAACTCTGCGCTTGGAGGCCCAACATGAGTCTACAAGAAGAAGGTTGCGTAGTAGACATCAAGCTCTTTTCTGGCGCCGTTGCCGGGGAGGTTAGTGCTTGAAGGTATATCTTTAGATCTTGCAATCAAATCTTTTAGTTTCTTGTTTTATCACTAGTTTAGTCTATAAAAGAAAACTACAAAAAAATGTAATTGAGGTTGCCTCATATGCTTCATCTTTTTAATGTCTTTCGTGAAAAAAAGGATTCCGATAATTGTGCCAAAGTGTTAGAAGAAGAATGCATTAAAATGTTTGGCACCAAATATTTGAATGATGAGCATGATTGCAATGTTGTTAGTATGAATTCTTTGAATATCCATGATGCTAAAGATATGCAAAGCTACAAGCTTGGGGATGCTATGTTTGATGAAGATGATATTTTTAGTCCCCCAAGTTTTGATGAGAATATTTATTATGATGATAGCATGCCTCCTATTTATGATGATTATATCGATGAAAGTGGGTTTGGAAGAGTGTCAACTCTAGGTAGTATTGATCCCACTATTTTGGAGAGTGTTGAATCTTTTCACAATATTGATAAAAGTGGATTTGGAGAGGTCATGACTTTATTTAGTGATGAATCCACTATCTCGGAAGAGGTTCCAATTGATTATGAGAACAAAGTTGCTATCTATGATGATTATTGTGATGACATGTATGCTATAAAGAATAATGATAACCATGGAACTTGTCATCATGATTTTAATTTTCAATTGGATTATACCTCATATGATAGTTATGTTGTTGAGTTTGCTCCCCCTACTATTCATGAAAATAAATTTGCTTATGTGGAGAGTAATAAAATTTCTATGCTTATGAATCATGAAAATAATGCTTTATGTGATGGTTATATTTTTGAATTCATTCATGATGCTACTGAAAATTATTATGAGGGAGGAATATGTGCTTGTAGGAATTGCAATAATATCAAGTTTCCTCTCTATGTGTTGAAAATCATGAAGTTATGCTTGTTTTGCCTTCCTATGCTAGTTGATTCTTGTTCTCATAAGTTATTTTCTCACAAAATCCCTATGCATAGGAAGTGGGTTAGACTTAAATGTGCTAGTCATATTCTTCATGATGCTCTCTTTGTGTTTCAATTCTTATCTTTTATGTGAGCATCATTGAAATCATCATGCCTAGCTAAAAAGGCATTAAAGAAAAGCGCTTGCTGGGAGACAACCCAATATTTACCCCTACTGTTTTTGTGTGTTCACATGATTAAGCTACTGTATTAATCATGTTTTATAGCTTTTGTTTCAATAAAGTGCCAAGTAAAGCCTTTGGGATAGTGTGGTTGATAGTTGATTTGATTCTGTGCAAAAACAGAAACTTTTGCGTCCAGAACAGAAATTCCTATCTTTTACTGGAACATGGAAAAACTATGAATTTTTTACAGAGGATTTATATACAAATTTTCTGAGTTGTACTTAATTTCCAGAATTCTTGGACTAATAGAAGTATGATTTCAATTCAGATCTTTACAGACTGTTCTGTTTTTAACAGATTCTGTTTTCGATGCATAGTTTGCTTGTTTTCTAGTTTCTATGGCTTATATTGCTTAATATAAATTGTATAAATGATAGGGTACAGTAGGCATCATGTGAGAAAAATTATGAATCCTGTCTTGACAGTACCAAAGTGAATGATTTGTTTTATCATACTAACCCATCTCATGAAGTTCCGTTAAGTTTTGTGTGATTGAAGTTTTCAAGTTTTGGGTGAGATATTGATATGAGGAGAATAAGGAGTGTAAAGACCATAAACTTGGGGATGCCCAAGGCACCCCAAGGTAATATTCAAGGAAGACCCAAGCAACTAAGCTTGGGGATGCCCCGGAAGGCATCCCCTCTTTCGTCTCCAATATTATCGGTAACCTTACTTGGAGCTATATTTTTATTCGTCACATGATATGAGTTTTGCTTGGAGCGTCATTTTATTTTATTAGTATTTTCTTTTTGTTATTTAGAGTAATGTTTTGCATCTTTTAGTTCAATAAAAAGGTCAAGTGTAGCCTTTACCATGCTTATTTTGCAAGTCTATATGTTGCTGTTTTGAAAACAGAAAGTTTTCTATCATTGTCTGAATTCTTCTGGAATGTTAGAACATGGTAAAATATTCAAATTTTTACACAATGAGTAACAACAAATTTTCTACAGTGTGCTGAATTTTCATAATTTTTGGAGTTAGGAAAGTATGAGTACAATTTCACTCTTTACAGACTGTCCTGTTTTGACAGATTGCTGTTATGTTTGCATATGGTTGCTTGTTTAATGATTCTATTTGAGGATAGGAGTATTAAATATGCAGAGGCATTTAGTATGCAATGTTAAATAATAATTTTAGTGATTTTCTATAGTAGAGAATGATAAGGTTTTGCATTTTATTTATACTAACTTATCTCACGAGTTCTTGTTGAGTTTTGTGTGGATGAAGTTTTTAAGATTTAGGGAAACCGTGATATAAAAGGAATTAAGGAGACACAAAAGCTCAAGCTTGGGGATGCCCAAGGCATCCCTAGTTAATATTTCAAGAAATCTCAAGCATCTAAGCTTGGGGATGCCCCGGTTGGCATCCCACCTTTCTTCTTCAACAATGATCGGTTAGTATCGGTTGAGCCTAAGTTTTTACTTCTTCACATGATGTGTGCTATTTTTAGAAAGTCATTTTATTTTGTTTTGCTTGCTGTTTGAATAAAGTACTTAAGATCTGAAATTCTTAAATGTTAGAGTCTTCACATAGCTACTTAATTATTTGACTACTCATTGATCTTCACTTATATCTTTTTGGAGTAGTTTGTCATTTACTCGTGTGCTTCACTTATATCCTATGAGTAAATGGTTGAATGAATTGAATATCATAAATCTGAAATTATATATGTTTCATATGCTTATCCCATGTGGAGTAATGACTTCGCACATAAGAAGTGGAGGTGGTAAATTTTTTGAAAGTTAGCAAACATAGTATTGGCCACTTGAACAATTCATGAAAGAATATTGAAGGAAGAGAGATTTCACATATAAGTATACTATCTTGGACATCTTCTATGATTGTGAGCCCCATTAATTATTTTCAAACTTGATCAAATTAGTTGAAGTTGGACAAGGAAGACAACATAATGAGTTATGTTTGGGTATATTTGTATAGAAGTTATATTGTTATGGATCCTCCAACATGTGGTGCTTGCTATTTAGAATCTTTTGCTAGCCAAAATTTCTGTACCAAGCGGGAATACTGCTTGTGCATCCAAAATCCTTGAACCAAGTTTCTTCCATGAGTGTCCACCATATCTACCTATATGCAGTATTTACCTGCCGTTCCAAGTAAATTTGCATGTGCCAAACTCTAAACCTTCAAATAATAATCTGTTTTGTATGCCCGAATCGCTCATGTAGCGACTAGGGGCTGTCAGTATCTTCCATGCTAGGTGGGTTATTCTCACGATGAGTGTTTATTCACTTGTTATTCATAAGAAAGTGGCTGGTAATTGGGATGCCCAGTCCTATGATCAAAAGATCAAAAACAAAATTTCAAATAATTAAACAAAACTCCCCCAAGACTGTTGTTGGTATGGACGGTACCTGTTGTTTCGGACCAGCCGTGGAGTGTGATTGTTTGTGGAGGGGGAGTAAAAACTTTACCTTTCTGTTTGGGAACCGCCTATAATGTATCTAGTATGGAAGATATTGGGAACTCTTGGTTGTTATGTTGACAATGAAAGCATACCTCTCAAAATTATTTTCATCTCTGTTTTAAAAGCTTCGAGCTCTGGCACCTCTACAAATCCCTGCTTCCCTCTGCGAAGGGCCTATCTTTTACTTTTATTTTTGTTGAGTCAATTTCTTATTCCAACCAATTCTTTAGTTGGCAAGCATCATGTGATGGGGAAAGATCTAAGCATATATGGCCATTCAAATATATTTGATCATGAATTATTATTGTTGACAATTATCTATATGATAAATAAGTTGGGAGGCGAAACATTAAGCCCCTATCTTTCTCTGTGTTCGATGGATGCTATTTGTTCTAAAAATATGCTTTGAGTGGTAGCGATCATGGAAGACTATATGATAGTTGAGTATGTGGGATTTGCTAAATCAAAGCTCTTACATAGACCCTTCCTGAAAATAAGATGAATTGCAATTGTTTGATGACTGAGAACCTAGTTTGTTAGTTTTCAAGAAAGTTTATGATCTATGCTTTAACATGTGAATAGTTTGCTACTTGATCATGAGAAGTTTTATGAGATGAGCTACTGTTTATGATATATAATGATGCTAGAAAAAGTGATTGAAATTATCATTGATCAAACTTATGCACTTGCTAGCATTCCACATCAAAAATTCTGTTTTTATCATTTACCTACTCGAGGACGAGCAGGAATTAAGCTTGGGGATGCTTGATACGTCTCCAACGTATCTATAATTTTTTATTGTTCCATGCTATTATATTATCCATCTTGGATGTTTTATATGCTATTTTATATTATTTTTGGACTAACCTATTAACCTAGAGCCTAGTGCCAGTTTCTGTTTTTTTCCTTGTTTTTGAGCTTCGCAGAAAAGGAATATCAAACGGAGTCCAATTGACCTGAAAATCCACGGAGAATATTTTTGGGAAATATAAAAATACTGGAACGAAAAGTTATCCGAGAGGAGTCCCGAGGCCACCACAAGGGTGGAGGGTGCCCCCCCCCCCTAGGGCGCGCCCTCCGTCCTTGTCGTCACCTCGTGGGCCCCCTTGACTTGTCCCCGACGCCAACACCTCTTATAAATCCCAAAAACCCCAGAACAAAACCTAGATCGGGAGTTCCGCTGCCGCAAGCCTCTGTAGCCACCAAAAACAAATAGGGACCCTGTTCCGGCACCCTGCCGGAGGGGGAAATCATCACCGGTGGCCATCTTCATCATCCCGGTGGTCTCCATGACGAGGATGGAGTAGTTCACAGTAGCTATGTGTTTGATCTCTCTCTCTCTCGTGTTCTTGATTTGGCACGATCTTGATGTACCGCGAGCTTTGCTATTATAGTTGGATCTTATGATGTTTCTCCCCCTCTACCTTCTTGTAATGAATTGAGTTTTCCCTTTGAAGTTATCTTATCGGATTGAGTCTTTAAGGATTTGAGAACACTTGATGTATGTCTTGCATGTGTTTATCTGTGGTGACAATGGGATATTCACGTGATCCACTTGATGTATGTTTTGGTGATCAACTTGCGGGTTTTGTGACCTTGTGAACTTATGCATAGGGGTTGGCACACATTTTCGTCTTGACTCTCTGGTAGAAACTTTGGGGCACTCTTTGAAGTTCTTTGTGTTGGTTTGAATAGATGAATCTGAGATTGTGTGATGCATATCGTATAATCAAACCCACGGATACTTGTGGTGACATTGGAGTATCTAGGTGACATTAGGGTTTTGGTTGATGTGTATCTTAAGGTGTTATTTTAGTACGAACTCTAGGGCTGTTTGTGGCACTTATAGGAATAGCCCAATAGATCGATCAGAAAGAATAACTTTGAGGTGGTTTCGTACCCTACAATAATCTCTTCGTTTGTTCTCCGCTATTAGTGACTTTGGAGTGACTCTTCGTTGCACGTTGAGGGATTGTTATATGATCTAGTTATGTTATCATTGTTGAGAGAACTTGCACTAGTGAAAGTATGAACCCTAGGCCTTATTTCCAAGCATTGCAATACCGTTTTCGCTCACTTTTGTTACTTGCTACCTTGCTGTTTTTATATTTTCAGATGACAAAAACCTATATCTACTATCCATGTTGCACTTGTATCACCATCTCTTCACCGAACTAGTGCACCTATACAATTTACCATTGTATTGGGTGTGTTGGGGACATGCAATCAAAATATGTGGCATGATATGGCCATCATCATCTTGTGCTTTTGATCTCCATCTCCAAAGCATCATCATGATCTCCATCTTCACCGGCTCGACACCTTGATCTCCATCGTTGCGTCGGGGTCGTCTCGCCAACTATTGCTTCTACAACTTTAGCGATAAAGTAAAGCAATTACATGGCGCTTGCATTTCATACAATAATTAAGAGACAACACTAAGGCTCCTGCCAGTTGTCGATATTACAAAACATGATCATCTCATACATCAACATATATCACATCATATCTTGACCATATCACATCACAACATGCCCTGCAAAAACAAGTTAGACGTCCTCTACTTTGTTGTTGCAAGTTTTACGTGGCTGCTGACGATGACATGTACCTAGAGTAGGGTCATAGGCATGACCTAGACGCCCTACCCAAGGACACTGCCCTAGAGTCAAGGACATTCAAAGTACAACAGAAGATACCGACTGAAATCACCTTGGAGTCTAATCCACTCGACCAGCTATCCCACTGGATACCCCAATTCCACTCGACAAAGTTAGAGTCACTCTACCATACGAAGAATCACTCGGACTATAGAAGATCTAAAGCCACCCCAGGATGGCAACGGGCAGGCGTTCACTCTGTAGTCTTAATGACCATTAATAGTCATTTATAGCGGGCGTTACCAGTAACGCCCCTATCTTAACTTTCATTAAACCCTGTGTAACCGAGGGCTGGAGGGGCCTGGCGCACTCTATATAAGCCACCCCCCTCCTCTGGCACAGTGGTTCGCACCCCCTGTAACATTCACACATAATCCAGTCGACAAGCCTCCGAGGCACCGAGACGTAGGGCTGTTACCTCCTCCGAGAGGGGCCTGAACTCGTAAACTTGTGTGCACAACCTCACCATAGCTAGGACCTTGCCTCCTCCTATGTACCCTATACTATTACTGTCAGACTCATTCCCACGATAGTTGGCGCCCACCGTGGGGCCGGCGTCTGAGCGACTTCCGATGAGGTTGCAAATTTTGTTCTCCATCAACATGGTTTCCGGCGGTGGCTTGGCTTTGGGTCGCGAGATCCGTCTCGGTGCTCTTGTCTTCATCGCCGACGACTCCGCCTAGCTTCAAGAAGCTCCCCTCGACGTCGAGACCCTCCCCATCCACGGGGCGGCGCACTTCCGTGCGAGTGCCTGCGGCGTCCTGCTGCGGCAGCCGTCGACTCAGTATCGGTCGGCTCCCATGGCGTCTTCGCTCCCCGCCGTTCGCCGTCGCAAGCGATCCGGTCGTTCGCGGCTCCAGCTGTAGGTGAAGCATGCAGTGGCTCGTCAGTCGACCACCCCGCAAGTCGCGGTGATCGAGCCCAACGAATCCCTTTACGGTTTGTTTGATCTGCCGGCTGGTCACTCGGATTCGCTTTTCGAGTGCGAGAGCAACGATCCAGCGGTGGAAGTCCTCATGGTCGACCCCCATCGCAGTCCGCCTGGATTTCGTCACGGCATCGGCGGCAGCGGCGGCCCGTCGCTCGATCATGATGAATATATTCCCGAGGCCCTCATTGCGGAGCAGAGGGAAGAGCTGCATCGCCGCAACGTCCAGGCGCTCCAGACCCCCATCGTTGGGGAGACCTTCGAGGCTCGGGCTTTGGAGGCTGCGCGCTTAGCCACCTTGGCTGAGCGGACGCGTCTGGAGAATCTCCAGCAGGCACTCAACGAACGCGCCCAGAGGATGATCCCTAGTTCCAGTCGACGTCAGCGACAATTGTTTCTGACCAGACCTCGGGAAGAAGTTCAGGTATACCGTACACCGATTCAAAATGTTGCAGCAGCTGCCCGTATCACAGATTCAATTCAGCTGTCCCGGTCAGAAGCTGGTAGAGGGTTGCAACAGATCCGAGCGCTGCTCCGAGCAGCAGGGGAACAAAACTCGGTTGTTTCTCAGTCGCGCAACAGAATCCACAGCAGATCTGTGGTTGCGGACACAGTTCAATCGGCACATAGTCCAAGATCGCCTCCGCGGCGTGAAGATCGTGGTCACCGCCAGGATCAGTACCTGGATCAAGGCCACGTACAATATGATCATCGATACGCCCGTGATGATTACCGTCGAGTGCCTACGCCCCCTCCGAGGGGCGGATCATACGCGCCCCGGCGATATGATGACAGGCGTCCGTATGGTGATGATTGGAGAGCTCCAGTCGACCCAAGAGAGCCTGGATTCGATGCGAGATCACTCCTTGTACAAGGCTTGGTCGACAGGGGCAGGGCACACAGAGAAGGACAAGACAGAAACCATCCGAGTGGAAGCAGAGTACATGTTTCTGGGCCTGAATGTTTCAGTAGAGCCATCCGAGCTGCTGAGATTCCTCCCAACTTCAGGTTGGCGACGGGCGTGAGTAAGTTCACCGGTGAGTCGAAGCCTGACACGTGGCTAGAAGATTACTGAGTGGCGGTTCAGATTGGTGGAGGCAACGATGATGTAGCCATGAAGCTCCTCCCCCTGATGCTTGAAGGTTCAGCCAGAGCTTGGTTGAATCAGTTAGCCCCTGGAAGTATTTTCAGTTGGGAAGAATTAGCCCGAGTGTTTATCAAAACATTCGAGGGCACCTGCAAACGACCTGCTGGGCTGACTGAATTGCAGCACTGTGTTCAGAAATAGAACGAGACTTTGAGAAACTTCATCCAGAGATGGACTACTCTTCATCATACTGTAGAAAATGTGTCAGAGCACCAGGTAGTTTGCGCCTTCAAAGAGGGCGTTCGGTACAGAGAGCTTAACCTGAAATTCGGTCGGTCGGGAGACATGTCCCTGGCCCGAATGATGGAAATAGCCACTCGGTACGCTAACGGTGAAGAGGAAGACTGACTCCGCAGTGGCAAGAACAAACAGTCACCCAAGACACCGGAGGTGGAAATTCCAGTCGGAAGCAGAAGCGCAAGGCTGAACCTGCAGGTCCCGCTGAGGCCGCAGTTTTGAATCAAGGGAAGGTCAAGGGAAAGCCTAAAGGACCGTGGATCCCTAAAAAAGTGAAAGATCAGTCGGGAAACGACGTTCTTGATTTACCGTGTCACATACACACTAAAAAAGATGAAGAGGGTAACTTGATTCTGCCGAAGCATACCACTCGACAGTGCCGACTCCTGATTCAGAGTTTCCGGGAGGGTCAGCCCAGTGAGAAGGAGAAAGAATCTGATAAGGAAGTGGACAAAGAGGAAGATGACGGTTACCCCAATGTCAATGCTACTTTGGTGATTTTTGCTGACGTCGAGAGCAAAAGTCGACTGAAAGTTATCAACAGAGAAGTGAACATGGTTGCTCCGGCAACCACGACGTATTTGAAGTGGTCAAAAACTCCCATTACATTTGACCAGTCCGATCACCCAGCGCACGTTGCTACCCCCGGGCGGCAAGCATTGGTGGTCGACCCAGTCGTTGGGGGCACTCAGCTGACCAAGGTTCTGATGGATGGTGGCAGTGGCTTGAACATTCTGTATGCTGAGACCCTTCGAGGGATGGGCATCCCGATGTCCAAGCTCAGTGAGAGCAACATGCGATTCCACGGAGTCATCCCAGGAAAGAAAGCAGATTCACTCGGTCAAATCACTCTTGACGTGGTTTTCGGTGATTCAAAGAATTACCGCAAGGAAAGGTTGACATTTGAGGTGGTGGATTTTCACAGTGCCTACCATGCTATTCTGGGCAGGCCCGCATATGCTCGTTTTATGGCTCAACCATGTTATGTATACCTCAAGTTGAAGATGCCTAGTCCCAGAGGCGTGATCATAGTCACAAGGAACCGACAAAGAGCGGAAGAATGCCTCCAGAAGGGCTCAAAGATTGCCGACGAACAGATGGCAGCAGTGGAGATGGAAGAATATCAGAAGAATGCAGATCCGAGTGATTTGTTGTGAGCTAAGAAGCCTGCTTCAGAATCTGCGTTTCAGTCGGCCGGGGAGACAAAACCTGTACATATTCACCCGACTGATCCCAATGCTGCTCCGACCCACATCTCAACAACACTCGACAGCAAATAGGAAGAAGCGCTCATCCAGTTCCTCCGTGAGAACTGGGACATCTTCGCATGGAAACCATCTGACATGCCGGGTATACCCAGGGGACTGGCTGAGCACCATTTGCGCGTTGACCCAAAAGTAAAACCTGTCAAGGAACATCTCCGTTGGTCCGCCGTGGAGAAGAGGAAGGCAATTGGCGAAGAGGTAGCTCGGCTTCTGGCAGCTGAGTTCATCCGCGAGATATACCACTCCGAGTGGCTCGCCAATGTTGTCATGGTCCCCAAGAAAGATGATTCACTTCGTATGTGTATCGATTTCAAGCACATCAATCGGGCCTGCCTGAAAGATCACTTCCCTCTCCCCCGCATTGACCAGATTGTCGACTCAACTACGGGGTGTGAGCGTTTGTCCTTTTTGGACGCGTATTCCGGGTACCATCAGATCCGACTGTATGGACCCGATGAGATAAAAATGGCCTTCATCACCCCATTCGGGTGCTTTTGTTATGTTACCATGCCCTTCGGCCTCAAGAATGCTGGTGCCACGTTCATGCGCATGATTCAGAGGTGCCTGCTCACTCAAATCAGTCGGAACGTGGAAGCATACATGGATGATATCGTGGTCAAGTCACGTAAAGGTTCCGACCTGCTGACTGACCTCGCTGAAACATTTGCCAACTTAAGAAGATATGATATCAAGCTCAATCTGTCGAAGTGCACATTCGGAGTCCCAGGCGGAAAATTACTCGGTTTTCTTGTCTCCGAACAAGGGATCGATGCAAACCCAGAAAAGGTTGGAGCAATTCTCCGAATGAAATGCCCTGTGCGTGTGCATGATGTTCAGAAGCTTACTGGTTGTTTGGCTGCATTGAGTCGATTCATCTCTCGTCTCGGTGAAAAGGCATCGCCTCTTTACCGACTGATGAAGAAGTCTGACAAGTTTGAGTGGACTCCCGAAGCCGAAGCAGCGTTTGTAGAGCTCAAAGCCCTGCTTTCCATCCAGCCGGTGCTTGCTGCCCCAGTCAGCAAAGAGCCTCTATTGTTATATATCGCAGCCACTGGACAAGCTGTCAGCACAGTGCTCACAGTCGAGCGGGAAGAAGAAGGCAAAGCCCACAAAGTTCAACGCCCTGTATACTATATTTCTGAAGTCTTGACTCCGTCCAAGCAAAGGTATCCGCATTACCAGAAGCTTGTCTATGGGATTTACTTGACCACGAAGAAAGTTGCACATTACTTCGCAGACCACTTGGTTTCAGTCGTCAGCGATGCTCCATTATCAGAAATTCTGAACAATCAGGATGCAACCGGTCGAGTGGCTAAGTGGGCGATTGAACTCCTTCCTTTAGATATCAAGTTTGAGGCAAAGAAAGCAATCAAGTCTCACGCAATAGCAGATTTCCTCACCGAGTGGATTGAACAGCAACAACCGACTCAGGTTCACTCGGAACATTGGTCTATGTTTTTTGATGGGTCCAAGATGTTGAACGGTTCTGGTGCTGGAGTGGCCCTGGTATCCCCAAGAGGTGACAAGCTCAGTTATGTCCTTCAGATTCACTTCAACTCCTCAAATAATGAAGCTGAGTATGAGGCACTTCTATATGGGTTGCGTATGGCCATCTCACTCGGCGTCCGTCGCCTGATGGTCTACGGCGACTCAGATTTGGTGGTCAATCAAGTAATGAAGGAGTGGGACACCAGGAGCCCTGCCATGACTGGTTACTGCAATGCAGTGAGAAAGTTAGAGAAGAAGTTTGAAGGGTTGGAGCTCCACCACATACCCCGACTCAAGAATCAAGCGGCTGATGATCTGGTAAAGATAGGTTCCACTCGGAAACCCATTCCCAGTAATGTGTTCTTGGAGCATCTTCACACCCCGTCAGTTCAAGAAGATCCCTTTATGGAGGAGCCCCCACAACTGATAAGTTCAACCAATCCGATTGAGATTGAAGTCCTAGTTGTAGTCGACTTGATCATGGAGGTTTTAGTGGTCACTCCTGACTGGACGGTGCCATATATTGCATATCTGCTCAGGCAGGAGCTCCCAGAGGATGAAGATGAGGCCCGCCAGATCGTCCGTAGATCCAAAGCCTTCACGGTGATAAGTGGACAGTTTACAGAGAAAGTGTTACCGGAGTAGCTCAGCGTTGCATCTCTCCAGAAGAAGGTCGACTGATCTTAAATGAGATTCACTCGGGAACCTGTGGTCACCACGCGTCCTCTCGGACCATTGTGGCCAAAGCATACCGAGCGGGATTTTACTGGCCGCGTGCGAATGAGATGGCTAAGGATATAGTTGACAAGTGCGAAGGCTGCCAGTTTTACTCAAACATGTCTCACAAGCCTGCATCTGCCTTGAAGACTATTCCACTCGTCTGGCCATTTGCAGTTTGGGGGTTGAACATGGTTGGACCTTTCAAGACCGGCAGAAGCGGCTTCACTCATTTGCTCGTGGCAGTCGACAAGTTCACCAAATGGATCGAGGCCAAGCCTATCAAGAATCTTGAATCAAGCACTGCCATTAGTTTCATCAGAGAGCTGATATTCCGATATGGGGTCCCTCACAGCATTATCACAGATAACGACTCCAACTTTGATTCTGATGAGTTCAGAGCATTCTGCGCTTCCCAAGGCACTCGGGTCGATTACGCATCCATTGCGCACCCGCAGTCGAATGGGCGGGCGGAAAGAGCGAATGGCTTGATCCTACAAGGGCTGAAACCCCGATTGATGCGTGACCTCAAGCACGTGGCTGGAGCTTGGGTGACTGAGTTGCCATCTGTCCTATGGGGATTGAGAACGACTCCCAATCGGTCGAATGATCGAACCCCTTTCTTCATGGTATATGGTGCTGAAGTTGTGCTTCCAAGTGATTTGCTGCACAATGCCCCCCGAGTGGAACTTTTCTCAGAGGCTGAAGCAGAACAGGCACGCCAGGACGCAGTTGATCTCCTAGAGGAGGAACGAGAGATGGCTCTGATCCGGTCGACCATCTATCAACAAGACCTGCGTCGATTCCATGCCCGAAATGTCAGAGGCCGAGCATTTCAGGAAGGAGACCTTGTGCTTCGAGTGCGCCAGAAACGGCCTCACAAGCTCGCTCCGGCCTGGGAAGGGCCCTTCATCATCACCAAGGTGCTCCACAATGGGGCGTATCACCTTTACAACATAGCCAAGAAAGAAGATGAGCCACGCTCGTGGAATGCGGATTTGCTCCGCCGTTTTTATGCCTAAACACTCAGATCGGCGAGTTGTAATAAGAATCCTTCAGTTTGCTTATCAAAGACATGATTTTTGCAGTATCTCAATGATTGTTTTCACATAAGCAGGTATGTTCAAATCCCCCAGTGGGTGGCTTAGCCACGAACCCGATTCGTTTAAGTTTCAAAAACACTCCGAGTGAAGAGCAACCCTCTCACTTGGGGGCTTAGCCGCGAACCCGATTCGCCTAAGTTTCAAAAACACTCCGAGTGGATAGCAACCCTCTCACTCGGGGGCTTAGCTGCGAACCCGACTCGCCTAAGTTTCAAAAACACTCCGAGTAAAGAGCAACCCTCTCACTCGGGGGCTTAGCTGCGATCCCGTACTCGCCTAAGTTTCAAAAACACTCCGAGTGAAGAGCAACCCTCTCACTCGGGGGCTTAGCCGCGAACCCGATTCGCCTAAGTTTCAAACAACTCCGAGTGGAAGCAACCCTCTCCACTCGGGGGCTTAGCTGCGATCCCGTACTCGCCTAAGTTTCAAAAACACTCCGAGTGAAGAGCAACCCTCTCACTCGGGGGCTTGCTGCGATCCCGTACTCGCCTAAGTTTCAAAAAAACTCCGAGTGAAGAGCAACCCTCTCACTCGGGGCTTAGCCGCGAACCCGATTCGCCTAAGTTTAAAAACACTCCGAGTGAAGAGCAACCCTCTCACTCGGGGGCTTAGCTGCGATCCCGTACTCGCCTAAGTTTCAAAAACACTCCGAGTGAAGAGCAACCTCTCACTCGGGGCTTAGCTGCGATCCCGTACTCGCCTAAGTTTCAAAAACACACTCCGAGTGAAGAGCAACCCTCTCACTCGGGGGCTTAGCCGCGAATCCGATTCGCCTAAGTTTCAAAAACACTCCGAGTGAAGAGCAACCCTCTCACTCGGGGGCTTAGCTGCGATCCCGTACTCGCCTAAGTTTCAAAAACACTCCGAGTGAAGAGCAACCCTCTCACTCGGGGACTTAGCTGCGATCCCGTACTCGCCTAAGTTTCAAAAACACTCCGAGTGAAGAGCAACCCTCTCACTCGGGGGCTTAGCTGCGATCCCGTACTCGCCTAAGTCTCAAAAACACTCCGAGTGAAGAGCAACCCTCTCACTCGGGGGCTTAGCTGCGATCCCGTACTCGCCTAAGTCTCAAAAACACTCCGAGTGAAGAGCAACCCTCTCACTTGGGGGCTTAGTTGTGATCCCGTACTCGCCTAAGTTACAAAACGTACTCCGAGCGAAGAGCAACCCTCCCACTCGGAAGCTTGGTCGCGCACTCTGAGCTGCGTCACAAGTACAGCGTATGATTGCACTCTGAGCTGCGCCACAAGTACAACGTCCCGTTGCACTCTGAGCTGCGCAAGTACAATGTCTACTCTGAGTGGAGAGCAATCCTCTCACTCGGAGACTCAGCTCCGATCCTAGATTCGCCTAAGTCAAAAAATTCGAAAGCAATTCAGACAAAGCAACTGCATCCAAATAAAAGCAACCAAGTTCAGATAAATCCATGAAGGTTCGGAAGTACTCGGGCGTCAAGCCCGAAAGAGTTTAACGATTACAGAATCACTCGGCATTCCGAGGCAAAAGAGGTTAAAGTTATGAAGTTTTTCACTCAGCAGGAGGAGGACTTGCTGGTTCGACGAAACTGTCCAGGTCGATGCCATCTGCAATGCGAGTAGCTGTGTCGATGAAGGTCTCCATGAAGGATTGGAATTGAAGCTTCTTGGTGTTGGCGACCTTAAGAGCCACCAGCTTCTCTTCTTTGACTTCCTTGCAATGAACGCGGACGAGTGACAAAGCCACGTCAGCACCGCAGCGGGCAGCTGACTTCTTCCACGCCTGCACTCGATCCGGGATGCTGTTGAGTCGAGTCATCAGTGACACAAGGTCATTCAGGAGCACATCCTCTGTCCATAACTCCTTGTCGATCCGGGACAGCGCGACCTTCAGTCGAGCAATGTAATCCAAGACACTGGCAAGGCGAGATTCTAGTCGTAGCACGTTCATTGCAGCTTCATCCTTGACGAGAGAGTTGATAGGGTCCAGACCGGTCTCGATCCGCCCAGTTTCTTCCTCGAAGTTCTGACAGAATTCTGCACACACGAAAGGTGTTGAAGTGACAGTAATATAATGGAAAAGTTCTCTACAGTCAGTCAGATAAAAGAAAAGTACCTTCAAGCATGAGGAACATCTTCTTGGCAAGACCTCCCAGATAAGTTTCCAGTTCATCTCTCTTCCGAGTGAGAACATCAACCCTGTCTGGCAAAGCCACCGTCTCCTCCTTCAGCTGCACGACTTCCTTCTTCGCTTCATCAACAACAGTTTTCAACTTGGCGTTCTCTTCTTCCCACTTTCCGACTGAGGCCAGCTTCTTGTCGGCAAGTTCAGTCTTCTCCCGCGCCGTCTTCTGTGCCGCTGCAAGGTCAAGATCCTTCCGCTCTAGAGCCTGCTTCATTTTGTCTAAAGAAACAACATTCTTTAGACAAGCTTGGAGTTGACGGTTTTCACTACGCACATCTGTTCGAGTGGAATCACTTGGTTTAAAGGTTGAAAGGAAAAAGACGGCAAGGAGAGCGGTCGACAAGTTGTTACCTCCCATGACGACTGCTTCATCTTGAGCCTTCTTCAGGTTCTCCTTGGCTAACTCCAGATCGAGGTTGAGTTGAATCTGTTTCCTCTCCAAATCAGCAAACTTAGATCCAAGCTCACAGGATTTCTGCAATCAATAAGCAATACATGTCAGTTGACAGAAACAAAGATCAGTCACTTCCGAGTGATAAGATGCAAGGTCAGATTATTACGACAAAAAGAGTTCTAAGACTACTGCCGAATCAAACATTCAACAGCAGTCTCGGGGACTACACCCAGTGGGTGCACTTGGCGTGCCCCCACTGGTTCAACTTCCCACTCGACATGGTCTGCCCAGCACGAGTGGAAGGAGTAAAAAAAGAGAGAGAGAAGACCAGAGATTAGAAAGTTTTAAGACCACCGCCGACTGCCAGCAGTCAACAGCGGTCTCAGGGACTACACCCAGTGGGTGCACTCAGCATGCCCCCACTGGACCAAAACTTCACTCCACACGACCTGCCTAACTCGAGTGAAAAGAGCTACACACAGCTACATGACACACCCAGTGGGTGTAAAGACGCAAGAAACAGATTGACACCTTACGAATAATAAAGCAGCAGTTTTCAAGTAGCATATCCTAATAGAGCAAAGATCAAGCTGAAAGCCGATCAGAAATCAACTTACAGTCCCACTTACTCGGACGTTGGTTTGAAGGGCAGAGCTGGCATCATAGGCGGCCTTGTTGGTTTCGTACACCACCTTCATTCGGTCCATCATTAAGCCTGCTTGGATCATGGCTTCCTTGGCAGCGCCTACTTGGTCCTCCGGGACGTGGTGAGCAACAAATGGAGGGGTTGGTGGAACAGACGAGGTAGCTGGAGGAACTGAAGCTTGAAGTTGCATAGTTGGAGCAGGGACTTGAGCAGTCGACGCCGAAGGCTGGTCAGTCAACAAAGGATCAGCAAAAGAAACAGAAGTCCGAACTGGATCACCAAGTTGTTGAACGACTGGTTCTGATGCTGATGTCGAGTGAGACACTTTGCTGGCAGGCACCTTCTTGCTCAGAGTCCTGCTCCTTCTCCCTGTGTTCCTTTGTGGCACTTCTTCATCATCATCATCATCTGGAAGTTGAATAACATTTGTTGGCACTGCAAAACACTCGACCGTAAGAGTTCGGTCGACCGTCGGAACAGTTGGCAAAGTAAGAGCATGGCTGTGGAGCTGTACCTGCCCGAGAAGTGACCGCGTCTGCAGTTTCCGTGTCGTCCTGCTCCTTGTCAATGTCCATGGATGTCCCAGAAGTAGCAGCGCTGAAAGTTCCCAACTTCACTCGGTCAAACAAGAAGAGAAGTTCCCGATCAAAACGAAAACAAAAAGAAGAAACACTCACGCTGAGGCGATAGGCACAACCACCTTGATCCTAGCCAGGGCCTTCCGAGGTTTGGACGCGGCAACTTTGGCCTGCTTTGGGGCCTTCTCTGATGGCTAGGGAGTGGACGTCCGAGTGCGCTTCGGGACTTGTGTACTTGGATCGTGCGACTGCTTGGAACACCGCTCAGAGCGGGGCGGCGAGTCGACTTCCTCGCTGCTACTAGAGTCCTCGCTGTCCTCTTCACTTTCATCCTCAGATTGCCAGTCGGCACTTCCGCCGTCACTTTCCACTCCCTCGTGGTACTGCTCTCCGTTTGGCATCGAGTACATCTTGGTATAAATCTGCACGACAAAAATTAACAAATATCAGTCGGATTCAAGAGCAAGTTGCAGATTGAAAAAAGAAAACACTCGGTATACTGAGCCCGACCTCTTCTGGCTCGTGGTCGGCGTCGAATGGCAGAATCCTCCAGGACCCCCTGGGATTATCCTTGTTTCCAGTGATGCTCCGCAGCCACTGAGCCACTGTCTCCTCGGCAACCTCCTCTGGGTGGATCCGAGCGGTGTCTTCGGGGCCCGAGTACATCCACATCGGATGATCGCGAGCCTCGAGAGGCTGGATGCGTCGACTGAGGAACACCTCCAACAGATACATGCTAGTCACACCCTCCCGGACTAAGTTAACAACTGCGTTGACTAAAAGGGACACCTCGCCTTTCTCCTCTGGGTTCACAACCGGTGAAGAAGGTTGGCGGAGTCTCTCCATAGTGAAAGGGGGAAGGCCGGTCGACTGACCAGGAGTCGGGATGTCTTTGCAGTAGAACCAGGTCAACTGCCATCCTCTGACTGACTCGGGAAAGGTCATGGGAGGAAAAGTACTTCTACCCCTAATCTGAATCCCTAACCCCCCGCACATTTGGACCACGTGCGTCTTTTTATCAGTCGGGTTAGCCTTTTTCACCGACTGAGAACGGCAAGTGAAGATATGTTTGAATAGGCCCCAATGCGGCTGGCAACCAAGGAAGTTCTCACACATAGAGACAAATGCAGCGAGATATGAGATTGTGTTGGGTGGGAAGTGATGGATCTGAGCGCCAAAGAAATTCAGAAAACCCCGGAAGAATGGATGCGGAGGCAGAGAGAAACCCCGATCGACATGGGTGGTGAGGAGGACACACTCACCCTCTCGTGGCTGGGGCTCGGATTCATTCCCCGGCAGCCTCCAGGACCCGTGAGCAATCAAGCCGTCATTGACAAGATTCTCCAAGTCCTCCTTCACAACAGTGGAGTGGATCCAGTCTCCCTGGATCCAACCAGGCGGCAGACCGGACCGCGACGACGACCCCCGAGCCGTCTTCTTGCCCTTCGCCGCCGCCGTCTTCTTCGCGCGCTCCAGGGCCGCGATCTTCTCCTTCACCATGGCGGCAGAGCTCGAGAGGAACAGGCGAAGGTGTAGGGCGCAGGAAGCGGTGAGGCGGAGAAGTGGAGAGAAAGGGGATCAAATGAGGAGCACTGTGCATTGCTTCGGCATCGACGCCTTTATGGGGACGCTTCCGAGTGACTGACCCGTGGGCCCAAGAGATCCTATCGCATCCCGCAACAGACGCTCGCTCGATACGTGGCGAAAAAGGCGGCACGAAAATCAAGCTGCCTCTGTCTATCCGTCCCGTTTACTGTGCCACATTCCGTCCCGCGCGCTTCTCCAAAATTTCGAATCCCGTGAGATCCGGGAGCTGCAGAGCAATCAATCGCACCAAAGATTTCGCACTCTAATTCACTCGAAGATTTCCAGCATAATTCACTCGGCGATCTCAGAAGCCAGAATCGATCAAGGCGACTGATGCAGGGTTAAAGTTTCAATGTGTTTCCCAGGCCTTGATGAGATGCCTCCGAAGCATAAGATCGAGTCGGAACCAACTTCAACCCTTCTTCACTCGGACCTCAATCCATTCGAGGGCTAATGACGATGACATGTACCTAGAGTAGGGTCATAGGCATGACCTAGACGCCCTACCCAAGGACACTGCCCTAGAGTCAAGGACATTCAAAGTACAACAGAAGATACCGACTCAAATCACCTTGGAGTCTAATCCACTCGACCAGCTATCCCACTCGGATACCCCAATTCCACTCGACAAAGTTAGAGTCACTCTACCATACGAAGAATCACTCGGGCTACAGAAGATCTAAAGCCACCCCAGGATGGCAACGGGCAGGCGTTCACTCCGTAGTCTTAATGACCATTAATAGTCATTTATAGCGGGCATTACCAGTAACGCCCCTGTCTTAACTTTCATTGAACCCTGTGTAACCAAGGGCTGGAGGGGCCTGGCGCACTCTATATAAGCCACCCCCCTCCTCTGGCACAAGGGTTCGCACCCCCTGTAACATTCACACATAATCCAGTCGACAAGCCTCCGAGGCACCGAGACGTAGGGCTGTTACCTCCTCCGAGAGGGGCCTGAACTCGTAAACTTGTGTGCACAACCTCCCCATAGCTAGGACCTTGCCTCCTCCTACGTACCCTATACTATTACTGTCAGACTCATTCCCACGAGAGCTGCTACGGGCTTTTAGCAAGAACTGTTCTTAACTACGCAAAAACCACAACGGTGATTTATCAAGTTTGCTGTTTTAACCTTCTTCAAGGACCGGCTGTAGTCAAATTCGATTCAACTAAAGTAGGAGCAACAGACACCCGCCAGCCACCTTTATGCAAAACAAGTTGCATGTCAATCGGTGGAACAGGTCTCATGTGCGTGGACATGTAAGGTTGGTCCGGGCCGCTTCATCCCACAATACCGCTGAATCAAAATAAGACGTTGGTGGTAAGCAGTATGACCATCACCGCCCACAACTCCTTTGTGTTCTACTCATGCATATCATCTACGCATAAACCTGGCTCATGATGCCACTGTTGGGGAACGTTGCATGGAAAAAAAAAATCTACGCACACGCAAGATCTATCCATGGAGATGCATATCAACGAGAGGGGAGAGTGTGTCTACGTACCCTCGTAGACCGTAAGCGGAAGCGTTTATTAACGCGGTTGATGTAGTCAAACTTCTTCGCGATCCAACTGATCAAGTACCGAATGTACGGCACCTCCGCGTTCAGCACATGTTCAGCTCGGTGACGTCCTCGCCTTCTTGATCCAGCAAGACGGGCAAAGTAGTAGATGAGTTCCGGCAGCACGACGTCGTGGTGATGGTGATGGTGATGCTATCTCCGCAGGGCTTCGCCTAAGCACTCCGAAAATATGACCGAGGGACGAAACTGTGGAGAGGGGCATCGCACACGGCTAAGAGATTGTCGTGGGCTATGTGTGGCACCCCCTCCCTCATATATATAGGTGGGGGAGGGAAGGCAGCCAGGAGGCGCCCCAAAGGTGGCTGCCGGCCCCCTTGGGCTCCTGCCGTTTGGCCCCCCTTACCTTGTTTGCACAAGGGGGGAAGGAAAGGGGAGGAGAGGGAAGGAAGGGGGAGCCCGACTCCCCCTTTCCTTCTCTTCCCAAGGGTTGCGGCCTTAGGAAGGGCGCACCAGCCCCTTGTGGGCTGGTGTGTTCCCCCCTTTGGCCCATAAGGCCCATTATCCTCCCGGGGCTTCCCGGAACCCCTTCCGGTGATCCGATGACTACCTGGTACCTCCCGAAACTCTTTCGGTGTCCAAATAGCATCGTCCTATATATCAATCTTTACCTCTGGACCATTCCGGAGCTCTTCATCATGTCTGTGATCTCATCCGGGACTCCGAACAACATTCGGTCACCAAATCATATAACACTATATCGTCAATGAATGTTAAGCATGCGGACCCTACGAGTTCGAGAACTATGTAGACATGACCGAGACACCTCTCCGGTTAATAACCAATAGAGGAACCTGGATGGCCATATTGGTTCCTACATATTCTACAAGATCTTTATCGGTCGAACCTTATGACAATATATGTAATTCCCTTTGTCTGTCGGTATGTTACTTGCTCGAGATTCGATCGTCGGTATCTCTATACCTAGTTCAATCTCGTTACCGGCAAGTCTCTTTACTTGTTCCGTAATACATCATCTCGTAAATAACTCCTTAGTCACTTTGCTTGCAAGCTTCTTGTGATGTGTATTACCGAGAGGGCCCAGAGATACCTCTCCGATACACGGAGTGACAAATCCCAATCTCGATTCAATCCAACTCAACAGACACCTTCGGAGATACCTGTAGAGCATCTTTATGATCACCCAGTTATGTTGTGACGTTTGATAGCACACAAGGTATTCCTCCGGTATCCGGGAGTTGCATGATCTCATGGTCGAAGGAACATGTATTTGACATTAAGAAAGCAGTAGCAATAAATTGAACAATCATATGCTATGCTATCATTCTCCTAATGATGTGA
The DNA here is from genome assembly GCA_011799875.1 of Thinopyrum elongatum. Taxonomy (NCBI): domain Eukaryota; kingdom Viridiplantae; phylum Streptophyta; class Magnoliopsida; order Poales; family Poaceae; genus Thinopyrum; species Thinopyrum elongatum. The sequence continues at coordinate 458,163,025 of CM022303.1, forward strand.
TCCCGTTATCAAATGACAACGCATGTCTATGGTTAGGAAACCTTAACCATCTTTGATCAACGAGCTAGTCTAGTAGAGGCTCACTAGGGACATGGTATTTGTTTATGTATCCACACATGTATTTAAGTTTCCGTTCAATACAATTCTAACATGAATAATAAACCTTTATCATGATTAAGGAAATATAATAATAACCATTTTATTATTGCCTCTAGGGCATATTTCCATCAATTAATGCATGTCATAAAAAAATTTATCGTTGGGTTCGTATTTGAACAGAGTTCCAATGTTACTATTTTTGGTAGCATGCATTAACATCTTGTTAATTAAATTCATGGTCAAAATTTGGCACAAAATACTAAGGGGACTAATAAACCAGGACGGAGGTAGTACATCGCAAAGAAACCCCTAACGAGAGTACCTCCGCCGAAGTCCACGAACACCGCCAAATCCATAGTCAAGCCCAAGCCAGGCCATATGGACCGCCCAATAGATTGATGATCATCCATCAAGCAGCTACATACGCCTTTCCTGTGACGCCAATATTCTTAGTTTTGCTCCTGAGAGCCTTCTCCGCAATCATCTTGCCAGATCCAGGGCTGACCACCTCCAAACGTGCGAGCAAGCTGCGAAACTATATCTCAAATAGAATCTCATCAATCTTGTCCTTCACAGACACCACCGCATTAACATGCTCAGCCACGGGTACCACCGACACGATGGACTCAGGTGCCTTCAGTTGCACACATGGTAAAGGCGAACCCTGCAGTTGTGCCCCGAAGTTAGGTGCCAACACACCTACCTCATCAACCTCGTCACCCACAGACACCACCCGCCCCATCTCCTTCGGAAGCACCATTGAAAGAGGTGAAGTAGCCTCCCTACAACGCTCCTGTAGCCTAGGCATAATCTGCAGCACTGGAGTCATGACCTCATCGATGACTACACACCCAAGGGTAGTGAGCAGCACAGACATCGGTGAACATGATGTAGCACGAGGGGAGAAATGTTCATAGAAGCTTGCTTCCTCCCCAACTGGAGATCCAATCTGAAGCTCGGGAAGAGAGGACACAACCGGCACAACCTCTAGTTTGGCGAGAGCAGCCTCCGCTCTCCCCAAAACACTCCCAACTCGCGCAAGGCAGTTGCGCAGCTCCCTTGGAAGCAACTCGCTCTCCTCCGCTAGGACGGGTTGCAATTGCACATCAACCGGTGTTGCATCAACCTCCGGTGCAGGCAGTGGGGTAGCCGTTGCAGCATCATGATGCAGCTACGTAGTCAGATCGAAGCTGTGCCAGGGAGGAGAGGAAAATGATCCCCAAAATACTCGCAGCGTGTGCGCTTCAAGTACTGTAGTAGTAGGAGGAGGAGGACGCCGCTGCATGCATATCGATACGTAGGCGTAGTAGTAGTCGAGGCGGCCGGTACTTGGAGAAGCAAATCACATGATGTTGCAGACCGAAGATTACACCGTGACCTCCAGATCCACCTCGTACGCGGCAGGTCCCTGCGTGAAGGGGGGCGATGCGTAGAAGCCCGGCAGCGGCTGCGGGTACACCTCAACGACCTGGTGGGCAGGTGCGGAGCTTCATGGGGCTAAAGGGGGCCATTGCCCCTCCCCCTCCACATTCTAGGAAAACTCTTAAGGGCTTAAATATCAAAGATTTCAAAGAGTTCATGCATAATTTATTTTCTTTGCCCCTCAACAATCTTCGTCAAGCTCTGCCATGGCTGGTGGGGTCCGTACTGATGCAGCGCAGAAGCCACCAATAGAGGAGGAGCGATGCCGGGTCGGGCGCATTCTGATGTAACGCTGGAGTCGCCACCGCTGGAGGCAGAGCGAAAGGAGGAGCGACGGCCACCGGAAGAGGAGCTGGAGGAGGATCCACAACGGTCGAAAGCAGAGCTAGTGGAGCTAGTGGAGGAGCCATGGCCGCCAATGCTGCTGCTGGCTTCTTGCCGTAGACACACTTATGGATCTAGACAATGACTAGCGCGAGGGTGGCGCCGGCTCCATCGGAAATCGTAGCAGGGATCCCACAGCTGTCGCCGCCGCCTCCACTCGCGGATGGGCTGGTGGGGTAGGGCACACCGGGCATGCCTGGCAGGCGGGGCACACGGTGCCCGCCGACGGTGACTCCATCGGACCGGGGCAGTCAGGAGGAGAGGGGCACCGGCGCGGCGAGGGCGTAAAGCGCGTTGGGGTTTTAGGCTGTGTTGCTTTCTTGCTTCTGGGGATTTCTTGGAGGACGAGTTGGGGGGTTCACCGATGAGCAGGCAATGCTATATTTAGATGGTGGAGGGGATGGATTAGACGCCGGCGAGAGAGTGAAAAGACGTGCTTTGGCCGGGGCTGTCGGGAGGGTAGGGCGTAAGCGCGTTGGGGTTTCTGGGTTTCTTGCTCTTTGCGTTTCTTGGACGACGCTTTGGGGTTCACCGATCATCTAGCCTCTGCTTCTATTTGTAGAAATGTTGGGAGAGAAAGGACGCTGGCAAGACTTTGAGAGACACGCTTGGGGGCCGGTACGTAGGCGTCATCGACCACACATGATGGCATGAGAGGGTTACTTTTTTTACAAGTAGGAGGGCTTTGCGCTCGCAGTTGTACTAGTGTACTAAAGAGATTTTTAGATATTTCATGGCTCCTTTGAGTGAAACGAATTTTCATAGCATGTTTTGAGGATTAGAATCTTTAAAATTATTTTCTATGTTACTTGATCATTTGATCTTATAGGCAGTTTTCTTAGGGCATCTCCAACGCCGACATGCAAAATGGACATCGTATTTGTCCTCGTACTGGTCTAGACCCATCCACAAACACAGACACGGGAGCCGAGCATCCAACCCTGTCCCATAAATGTTCGCCACTTTTCTTTTTCTTAAGTCCGTAACACTCAAAATAATTATAGAAAAATTGCACAATTCATCCATCCGTAAATGAAATGCAAATATGCCTATTACAACAATAGTTCAAATGTTTATATTACATCCAAGATAACCAGATGTTCAATAAGTTTCCCGAATTCATCGATTTCAAATTCAACGATAATCACACATGTCATCCTGCCCCTTGACTTTCATCCACCAATTTATGAACATAAATGGCATGCCTTCGGTCCTGTAGTACAACACGCGACAGCGTATCCAGGCTATACAACATGATGATTATCATGTTGAAACATTGAGTGAAGCAATGAATTGACCAACATGTAAAGCAACAAGGAGCAAAAACTTACAATCTCAATGGTTTGTGAGCCCATGGCCACCTTCTCTCATTTTGCGCAATCACACCACAAAAATTCACGACAAAATTGGAGATGGTGTACCATTGATGGACTAGCGACTTCATATTGCGAGCATGGATCACGTGCAGGTCGTAGGGCCCATCGTGCTTTTGCTCATGAAACGAAGCATGCACATTTTGCCAAAAGGTCGAGCCCCCTGCCTACAAAATCCGCAAATACAACCTTCTGTCGTGCATTGCACAATAACTTATCCTCCATCACCGAGTACCGTGCCATTATGCTTACTCTAGAAAACAATATAAAGATCAACAAAAAAGGTCGATGGCATTTGACCGAAGACCTGCTGGGCATGGTGTCTGCCATGGATGTGTGGGCAGAGGAACGGAGGGTACCAGGCTACAGACGGATCCTGGGTGGATGGCGTTGTAGTCCAATGCGGGCAGGCGCGTGGGTGGGTGCTGCGGGCGTCCGAGGATGCCGGGACGATGGCTCGAGAGGAATAACAACATCGTCGAACGAGGAGGATGCGGATTTGAGTGGGTCAAGGGTGTCGAAGCCCTATGCGACGAAGGTCCGGACGCACTTGAGCGTGGATCTCCCAAATGGCTATCCAGGCTAGGGCTTGCACTCTCCTTGGATGCAAATCCTGCGACATGAAGAAATAATAAACTTGATCTTAAAAAGTTCGAACAACCGCCACGCCTCATCATCATTAGCAGACAAATAATCCTACACCTACGTAACATTTTTTTTTTTGAGAGGTACACCTACGTAACATTGTTACGTACTCTAACATAACTTTCTATAATCTAATTCTCTTCCGCCCCCTGATTCTCGTGGGTGGGGCCCGTGCCATTTTCTGTTCCAATTAAACCACGCCAAGTGAGCCTTCACGTAGGTTTACGTAGGTGTAGCAAAGCCCTTACCATACCACACCACACGGTAAGGATAAGGTAGGTTGCGAATATAGTTACTTTTACCTGCACATATACATGCGTCCAATCCCTCTTTATCTTATCCATCTTTGCTCTACCTTATAAGAGCACTTTCGGCTAAAAAAAACCTTATAAGAGCACTACCGGACCACACCACGCGGTAAAAGTAAGAGCATCTTCAACGCCAACCCTCAAACCATCCGTAACCGTCTGAGACACGATATCCGAATGTGTTGTGTCATCCAACACGATTCTATATCGGTCCATAGGGCGGTCTGTACGCACTTTCTCCCGTGAACCGGAGACAAACGTGGTGGGCTTTGCGGGTGTCGGACAACAGACACGTCCGCTTATGACCACCCTGACCCACCCAAAACCATCCTCCCTCACACGCGCGCATTCCCGCCCGGCGCCAGTTGTCCGCGTTCATGTCGCTGTAGAGCGGCCGCTCCACATGGAAGTCGGCCCAGAGTGGACGTGATCTCTCACTGGACCTACTCCTCTCTCTTAGGGAAAATAGAAAAGAAAAGGAAAGCCCCTCCATCTCCATGATGGAGCACAGATATCCACCGGTCTACAATTTCTAGCCTGCACTCATTCACTATTTGCCTCCATCCTTCAATTTTAAGGCATCCATCTGGCCCGCGATCAGTCAAGTATCTATATTTGAAATTGGTCTTCTCATGACAAATAATTGTCATCTCACCTTGCACATCCATCAGCGCAGGCACAACAACACTTGGGAACTTCTGTTCAAGAACATAATAGTAACATAGTAAGCAATGTAGTTTATTTAAGAAAAATGTATGAAAAAAGATGGACTAGGGACACAATAGTAAAAAATCTTATCATGCATTTTCTACTAATGTTAGTATCGCTCAACTTGTGGACTAGTGGCACGTACCGTGTAGTATTTCGGCCAGCTCCATAAGTGCCCTTAAACGACTCAACAACATTAACAAAAGAGATAAGATAATTTTTCTCCTCCCAAATAAGCTCTGAACCAGCAGTGTAATAGGTCTCATCTACTATATTTCGTGTTTTTCTTGGAGATAGAAAATAAGCTGTCAATTTTAAATAAACAAGTTAAGTTAGGGGTGAATAACAACTATTTTAAATAAGCAATATATATTATTTAACAAATTTGTTTAAGAAACTCACACGGAGAAAGAATTGGAATCATGTCCAGATCCACCCAAATGTCTTGATCATATTGATGAAAGGTGACTGGATCATATTGAGGAACGATGCCAATATCGAAGGTTATGCTCATACCCACCTCAAATCCGTAAGCCTTGCATAATCCTCTCCAATTTGCACAAGTAAAACATGTGTGACCTACATGGTTGTTGATCGTAGCCTCGAAAATGAAACCATCTTTCGTCTTAAGGTAAGTTGTCCTCTCATCCATCTTATCCATGTCATCTCCAATTTGCACAAGTAAAATGAAACAAATCAATACTACATGCCAACATTAAAAAAAAGTAGTGAAGTTGCTCCTCACCAAGCTCCCGTACGGCAACGATCGAGGAGGAGTCAAAGTCGCCGGAGTGGAGGTCCGGCCGGACAGGGAGGAGTTGGGGTCCGCCGATGGGGCGTCGTCCGCCGGACTGGACTGCCGGCCGGAGAGCAGACCGCTTGCTGCTTGCGAAGGGGGCGCGAGGTCCGGCTACTGCGTGGCGCCGGAAGGCGTGGGAGGCAACGGCGTGGTCGTCCTGGTGAGCAGGAAGAGGGAGAGGGTGGAGCTCGGCGGTAGTGGGGGAGAGGGTGGCGCGCGGCGTCCGTCGGGTAGAGGGCGGCGACGAACCAATGTGGGAGGAAGGGATAGGGTGAGAGAGAGAGAGAGAGAGGGCAAGAGAGAGAGAGAGGACGTACAAGCTGCTTCGGATCCGGTACTAAGTGAAACTTAGTAGTAACGCGGACGGGAGCCGCGCTACTACTAAGTGGGGCCCATAGTAGTAGCACGGGTTGGGGACCACTTAGTAGTAGCGCAGGCTTGCTTTGCCCGCACTACTACTAACCCCTACCAGTAGCGCATGTTTTTGTCCGTGCTACTATTATGTAGCAGTAGCGCGGGCCAAATAAGCCGCGCTACTATTAAGTGGTTACCTATAAGGGCTTTCCTAGTAGTGAGGCCATGTCAGCACAGGCATAGTGCTTCACACCCGACCAGACTCCCTCTGCGCCATCGACCATGCCAAAGTCTAAGTATTACCCTAACGACTGTCTTCAAGATTTTTTTTTTTTCAAGAAATGAATCTTCAATGTGGCAATTCAACATGGCCTTTCTCTCCTCAAGAGGGGCCTCGTTTAGGGAATTGACAATGGCGAGCAGGTATGTATTTGGGGTGATCCCGAGATCCCACGCTCCCCGTCATATCGGTTGGTCACCAACATGGGCAACGCTGTCTCAAGCGGGTGCCCAAGCTGCTGGACGCCCATGGGCGCTATAACATGGATAAAACACCATTTCTTGCCTCTCGATGTTGAGGCCACTAGACGAAGCAGGGGGCTCTCTCGTGATCATGAATTAGGTTTTCAGTTATGTCCATACTTATTTTTTTTAAACGAAGGCAAAACTTTTGCATCGTCCCATTAATTAAGAAGAGTTTACAAACAAGGAAACAAGTGTAAGAACAAAAAGCATGACTGCATATGCGGTCAGGGATCATAAGGCCTTCCACTATGTGAGGGGTGCCAAATTTCTGAAAAGGCAGCCACCTACACACAGATTTGGCATCGCCTCCTTTTAGCACCGGCCATACAGCGTGAACGGTTTGGCATCAGCTCCAGCTCTGGCCCACATACACATAAAGTAGTACTAATATATTAGCTCAGATTACCCAACGACCAGTGTCTCAGGGTTGCTTTGCGTAGCAAAGGACAGCAGCGTGCTTAGTTTATTTGCTCGACGAATATGGCATCGGAGCAACTACATGCATCGGTGCCTTGAACTTTTTATTTGGCACCGGCGGGGTGCTAAATGTCAAAAAAACAACTTTGGCACCGCTTTTGACCTGCATAGTGGAGGGCCTAAGAAACTACTCCCACAGCATCAAAGATCATAAGTGTTTTCCCCCTTCCCTTCCCTTCCCCTCCCCATATCGCGACCTCGGTCTTGATTTTGAGCAGGATGGAGCCCGATATCGATGAACCTTTCTAAAAAAAACCAAACATTTCTCTAACACCCAATCTCTCAAGATACATGCATGACGAACGATGCCAAACCCTTTCTCTCGTTGTTTCTTATGTTGATCATCAAGTGTCGCCAATCTTTAAGTAAAAATTGTTCCAATCGTCAATCTTGTGCATCAAAATATGCGCTGCCGTCTCCAGCTCCCTTTTGCACAATTGGCATAGCCGGCCAATCTCTCCGGCGAAGTTGATCCAGAGTCTAAACTCGATCTTAAGTGATGAGCCACGCAAAGAATATATGCTTTGATGGCGCCCAAATGACCGCATGTTTCATGAGCGAGTTGATGTTGTTCACAAACTGATTCGCAGGACAAGCAAACTGGTAGTACGATTTTACATGCCTTAGCGAACTAGCTCCAACTTTTTTTTATGAGTAAATTCTGGTTTTTACCCTCTATTTTGACATTTTTGACACTAATTACCCTATTTAGCGAGATTTCGTCCGTTTTACCCCATTTAGCAAAAGTTCTGCCACAATTTACCCTGTTTAATTTTTTTGTAAGCGTTCTAACCAATAGGTTCCAATTGTCATGTCCAGCTGGCATGCCACATAGACGGTTTTTTCCTGCCTATTTTTCTCCCTGCTGAACCAGTCCTCGCGGCTTCTGCCGACCGGGACCGCCTGATGGTGGTGGTCGCTCGCATCGTGTCCAACACACAACGCCCAGTCGGCAGAGCGGCGAGCGCCACGCTCGCCTCTACTCGGTTCTCGCTTGCGTTGCTCGCCCCCAATCGATTGCATCACCTGTCCAGGCTTCTGACTACATGCACTCGTCAGGCTCGCTCCAACCTAGGGTTAGGGATTGTCAGGCTGCGGCGACGATGACGGCAGCGGTGGCGGGTGCTGAGGTCCCGGCAATGCGATTTCAAATCTCCTCGAGCAGGGTTGTATGGCCACAACATCAAGGCAAGAAACGACCCCGTGGAACAGACGGTTCCGTCAAGCTCGGTGACGTCGGTGTAGTCCTCTGAATTTGATATACTTCAAAAACTAATCATGTACGTGACTCCATCAGGCTGTGCTCAGTTCTTCTTCCTACTTTGGCGACATAGTAGGGACCCTATTAGACCGTGCCCAGTTGATGGCGGGTCTATGGCGACGGCTGGTCCAACAGATCAGTGAGGTTGGTGAACAAAGAAGCCCTCTCAGTCGTACCCCATCCCACATGATTTTGACCATCTCTATCATAGCAATTTGTGTATTCTAAAATTTTCCTGAGTCATGCATTGGCTGGTTAGGCGTTTAATTCGGACAAAATTAAAATGCTTATTAGAAGATCACGTGTATACATATCACCCTTCTGCAACTGAGGTACATTGATTTAATTTTTTTTTCAACATTTTGAATATTGACGAAATTCTTTTACTTCTTCAGTTTGATAAACCTTTGTCAGAATTGATTTCAGAGTAACCCAGATCTTCGCCAGCGGTCGTAAGGCACATAGATGGAGGATGATTTTTATGGTTTGTGACATCTCCTGGAAGTCATGGAGGACAAGATGATGTTAGCAATCCAGATGGAGAGCTTTGCAAGGTGTAGGAGCTAAGAAACGTGAAGACTGACAAGGTGTATGTGCCACTGCTACTGTTTGGTGTATTTTGTAGCTTGTGTAGTTGTGAACTAGTGAAGCTATCTATATATGTGATGTTATTCAGCTGTACTTTAAGGTCCTGGTGCTATCTATAAATGGAAAGCATCATTCAACCTGTTTTCAACATGTGAACCCAGAGCAATCTGTAGCCTATATTAATCAGTTTTGATAGTAGTGTATTTTCATGATCTGTTGCAAATAATAGGAGAATGATCTGATTTATAAATAATAGAAGAATACCATCAACTCCAAAAATATTAAACATGGTAAATTGGGACAACACAATTGGACCTGCATGTCAGAATGCTCACAAAATATTAAACTGGGTAAATTGTGGCAACACTTTTGCTAAATGGGGTAAAATGGATGAAATCCCGCTAAATGGGGTAATTAGTGTCAAAAATGTAAAAATAAGGGGTAAAAACCGGAATTTACTCTTTTTTTATCTCAAATAGAAGGTTAAACGCTCGGATCGTGATGCACACATCCAATTTTATTAATTACTGAGCAAAGTATAAAACCAAGGCAACCACAGGCGAACCACTACAAGATATGAAAATATAACACCTACGACTAAATCAACCTTTTCCGCAACTAATGCCTTCAAGAAGGTATGAATCTCCTTGTGCCACCGTCGCTGCGTCCGACCGGAGATGGGCTGAACTAGCTGCAGCTGGCGAGTACAAACATAGTCTTATCTGACAGTCCGTGTACTGTACATTGTTCTACGGCTAACCAAAAATGCAGCCCCTTGTACAAAAAACCCCGACACAAAGCACCTTCTCAGTCCCTTGCAACGTTGAAGGAGAACTTGGAGAGCAGATTCGGAATTCCAGATATGATTGGGCCATACACCTGCATAAATTACAACTTTGAATACCTAAAGATGACCAGAACAGCTCCGTTTAGTTTGACGACTGACGAAGCATCCAACAAACCTGAGGATTGTCGTGAATCTTTGACAGAGGCACGGCTAGGAGCTTGAGGTTCCTCGGCACGACGAACTGGCGAGCCATGGGCAGCCTAACCAAGAACAGCTTTACGCATTCCTTTACAGATACAAGATTCACTTGGCACGGTTAGGTTTACAGTGCAGGACGAGGACCAGAGGATTGATCATGGACAAGATACTCTGTTGGAACTGCTTGCCTTGGGTGCACGAGTGCTTGGAGGCGGATATGGAAATGGTCTGGCCTCGAATTCGGATCTCCACCACATGCCAATGCACTCCCCGATCTATAAGTGCAAATGATGATGACAGTTATTTTTACGCGCCATGCTCAGCGTCTACCGTCTAGTCTGTGCAAAGTCGTTGAAAAAAGGAACACTGCCAATTGGTCAAATAATTCGTAGCGGTTACTACCTTCCAGTGGTGGTCGCCGTTTCGATCGGCAGCCGCTAGCTTGCTGGAAAGCTTGCGTTTCAGGCCTTGGACATCTGAAGCACGGTTAAATAACTTGTCGGGTCATCTTGATTCAGTGGGCAAGGACTAAGGCATGTCTGAGTGATCTCCATGTACGTACCTTGCTCGGCAGGCCTGAGGCGGCCGCCCGGGAGCAGGAAGGAGGAGTTCCTGACTTGCAGGAGCAGCACGTGCGGGTGACCCGACAGCTCAACCAGCAGGACGCCATGGACGCAGGTCCGGAGCCCGCGAGCCGCGAAGCTGCAGTAACACAGAACGGAGCAAGGTAAGACGAGAGACCACACGGTGACTGTGCGCGGTGGCTAGTTATTACTCACTTGGCCTTGAGGCGGAGGGCGCGGTCGGCGGCAGTCTCGCCGACGCCTGGCCGGGCGTCCCTGGCGCCAAAGTAGTAGCGGCACAGCGGGTAAATCTCCAGCTCCGGCTGCTCCGGCGATCTCTCCGCTTCCACCGGCGCCATCTCCAGCCCCATGTCCACTCGCTCGCCAACGCAACGAAGCAAGCGCGCTCGCCTACACGCCGGTGTGGTGCCTGGATTTTGGGTTTGGTGCTCTCTTCTGGGTTCTGGCCGGTCGGGGGAAGAAGGAAGGCGAGGGCAAGTAGAGCAAGGTCGGGACACTCGGGAACGTGGCGAGGGAGAATGGGTCCTGGCCACGTGGCGCGGCCACACTTTGTCGGCATGTCTCCGTCTCGGTTGCACCGTGACGGCTCAACCGAGCTTCCACGTGTGTAGGCGTGGCACTTCCTTATTGGTCGAGGTGGTCGGTCCAATTGGGAGATCGATGGTGTTTTTTTCTCCTGCGAATTGGTGTTTTTCTTTTGCCTGGCTAGGCAACAAAGCAAAGGTCCAATGAGCAGAGTTTTTTCACCCGAGCTCAAATGAACTTGGGTGAACAGTAAAATCAAAACAAAATTCAAAAAAATTCAAAAAATTCAAAAAAAAATTTGAGAGAAACATTGACAAAAGTTTTAAGTGCTTGAAAAAATTCGTCTCGAAATCACATTCCTATAAGGCGTGGCAAAAAAAAAACAAAATCGGTACTCTGAAAATGCTACTTTGAAAAGCATTTTGGAGCACTGAATTTGTTTTTTTTTTTGCCACGCCTTCTAAGAATGTGATTTCGAGACGAAATTTTTCAAGCATTTAAAACTTTTATCAATGTTTCTCCAAAAAAAAAATTTGGAAATTTTTTATTTTTTATTGATTTAGTTTTGATTTTACTGTTCACCCGAGCTCAAATGCAGAAAGGTACTTTCGAGGTCCAATGCGTTTCACTCGAGAGAAGAAAAAAACAAGGTCAAATACGTTTGGTCGAAGCCCTGTTCCAGGAAAGGCGTACATCCCGCATTTCCTTTCTAATCAGCATGGCCTGGAAAACCCTAATCGCCGCTTGTTGCGGCGAACTGTTGGGCAATCGTGCAGCAGCGACTCCAGCGACAAACATGAACCGGCACAATTCCAGTTATACACAGTGCATCCAAACGGTTTTGCGAACCTTCTAGAAGGTTACCTGAACCAGATTTTTTCTGTGTTGTTACATTTTCTGGTTCTTTCGGCTTTCTATTGATTTTTTCTTTTACTTTTTTCCATTTTTCTTTTTTCTTTTTCTCTTACTGTTTTCAAGTTTATTTTTCTTTTTCAAAAAGTGTTCAGAACTTTGAAAAATAATTGCCTTTTTCAAAAAAATGTTCAAAATGTCTGAAAATGTTCCTGTTTTCAAATATTGTCAAAAAATGTTTAACATTCAAAAAACTATTAAATTCTAAAAAAAATCGCATTTACTTTTTTTTTTTAAAATCAAAATTTGTTCAGAAATTTAAAAAATTGATCTAGTTTCCAAATTTTGTTCGTGTTTTCAAAAATTGTTCATGTTCTCAAAAACTGTTCGGAATGTTAATTTTTGTTTTGAAAATTATTCAGAATGTTAATTTTTTTTCTCATTTTTTCGAATTTTGTTCATGTTTTCAAAAATTGCACGTGTTTTCAGAATTTTGTTCGGAATGTTAATTTTTGTTCTCATTGTCTCAAAATTTGTTTAGAATTTTAGAATGTGTTCCAATATTTCAAAGATTGTGCGTCTTTGCAAAAAAAAATCATTTTAAGAAAAATGTTCACAGATTCAAAAGATGCTTGTGTATAAAAAAACTTTGCGGATTTCAAAAAAATGTTCGTGTTTCCAAATTTCGTTTGGAATTTCGAAAATGTTCAGGATTTCTAAATTTATTAAATTTTCGAAAAAATGCGGAATAAAAAAAGGTTTGAAATTGCAAAAATTATTTTTGTTTCCGTAAATATATTCGGCATTTAAATTTTATGTCAAAAAATTTCAAGAAACATTAATTTGTAAATATTATTTTAAATGTGGTGCTTAGCTGAGGACTTAAAGACGTAATGTTTCCAGTACAGCAGAAGTAATCGACGGCTTCAGTGGCTAGTGGCATAGATTCAGGACCGGTATGTCGCGTTTTCGATTCCTGTCATTGTCTCGCTTTTTTCTGCCATTTTTACGTCACGCTTTCTTTCCATTCGATGTTAGTGGGCCGGCCTAGTCGCGTGTTCCTCTGTGCGTTTGCGTGCTGTTGGACGGAACGAGCGTCCAATATGAGTTTCCCCATGGCCTTTCTGTTTCTTTTTTCCTCTTGGGGTTTTGCTTTCCTTTTTTTCTTTTTTGCGGGGAAGCTCTTTTTTCCGTTCATTTTTTTTGTAATATGTATCTCTTGTTTTTTATTTATATAGATGAATTGTTTTATAAATATGTAATAATGAATATTTTTCTAGTACCTGATGAATATATTTTTAAACATGATGGCATTTTTAAATATGTGAAGATCATTTTTATAAATATGCGGCGTCCAGTTTTTATAAGCATGATGACCATTTTTCTATATGCAATGAATTGTTTTCGATTATATGAAGGTTTTTTTAATATGCAATGGTAATTTAAATGAGTGGTCAACAATTTTGAAATACACGATCATCATTTTAGTTCATATAAATAAAGAAATTTAAAATTCACTTCAAAAATAATTACTTCAGTTTTATTAAATAATTCTACTTTTTGTATAAAGTATATTTTTGAAATATGTGGTTAATATTTTAATACTTAATGACCATTTTATTTTATATAAATGAACATGAAGGAAAATGTGAACATTCAAAAAGTACATAATCATTTTTTTTAAATAAAAATATTATATACTTTCTTTGAAATAAATAGACAAGGAATAGTTTATTACTCCCTCCGTCCCAAAATTCTTGTCTTAGATTTGTCTAAATACGGATGTACAAAGTACATCCGTATTTAGACAAATCTAAGACAAGAATTTTGGAACGGAGGGAGTACTACAAATAGACATTTTTCATTTCGTGTACATGAATATTTATTGTTTTACAAAAAGAATGATGTGTCAAGATAAGTTATTTCAAATAAGTTATTTCTGTTCATTTGGACAAACATGAAATTTATATTGGTTAAAATGTTTTCAATAGATATTTCTGTTTAATATTTTAGATAAATAAAATAAGATTGTATGTTAAATGGGTCGCGGTCCAGTTCAATTGGGGTGTGTGTTACTGTCCCTATTAAGTGCATTGCACGGGTAATAGAAGGATAAATACTGTTCATCAGTTTCAAAACGCGATTTTGTCTTTTTTGTGTAGCTCTCATCATAACCTATTTCACCGTCAGGTTTTATACACATGTAGAATACATCCATATGAATGTGTAGATGACCTCCATGGAGGTGGTTATTTAAAAAAAATCAAAAATCACATTTTGAAGTTTCAAAAAAATCTGAAAAAAATCATACATGTTCATATGGATGCATTCTACATGCGTGCAATTTTTTAAGATGATATATATTATGGTGAGAGCTACACAAAAAAGACAAAATCGCGTTTTGAAACTGATGAACAGTACAAACGCTGTTCACTATTAGAAATTCAGGATTTTGTCTTTTTTGTGTAGCTCTCATCATAACCTATTTCACCGTCAGGTTTTATACACATGTAGAATACATCCATATGAATGTGTAGAATTTTTTTCAGATTTTTTTGAAACTCCAAAATGTGATTATCGAATTTTTTAAAATAACCACCTCCATGGAGGTCACCCGCCAAAAGTCTGCTCTCATCTGCCTACTGCGAGCATGGCTCCCTTGCATGGGCCAGGACTAGGCTCTTTTTCATTTCTTCCGTTATTGGTTTTTGTTTTCTTTTTTCTTTTATTATTATTATTATTATTTCTTTATTCTAACAGGTAAAATATACAATTTTATATTTCACTTAAAGGGTAAAATACACTATTTATGAGGTACTTGAACATTTTTTTAAAACATGTGCACATTTTTCGCTTGATGCAACATGTACTTTGGGCATGGTAAAACATGTACGCTCTCGTGCAGTTTGTACTCCCGTGATTAGTGAAGAAAAAACCCGTAAAGAAGAATGGAAAGAATAGGAAAATCTATTTTTTCTTTTGTTGAAAAAGAACAGAGAAAAAGATGAGGAAACCACCTTGCACCAGGAGCGACAGGTGTTGGTCGCTCCTCTCTCACTGGTGTCCCCTTCCTACACCCATGAGAACCACAAATTAGTTGTCCGGCGATACATAATACTATACGGTCCCTCACACATTGTTGTGGAAATTGATTGCAATATATTCTAATAAGATTTGATTGTATGTAACATGAATGTTTGTATTACTAATATGAGAATTGAAACTAATAATCCATATGATTTGTTATACTTGATTACTATCACATAGAGAAAATTTGTTTCATTCATGGTTGCATGTTGAGGTAGGTCTTTTTCTTACTTATGATTGATTTGAGTGAAATAAGTTATGAAATCACCTACTTTGTTGAATAGGATTTTGTGTCAACCATCTGACTGAGGCCAGCTTAAGCTTTCCTTTTTAGAGAAAACACACCCAAGTGACATCTAGATATGATAATTGTCAAGTCAAAAATAGCTATTCTTAAAATAGAAGGACAAGTCCATAAAAAACGACTGGTAAAAACTAAAATTATATTGAAAATCACACGGACCATCTTCTTCCTTTGATAGTATGCCGCTCGACCAGATATTGAAATTTGCATTAAACAACAAAGAAAAGGGACACAACGAGCGCCCTCACTACACTACCTTTGAAGACCACAATAGCCACTCGCCATTTGAAATGAGATTCTAGAAATCAGTAAAGGAACATTGATTAGGGAATCACCCCGCGCAACACTTAGATTTCTTCACCACTAGTCGAGAAGGTTGGAGAATCCGGACCATATCGCCGAACAAATCGAAAGAAGATATCGAAGTCCCACCTAAAGACCCAACCAACTGTTCTCCTTGATTGAGACACCATTTGCCAAAATGCCAAGAGAGCCAACTGATCTGACAACACCTACCCTCATAGGCCCTTCGTCAACGTCGTATCGATTCCAATGTGTCCTCGCCACCAGGAAACAAGAACCTACTAAGAAATGCGAAAAAGACAGGTCTCCACTCCTCTCTTCGCTGATGAGGTCGCTGAACGACAGAGAGATGAAGGGCCAAGGCAGCAACGTGGATGATGCTTCGGGCAGCGGCTAGGGTTGGAAGGGGAGAATATTCATGATCTGAACTTTCTTGAATACAAAAAAGAGAACGAGAACTATATCCCGCTTATAGCGAGATGGTAGGATCTCTTGCGTCAAACATTTTTACTCTCCCGTCATTTGTGACTCGGCCCAATTCGGTGTTTTTTTCATTCGTTGGCTCTCTCGCTCGATCCTACAGTTCGCTGGTTTGGTATTTTTTTTTTCTTCTCTTTTTTCATTTTCTTTTGTTTTCTTTCCGTTTTCTTTGTTTCCTTGCGGTTTTGTTTGTTTTTCTACGGTAATCCAATTCGGTGTCCAGGTGCAGATGCTCCCGCTCAGAAAAAAATTGAAAACAAATACTAGAAAATTTCAAAAAATTTCAATTTTTTTATGTGGTAGATAATTTGATACGTGAGGTCCGCTCCAAATTTTAACTCATTTGGATATTTGAGCAGATCTCGGCAAAAAAGACAAAACGAATCAAAACATCGCATGAATAGTAAACTTTTTTACAGACCCTGAATTTGTCTTTTTTCCCAAGAGCTGCTCAGATATCCAAATGAGTTGAAATTTGGAGCGAACCTCACGCATCAAATTATCTACCACAAAAAAAATGGATTTTTTGAATTTTTCTAGTATTTGTTTTGATTTTTTTTTCTGAACGGGGGTGCAGATGAGCCCGGGAGCAGAAACTCCGCTTCCGTTTTTCTATTTCTACTTTGTTTTTCACCCGTTGTCGTTGTTTCTTTCATGGTTTCTACTCTTTTTTTTTCTAAGTTTCTGTTGTTTCTTGCTCCGCTTTCACTATTTTTTTGCTTTTCTTTCTTTCTTTGTTTTGTTGTTTACCTTTGTTTCTTTCTCAGGTTTCATTTTTTACATTTCTTTGGTTTTCATTTTCTTTTTTGGTCTTTTTTACTTTTATTTTTGTTGGATGTCTTCATTTTTCCTTTCCTTCGTTCTTCATTTTCATAGGTTTCCTTTTTGGTCAACACATGTCTATTTTTTCATTACACAATATACATTTTTAGTGTACATGTGAAATATATTTTTTGATACAAATTGAACATTTCCCAAATACACGAAGTTTATTTTCTTTCTAATATATTTTTTTTAACACATTTCTTGAATAAGTGCTCACCATATTTTTAAATAAACGTTCAACTTTTTTCATATACACATCTAAATTTTTCCAAATACATGATTATTTTTTTATGTCTTCTTTTTTCATACATATTGTACATGTTTTTGTATACAACAGGAACATTTTTTATATACACAGCCAACATTTTCTAATTACATGATTAACACTTTTGAAAAACATATTTATTTGATATCTAATTTTCTTACACATTTTACAATTTTTTATACATGAAGAACATTTTTTATATATGCATGTAAATTTCCAAGTAAATGATTTTTAAAAGATATTTTTAATGCCTACTTTATTTCATACACGTTGTATGTTTTTCGTATACATCTGAAACATTTCTACGCACATTTAACATTTTTTCAAATACATGATTAACAATTTTCAAATGTATGTGTTAAACATTTAAAATGTCACATCCTTTTTTTAAATGTTATCAACCTTTGTAAAATACGCACCAAGATTTTTTTGACACTGCGTTAACATTTTTTTTCCAAATTCAAGACCTTTGAGAAAATTCCAGTAAGTTTAAGTTTTGGAATGTCTGTATTTAGAATATTTTTCAAAAATATAAATACAAAAAATAGGCATCTACTATATTTGTCCTTGACGCGACACTGCCTTCCACCTTGCACTAAGCGAGGCATAGGCACGCCCAAAAAAGAGTTAGAGACTGCCTATCTCCTTTCTACGGAATGTATGGGCTGTTTGTTATCCTGGACTTGGAGCCTTTCTTTTGGTCCACTAGGACTAGAGCCCACATCTTCGATGACCCACAACTTATATGGATTGTTTTCCAAAAGTCAACGATCAACTGTCAAGAGGTCAACTAGTTGACCAACGAGATTTATTTGGGAACAAAAACCAGCGATGCGCGCGACAACTTCGCGTTTGCTGGGTCGGCCTGCTACGCGTCGCGTTCGAGCGCCAGCAGCTATAATTGACTCTTTTCTGCAGATCTCCACAAGATAACCCTTCTCCCCGGAGCGATAACACATAACATTTTCTCATGCTTGGGCGGTGAGGAGGACGAGGCCTTGAGAAGCTTTTCTCGTGTTTAAATGGAGGTCTTCTGCAAATGAATTTTTGTGTAGGAATTATGTAATGTGCCTGTATATATTGATTGAAAGCCCATTATTGACTAGTGGCAAAAGAAGAAGAAAATCAACTTGGCGCATGGACGACGTACAGTGGACAGGGCAAACAGCCAACGCAACCATTGCCGGCATGCTTTCCATTGCTATCGTCAATTGCCTGCCTGCCAGGGCGAGACGAGGAGATTCCGAAATGGTCACGGTCCGCTCGAAGGATGGGCACATGCAGACGTGGATGCATCAACTTGCACATCGATGTCGATCAAGTGCAATCGTATGGAGATGGAGATATATATCTCTGACTCGATCGATGAATCAACCTGCCCGTCACATACAAACAACTTTCTACTTTGCCGGATCAACCTGCGGTGCACGGAATTTGCAAGAGCCCCCAAATTTCATTTTGTGTGGCCCACGCGGCACGCGGGCGCGTGGATGGAACGGTATATGTATGCCTGACGCGAATGTGACGACACAGCGAGCAAGGAAAACCTTCTGTCTAGCGCCCGAGCTTAACTAGAGCGTACAGCACACGCTCAGTGCAGTGTACCATGCATGAATATGATGCTCTTTTTCTCTCGAACACCATCAATATGATGTTGGCAGCGACTTGACGCGACTGTGATTAGGCTAAATCAGTCGTTCCATCAGTAATTGCCTGACTGCCTTACCGGGGCGATTGACCATGACACATGCCCAAAAATCAAGAGAAAACAAAGCAGTCCAGTTAGAAAAGATCGATCGGATCCGTGTCGAATGGCCCCGTGCCCGTGCGTGGCTGCGGCGGCGAGAGCAACCACGTCCATATAAATGTAACCGCTAGTTGGCCATGGATCCAACCTTGCTCTACTACATCTACATGCACCTCTGCCCGCCGTTTCAGTTCCATTCTGTTACGGAGCAACGAACTGTCAGTCCTCCGAGCAACGAGATCAGCAGCTAGCCAGCCAAGAACCATGAAGGCGGGGACATCACCGCCGGCCAGCAGGGCGGCGGGCATGAGGACGCTGGTGATGCACGTGCTGGCGGTGGCGGCCACGGCGCTGGTGCTGCTCTGGTGCATCGGCTTCCGCGGCGGCCTCGCCTTCCGCTCCAGCGACAAGCAGCGCATCTTCAACGTCCACCCGCCGCTCATGCTCATCGGCCTCGTCGTCATCGCCGGGGAGGCCATCCTCGCCTACCGCACCTTCCCGGCCTCCGTCAGCCGGGACGCCAGGAAGAAGGCGCACCTGGCGCTGCACGCCGCGGGGCTCGCCGTCGGCCTCGTCGGCATCTACGCGGTCTTCAAGTTCCACGCCGAGGCCGCCATCCCCAACCTCTACTCGCTGCACGCCTGGGTCGGCATCGCCACCATCACGCTCTACGCGCTCCAGTGGCTCGCCGGCTTCCTCGCCTTCTTTTTCCCCGGCGCCGCGCCAGAGACCAGGCGGTCCGCGGTGCCGTGGCACGCCGTGCTGGGGCTCCTCGTCTTCGCGCTTGCCGTGGGCAACGCGCAGCTCGGCTTCCTCGAGAAGCTCACCTTCCTGCAGTCCCCGCCCGCGCGCCTCGTCGGCAAGTACGGCGCCGAGGCGCTGCTCGTCAACTTCACCGCCGTCATCGTGCTCCTCCTCGGCATCGCCGTCGTGATCGCCACCGTCAACGCCGACCCCACCAGATACACCGCCATGTGATCCATCGACCGATCGAGGTTATTTGTGATTATCACAACGCTATGCTATGCACCTGCTTATCGATCGATCCTCCGTATACGTGTTAGTGCTCCTGTACAAACTTTAAATTAAACAGTCAATATGTGTTGTGTTTCACATGGATATACATATTTGGAGCATACAGATATTTTCGAAAAGGAGAGCAAGCCCCGGCCTCTGCATTGTGCCCTCACGCCTCGCTATCTAGAGCCGGGGTCACCGTCGATCCGCCCGCACTGGTGTATAAGAGCAAACACCCCAGAGCCAAAGCGTACACCACCTGCACACGCTTCAGAAGCCAACACCACCATCGTACCGCAGACCCATCTTTAGGAAAAAGATCCGCATCATCCTTGCCAGGCCGGTCAGCTGTCAACACCGCCACAGTGCCAAACAACACCACCACCCTGCACTCGTCCATCAAGACGCATCCGCCCCGAGACTCCATTGCACCATTCCGCTGAGACCCACTGGCGTCGACACAGTACATACGACGCCGCACCACCTCTGGACCCCTCCAGCCAACACTTGCAACAAGAACGAGGCCCCCCAAGAGGGGGTGTGACGCCAGACGCTACCATCATCCGATCCGGGAGAATCAGATCCAGGTTTCCCCTGGAGCAAACGACCCTTCTCGGCGAGTCCATGCGGTGATCCAAAGCCGCTACGCCTTCGCGATCTCTCCGGCAGATATGAGCTCCAAAATAGTGCCTCCAAAGAGGTAGACGAAGCCACATGCTGCCACCGTCTAGTCCGGCAAGCCAAACTTGAGGTTTCCCTCGGAACTCGATGGGACCGCCACCATGACGATGCCCTCCAAGGAGGTTAGCGGCGTCCGTAGACGTCGTCACACAATTTGCGCCAGCAGATGCGGGCAAAGAATTTGTCCTCCGTGATAATCCCTTGAACCAGGAGAGCGGGAGGCAGAAGCGCTCATCAGAGACGTCCACCAACAAAAAAGGAATAGACGCGTCAGGTGAAACAAATCCGGGCACATGGCCCGAACCCGTCCAACCCGACCTGAAAAGAGGAGCCTTCGCCGGTGGGGAGAGGATCCGGGCACGCCAGCCCTGGATCCGTCGCCACCGCCTGCGGCCCGTCACCGCGCGCTGGAGAACCAACACGCCATGATGCCCGGCTTGCGCCACTCCCTAGCCGAAGACACCGGCACTCGCCGCCTCCGCCAACCAGGCTTCACCTGGCCACACCCTTTGGTGGCGGCGAGGGAGGAGGAAGGAGGGGAGTGAACCGGCAGCGGTCAGAGTTCGTCGCCCCGGTGCGGCTAGAGGAGCCGCACGGGAGTGATCCCTTTTTTTGGAGGATACAGATAATTTCTTTCATGATATGAGTTGATGTAATCCACAAACCCCTATGTGTTTCATTCCATATATTTTTAGATCAACACAAGGAACCTCTTTGCTTCCATTTCTGACTAGAGAGGCAGGTGACATCTTCATTACTATATGCCGGAGTACCTGCCTTCTGCGAGCCTCTGTGGTTGAGAATACCCGCTCCGCGTTGTCGGTTGCACGCTAGCCTCACGCGACTGGCTCCCTTCGGCTTTGTGGTTCGTTCAATCTGTGCGGGCGCCTCGCACCCAGACGACTTGCCTCGGGGGCCCATGATGGTGGGCCGCAGGCGTGACCGGGCCACCTCTCTGTGTGGGTTTTTCTTTGGGCCCATGTGCATTGTTTCGCACGCTGCCCCACGCGCGATGGTTGAGTGGGTCTGACTGTCAGCTCGCCCCCTGTCGGACTGCGTTGCTCGGACAAGACCGAGACGCCCACGCGCACCCGGCTGGCGCGCTTCGCATCGTCTGATCTTCGCGGTTGCCCCACACTTGGCTGGTTTTCCTCAGGGGTCCAAGACATGTGGGTCGTGGGCGCAACTGGGGCCACCTCTCTATGGCGGGCTTCGTCGCGCCAACATGTTGCCCCGCGCGTGAAGGGAAAGGCATGGTCCGTTTGGCATCATCCTTCGCCGCGTGTCGGGCTGCTTCACTCGGGTGAGACCGGGAAGCCCACGCGCCAGCCTCGTCATGCACTTCTTGTCGGGCTGGTTCGTTCGGCCCAGCCGGGTACGCGCGTAGACCTGTTCATTATGGTGTTCATTATGGTATCTTTTATGTGGACCTGTTATCTTATCGGTACTTTATCAAGGTTGCCTTTAACGTGGTCCTTTCCAGGCTCATATATATCGGCACTAGGTTTTGGGCTTTCATTGTCTTCACCTGGTCCTCTCTAGGGAGTTATAAATTCCTTTAAGTTACCACTTGGTCCTTCCCTGTGGGAATTGGCCAGGTGCTTGTAGCCTACTGTGGATGATCTTTCCTAACTTGATTTTATCAATGGTCAAGCAATCTTTGAAAGTGTTAAACTAGAACATAAGAGGTTTGAATTCACCTGATAAGTGGTTACACATCCAGAACAAGATTTTTGAAATTGGTTGTTCCATTTTCTTCTTTCAGGAAACAAAGAAAGAGTCCATTGACATCAATTTTATCAGGAAATTATGTCCCCCCATGTTTGATTCCTTTGCTTTCACTCCATCCATTGGTAGATCTAGAGGTATTTTGGTCGTATGGACCTCTGCTCACTTAAAGGAGACTAATTTTTCAACATAATTTTGATGTCTTTGTGGGTCTCCAATCTATTAACTGTGGAAGTTGTTGGACCCTTACTAATATTTATGCTCCATGTCAAGAGGATAAGAAACTTGAATTCTTGGATTGGTTAGATGGGGTTCAGATCCGAGAGGATGTTGAATGGTTGTTGGTTGGTGATTTCAATCTTATTAGGAATCCTGATGACAAAAGTAAACCTGGTGGGAAAATCTCTGAAATGCTATAATTCAACGTTGTAATCAGTCATTTGGGTTTGGTTGACATCTGATTACTTCCTTTAGTGGTCTGGAAATGGAGTAGAAATGATTCTCGCTTTTTTCCCCAGAGGTTACCCTAAGTTATCGAACCCACAGAAGACGGTGCCCTTTAAGTTAGGGTCTCAAACAAGCTTTTGCTAGAGAATTAAATTCCAGCTTTTGACCGGATCGTAAATCAAGCTGACACTGAAAACACTTATAATAAAAATAGGCATGGGTATGAGGACTTATGCTTATAAGTTATAACCATATATTTGTGTCGTGACCATCATGATCTTAGGCCCTATTTGTTTGGACTTTTGCTTCTACTTTTGCAGCTTTTCCACTTTGGCCAAAAAGCCAAAAAAGCTCCTAAACAGGTGCTTTTTTGCTTCGGCTTTTGGCTTATACCATCATATAACAATATTGATTCATAAGCCAAAAGCCAAAGCAAAAAAAACCCTATTTAGGATCTTTTGTGTTTTTTTTGCCAAAGTAGAAAAGTTGCAAAACCAGAAGCAAAAGTCCAGACAAACAGGGCATTGATTTGTTCCCTGGAAGCCATCCATCAAGATGTGCTTGCTATGTATCAAAGTGGGGGATGTGTCCAAACGTCTTGATCGACACGCGTCCTGCATCAAGAGTCAGTTGTCCAACCGAAGGCCCTATCCGTCGTGCGGGGTTGCCCCGATAATTAAGAGTGCAATAATCAGACAAAAACATTGGGTGTTTAATGACGACACCTCTTGAATCCCCAAGGATAGGATCCGTGTTACCGTACTAAACCTTTCTGTCACTAGTGTTTAGAATAACACTTCACGGTCTCTCTGCCCTAAGCCTGTCCGTGACTCACTCTCCATGATCCTGGGTACCTGCAGGGATGGAGAACGTGAATGAGACAAGAGACAACTATGGAACAATTTTATGCTACACATACAAGGTGTTAATTCAAAGTACTTCCATCGATTCCTCCAACAAACGCATCGGGTTGCAAGGACCTTGCCTCAACCCATGACTTTACCGAAATACTCACACATGGAGATCAGATCATACAAAGAACTCATCGAAGAACACATCATGCAAATTGATTAATTGATAATATGTCTTACAATGGATGCCATGTGTGATACATGATTACAAGTATGAATAGATTGCTGAGAACTATGATGGTGGTGAAGGTGTGGCTATGGAGATGGGAAATGGTAGTGGCCAAGGTTGATGGAGATGGCTATGGTGAAGATGACGATGACTGGCTTGTTCTGTGATGCTCTGTTGCTCAATTGGCGTCGGGCCCTTTATAAAGGTTCTTTAGGTGGATCAGACGCCTCGGTTTCCACGCGGTACGACCGCCCATACGAGCGGGCGCGATCGTATGGAAGGCCATATTTTGCTCTTTTTCCTTTGGTGCGCCTCCCACTTGATCGCCTCTATCTCCACTTTACTCCTTTCCATGTATTCGCTTGATTTCGTCCATAAATAGCCCATTTCCCGTGGAAACAAAATAAAGACCGGATATTTGAAATCCTTTGCATTCACTAGTCATTAGTAGCAATATTGGAGCGAATATCTTGGTTTTAATGAAATATTTCAGCTTAAACTCAGGTTAGAGGAACGTAAAAATAACACTCATCAACATCCCCTTAAGAGTAGGAAATATACATGGAGTAATATGCAAGACAACCCTTTGTTGGAAAGGTTAGACTAGTTTTTCACATATGCTGCTTGGACTCTGTCATTTTTCAACACCATGGCATCCCCTTTGGCTATGACAACCTCAGATCATGTGACATGTATTATTCATATTCAGGATTATATGCCTATAAGTACAATTTTCAGATTTGAAAGTTGGTGGATTGACCATGGCAGTTTCCTACCCTTGGTTGAATCTGTTTGGAAGCCAAGCATTCACTATGCAGATGTAGCAAAGGGGATAAATGCCGAGATGAAGATTCTTAGGAAAAATCTCAAGACGTGGGCTAAAACTCTATCCAAACTAAAGGAAGATATTTCTTTTGTCAATGCTTTGATCTCCATGCTTGATGCATTAGAAAGTTCTAGAGATCTTTCTTCACTAGAGGCTGACTTAAGAAGGGACTTGACAACACACTTATATGATCTACTTCATCAATAAAAGGCTTATTGGCAACCGAGGGGTAAAATTAAATGTGTCACTTTAGGCAGTGAAAACTCTCAATTTTTTCATGCCTTGGCTACAATTCAGCATGACACGATTGTATTTCTCTCTAAGGGGGCAGATGGAGTGGAAGTGTTTGCACATGAGGTTAAGGTTGTGATCCTCCATGATGCTTCAAAGAAAGATTAGGTCAATCAGACCGTTTTGACATCCCACTCGAGCTGCTTGGTCTTATACAAGTACATCATGATTTATCTTTTTTAGAAACTCCTTTTCCAAAGATGAATTGATGATGTCATCAAGGACCTTCCTTCTCATAAAATTCCTGACCCAGATGCATTTAACACAAACTTTATCAAAAAATGGCAGCCCATTATTAAACATGGGTTTTATGATCTTTGTGACCAATTCCAAAGAGAGGTCTTTGTTTGCAGAGTATCAACAACTCTTTAATAACCCTCATTCCAAAGAAATATGGAGCTTTAGGGTTGAATGATTTTAGGCCCATTTCTCTGCTCAGCTGCACAATCAAGTTGTTGACTAAACTCCTAGCCGACAAATTGCAATCTATCATCCTGGACTTAGTTCATGTTAACCAGTACGGTTTCATTATAACAAGGACAATTCAAGATTGTATTGCATGGGCCTATGAATTCTTGTTTAAGTGCCATAAAATTCAGAAATCTATTGTTGCTCTGAAACTAGATTTCGAAAATGCTTTTGACATAATAGAGCATGTTATGATACTAGCAATTTTGCAACAAAAGGCTTTGGAATAAATGATGATCCTGGATCCAACAGATACTGGGCTCTGGTACTTCACCAGTTCTACTCAATGGAATTCCTGGAGTTCAATTCAAGTGCAGATGAGGAGTGAGGCAATGTGACACCCCAACTTAATCATGCACTAATCATACACGCAAATTGTTGGAAATATGCCCTAGAGGCAATAATAAAATAGTTATTATCATATTTCCCGTTCATGATAAATGTTTATTATTCATGCTAGAATTGTATTGATTGGAAACATAAATACATGTGTGAATACATAAACCACACAGTGTCCCTAGTGAGCCTCTACTAGACTAGCTCGTTGATCAAAGATGGTTATGGTTTTCTAACCATAGATATGAGTTGTCATTTGATAACGGATCACATCATTAGGAGAATGATGTGATGGACAAGACCCAATCATAAGCTTAGCATCAGATCGTTTAGTTTATTTGCTATAGCTTTCTTCATGTCAAGTATCTGTTCCTTAAACCATGAGATCGTGTAACTCCCTGACACCAGAGGAATACTTAGTGTGTATCCAAACGTCACTTCATAACTGGGTGATCATAAAGGTGCTCTACAAGTACCTCCGAAGGTATCTATTGGGTTGGCATGGATCAAGACTGGGATTTGTCACTCCGTATGATGGAGAGATATCTCTGGGCCCTCTCGGTAATACAACATCTTAAAGAGCTTGCAAGCAATGTGACTAATGAGTTAGTCATGGGATCTTGTATTACAGAACGAGTAAAGAGACTTGCCGGTAACGAGATTGAACTAAGTATGGAGATACCGACGATTGAATCTCGGGCAAGTAACATATCGCAGGATAAAGGGAATTGCATATGGGATTAACCAAATCCTTGACATCGTGGTTCAACCGATAAAAGATCTTCGTGGAATATGTAGGAATCAATATGGGCATCCAGGTCCCGCTATTGGTTATTGACCGGAGAGGTGTCTCGGTCATGACTACATGATTCCCGAACTCGCAGGGTCGCACGCTTAACATTCGTTGACGCTAGAGTAGTATTGGGATATTTGATGATTGGTAACTGAATGTTGTTCGGAGTCCCGGATGAGATCTCGGACGTCACGAGGAGTCTCGGAATGGTCGAGAGGTAAAGATTTATATATGGGAAGTCATATTTTGGGTTCCGAAAAAAGGTGCAGTTTTTTCGGTATTGTACCGTGAAGCTTCTAGAAGGTTCCGGAGGATTCCGGAGGGGTCCGGAAGTCCACAAGTGGGTCCAACATGACCCAAGGGTTGGCATGGGCTGAGTGGAGGCGCCTTGGCCTTATTAGGCTAGGCGCACCAAGTCCTCAAAAGCCCATGTGGCTAGGGAAAAAAAAAGGGGGAGTCCTAGTAGGAATAGGATTGGACTTGGAGTCCAAGTCCTCTCCCCTTTTGTTGCGCCCTAGGGCTTGGAGGGGCTGTTCCCAACACCCCTCCACTATATATAGAGGGGAGGGGCACCCCACGAGGACACACCAATCCCTTGGCGCCCCTCTCTCTCCCGTTACTCCGTAGTTCCTCCGTCCTTGTTCTAGTAGCGCTTGGCGAAGCCCTACTGAACTAGCTCCACCACCACCATCACCACCACGCCGTCATGCTGGTTGTGATCCCATCTACTTCTCCGCCTTCTCTTTCTAGATCAAGGAGGAGGAGACTTCATCGAGCCACACGTGTGCTAAACTCGGAGGTGTCGTCCGTTCGGTACTAGAACGGTTGGATAGTGATCGGATCGCAAAGAGTACAACTACATCAACCGCGTTATATACGCTTTCGCTTTTGTTCTACAAGGGTACATAGACACACTCTCCCCTCTCGTTGCTATGCTTCTCCTAGATAGATCTTGGGTGTTTGTAGGAAAATGTTTTATTTTCATGCTGCGTTCCCCTTCAGTGGCATCATGAGCTAGGTCTATGTGCGTAGATGTATATGCACGAGTAGAACACAAAGAGTTGTGGGCATTGATGCTCAAATTGCTTACCTCTCTTTTCTTATTTGGATTCGGCGGTATTGTGGGATGAAGCGGCTTGGACCAACCTTACATGTCCTCACACATGAGACCGGTTCCACCGACTAACATGCAACTTGTTTTGTATAAGGTGGCTAGCGGGTGTCTGTCTGTCCTACTTTAGTTGAATCTAATTTGACGAAGGCAGTCCTTATAGAAGGTTAAAAGGCAACTTGATTATTACCGTTGTGGCTTTGTGTAGGTAAGAATGGTTCTTGCTAGTTGCCCATAGCAGCCACGTAAAATTTGCAACAACAAAGTAGAGGACGTAACTTTTTTTTGCAGGGCATGTTGTCATGTGGTATGGCCAAAACATGATGTGATATATGTTGATGTATGAGATGATCATGTTTTGTAATAGGTTCACAACTTGCATGTCGATGAGTACAGCAGCCGACAGGAGCCATAGGGTTGTCTTTAATTTATTAATCGCCATGTAATTGCTTTACTTTATCGCTATGTGTTAGCAATAGTTGTAGAAGCAATAGTTGACAGAGATGACCAAGTGACGACACGATGATGGAGATCATGGTGTCATGCCGGTGACGATGGAGATCATGCCGGTGCTTTGGAGATGGAGATCAAAGGCACAAGATGATAATGGCCATATCATGTCACATATTGATTGCATGTGATGTTTATCCTTTTTATGCATCTTATTTTGCTTAGAACGACGGTAGCATTATAAGATGATCCCTTCACTTAATTTTGAGAAATTATGTTCTCCCTGAGTATGCATCATTGCAAAAGTTCGTCGTTTCGAAGCACCTCGTGATGATCGGGTGTGATAGACTACGTTTGCATACAACGGGTGTAAGCCAGTTTTACACAAGCAGAATACTTGGGTTAAACTTGACGAGCCTAGCATGTACAGACATGGCCTCGGAACACAGGAGACCGAAAGGTCGAACATGAGTCATATAGTAGATATGATCAACATGAAGATGTTCACCATTGATGACTACCCCATCTCACGTGATGATCGGACATGGGTTAGTTGATTTGGATCATGTGTCACTTAGACAACTTGAGGGATGTTGATTTAAGTGAGAGTTCATTAGTAATTTGATTAACTGAACTAAATTATCATGAACTTAGTCTTAATTGTCTTTGCAAAATTTGTGTTATAAATCAATGGCCCGTGCTATAGTTCCCCTGAATTTTAATGCGTT
Source organism: Thinopyrum elongatum (assembly GCA_011799875.1). Taxonomy (NCBI): domain Eukaryota; kingdom Viridiplantae; phylum Streptophyta; class Magnoliopsida; order Poales; family Poaceae; genus Thinopyrum; species Thinopyrum elongatum. The sequence continues at coordinate 458,191,881 of CM022303.1, forward strand.
TCTAGAGAAAGCTAAGTTGAAAGATGATGGAAGCAACTATGCAGACTGGGTCCGTAACTTGAGTATTATCCTCATTGCTGCACAGAAGGCTTATGTCCTTGATGCACCGCTAGGTGACGCACCCCCTCCAGCGTCGTCTATGGATGTTGTGAACATCTAGCAGGCACGTTCTGATGACTACTCGATAGTTCAGTGCGCCATGCTTTATGGCTTAGAACCGGGGCTCCAAAGATGTTTTGAGCACCATGGAGCATATGAGATGTTCCAGGAGCTGAAATTTGTATTTCAAGCTCATGCTCGGGTCGAGAGGTATGACATCTCCGACAAGTTCTTTAGCTGTAAAATAGAGGAGAACAGTTCTATTAGTGAGCATATACTCAGAATGTCTGGGTTGCACAACCGCTTGACTCGGTTGGGAGTTAATCTTCCAGATGACTTGGTTATTGATAGAATTCTCTAATCACTGCCACCAAGCTATAAGGGATTTGTGATGAACTATAATATGCAAGGGATGGAGAAAACACTTCCCGAGCTCTTCATGATGCTTAAGGCCGTGGTGGTAGAAATCAAGAAGGAGCATCAAGCGTTGATGGTTAAAAAGACCACTAGTTTCAAGAAAGGGAACTTCAAGAAGAACGGTAAAGCAGTTGCCGCTCCCGTGAAGAAACCCAAGGCTGGACCCAAACCTGAGACTGAGTGCTTCTACTGCAAGGGGAATGGTCACTGGAAGCGGAACTGTCCCAAGTACTTGGCAGATAAGAAGGCTGGCAACGTCAACGAAGGTATATTTGATATACATGTTAATGATGTGTACCTTACTAGTGCTCGTAGTAGCGCATGGGTATTTGATACTGGTTCGGTTGCTCATATTTGTAACTCGAAACAGGAGTTGCGGAATAAACGAAGACTGGATAAGGACGAGGTGACGATGCGCTTCGGAAATGGTTCCAAGGTTGATGTGATCGCCGTCGGCATGCTACCTCTACATCTACCTTCGGGATTAGTTTTAAACCTAAATAATTGTTATTTGGTGCCTGCGTTGAGCATGAACATTATATCTGGATCTTGTTTATTGCAAGACGGTTATTCATTTAAGTCAGAGAATAATGGTTATTCTATTTATATGGATAATATCTTTTATGGTCATGCACCCCTTGTGAATGGTTTATTCTTATTGAATCTTGATCGTAATGATACACATATTCATAATATTGATGCCAAAAGATGCAAAGTTAATGATGATAGTACCACATACTTATGGCACTGCAACTTAGGTTATATTGGTGTAAAGCGCATGAAGAAACTCCATGCTGATGGAATTTTGGAATCTCTTGATTATGAATCACTTGAGACATGTGAACCATGCCTTATGGGCAAGATGACTAAAATTCCGTTCTCCGGAACAATGGAGCGAGCTAGTGACTTATTGGAAATAGTACATACTGATGTATGCGGTCCGATGAGTGTTGAAGCATGCGGTGGATATTGTTATTTTCTTACCTTCACAGATGATTTGAGTAGATATGGGTATATTTACTTAATGAAACACAAGTCTGAAACATTTGAAAAGTTCAAGGAATTTTAGAGTGAAGTGGAAAATTATCGTAACAAGAAAATAAAGTTTCTACGATCTGATCGTGGAGGTTAATATTTGAGTTACGAGTTTGGTATGCATTTAAGACAACGTGGAATTGTTTCACAGCTCACGCCACCTGGAACACCACAGCGTAATGTGGTGTGTCCGAACGTCGTAATTGTACTCTATTGGATATGGTGCGTTCTATGATGTCTCTTACTGATTTGCCACTTTCATTTTGGGGTTATGCATTAGAGACAGCCGCATTCACTTTAAATAGGGCACCGTCTAAATCCGTTGAGACGACGCCGTATGAGTTGTGGTTTGGCAAGAAACCTAAGCTATCGTTTCTTAAAGTTTGGGGATGCAACGCTTATGTCAAGAGGCTTCAGCCTGATAAGCTCGAACCCAAAGCGGAGAAGTGCGTGTTCATAGGATACCCTAAAGAGACCATTGGGTATATCTTCTACAACAGATCCGAGGGCAAGATCTTTGTTGCCAAGAATGGGTCCTTTCTAGAGAAGGAGTTCTCTCGAAAGATGTGAGTGGGAGGAAAGTAGAACTTGATGAGGTAATTGTACCTTCTCTCGAATTGGAAAGTAGCACATCACAGAAAGCAGTTCCCGTGATGCCTACACCAACTGAAGAGGAAGCTAATGATGATGATCATGAAACTTCGGATCAAATTACTAATGAACTTCGTAGGTCGACCAGGGTATGTTCTGCACCAGAGTGGTACGGTAATCTAGTCCTGGAAGTCATGTTGTTAGACAACGGCAAACCTACGAACTATGAAGAAGCTATGATGAGCCCGGATTCCAACAAATGGCTTGAGGCCATGAAATCCGAGATAGGATCCATGTATGAGACAAAGTACGGACTTTGGTGGACTTGCCCTATGATCGGCAAGCCATTGAGAATAAATGGATCTTTAAGAAGAAGACAGACGCTGATGGTAATGTCACCATCTATAAAGCTCGACTTGTCGCAAAAGGTTTCCGACAAGTTCAAGGGGTTGACTACGATGAGACTTTCTCACCCGTAGCGATGCTTAAGTCTGTTAGAATTATGTTAGCTATTGCCGCATTTTATGATTATGAGATCTGGCAAATGGACGTCACAACGGCATTCCTTAACGGGTTTCTTAAGGAAGAGTTGTATATGATGCAACCAGAAGGTTTTGTCGATCCTAAGGATGCTAACAAAGTATGCAAGCTCTAGCGATCCATCTATAAACTGGTGCAAGCATCTCGGAGTTGGAATATACGCTTTGATGAGGTGATCAAAGCTTTTGGGTTTATACGAAGTTTATGAAGAAACTTGTATTTACAAGAAAGTGAGTGGGAGCTATATAGCATTTCTGATAGTATATGTTGATGACATATTGTTGATTGGAAATGATGTAGAATTTCTGAAAAGCATAAAGGGTTGTTTGAAAGGAATTTTTCAAAGGAAGACCTGGGTATAGTTGCTTACATATTGGGCATGAAGATCTATAGAGATAGATCAAGACACCGGATAAGACTTTCACAGAGCACATACCTTGACAAGGATTTTGAAGGAGTTCAAAATGGACCAGTCAAAGAAGGAGTTCTTTCCTATATTGTAAGGTGTGAAGTTGAGTAAGACTCAAAGCTCGACCACGGCAGAAGAAAGAGAAAGGATGAAGGTCATCCCCTATGTCTGAGCCATAGGCTCTATAATGTATGCCATGCTATGTACCAGACCTGATGTGTGCCTTGCCATAAGTCTGGCAAGGGGGTACAAGAGTGATCCAGGAGTGGATCACTGGACAGCGGTCAAAAATATCCTTAAGTACCTAAAGAGGACTACGGAAATGTTTCTCGGTTATGGAGGTGATAAAGAGTTCGTTGTAAAGGGTTACGTCGATACAAGCTTTGACACCGATCTGGATGACTCCGAGTCACAAACCGGACACGTATAGTGGAGCAGTCATTTGGAATAGTTCCAAGTGGAGCGTGGTAGCATCATCTATAGTATGACATAGAGATTTGCGAAGTACACACGGATCTGAATGTTGCAGACCCGTTGACTAAAACCTCTCTCACAAGCAAAACATGATCAAACCCCAGAACTGATTGGGTGTTAATCACATGGAGATGTGAAATAGATTACTGACTCTAGTGCAAGTGGGAGACTGTTGAAAATATGCCCTAGAGGCAATAATAAATTGGTTATTATCATATTTCCCGTTCATGATAACTGTTTATTATTCATGCTAGAATTGTATTGATTGGAAACTTAAATACATGTGTGAATACATAAACCACACAGTGTCCCTAGTGAGCCTCTACTAGACTAGCTCGTTGATCAAAGATGGTTATGGTTTCCTAACCATAGACATGAGTTGTCATTTGATAACGGATCACATCATTAGGAGAATGATGTGATGGACAAGACCCAACCATAAGCATAGCATCAGATCCTTTAGTTTATTTGCTATAGCTTTCTTCATGTCAAGTATCTGTTCCTGAAACCATGAGATCGTGTAACTTCCTGACACCGGAGGAATACTTAGTGTGTATCCAAACGTCACTTCGTAACTGGGTGATCATAAAGGTGCTCTACAAGTGTCTCCGAAGGTATCTGTTGGGTTGGCATGGATCAAGACTGGGATTTGTCACTCCATATGACGGAGAGATATCTCTGGGCCCTCTCGGTAATATAACATCTTAAAGAGCTTGCAAGCAATGTGACTAATGAGTTAGTCATGGGATCTTGTATTACGGAACGAGTAAAGGGACTTGCCGGTAATGAGATTGAACTAAGTATGGAGATACCGACGATCGAATCTCGGGCAAGTAACATATCGCTGGACAAAGGGAACTGCATACGGGATTAACCGAATCCTTGACATCATGGTTCAACCGATAAAAGATCTTCGTGGAATATGTAGGAATCAATATGGGCATCCAGGTCCCGCTATTGGTTATTGACCGGAGAGGTGTCTCGGTCATGACTACATGATTCCCGAACCCGCAGGGTCGCACGCTTAACGTTCGTTGACGCTAGAGTAGTATTGAGATATTTGATGATTGGTAACTGAATGTTGTTCGGAGTCCCGGATGAGATCCCGGACGTCATGAGGAGTCTCGGAATGGTCGAGAGGTAAAGATTTATATATGGGAAGTCATATTTTGGGTTCCGGAAAATGGTGCCTTTTTTTGGTATTGTACCGTGAAGCTTCTAGAAGGTTCCAGAGGATTCCAGAGGGGTCCGGAAGTCCACAAGTGGGTCCACCATGATCCAAGGGCTAGCACGGGCTGAGGGGAGGCGCCCTGGCTTTATTGGGCGAGGCGCACCAAGTCCTCAAAAGCCCATGTGGCTAGGGAAGGGGAAAAATGGGGGAGTCCTAGTAGGAATAGGATTGGACTTGAAGTCCAAGTCCTCTCCCCCTTGGCTACGCCCTAGGGCTTGGAGGGGCTGTTCCCCATGCCCCTCCACCTATATATAGAGGGGAGGGGCACCCCAAGAGGACACACCAAGCCCTTGGTCCCCTCTCTCTCTCTCTCGTAGCTCCGTAGTTCCTCTGTCCTCGTTCTAGTAGCGCTTGGCAAAGCCCTGCTGAACTAGCTCCATCACCACCATCACCACCACGCCGTCATGCTAGTTGTGATCCCATCTACTTCTCCGCCTTCTCTTGCTGGACCAAGGAGAAGGAGACGTCATCGAGCCGCATGTGTGCTAAACTCGGAGGTGTCGTCCGTTCGGCACTAGATCGGTTGGTTCATGATCGGATCACGAAGAGTACAACTACATTAACCGCGTTATATACGCTTCTGCTTTCGGTCTATGAGGGTACGTAGACACACTCTCCCCTCTCGTTGCTATGCTTCTCCTAGATAGATCTTGGGTGTTCGTAGGAATTTTTTTGATTTTCATGCTTCGTTCCCCTTCGAGCAATGTCTTGTTTCATCTTAGACCACCAGTATTTCTGACGAATGTGTAGATACATCTTGGTACTTCTCGGATGAATAGAGAGAGGTGTGTCATGTGCTTATTTCATCACTTTCTCTGTCATAAGTTCAAATCGGGGCACCACAAGGCGATCTCTGAAATACAAGGTTCCATCTTCAGCAAGCGAGAAATCTCTGGCTTTCTCTAAAGCAAGGTCCCGTTTCATCTGATCAAGTTTAGCATCTTTTGCTTGCGCAGACTTAATAGCTTTCTGAAGAGTGGGTTCCAGGACAAGGTTATTAAGAGAACCCTGTGGAACAAGGTGAAGGTTCAACTTGCGAAGTTCTTCATGAAGGAGGGGTTGAGCTTTCTCAACCATGTGGTTATTGCAATAAGACTTGTGACTCAGGGCATCGGCCATGACATTAGCCTTGCCAGAGGTATAAGAAATACGGCAGTCATAATCTATAATTGCTTGCATCCATCGCTGCTGACGGAGATTCAGATCTGGCTAAGTAAACAGATACTTCAGACTTTGATGATCGGTGAAGATTTCGCAACAGTTACCGACGAGGTAGTGTCGCCACAACTTCAGTGCATAAATAACTACAGCAAGTTCGAGGTCATGAACTGGGTAGTTTTCTTCATGAGGATGCAACTATCGGGATGCATAAGCAATCACCTTGCGCTCTTGCATTAGGACACAGCCTAATCCTTGACGAGATGCGTCTCAATAAATGACAAAGTCCTTGCGAGAATCTGGAGGAGCAAGCACTGGGGCAGAAGTCAGCTTGTCCTCGAGTGCCTGGAAACTTTCCTGACATTTTTCTGTCCAATCGAACTTAACGCCCTTGTGAAGCAGATTAGTCAATGGCTTGGCAATCTTGGAGAAGTTCTCGACAAAATGGCGGTAATAGCTGGCGAGTCCGAGAAAACTTTTGACTTGTTTGACATTCTTCGGGGGAGTCCAATCAAGAATAGCCTAAACTCATTCTGGGTTGACAGCAATACCATCCTTGGATATCACATGACCAAGGTAGGTTACTTCGGGTAACCAGAATTCACACTTGGAATATTTGGCATATAGCTGATGCTCTCGAAGCTTTTCTAGTACAAGACGAAGATGTTCAGCATGTTCTTCTTTATTCTTGGAATACACAAGGATATCATCCAGATAAACCATGATGAACTTGTCAAGGTATTCCATGAAGATATAGTTCATCGGACGGGAGAACGTAGTTGGGGCATTGGTTAAGCCGAAAGACATAACGGTGTACTCGTATGAACCATAGCGAGTAACGTATGCGGTCTTTGGGATATCCTCTTCACGAACCCGGATATGGTGGTAACCCAGCCTCAAGTCGAGTTTAGAGAAAACGGATGAACCGGCAAGTTGATCATACAGATCGTTGATCCGAGGAAGAGGATACTTGTTCGAAATTGTTGCTTGGTTGATAGGTCAGTAGTCTTGGACCAAACGATTTGTATCATCCTTCTTCTTGACAAAGAGAGAAGGTGCTCCCCAAGCAGAGGAACTTGGACGAATGAAACCCTTGTGAAGTGAATTGTTGATTTCCTCCTTAAGTTCAAGGAGTTCATGCGGCGGCATCTTGTAGGGTCGCTTGGCAATAGGAGTGGTGTCTGGTTTCAAGTCGATGACAAACTCGTCAGCTCTAACAGGGGTATTCCTGGGAGTTCTTCTGGGAAGACATCTTGGAATTCGCAAATGACTGGAACATTTTCAATCCCCTCAAGAGGTGATGCGTTCAACGCATTCAAGGAATAAACCCGTGCTTCAGCATTTTGAACAAGACGAGCATTGTAGCTTACTATCTCATTCGAAGGATGTAGGAGATGGATGGTGAAAGGACATGCGGTGCCCCCATGTGTGGTTTTGGTAATTGATGACATTCTCTATGGACTAATGGTTGCATTGAGTTATATTTGAAGGTGTACATCCTTCTTTGTAGATATATATCATCATGATTTTCATCTACCTAGAACCTTATACACTTGAGAGAAATTACATCTCTAGATGATATCCTTTCTTTCACGTCCACCTTGTCTTTCTTATGTTATTTCTTTGGTGGCTCCGTGAAAGCTTTTGCCTTGAGTGCGGGTCTTATCTCGTTGCATCTTGATGCACTCTTGTGCCATGAAGATCATTTTCCTCATGCTTGTCTTGACGAGGCTTTGCCATCTAATTGGTATCCCTCATCTTGATGAGGCTTTCATTTTCTTTCTTCACCATGGGTTGTCACAAGCTTGGTTGTTATTTCGTTTTTTAGTGAGCTTGTGAATCCATTTTCTTATTGTGTATGTGTGTGGGAAGGACATGTCGTGCACCGTGTATCTCTTTTTTAAGACTATGTTGATGCTTGATACTCATCCTTATATTAGTCTTATCAAGTGCTTTGCCATGACTCACACACATCTTTTTTTGGTTGAGCATATTCTTAAAGTTGCCTCTTTTACATATGGCTCAACCATGTGCTTGTTGCAAGTGATATGCCTTGTTTATTATCTATGCTCACTTGCACTTGTTGTGAGTTTCTATTGATTTTGGGGGAGTGATGATCCTATTTTGTGCCCGTTGTATTCAAATACAAATATTCTATTTGTGCACAAATCATGGGGAGCTTCTCTAGTTTTCATAGAACACTCCTTTGCTCACATCATAATATTTTTTATTCATGTGGCTCGTAGGATCATTGGTCTAGTTGGTTCAAGTGGTATCTTTTGATTGCTTGTTTCAATTGGTATCTTTTGATTGCTTGTTTCTCTCGTTGGTATGTCTTTGTGGCATATCATCCTTTAGCAATCTTGGGATCCTCAATATAGTTTGTCTTCCTCCAAGTATTTATCTTTGGATATGTGTATTGCATTCCACTCTTTTTGAGAAATACACAATTTATGGAGGAACACATTTTATATTGGCCTTCTAAGTTTTTCGCCCATTTTGGCAATCGATGCCAATGGGGGAGAAGTTTCAGAGAGTTTTGTGGAGAAGTTTAGAGAGTTATTTCTTCTTTGCTTTGGTTTTGTTCCTAAGCATTTGCATCTCATACGCATGCATTATTGGTTGTTGCATTGCATGGTGATGCATAATTCCTTATATAAATTCTCTTGAAAGTGATTGTCATGAATTACCAAAATGGGGGAGATTGAAAGGACATGCGGTGCCCCCATGTGTGGTTTTGGTAATTGATGACATTCTCTACAGACTAATGGTTGCATTGAGTTATATTTGAAGGATTTGTCCATAGACATTTCTTGAAGTCAATGTGGTGGTTTCAAGGAGTTTATGAGTTGACCAAGGTGCTATTAAGGAATTATCCAAAGATTGGTCATGTGAGTGTTGAGTTTATTGCAAGCATGTCTTGAAGAAGAAGATTGTGTGATCATTCATGTTTACCTTCAAGACATTATCCGCTTGAAGAGAGTTGGAAAGATTCAAGGTTGATCAAGACTAAGTCAAGAGAGAATCAAGTTGATCAACTCACAAAGCGTAGAAGATGTACCGAGAGGGATCAAGTGATCCCATGGTATGGTAAGCATTGTCCATTATGCTTTGTGTACTAACCCATGGTCTACGTGAGAGTTCTATGTGGGGTTAGGTATGTTTCCATGGGCTTGCGTCAAGAGGAAGATATCATACAACCCATGGAGAGGATGACATCAAGTGGCGATCGTCATCAAGATTGTCGTGTGCAAGTTCAAGTGGAGCATCACGAAGAGATCAAGAGCTTGAAGCTTGCCGTCCATTGTGGTGACAATGGACTTGATGTGCGGAAGAGTGGCTCACCCATAGAGGATTATGGGGGAGCAATCAACTAGTCTTCATCGACCCAACGCAATCAAGAAAGGTGGTCCATCTTGAGGAGGACAAGATCGTCATCATCTAGCTCAAGTGGATTATGCGTAAGGCAAATGTTTGCCCTTGATAGGTTTTCTATTTTACCGGTCTCATGGTGGTAGTTGGGAGACCGGGTTATAGGATCGATTGCCGTACTATCAAGGGGGGCTCTCAAGTTACTAGCTTGATCATATCGTTCGTAGAGAGCTCAAACCATTGCATCCTTGCATCATCTTTCTTGGTTCTTGTTTGGTATTTCTCTTGGTGAGTTTTAGAGCTTATGGTCATCTTCATGACAAGCTCGGGTTCATCGAAAACGAAGTTCACATGCATCTTCTCTGATGTTTTCGATGTTGGAGGTTATGTCGGTTCTTCTGTGTTGGAGGTTTCTCTCCTCTATATCTTGGCATACCTACCCTGCCTCTTCTTACTATAACAAGCTTGAGTTTGCTCAATTCGAAGCTCATCTGCAGAAGTTGTGGCAGTTCTGGTTTTCCTGGAGCATCTGTTTTGCTTGGAAGTGGCATAAGGGAGGCGCCAGCGGTAGTACCACGGCCCCGGAGCGGCAGTACCGCTGAAAGCCATAAGCGGTAGTACCGCTGTTTCACAGCGGTAGTACCGCCCAAGGCCACAAGCAGTAGTACGGCTCTGGTTCCGCGCTAGTACCGCCTCGACTCGAGACCTGCGTGTCTCGTGTCGGGTTCAGCGGCAGTAGCAGCGGCAGTAGGAGCGGTAGTATCGCTTGTAAGCGGTAGTACCGCCCCTACTACCGCTACTAGTGCCGCTCAATGGCCCTCCTCTCTGTTCCTTCTCCCTTAGGTGCTGTGCGAGGTCCCAGCGGTAGTACCGCTGGGCCAAGCGGCAGTACCGTTGCGGCCAGCGGTAGTACCGCCCGCTGCGGGCTGAGAATGGGGATAACGGTTGGATTTTTTCCCACCTATAAAAGGGGGTCTTCTTCCCCATTGAGCCCTATCCTTTGAGCTCGTGTTCTTCCCCCATTGTTGACCTTCTTCGAGCTTGCTAACTCTCAATCCCTCCATGGATTCTTGCTAGTTTTTGGGGGGAAAGAGAGAGGAGATCTAGATCTACGTTTCCACCAATCACTTTCTCCTCTATGTGAGGGGAACCCTTTGGATCTAGATCTTGGAGTTCTCGGTGTTCTCCTTGTTCTTCCTCTCATTTTCCTCCCTAGCATTCGTTGCTTTGGTGGGATTTGGGAGAGAAAGACTTGGGCACTTCGTGCGCCCTTGCCATTGCATTTAGTGCATCGGTTTGAGTTCTCCACGGTGATACGTGGAAGTTACAAGTTGAGAAGCTTATTACTCTTGGGTGCTTGGTACCCTTGAGCTTGTTCCTCTTGGGTGCTTGGGCGCCCTAGACGGTTGGTGGTGTTTGGAGCTCAATCATTATGGTGTAAAGCTCCGGGCAAGCGCCGGGGTCTCCAATTAGGTTGTGGAGATTGCCCCGAGCAATTTGACGGGTACCGGTGACCGCCCCCAAGGGTTGCCAAAGTGTACGGGTTCGGTGACCGCCCCCCAAGGGTTGCCATTTGTACGGGTTCGGTGATCGCCCTCAAGGGTCCCTTAGTGGAATCACGGCATCTTGCATTGTGCGAGGGCGTGAGGAGATTACGGTGGCCCTAGTGGCTTCTTGGGGAGCATTGTGCCTCCACACCGCTCCAAACGGAGATTAGCATCCGCAAGGGTGCGAACTTCGGGATACATAGTCGTCTCCGCGTGCCTCGGTTATCTCTTACCCGAGCCCTTTACTTATGCACTTTACTTTGTGATAGCCATAGTGTTTCATGTTATATATCTTGCTATCACATAGTTATTTATCTTGCTTAGCATAAGTTGTTGGTGCACATAGGCGAGCCTAGTTGTTGTAGGTTTTGTGCTTGACAAATTAACCGTTAGGTTTATTCCGCATTTGTTCAAGCCTAAACCGTAATTATTTTAAAGCGCCTATTCACCCTCCCTCTAGGCGACATCCTTGATCTTTCAGATGGTTTTAGTGGCACAAACGATTGAAGCAGTATGCGCTTTCAACCAATCCATTCCCAGAATGAGGTCAATATTAGAAGACTTCAAAATAATGGGAGAGACATGGAATTCCAACCCTTCAATTTCAATGGAGACGTTGTGGCTAACTATGGTGGGTTGACATTGGCCCGCAGGGGTGTGTACCACTAGTGGAGTGTTCATCTCTTCATATTTAATGCCATGCACGAATACAAAAGCTTCTGATATAAAAGAATGCGATGCTCCTGAATCGAATAAAACACAAGCTGGTACTGAATTAACAAGAAGAGTACCCATCACAGTAGCAGGCTGGTCTTGAGCTTCATTCAGATCAATGTGGTTAGCCTGACCACGACCATAAGGTCTGGCATTGTTGTTGCAGGGATGGTTGTTACCACGGCCATTACCACAACCAGTTGAAGGAAGAGCAAGCTGGTTCTGATTCTGATAGCATTCCCTGGCACGGTGATCTGGACGGTCACACTTGAAGCACAACCCATCATTGGGACCGAGAGCAGGAGCTCGGGGTGGTGCAGCTCGAAGAGGCTGCCTCGGTGGTGGAGGAGGTAGACGAGGTGCAGCATAGGACGGCCTTGGTGCAGGGGCAGTTGGACGGTACATGTTGTGGGGGATTCATATCCGACACTTCTGTGATGACGAGCCCGATGATGAGCCAATGTCACGGTTGCGCTTGATGGCTCCCTAGTGTTCCTGCAGACCAGTCTCAACCTGAATGCCCTTGTTCACCCAGGTGGCGAAGTCAGCGAAGTCATGAACAAGGAGCGCGAGCTTGATACCAGGGTGAAGTCCGTCATGGAACTTCTCTTGTCTGCGAGCATCAGTAGCAATATCTTCTTCAGCATAGCGGGACAAGTCAAGGAAGTCCCGCTGATAAGCATCCACAATCTTGTTGCCCTGTGTGAGGTTGCGAAACTCTCGCTTCTTCCTGTTCATAATTCCCTCAGGAATGTAGCGGGCACGGGAAGCAACTTGGAACTCCAGCCAGGTAATGACTGTTCCAGCAGGTGTTGTGTACGCCTGTGACTATCCCACAATTGAGCAGCGGGACTGACGGTGTCCTGGACTAGGGGGTACTCACCACGTCGTCTCCCGACTAGGTGGATCGGGCCGAGGACCCCCATGGCGGTTCATTACTGGGCCAGTTCGGACAGCCCATGCCGCATACAAGGAAGACTCCACAAGACTTGGCGCCCAAGTCAAGGACTCTCCTAAAACCCTAGGCCTCCTGTGTGTTATATAAACCGAGGCCAGGCTAGTCAATAGATCAACTCATATTCATTAGAACAATCTCGTGGTAGACACATGTACCCTGTACTACACCCATATCAATACAATCAAAAGCAGGACGTAGGGTATTATCTCTTCGAGAGAGCCCGAACCTGGGTAAAATCTTATGTCCATGTTACCATCGTTCCAAGACGCCTAGCTTAAGACCCTACTACGAGATATGCCGGATATAGAACCGATATTGGTGCTTTCATTGAGAGCCTGCTAGGTGATCGCCACGGCTCGATGGAAGTCTAGATCAACGATCAGGTTATATTTTTTCAGCTAGATCTGTTCAAATTATCTCCTTTGCAAAATCATTGCTGCCGCGTCGTACGACTGTTTGCAAATCAAGAAATTTTTACCAAAGGCGGGTACGCTGCTGGGCAGTACGTCCGATACGGGCTATGCGGCGGCCACCAGCAACACATCTAACCCGTGGAGACATGCTACTCCCGTACGCCATGTGAGGTCCCACGAGGCGCGCACATGCATGCGGCAGTCTGGGGCTGCCATCCCAGCCTTGCGAGGAGCCGCGGCTGACCAGGTATAAGTATCCGGCGACAGTGCCGTGCAAGGCCACAAAAGAAGCACCCGTGTGCACGGATTTCAAAGGGCATCACCACGTAAAGCTGCCCAAGCTAAGTATATCTAACTTGGTCTTGTTTTTTGTACTAGTACTTTCTCCTGTACGAGAGGTTGAGATCAATTTTAGTACTAGTTGTATTACTTGCTAATTGGCCTGCTTAAATGCCACCAATATAATCTGATAGTTTTCGGATTAGATCTGTTTTATGTAAATCATCTTTTTCACAAATCGTGGATGCCGAGTTGTGCTATTTTGTTCGCAGTCAGACCAGGATCAAGAAAATTTTAACGACGACGGTTGTACCTGTCGCCTGGCAAAGCACTGCGTGGGTCAACGCAAAAAGTTAAAGAACAAAGATCGCCGAGGAGCAGGGCACATGACCGATCCGGACTCAGCTCGGTGGCAGCACACATCAGGGAAGATTCGTTTCTTTCCCTCTTTATATTCTTTTTTATTCAATCACTAGTCGGCAGCTGATCCTCTATTACTTTTCCTGGAAAGGGCGTAGACCAAAAGTATTACTAGTACTAACCTGATTGAGTACTATGTGTAGCACGTACGGATCACTTCGGCTATTCACAGCAATCTGCTACAGTCGTGGCCGTCAAACATGTTTTATTTTTCCTAACTATTCGATTAGCTCCTAAAATTATTGCACGCAGAATATTTTCTGCTGTTTTGCACTGCATTATTTTTGCAGAGATATTTTGTCGACACTTGTGTGTAATGTTGGTCTGGTCGGCCTCTCGTCGTCACCTAGGCCGGCCGATCCGTGTCGACATCGTCACGCCGTCGAGCCGACCTCGGCACTCAGGCCATACTTACCAGATTATTCACTTCGCATAAATTAATTATGCATTTTTTCTTTTCTTTTTATTATTATTATTTCTTGCTTCCACTATTTTATGTGCGCAGGCAATCGACTTCGGCTGCGTCGCGTGGTCACCTCGGCATGCCAACGTCATCGCCTCACCTCCGTCGACCGAATTACGTCGTCACCTTGGCGAGCCACCCTATGCCGGCATCACCACACAGTCGCTTCTTCAAAGCCGACATCCACCTCGCCGACCTGCTTCGACACTTCGACTGACGCGGGGGCTCCAACTACCACCGCGTAGACCGGCTCCGTCACCTCGGCTAGACCGAGGGCTTCGTCATCACTTCTCCAATCTACTCTAGGGACTTCGGCGTCACCAGCCGACCCGTTCCGACACCTCGGCTGGACTGGGGGCTTCGCCTTGACATATCGGCAAAGTTGTGCTGTTGCTTCATCAAGCCGAGCTTTTCGCTCGGGCACCTTAGGACCGGCTTGGGGGCTGGGACCTCGACCCGCCACAAGCTCAGACCACGTCATCAACACCAACATAAGCCTTGGAGTACAACGCCGGATGCCTTCAAAGCATCGGTAATATCAACGCGGGGCTGCAACTAGAGCCAAACCCACCAAAAGCCAAGGAACTCCATGGACTCCTCGGCAAAACATTCTCGGATATTGCATTATATGCATCAGTTTCGAACTGTGTCTTCGGTCAATAGTTGGGTTGCCCGGCTCCCGTGCTTGCCTCCTACGTCCCGCTTTGTTCGGCTAGGTGTGCAAAGGGAGAACCACTGCGATTGTGCTTCCAGCTCGAATGGTTAAGCACCTCAGTGGAGAAAGCCGAAAACTGACTGTCACAATGGGCGTAAACTGGTCAGCGATCCGATGACGAAGTCAAATTATAGATCGATAGCGATTACCCCGTGTTAAACGATGGGCCTTTCATAACATTGGCCGAAGTGTTAATGGCTAGACTTCGGTCAGTGCCGAACACTAACCGGGGGCTAGTAACTGGCCCCCCAACTTTAAGCTCCTATGACTAAGTGAAAGTTATAAAGCCTAGATATCTGATTGCCTTGTTTCTGCTAACACAACCGCCTCCGGGCACCGAGACGTCGGCTAAGGGTTGTCTTGTTAGTACGGAAACACCCTGCGTAGCATCTACAAAGGGGTAGAAGCCGACGATGGGCCACTTTCAGACTATAAACGATCGTAACGGAGTCAAAAAATATATATCATCAGCGTTTGTATTCAATATACAAGCGCTGCCTTCCGTAATTATCATTATAAAGCCATAAATATGCATCAATTTGACTTAAGATTTTGGCCAAGCTGGGTTGCCTGGCTCCTGTGCTTACCCCTACGTTCCCGATTGTTCGGCTAGGCGGTAAAGGGAGCACCTCTGTGATTGTTACTACCGGGTCATCCGGGTTAGTACCTCAGACTGGGTGAAGCCGAAAGCTAGCCATCTTAAATGATATAATTGGTCAGCAATGACGGAAGTAAAAATTTCGGTTCATTAGACCATAGAGTTTGGGAACTTTCCCCAAACTAAATCCTCACTATTTTCCTCCCACATTCACCGGAGGTGAGGTTTCATGATCATGGTCAGCATGACAACCCATAGAAAGGAACCGATAGCGGGACTATTTTCTTTGGAAGATGTTTCTTACGTTAATAGTAATATAACATATCTCTCCGTGTACCTTTGTTTATAAAACCATATGACCGGATTGCCTTGTTTGCCGTAAATCTTTGCCCTCATAAAGGCTTTATAAAGTAGGACAAACACTCCCCGGCTACTGGCCGAGGAGGTTGAAGCCGATGGTCGGTCAACAAAGTTTTGTACAATGCGGTTCCGAGCATTAATGATGTAGAGTACTTGGATACATAGAATCATTACACATAAATTGTGATTAAAATCAGTTTACTCTGAATATTGATCCTTAATTCGGCCACCCTTGCCCAAATTACGGCTCAGGGGCTACTGGCTTCGCGCTTCTCACTTAAAAGGCATTAAAGGGGTACATCGATCCCCTGATCTGGTGTTGCCACTCGACCAGTGGCTCGGGGGCTACTGCATTGCCTATTCAATGCAGAAAATTTAAAATGCCCAGTGTTCGGCTTGACCGAACTATGGGCAAGCGCGTCTTCGGACAACAATAGGAACCATCTAGGACCTATCCGGCATCAAGCTAATATATTACGGCGACTTCTCAAGACCCTCTCTCAAGGGCTTGTCCGCTGATCACTATCTCCTCTAATGTGCATCTCAGATTTTAGGCCGACACACACACCTTGAGGGCTACTGGCTATACATCTCGTCAGCAAATTGCACTAATCGGAAATAAAATCCGCAAATAATCAGCCCACGGCCAAGGTAGTGCACCACCTCGGATGCAGTCCGGCATAAAGCTCGGATACAAATGGTTGGCTCCGTAGAGGGCATTTCCGGCATTAAACTCGGCTAAACTCCTTCGACTTTTTCAAGCCTAGGTGATCTATGACACCTCGGATACAGTCCGGCGTTGGAGCTCGGATACAGGCCGGCGTTGGAGCTTGGATGCAGTCCGGCGTTGGAGCTCGGCTGCAAAAAGACACCTCGGATATAGTCCGGTGTTGGAGCTTGGATACAGTTCGGCGTTGGAGCTCGGACGCGAGAGGACACCGCCGTACGGGAAACACTTCAAACTCAAGGTGTGGCATAAAAATAACAAGGCATTGATAAAGGCCGAAGACTTAAAGGGCTCCTCGGATGCCCAACGTGTGAACTTTTTGGATTTAGCTCGGCAATGCTCAAGATCGAAGATGGGAAGATTTGTTGAACCAGTTTTCAAGACCGACGACCGAAGAGAAGGAACAGTTCGGAAGAACCGAGGAGCGTCCCCAACTTGAAGACCGGTTCAGGGGGCTACTGACGGTGTCTTGGACTAGGGGGTACTCACCACGTCGTCTCCCGACTAGGTGGATCGGGCCGAGGACCCCCATGGCGGTTCATTAGTGGGCCAGTTCGGACAGCCCATGCCGCATACAAGGAAGACTCCACAAGACTTGGCGCCCAAGCCAAGGACTCTCCTAAAACCCTAGGCCTCCGATGTGTTATATAAACCGAGGCCAGGCTAGTCAATAGATCAACTCATATTCATTAGAACAATCTCGTGATAGACACATGTACCCTATACTACACCCATATCAATACAATCAAAAGAAAGACTTAGGGTA
The DNA here is from genome assembly GCA_011799875.1 of Thinopyrum elongatum. Classification (NCBI taxonomy): domain Eukaryota; kingdom Viridiplantae; phylum Streptophyta; class Magnoliopsida; order Poales; family Poaceae; genus Thinopyrum; species Thinopyrum elongatum. Next base: position 458,209,167 of record CM022303.1, read on the forward strand.
TTATCTCTTCGAGAGAGCCCGAACCTGGGTAAAATCTTGTGTCCATGTTACCATCGTTCCAAGACGCCTAGCTTAGGACCCTACTACGAGATATGCCGGATATAGAACCAACAGGGACCCTTGAGGAAATAGGATGCGAAAGTGACATAGTTGGCAGGGTCAACATTAGCAGACTCCAACTCATAAGCGATGTCGCGGAGCCATTCATCAGCATCAAGGGGCTATGTTGAACTGCGATAGATGGTAGGGTTGAGGCGCATGAATTCTTGCAGAGTTACTGGGGCTGGCTGCTGATTCATATTGGGTCGTGGAAACTGAGCCATCACCCCTTCCATAAACTGGCGATTCAACTCAAACTGATGTATCATTCCGGCCATATATTCGGGCGGTGGTGGGTTGTTGGCACCACGGCCACGACCACGTGGCCTAACCATCCTGCTATAATTAACAGGGGGTAGTTTAGCATTGAGCAATTGCAGAAGTATGGAATCATTCATGAAACAACATGCACAAAGAAAGAAGTGTGATAGATACATCATAGTAGTCAAACATGACATACCGATCCATACATAAAGTCGGTTACAAGCCAGTAGTACAACTTTAGAAAGGGAAATAGTCTAGACCAACTAGGCGGCGTGCAGGCACGCAGTGGAGGGATACAACAATGGGACATAGCGATATGCTACATCAATGTCGGGGAAAATCTTTGAAGCTAGGCAGCTGCAGGTGACGATGAAGAAGATTGCCCTTGAGATAAGGGTCCTGTGCTCCGTGAACACTCTGGTGCAGGATCTGGTCCTTGACTGGAAGAAGAGGTCCATGTGTAGGAGTACTACCTCCAACAGCAGATCACTCAATACCTGGTGGCAGCTCTGTCCTGCGCAGGTAGAGGATGTACTCTGGATGTATCCTTGCGCTGACTGCTGGCAGCATCTGTGTCTGAGTGTCATAGTGATGAGCACGAGTGGCGTACAACTCGACAGCAAGAGCTCGAACAGTGCGATCCAGAGCCTCAATGTACCAAACCATAACCTGAGGGTCGTAACGACGACTCACGTAAGGGGTACAGACAGCAGTGTAGTATCCACTCACATCCCCAGCTGGGACATACGGGATGTATCTGAACCCAGTCTCCACCAAGCGGGGCTGCTCTCCACAGAGACGGGTGATAGCAACAAAGGCAGCATCATGGACTTCCATTTCAACAGTCACTCCAACACCCTGGAAGGTGTGCAACTCAGTGATGAAGTGATCTTGCCGATCAAAGATAAGAACCACCACGCGGTACTGCTCCTGGTTGAACTCGTGGTAGTCCTCGTAAACAGTGTACTGGGGGTACCAGCGATATCCCAGCATGGTCAAGAGGTCGACCAGGATAGCCGGTAACCCAGTCGCACCAATAGCCATAGTCTGGCGTACGATCTGCGTTGCGGGACGCATCTGAAACAAAAGAGTTCAAAGATGTCAAATGACAGTAGTGTGTGTATCATTCATTATACATTCAAAGAAATAGTTGCAGATAATCCAGCTCTCTGGGTGGATGTGATCACGAGATCCTAATGTTAGAGTTAGCAAAATCTTTAACCTGAATAGAAGAGAGATCAGAATCCCAGAGTAAAGACGAAGAATAAAAGATCCTAATACCACCCATTTGTGATGTGGGCCCGTAAGACACACAACAATGTTAGTAAAAGTTTTTCCAAGACTAGACTCAACTTTGGCCAAGGAGTTGGAAAGGGGCTTCCTACAGGCAGTCGGCTTTGATACCAACTTGTGACGCCCCGACTTAATCATGCACTAATCATACATGCAAATGCGCACGATCAAGATCAGAGACTCACTAGAAGATATCACAACACAACTCTAGACACAAATTTAAAATAATACAAGCTTTATATTACAAGCCAGAGGGCTCGAATACATAAGCTTGAATACACAAAAGTCAGCGGAAGCAACAATATCTGAGTACAGACATAAGATAAACAAGTCTGCCTTAAGAAGGCTAGCAAATCAAAGATAACTGGATCGAAAAGGCGCAGGCCTCCTGCCTGGGAGCGTCCTAACTACTCCTGGTCGTCGACGGTCTCCACGTAGTAGTAGTAGGCTCTGTCGGGGTAGTAGTAGTCGTCAGCGGGATCAGCTGACTCCTGGGCTCCGACATCTGATAACATCAATCGGGTATAGGGGAAAAGAGGTAGCAAACCGTGAGTACTCATCCAAAGTACTTGCAAGACTTACATTAGATCTATACATTAGATCTCTGGGCATCGGTATCAAAGAAATGGGGCTATATCTTTGGACTGAATTGCAGAAATGCCAGAATAGAAGGGAAGACCTAGCCTATCAAAGACTATCATCTTGCAGCATTAGAAGAGTACAGATTAGCATATTATAAAGTAACAAGTATGTTGTAGTAACGCCCAGAGATCCTTCCTCGACTCCCTGCGAGAAAGCGCTCCTAGAGCCATCATATCCATTTAGTGTCTCCAGTATCTAGTTCTAGTTGTAGTAGATCGGGATACAACTCCGAGTGTCCGTTACCATGGACACGGCTATTCGAATAAATTAACTTCCCTGCAGGGGTGCACCAACTTATCCAACACGCTCGATTAGTATTGGCCGGACACACTTTTTTGGGTCATACCTGGCCTCGGCTGATCAACATGTTGTAGTCCTACCTAGGCTCAACAAAGAGGCTAGCACGCCGGTCTACATCCTAAATGCGAAGGGGTCATGGGCCAATCGTCCTTTGCAATCCTGCACGTTGCGAACACGGCCTGGAGCAAACCCCAACCCCCTTATACAAGCGCAGGTGTGGTTCCCGTCCAACCAGGCGTGTGCCGCTAAACTGCTGATGTATGTGAGCTTTCGAAAGAATCGTACGACGCCGAGTGCCCATACTTATTCCCATGTTGTCGTGGTTCTGTCACGGCAGATGTCCTCGAGAAAGGACTTAGTCGTGAGGCCATCGCCACAAGGTAGTAGCTTGAATGGGGTTAGTCAAAATCGAAGGACAAGGATTTACCCAGGTTCGGCCACTCACGGTGGAGGTAAAAGCCTACGTCCTGCTTTGTGTTTATTGATGATGATGTCCTCGATTACAAGGGCGCAACTTGGCTAACCTAGTACTCGAGATCTTGTAACCTGTCCTTTCTATTCTAGGGGCTCCCCTTTATATATAGGTTGAGGCCCTGGGCTTACAACAGAGTCCGGGTCGTATTGCGACCCGCGACCTAATACGTTTCCTAGTTATCTTGCATCCTAAGTAAGGGAGCTTCAGGTGGCGACTTGTACTTCTGGGCTAAGAGCCGCCGTCTTCAAGTACTGGCCCATGAGTCGGCCCACTCCTCAAGCCGCCCTGCAGGCCTTGAGGTCTTGAACATCTCAGCCCATCTTGAGTCCTGCTCCATGAGTCACCATTGAGATAACCCGGCCCAACATGGCGGGTCATGTCACGGGGTTATATCCCCGACATTAGCCCCCAGATTGATTTGAATTCATTCATGTCAATCTCCAATCTGACGAACATGGCGGGTTATCTTCCCTTCTTTGAACCTGCATCACGTTTCACCCATGTATCCGGCTTATAACATTTCCACACTTGTCATTTCGTCATGTTTGTAGATCATGTCGTCATCTCCCATAAATCTAGGAATTCCATCATGACATCACAACAGCTCTTTGTGTATATCTGTCTATCCCGAAAACCGAGGCGTCCCTTTCTCAAAAAGTTACTGCCCTTCCTTGATTTTCGCGCCCGCCTCTTCTCCTCCTTATTGCCATTATAAATATATCCGAAGGGGCTCCTTTCCTACTTTTACCTTTTCATCCCCTCACGTCTTCTTCCTCTTGCCGCTTTGCGAACAGAGCCCAACCGCCGTGCGACCTCGAGCGCTCCGGCGATGTCAACCGCTTCTTCGAGCCTGCATGCGCCGCCGTCGATGCCATCCAAGATCACTTGGAAGCTTTCGCCGCAATCCAGGTATGTTAAAACGCATCTCCAGATCCACATTAACCTTGCAACAGTTCATCAGAGTTCTTCCAGTTCATCGCTTCTTCACCGCTATTGTGTTCAGATATAGTTTCCAATGACCTCCTTTTAGAAAAATAGCGGCGCTAGTCACAACTCCATTTTTGCATCTAGGAGCTTCATATCCCCTTTAGAATCCGTAAGTAGGACAACCGCTGCTTCCAGTGCTCACCTTAGGTTTAACAAATATTTGGCATTTTAGACCATTTTGTAGATCTGTTCACTGTGGTCATCTCAGCAAAAACTTGTTTGTTCAACACTTAGCTGAAAAATATTCTTCGATGTAAGATAAGCCGCCTCAATTCTTACCGGCTTATTGTTACATATAACTCGCTAGCTTTTAGGAAACATGGTTATATTTCCCTTAGGCCAACTTATAATTTGGGCGGCTCATTAACACTTGGGTATGCGGTCGATCCGCCATTTACTTAGCCATCTTATTAAATTGTCGACTTATTATGTAAGAACAACTGGCGACTTGTTACTTGTAAATGACCCGTCGTCCATATTTTCCTGTAATCTTTAAGTCTTTTGCTTAGGTGACTCATCATGCCAAAAACCACAACTTGCAACTGGATGAGATCCCAGGCTTCCCAACTCATGTTGGATGATTTGGTGGGGCAAGGTTTTCTACCTGCTAAAGAGGTGATTGGCTGGCGAGCTCCTGAAGAGGAAAGCATCCCACAACCTGGCCAAGGAGAGATCGTTGTATTTACAGACTACCTCCTCAAAGGCTTCTCTCCACCCGGGTCGAAATTCTTCCGGGACATCCTTAATTTTTACAACCTTCACCCGCAAGATCTTGCCCCAAACTCCATAACCAACTTGTGCCAATTTCAAGTCTTTTGTGAAGTATATCTGCAAATAGAAGCCACCGTCCCACTCTTCAGGGAATTTTTTTATATCAACAACCAGACTGAATGTGCAGATGGTCCCAGCGTAGAACACGGTGGAGTTTCAATTCAGAGGCGAAAAAATGTTCCTTTCCCTCAAGCTACCCTGTCGAGTCATCCCAAAGGATGGAACAAGACTTGGTTCTATTACAAGAACACTGCTCTTGCTGATGAGAACCCCTTGACGGGTTATAGACCTGATCGCCTTGACAACACAATTGAGTATCCTGGCTGGGCTTCTAAGGAGGAACGCGCTCAAGTCGCCCATATTTATCCAAAGCTGAGGGCCTTGCTAGCCAATGGCCTAACCGGGGTTGACTTAACCTGGTGCTGGGTCAGCTGGAGGATCCTGCCATTAAGTCGTCGAGGCAGCTTAATGTGCAACTATACAGGTGGCCTGAATGATGCCCAGCGCTTCAGTCATGTTGACTTGCCAGCTAATGAAATCAACAAAGCTGTGAAGAAGCTGCTAGGGGAGACTCAAAAAGCCTGCAACAAGATGGGGCTGAATCCATTCTGCGTTCTTAACCCGCCTCCTCCAGTAAGTATACATATTACCATTTGTCCAGCTTATCAATCCTTACTTGAACTTACTTTGTTAATCTGTCAAACATCATGCAGACCAACTCTCCATTCTGGAACAGGAGGAAGAAGAAAATGCAAGCGCGCAAGTATAAAGCTGCCCTGGCTCAAAAAAGAATTAAGCCGGCAATTGCAAATGAGCCGGTAGCTGGAGATGAGTCACCAGCAGCTGATGATGAGTCGGAGGTAGAACTTGACTCCCTCGACCATATTTTTTATTAAACTTGCTGGCGCCTCTTATTCTCAGGATGATACTAAGGCGAGTCGAGCTTATGATGTTGAGGTAATTTCTATCTCTTCCGGCTCAGAACACTTATATCCACAGAGAATAAGACGAGCCGTCCGGAAAGTAAAGTTTTCTCATCCTGACGCTTATTTGCATCCAAAATTTCTTTTCAAGAAAACTCAACATGAGGGTACCTCAAGACGCCAGACCCGGAGTAGCTCTGGGTCTGGTTTCCGGCTTATCTGACGCACCAACCGCCCGTAAACGACGTACTGAGGTGCCGCATAGTCCAACCTCATCTCTTCCACTAGCCGGCCTCATTAGGCAACCTCTTAACCCCTCCAATTCAAATTATCAGGAGTTGCCACCATCATCCGGAGACTCTACCGCTTCAAAGCTTCCACCTCTTGTCATCAAGAAGGGGAAGTGTATCAATAATCCATATTTTCTCATGATCATCGTGTTGTTTTACTTAAACATATTCATGTGATCGTAGGGCCCAGGCCAAGAAGAAAAGGAAAATTGGCGAGTCAACCACTGACCCCATTGCCTCAGAAACTAAAGATCTGCCACATGATGACCCAGACGTTCCTGAAATTCAACCAAATGTGGATAACCCAGAGCAGGCTCAAGAGCCGATTATAACTGATAAGTCGCCTGCAGATGATGGGATGACCATTGTTAATGAATAGGTCAAGCCAGACGAGCCGGTCGATAACCTCCAGCCACCAAGTCCAACTCGTGCACCCAGTCCTCATCAAAAGGCTGAAGATGTCAATCAGATGATGGTTGACATAGAGGTGATCATCACTGGAGAAGGTACTCTCAAAGCTTCTACTAGTTTAGCAAAAATCCCGGCCAAAGAAGAGCCTGCCTGTGAAGACAAAGGGAGGAACAAGTTGGAGCTGCCTGGCCTTCATAACATGACCACTGAAGAGCTTCATCACGAGTTTTTGACTCGGTTGTCTGAAAGCCGCGATATTGAAGCGAACATAGTCAGCATCTTGAAGAAAAAATATGAGGTATGAGATAACTCGCCTTTCCCATATGTGTATATTCATGCTTAGCCCCCAAGGACCGGGTTATAATGCAAGTGATAAGCCGGTTCTTCAAATGTAGATCCTTAGCGAATAATAAAGAAACACCGCATAGCCCCCAAGGGCCGACTCATTTGTATGAGATGAGTCGGGTCTTCCAAATAAGTAAACTTTGAAAAATAACCTGTAGCCCCCAGGGGCTGACTCATTGTTAGGAACTGAGTCAGATCTTCCAAATAAATGAACTTTGAAAAATAACCTGTAGCCCCCAAGGGCCGACTCATTGTTAGGAACTGAGTCGGTTCTACATGCATTAGCCCCTAAGGGCCACATACGTTGCTTGCAACTGCGTGGGACTTTAAAATTATAACAAATTCGCATTCCATAGCCCCCAAGTGTCGGGTCATGCATGCATGCCGGCTTGGGACTGAATTAACTTGCAATTGAACTGTATCTGCTTTTCAGGAGACTTTGAACACAGCCGAGTCACAATTGACCGGCTTGAAGAAAGATTTTGATGTTGAACAATTGTTGCGAATCAAAGCAGAGGCGAGCCTGCAATCCTTTGTAGAAGAGCTGGAGAAAGTCAAGGCGGCTTTTGAGACTGAAAGAGCCGCCTTCGAGACTGAGAAGGCCGCCTTCGAGACTAAGAAGGCCGCCTTGCTCAAGCGTGCAAAGGATGCCGAAGGCCAACTCAAGCTAGTGACTAAAGAACTGGACGGGTTGAAGCGTCATATTGCTCAGATGACACAAGCAATTTTTGGTAAGTGCCTTCTTTGATATATATGAATAACTCGCCTGACGGCTCATACGTTGAAATTTTTGCAGGTAGCAGGAGTCAGAACCTCCGGCAAGACAATCTGTTGAAGTTAAAGGCCGTGTGTTCTCTCTTAGAGAAGTTGTATGCAGGGAGTTTATTCACCATCATGGCTGTAATGGGCAGAAGAGACACGCCGTGATTTATAAGGGATGTGCTGAAGCGTCTCTCAACCATCCCCATGAAGATTGAGGAGTTGAAGAAATCAGCTGCCCGAGCAGGGGCAATGGTTTCTCTAAGCCGGGCCAAAGCTTATGTGCCAGATATGGATCTTGCAGATATGGCTGGTGGGTTCCCACAATTCAAGGATGATGGTATGGAGTTCTCAGGAGCAGATTACGCCCGTTGTGTGAAGGAGATGTGTGTGCTGGCGAGCCAACTAGTTGAAGACCTCGACTTGAAGAAATACCAGTCGGCTTATGACGAAGATAACACGCGGATCCAACCGCGCACTTTTGAGGCCTTTGATCTGACTCCACAACAGCATAAGCATATTTTTGCCCCTGATGTCGACCCATCACCTATCATGCATGATGAAGCCATCTTCCAAGAGTTAACGACTATCGACTGGAATCTGGACAACCTTCAGATAAAGGAGGTAGAAGAGTCGGCACAGGATAACCCGGAGGCGTCAACTGCTGGAGGTCATCAAGGAGGAGCTAACCCAGAGAGCAACGACCCGGAGAATGCAGGAGCCGCCTTGCAGGAGCAATGACTCCAAAAACTTTGATTACTTATTTGAGCCCTGTTGTGGCTTTGCAATAGGATAGTATAAACTTCGGTATCTGTGGTGCCTTCGTGCACTTTTAATACTTGTGGGCATGAATCTTATGACTGGTGTGGTGCTACTTTTGACCCACCCAGTATCCTTTAGAATATATCTTCTTTTGAAGCAATGTGCTGGCAGGCATATATAAGCCAGCAATAGCTGATCTTTGTCTTGATGAATTCATAAGTGAGAATCAGCATAACCCGGTATGTTATTGACCCGGCGACTCATGGTCGTAATGTAGCTGTATTATGAAAATAAGCTGGTGTATTAAATGTTGGAAATACACCCTAGAGGCAATAATAAATTGGTTATTATCATATTTCCCTGTTCATGATAAACATCTATTATCCATGCTAGAATTGTATTGATTGGAAACTCAGATACATGTGTGGATACATAGACAACACCATGTCCCTAGTAAGCCTTACTAGACTAGCTCGTTGATCAAAAGATGGTTAAGGTTTCCTAACCATAGACATGTGTTGTCATTTGATAACGGGATCACATCATTAGGAGAATGATGTGATGGACAAGACCCATCCGTTAGCTTAGCATATGATCGTTCAGTTTATTGCTACTGCTTTCTTAAATTTCAAATACATATTCCTTCGACCATGAGATCATGCAACTCCCGGATACTGGAGGAATACCTTGTGTGCTATCAAACATCACAACGTAACTGGGTGATCATAAAGATGCCCTACAGGTATCTTCGAAGGTGTTTATTGAGTTGGCATAGATCGAGACTGGGATTTGTCACTCCGTGTGACGGAGAGGTATCTCTAGGCCCTCTCGGTAATACAGCATCACAAGAAGCTTGCAAGCAAAGTGACTAAGGAGTTAGTTACAGGATGATGTATTACGGAACGAGTAAAGAGACTTGCCAGTAACGAGATTGAACTAGGTATGGAGATACCGATGATCGAATCTCGAGCAAGTAACATACCGACGGACAAAAGGAACTACGTATGTTGTCATAAAGGTTCGACCGATAAAGATCTTCGGAGAATATGTAGGAACCAATATGGGCATCCAGGTCCCGCTATTGGTTTTTGACCGGAGAATCGTCTCGGTCATGTCTACATCATTCTCGAACCCGTAGGGTCTGCATGCTTAATGTTCGTTGACGATATTGTATTATATGAGGTATGTATGTTGCTGACCGAATGTTGTTCGGATTCCCATATGAGATCACGGACATGACAAGGAGCTCCGGCATAGTACGGAGGTAAAGATTGATATATGGGATAATAGTGTTTGGTCTCCGGAAGGGTTCCGGAATTTACCGAAAGGGGTTTCGGATGTTTGCTGAAATGTTTGGGTACGAGAACACTTTATTTGGGCCAAGGGGTAAAGTCCATGGGGCTTTAGGAAAGTGCAAAAGGCAGTTTTGCGGAAGGCCAAGGGGCCAGACGCCAGGGACCCTGGCGTCTGGGGCCAGACGCCGAGGACCTTGGCGTCTGGTCCTGGAGTCTGAGAATGACTATTGCCTTGCGGGCTAAACAGACTTTGAGGAGGCTCTTTCTCCAAGAAATGACCCCAGGGCTCAACATATAAATAGAGGGGCAGGGCTAGCACCTGGAACACATCAAGATTCATCAAGCTGTGTGCCGACAACCCCGCCACCTCTAGTTTATCCTCCGTCATAGTTTCCGTTGTGCTTGGCGAAGCCCTGCGGAGATTGTTCTTCACCACCACCGTAACCACGCCGTCGTGTTGCTGAAACTCATCTGCTACTTCGCCCTCTTGCTGGATCAAGAAGGCGAGGACGTCATCGAGCTGAACGTGTGCTGAACGCGGAGGTGCCGTACGTTCGGTACTTGATCGGGACTGATCATGAAGGTGTACGAATACATCAACCGCGTTGATAAACGCTTCCGCTTAGTGATCTTCAAGGGTATGAAGATGTTCTCCCCCTCTCGTAGCTATGCATCTCCATGGATAGATCTTGCATGTGCATAGAAATTTTTTGTTTTCCATGCAACGTTCCCCAATAGTGGTATCAGAGCCATGTCTATGCGTAGATGATATGCATGAGTAGAACACAAAGGAGTTGTGGGCGGTGATGTTCATACTGCTTAGCAGCAACGTCTTATTTTGATTCGGCGGTATTGTGGGATGAAGCGGCCCGGACCAACCTTACATGTCCACGTACATGAGACCGGTTCCACCGACTGATGCAACTTGTCTTGCATAAGGTAGCTGGCGGGTGTTTGTTTCTCTCACTTTAGTTGAATCGAATTTGACTATGGCTGGTCCTTGCAGAAGGTTAAAACAGCAAACTTGATAATCACCATTGTGGTTTTGCATAGGTAAGAACGGTTCTTGCTAGTTACCCATAGCAGCCACGTAAAACTTGCAACAACAAAGTAGAGGATGTCTAACTTGTTTTTGCAGGGTATGTTGTGATGTGATATGGTCAAGACGTGATGTGATATACATTGTTGTATGAGATGATCATGTTTTGTAATATCGACAACCGACAGGAGCCTTAGGGTTGTCTTTTAATTATAGTATGGCCTGCGTGTCAATCATTAAGCGCCATGTAATTGCTTTCCTTTATCGCTATGCGTTAGCAATAGTTGTAGAAGCAATAGTTGGTGAGACGACCCCGACGCAACGATGGAGATCAAGGTGTCGTGCCGGTGACGATGGAGATCATGATGTTGCTTTGGAGATGGAGATCAAAAGCACAAGATGATGATGGCCATATCATGTCACATATTTTGATTGCATGTGATGTTTATCCTTTATGCATCTTATTTTGCTTAGAACGACGGTAGCATTATAAGATGATCCCTTCACTTAATTTCAAGATAAAAGTGTTCTCCCCGAGTATGCACCATTGCTAAAGTTCGTCGTTTCGAAGCACCTCGTGATGATCGGGTGTGATAGACTCTACGTTCACATACAACGGGTGTAAGCCAGTTTTGCACAAGAGAATACTTGGGTTAAACTTGACGAGCCTAGCATGTACAAACATGGTCTCAAAACACTGGAGACCGAAAGGTCGAACATGAGTCATATAGTAGATATGATCAACATAAAGATGTTCACCATTGAAGACTACTCCATCTCACGTGATGATCGGACATGGTTTAGTTGATTTGGATCATGTATCACTTAGACAACTTAAGTGATGTTGATTTAAGTGGGAGTTCATTAGTAATTTGATTAATTGAACTAAGATTTATCATGAACATAGTCAAAATGTCTTTGCAAATTATGTTGTAGATCAATAGCTCGCGATGTAGCTTCCCCATTTTTGATACGTTCCTAGAGAAAACTAAGTTGAAAGATGATGGTAGCAATAATGCAGACTGGGTTCATGATCTGAGGATTATCCTCATTGTTGCACAGAAGAATTATGTCCTTGATGCACCGCTAGGTGACATACCTACTGCAGGAGCTGATGCAGACGTTATGAACGTTTGACAAGCTCGATCTGATGACTACTTGATAGTTTAGTGCGCCATGCTTTACGGCTTAGAATTGGGGCTCCAAAGACGTTTTGAACGCCATGGAACATATGAGATGTTCCAAGAGCTGAAATCGGTATTTCAGGCTCATGCCCGTGTTGAGAGGTATGAGACCTCTGACAAGTACTTTGCCTACAAGATGGAGGAGAATAGCTCAGCCAGTGAGCATGTGCTCAGAATGTCTGGGTACTACAATCGCTTGAATCAAGTGGGAATTAATCTTCCAGATAAGATAGTGATTGACAGAGTTCTCCAGTCACTATCACCAAGCTACTAGGGCTTCGTGATGAACTATAATATGCAAGGAATGACTAAAACGATTTCCGAGCTCTTCGTGATGCTGAAATCGGCGGAGGTAGAAATCAAAAAGAGCATCAAGTGTTGATGGTTAACAAGACCACCAGTTTTAAGAAAAAGGGCAAGGGAAAGAAAGGGAACTTCAAGAAGAACAGCAAGCAAGTTTCCGCTCCGGTGAAGAAGCCCAAATCTGGACCCAAGCCTGAAATTGAGTGCTTCTACTGCAAAGGAAATGGTCACTGGAAGCGGAACTGTCCCAAATACTTGGCAGATAAGAAGGATGGCAAAGTAAACAAAGGTATATTTGATATACATGTTATTGATGTGTACCTTACTGGTGCTCGTAGTTGCCCCTGGGTATTTGATATCGGTTCAGTTGTTAAGATTAGAAACTCGAAACAGGAGTTGCAGAATAAACGAAGACTAGTTAAGGGCGAGGTGACGATGTGTGTTGGAAGTGTTTCCAAGATTGATATGATCACCATCGCACACCCCCTCTACCTTCGAGATTAGTGTTGAGCCTAAATAAATGTTATTTGGTGTGTGCGTTGAGCATGAACATGATTAGATCATGTTTATTGCAAATACGGTTATTCATTTAAGTCAGAGAATAATTGTTGTTCTGTTTACATGAATAAAACCTTCTATGGTCATACACCTAATGTAAATGGTTTATTGAATCTCGATCGTAGTGATACACATATTCATAATATTGATGCCAAAAGATACAAAGTTGATAATGATAGTGCAACATACTTGTGGCACTACCATTTAGGTCATATTGGTGTAAAGCACATGAAGAAACTCCATGCGGATGGACTTTTGGAATCACTTGATTATGAATCATTTGATACTTGCAAACCATGCCTCATGGGCAAGATGACTAAAACTCTATTCTTCGGAACAATGGAGCGAGCTAATGACTTATTGGAAATAATGCATACCGATGTATGCGGTCCAATGAGTGTTGAAGCACGCGGCAGGTATCGTTATTTTCTAACCTTCATAGATGATTTGAGTAGGTATGGGTATATCTACTTGATGAAACACAAGTCTGAAACATTTGAAAAGTTCACTGAATTTCAGAGTGAAGTGGAGAATCATCGTAACAAGAAAATAAAGCTTCTACGATCTGATCGCGGAGGCAAATATTTGAGTTACTAGTTTGGCCTTCATTTAAAACAATGTGGAATTGTTTCACAACTCACGCCACCTGGAACACCACAACGTAATGGTGTGTCCGAATGTCGTAACTGTACTTTATTAGATATGGTGGTTCTATGATGTCTCTTACCAATTTGCCTTTATCATTTTGGTTATGCATTAGAGACAGCCGCATTCACGTTAAATATGGCACCGTCTAAATCCGTTGAGACGACACCGTATGAACTATGGTTTGGCAAGAAACCTAAGCTGTCGTTTCTTTAAGTTTGGGGATACGATGCTTATGTGAAAAGGCTTCAACCTGATAAGCTCGAACCCAAAGCGGAGAAGTGCGTCTTCATAGGATACCCTAAAGAAACTATTGGGTATATCTTCTACCATAGATCCAAAGGCAAAAATCTTTGTTGCTAAGAATGGGTCCTTTCTAGAGAAGGAGTTTCTCTCGAAAGAAGTGAGTGGGAGGAAAGTAGAACTTGATGAGGTAGTTGTACCTTCTCTCGAATTGGAAAGTAGCACATGAGAGAAAACCGTTCCCGTGATGCCTACACCAACTAGAGAGGAAGCTAATGATGATGATCATGAAACTTCAGATCAAGTTACTACTGAACCTCGTAGGTCGACCAGAACACGTTCCGCACCAGAGTGGTACGGTAATCCTGTCCTGGAAGTCATGTTGTTGGACAACGGCAAACCTATGAACTATGATGATGCTATGACAAGCCCAGATTCCTACAAATGGCTTGAGGCCATGAAATCTGAGATAGGATCCATGTATGAGAACAAAGTATGGACTTTGGTGGACTTGCCCGATGATCGGCAAGCCATTGAGAATAAATGGATCTTTAAGAGGAAGACGGACGCTGACGGTAATATCACTGTCTACAAAGCTCGACTTGTTGCAAAAGGTTTTCGACAAGTTCAAGGGGTTGACTATGATGAGACGTTCTCGCCCGTAGCGATGCTTAAGTCTGTCAAAATCATGTTAGCAATTGCTGCATTTTATGATTATGAAATCTGGCAAATGGACATCAAAACTGCATTCCTTCATGGGTTTCTTAAAGAAGAGTTGTATATGATGCAACCAGAAGGTTTTGTCGATCCTAAAGGTGCTAACAAAGTGTGCAAGCTCCAGGGATCCATCTATGGACTGGTGCAAGCATCTCGGAGTTGGAATATACGCTTTGATGAGATGATCAAAGCATATGGATTTATACAGACTTACGGTGAAGCCTGTATTTACAAGAAAGTGAGTGGGAGCTCTGTAGCATTTCTAATATTATATGTGGATGACATATTGCTGATTGGAAATGATATAGAATTTCTGGATAGCATAAAAGGATATTTGAATATATTTTTAATGAAAGACCTCGTTGAAGCTGCTTACATATTGGGCATCAAGATCTATAGAGATAGATCAAGACGCTTGATAAGACTTTCAATGAGTACATACCTTGACAAGATTTTGAAGGAGTTCAAAATGGATCAGTCAAAGGAATTCTTGCCTGTATTGTAAGGTGTGAAGTTGAGTAAAGACTCAAAAGCTCGACCACGGCAGAAGAAAGGGAAAGGATGAAGGTCGTCCCCTTTGCCTTAGCCATAGACTCTATACGAGATGCCATGCTGTGTACCACACCTGATGTGTGCCTTGCCACGTGTCTGGCAAAGGGGGTACAAGAGTGATCCAGGAGTGGATCACTGGACAACGGTCAAAATTATCCTTAGTAACTAGAGGACTAAGGAAATGTTTGTCGATTATGGAGGTGATAAAGAGTTCGTCGTAAAGGGTTACGTCGACGCAAGCTTTGACACCGATCCGGATAACTCTAAGTAGCAAACTGGATATGTATAATGGAGCAGTCATTTGGAATAGCTCCAAGTGAAGCATGATAGCAGCATCTACAGTATGACATAAGGATTTGCAAAGTACACATGGATCTGAATGTTGTAGATCCATTTGAATAAAACCTCTCTCGCAAGCAAAACATGATCAAACCCCATAACTCATTGGGTGTTAATCACATGGCGATGTGAACTAGATTATTGTCTCTAGTGCAAGTGGGAGACTGTTGGAAATATGCCCTAGAGGCAATAATAAATTTGTTATTATCATATTTCCCTGTTCATGATAAACATGTATTATCCATGCTAGAATTGTATTGATCGGAAACTCAGATACATGTGTCGATACATAGACAACACCGTGTCCCTAGTAAGCCTCTACTAGACTAGCTCGTTGATCAAAAGATGGTTAAGGTTTCCTAACCATAGACATGTGTTGTGATTGGATAACGGGATCACATCATTAGGAGAATGATGTGATGGACAAGACCCATCCGTTAGCTTAGCATATGATCGTTCAGTTTATTGCTACTGCTTTCTTAAATATCAAATACATATTCCTTCGACCATGAGATCATGCAATCTCGAATACCGAAGGAATACCTTGTGTGCTATCAAACATCACAACGTAACTGGGTGATCATAAAGATGCTCTACAGGTATCTCCGAAGGTGTTTGTTGAGTTGGCATTGATCGAGACTGGGATTTGTCACTCCGTGTGACGGAGAGGTATCTCTGGGCCCTCTCGGTAATACAGCATCACAAGAAGGTTGCAAGCAAAGTGACTAAGGAGTTAGTTACAAGATGATGTATTACAGAACGAGTAAAGAGACTTGCCAGTAACGAGATTGAACTAGGTATGGAGGTACCGACGATCGAATCTCGGGCAAGTAACATACCGACAGACAAAAGGAACTACGTATGTTGTCATAAAGGTTCGACCGATAAAGATCTTTGTAGAATATGTAGGAACCAATATGGGCATCCAGGTCCCGCTATTGGTTATTGACCGGAGAAGCGTCTCGGTCATGTCTACATCATTCTCGAACCCGTAGGGACCGCACGCTTAATGTTCGTTGATGATATAGTATTATATGAGTTATGTATGTTGGTGACCGAATGTTGTTCAGAGTCCCGGATGAGATCAGGGACATGACGAGGAGTTCCGGAATAGTCCGGAGGTAAAGATTGATATATGGGATAATAGTGTTTGGTCTCCGGAAGGGGTTTCGGATGTTTCCCGAAATGTTCGGGTACGAGAACACTTTATTCGGGCCAAGGGGTAAAGCCCATGGGGCTTTAGAAAAGTGCAAAAGGCAGTTTTGCGGAAGGCCATGGGGCCAGACGCCAGGGACCTTCGCGTCTGGGGCCAGACGCCGAGGACCCTGGCATCTGGTCCTGGAGTCCGAGAAGGACTCTTGCCTTGCGGGCTAAACTGACTTGGAGGAGGCTCTTTCTCCAAGAAACGACCGTAGGGCTCAACATATAAATAGAGGGGCAGGGCTAGCACCTGGAACACATCAAGATTCACCAAGCCGTGTGCCGGCAACCCCGCCCCCTCTAGTTTATCCTCCGTCATAGTTTCCGTTGTGCTTGGTGAAGCCCTGCGGAGATTGTTCTTCACCACCACCGTCACCACGCCGTCGTGCTGCCGGAACTCATCTACTACTTCGCCCCTCTTGCTGGATCAAGAAGGCAAGGACGTCATCGAGCTGAACGTGTGCTGAACGCGGAGGTGCCGTACGTTCGGTACTTGATCGGGACTGGTCGTGAAGGTGTACGACTACATCAACCGCGTTGATAAACGCTTCCGCTTAGTGATCTTCAAGGGTATGAAGATGCTCTCCCCCTCTCGTAGCTATGCATCTCCATGGATAGATCTTGCATGTGCGTAGATAAATTTTGTTTTCCATGCAACATTCCCCAACATTAAAGAGCCGGCGGCTCATGCCCAATTCGAAAGAAATATCCTGTAAAACAGATAAGTTAAATAAGCACATAAGTATAAATATTAAGTCGGCTTTCGAGGCTCGACAAAAAGACCAGCTTTCGAGGCTCGAGTCTTGCTTCAATGAAGCAGGCGTGATAGCCTATGGTTTATCCTAGCTCTGTGTAGGCCGGCTCTCACATGACATAATCCGGCATTTTAACCTTGACAAGTTCAGGGTCATAATAGATTGACTGTCAAGAGTACGCCGGGTCATCTTAGCGGATGAGCATCAAGCAAACAGGCAGGTTTAACCATGATATACTTGGCATCTGTCGGGTCAAAAGGGTTATTAAGAGCTAAACTTGATGAGTTGGAAGCCCCCAAGTGACCTATGATCAAGAAATAAAGACTCATGCACAATATATTGGATGAAACGACAGAGGCCCCGAGTTTCAGGGATGCCGGCTTTATTAATATTGATCATAAAAGATATATACACATAGATATGTACAATGAACTTATCAAAACCCGTTAGTGTCTTAGGAGCGCGCGGAGAGATCAATGATCCACGATCCATGGTCCCGTCACCTCGTCTTGCAGACTTATGGCAAGGGCTAAGACTGCGCGGCCGTGTCGCGTAATTATCTCGCGGGTACCCTCACGGCCAACCCGACTGCAGTAACTCTCGCGGGTACCCCTCGGGGCCGACCCGACTTCAACATGGTTCTGAGGTGAAGTCAAGGTAACCGTCTGTCCATAACATCAAGGGGGAAATCCGAGGAATCACCCTCGATGGATTCACACTCGATGTAACCGTCAAGGTGACCTTGGAGGAATCACCCTCGAAGGGTTCACACTTGAGGTGTTGCACGACAGGGTCGTTATCGGGAGTGGTGAAGGTGGAATCACCCTCCGTAATCCACGACCGATTAGCTACACTACAGAGATAACATCAGGAGTGCGTTACGAGGTATCACCCTCAGCACTCGATAGTAGCTCTCCAGAGTCGTACAACTAGGGGGGGTGCGGTGATGTGTCGGTCTCTGCACCTCGATCACGTTGATCGAGTCATCGGTGATGAAGCAGGGGTAACAGGGACAAGGTGAGGGGTCACTGATGGATCACTACTCAACCTATACTAAGCATATAGGATAACATGTAAGGTAACAATAGCAGGTTACAAAAGCAGACTATGCATCAGAATAGGAGCTATCGAACAACAGTAGCAAAATCTAACGCAAGCATGAGAGAGAAGGAATGGGCGATATAGGGATGATCAGCAAGTGACTGAATGTCAGGTGTGTAGTCGTACCCAGGAGCAGCG
Source organism: Thinopyrum elongatum (assembly GCA_011799875.1). NCBI lineage: Eukaryota > Viridiplantae > Streptophyta > Magnoliopsida > Poales > Poaceae > Thinopyrum > Thinopyrum elongatum. The sequence goes on from CM022303.1 coordinate 458,227,557, forward strand.
TCGGTCTCGGGGTCTGCCGGAGAGAAGAGGGGGAAGAAACAATAAATACAAAGCAATCAAATGCATCATGATGCATGACATGGCAATATGCTGTGCTAGGGGTGACCTAACACAGTGCTACATGTTGCAGACGGAGCGGGAAACATCTGAGAATGTTTTCCCGGCTTTAGTCCGTTATCGGACAGATGAACTGGAGGGGAAGGTTCCATGTTCATCATGTTAGAGGCATGTGAAATATGAGTGGATTGCATATTCGGATTCGTCACATTTTTCTGAGCAACTTACATATATAAATTATTTTCATCTGACTTATAGATTATTTTATATGAATTTTCAAAGATTTAAACATTTTATGAATTTCTGTATTTAATTTAATTCGAAATTATATTGAATACTAAATGCTATGGGTACACAGAAGTGTACCCATAAATGTGCAACAGAGGCTGACAGTGGGGCCCAGTTGACTGCACAGTCAGCAGTCAACTGTGGACTTTGACTGGTCAAACTGACCAGGGGGTCCCACCTGTTAGTGACTGAACTAAATAACAGAGGTAAATTTATCTAATTAAGTTAATTAGTTACCATGGGCCTACATGTCAGTGTCTATTTAAGTTAAACTAATTAGTTTAATTAGCACTAGTTAGTTAGGGGGGTGGCCTACAAGTCAGTGACTGTGCTACCCAGTCAGCATAGTTGACTGGCGTCAACATGGTCAGCTGGGCCCCTGGGACCCACTGTCAGTGACCCAGGGGTGGGCCCCAGGCCAGCCATGTCGGCGGGCAACGCCGGAGTTGCGCTGGCGAGCCAGAAACGTGGCGGAGGGCTCGGGACTTCGCTGGAAAACGGCTACGAGCTATCATTTTGCAAGCAGTTGGTTCCGTTTGAACGAGCGGACGGAGCCGTGGCGAATGGCACCGGTGGGGGCGCCGGAGGTGGCCGGATGCGTCACCGACGATGAGAGGAGGAGGCGGCGGCGTTCGGGTGGTCGTGGAGAAGGGGCTAAAGGTACGACGAGTGTCACGGGGAGGCACATTGGGCTCCTACGAGCGCGCTGAGCACGACTATGTGCTCGGTCGAGCTCGACAATGACGACAATAATGATGGCGACGAGCGGTGCGGCGGAGCTGAGCTCGGCCACTGTGGCAGCGGCGGCTATGGGCATGGAGAGGGGCAGGGAAGAGGGGGAGCCGGACGGGGAGCTCACCTTGTGGGCGCATGTGGGCCCGTTGAATGCTTAGGAGCACAGGCCGGCCGGAATCAAGGTCGAACGGCAGCGGGGATCCGAGGAAGAAGTCATTGGCTCCGCGGTGATGAGCTTGATGCCGGGTCGGGGAAGATGAAGCAGAGGCAAGTCCTTCCTTTCCTACACCTCCGCTAGGCCCTCGTTTGTTTTTTGTGGCGGGTGAGGCAGTGGCCACGGCTACGACACTACCATGGCGACGGCGACTCTCGGGCGAGGTGAAGAGCGAGAGAGAGAGTGCGTCGGAGGGGAGGAGTGAGTGGGAGTGGGGCAGGGGACCGGGAAGGAGACCGAGGAGGCGCGGGTGTCGTGGTTTTGTCACGGCAGATGTCCTCGAAAAAGGGCTTAGTCGCGAGGCCATCACAACTAGGTCGTAGCTTGGATGGGGTTGATCGAAAACGAGAAGACGCGAGTTTTACCCAGGTTCGGCCCCTCATGGTGGAGGTAAAAGCCTACATCCTGCTTGATTTCTATTGATCATCATGGTCTCGATTACAAGGGCGCTATTTCACTACCTCTGTCTCGAGAGCTATCAAAACATATGTCTTGAGACCTACCAAAACGTCTGTCTCGAGACTTGTCTGTCTTAAACCCTATCCTTCTGATGACCCAGGGACTCCCTTTATATAATAGTTGAGTCCCTGGGGTTACAAGAGATTCCGGGTTATACCCGTAGTCGGAGTCCTACTCTAAATCCTCTAAGTCCTTCGTGTCATCCAAGTCGGGGTTCTCCGTCTTGTATTTGGACTCCTGGAAACCAGGACTTGTCTCTCCAGGTTGGGACTCATCCTCAAGCTGGGTCTCGTCTCCAGAGTCGGCTTATCTCCGTGGGGCCGCTTAACTCCCTCAGGCTGCTTAACTCCATGAGCCGGCTAATCCGTGAGCCTGCTTAACCATGAGCCGGCTCATCCATGAGCCGGCTCATCCATGAGCCTGCTCATGTCCATGAGCCTGCTCATGTCCATGAGCCTGCTCATCTCCATGAGCCTGCTTATCCATGAGCCAGCTCATCTCCATGAGCCTGCTTATCCATGAGCCCGCTCATCTCCATGAGCCTGCTTATCCATGAGCCCGCTCATGTCCATGAGCCGGCTTTATCTCTAGAGCAAAAAACTTGTCTTGTAATAGGCCGGGTCAAAATTGTAGCCGGTTGACTTAACTCCAGAGATGACTTAACCTCAAAGCAGGATCTAGCCGTGGGTAATTCCCCCGACATTAGCCCCTAGGTTAGCTTCAATACAGGCTTGGTGTGCATTCATGCTAAGCTTCTGAAATAAGAATAATTAGTACGTTTAAGTGGCCGGCTCACTCAAATGGCCGCTTATTCAATGAACTGGCTCCTGGGACGTCTGGGTCTCTTTTGTCATATCAACAGGCCGGTTTCATAGTCAACTTGCTGACGCCGATTCCTCACAGAAAAAATATTGAAAATAATAACCCATCTGCGTTGAGCTAGCTTCTAGTGCTTTCTGTGAATAACTTAGAGGAGATAAACTTTGCAAGCTTCAACCAAGAAAATAAGACCCAGCTTGCTCAAAACTGAGAGTTTGAAGGTGTTCTTCTGTTTTTTATCTCCATATTACCTGTATCCCCCAAGCTCCGAGTTTATCAGTTCAGGATGACTTGGTGCTTTGCATAAAAATAATATCTTGACTGTGTAGCCCCCAAGTGTCGGGTTGTCTTGCCTGCAGCAACCTGGTACTTGTATTTTCCTTATACTTATAAAACTTCAACCAATGTAGCCCCAAGTCTTTAAGAGTAGAACGGAGTGATAGCTTAAGACATGCTTAAATATAAATGTTGCAACTTTTGGAGAAAACCAGGTTGTTCATCTGAGTCTCCAGTCATAAACTAAATGTTTTGCATTTCACATGTGTAGCCCCCAAGGGCCGGCTTATCAGTATGTGATGGGCCGGGTCTTTAATTTGGACCTTATGATCTGTTTAAACAACTGAGCACTATAGCCCCCAAGTGCCGGATCATCTGCCTGCAGCGACTCAGGACTTACATGTACTTCTCCTTTGAAAAGAATAGCATCATATGATGTAGCCCCCAAGTGTCGGGTCGCATGCCTGCAGCGATTTGGGACTGTGTGAGAATAATATAACCCATTTGTAATTATACAGGCAATGCTGAATCAGGCCGGCTCAGAAATTTCTGAGTTGAAGGAGCAGGACTTATCGCTTTATCTGGTAGTGCCCTTATGCACTACATAAATTATCTTGAACAATATCTGGCTTGAATGAATCCTTGACCGTGGTTGCAGTGCAACCTAGCAATTTATCGGTTTGTACGAATATCCTGGAATAATGCCTTTGTGCTTGAAATAAATCCTGGGCCATGGTTGCAATGTAGCCCAGCAAATATGTGTGGAGAAATCCATAAGTGTTGTAGTTTACTACAAGGCACATGTTGAATAACCCAAAACCCGATCAAATAAATGACCCGGCATTATATGTGACCCGACGGATTTGTAACCCGGGAATTTAGAAAAATTGATACCTACAAAGAAAATGCATAGATAGACAGATATAGATAGAGAGAGACATAAATAGCATATGACATAAAAAATAAATAACAAGCCGGCTTTCGAGGCACGACATAAAGACCGGCTTTCGAGGCTGAGTCTGATTTGCTTCTGTGAAGCAGGCCTTGTAGCCTCTTATGGTTTATCCTAGCTCTCTGAAAGCTGGCTCTCACATGACTTAAGCTGGTGTTTTAACTTTGATAAGTTCAGGATCAACAAAGTCCATGATAGGCGTCAGTGTGATTGACTTATCAAAAGTACAACCGGGTCACCTTTTCGGAGTAGCATCAAGCTAACAGGCAGGTTTAACCAAGCATTATGGTGGCATATGCCGGGTCAAGAGGTGTAACGCCCAAGATGCAATTCTTTCCCAATCACATGATGAACTCATGATTGGGGCACAATAGCATTTCGGACGCGTAGCAGGGTGGCATACAAATTCATACAACCAAGTGAATAGATAGAATATGAGATCCAGGCAACACTTGCCCCAGAATAGCATAAATATGACAATCATCATACAATCATCCATACATATAGAAGAGTCCGACTACGAACTAGATAAAAGAAAACACCACCCTGCTACTATCCCCGGATACTCCGACTAGGTCCTCTACTGATCGTCCGGATAAGTAACATAGAAACGACCACGATCCTCGTCAAACTCCCACTGGAGCTCAGTGGCATCTCCTGCATCAGACTCAACGGTACCTGCAACTGTGGTTGGAGTATTCTGTGAGCCACGGGGACTCAGTAATCATATCACCCACTGTATCAAGACTAACAAAGCTTAAATGGGTAAAGCATGGATAAGTGGTGGAGTTGCAGCAAGCACTAAGCATAAGTATGGTGGCTATCTTACGAATACTAGAATAGGATGAGAAGCTACGCAAACGGTCGTAAACTAGTAATGATCAAGAAGTGATCCTGAACTACTTATGTTCGAGCATAACCCCACTGTGTTCTCTTCCCGAACTTCGTCAAAACGAAACGATCACGGTTACACACACGGTTGGTGTATTTTAATTGAGTTTAGTGTCAAGTTCACTACAACCGGTTATTAAAAGCTCTCATCTGCCACATAACCACGGGCACGACTCTCGAAAGTTTAAATCCTGCAGGGGTGTCCCAACTTAGCCCATGATAAGCTCTCATGATCAACGGAGGAAAATCCTCCTCCCGGAACAACCCGATCAAGCTCGGAATCCCGGTTCACAAGACATTTCGACAATGGTAAAACAAAACCAGCAAGACCTCCCGACGTGTCGACACCCCGATAGGAGCCGCACGTATCTCGTCTCAGGCCACGATCAGATGAGCACAGCGTACAGCAACTGAGACCCGAGTTTCCCCGGGGGAAGCCGCACACGACTCTGTTTTGGACCAACACTCATGAGGAGCATTGGCCCGGGTTGTTGATTAAGAATCCTCGGGTTAATTACTCCCTATGTAAATTTTAGTTGTTATTAGGCAAATGGTAAAACCAAAGTTGGGCCTTGTTGGAAGAGTTTTATTCAAAGCGAACTATCAAGGGGGGCCCATAAACCCCAACTGTGTAAGGAACGCAAAATCAAGGAACATAACACCGGTATGACGGAAACTAAGGCGGCAAGAGTGGAACAAAACACCGAGCAAAAGGCCAAGCCTTCCACCCTTTGCCAAGTATATAGATGCATTAATTAAATAAGAGATATTGTGATGTCCCAACATATCCATGTCCCAACATGGGATAACCTGCACTGCACCTGCAACTAGCAATGCTATAAGAGGGGCTGAGCAAAAGCGGTAACATAGCCAAACAACGGTTTGCTAGGAAGGTGGGTTAGAGGCTTTTCATGGTAACATGGGAGGATATATGAACAAGTGGTAGGTAGCGCGACATAGCGATAGAACGAACAACTAGCAAGCAAAGATAGAAGTGATATCGGGGGTAATGATCATCTTACCTGAAATGTCCTCAGTGGGAACGAAAGCTTGCTCCTCGTGAACGTACTTGGCAGGGTCCTTGTTCACGAACTCGTCTCTCAGCTCTACCAAAAGCAAGAACATAAACAACGGAACAACAATCAATCACGGTGCAATGCGCAAGCAACATGATGTAAGACATGTCATGGAATGCAAGATATGATGTGCAACGCATATGGGTGCTCCAGAAGGGGAAATGATGAACATGGCACCATCTTGGTAATCCAATCATGCCACTGGATAGATTGAAAGATTTCGGTCGAAATCGATATAAAGATCACGAGGAACGGATGCACACAACTCAAAACGGTGAGCAAAACAATAACAATGCAAAACTGAGATTAACAGCAACATAGCACATAAGTTGCAACATTAATATATGCTACAACACTCCAACATGAAAACAAAATACATGGTTGTGAAGTACATGTAGAGCACTACAAAACATGATTACTGAGCTACTGCTAGAAACCACTAGAACATGCTCAAAACATCATGGCAAGATTGCAAATGATAACAGCTTCTCGGACGGTGATTTACTGGACATGGCAGAAACAACATTAAGTAGGCATGTTTACAAGCTTGTTTAGCTCACAACAAAGCATATCATGGCATAAGAACACAACCAACAGTAATAAGGCATTTTTGTGCAGCTACTCATGTCGAGAACATGGCCATAGGAGGCACAAATCACTAGCTATTCACATGGCAAAAATGAACTTACTGATAACAGGCTGACAGAAACATTATTTAGCAATTTGAGAGCATGATAATAATAAGCTACATTAGGCTATAAATGTAAACAAGGGCATGGATATATAGACCATAACATTAACTACAAAACATGCTTACTGAGCATCTCCAGATTATGAATAGATTCACTAGTAACATCAAGTAAACATGGCATCACAATATAACAGATTCAGACGGCAGAAATCAGTCTGAAATCAGCAGCAACAAGTAGCTCACTTTGCAAGATTGTGCTAGTCACCACATGGCATATCAAAATACATGAATTGCACCACTGCAAATATGGCATGATTATGCTCCTAAAACATGTTGACATATTACTCAAAAGAAAATCACACAAAATGCTATAAAAAAGACAAATAGGCAAGTTACAGCAGTTTTCAGCAGATTATATCACATAGCACTCTTGCAACGAGGATTAAGGCATCAAGATGAACAGTAACATGCATGCAAACTACACCATCATGTAGAGCATTCAGAGATGAACAATTTTACCTATTATACACGCAAATCGGAGCAACATGCACAACGTTATGGCCGGTCAAACAAGCACACATGAAGTTGTAGATCTGGGCCTTAGATGGATTTCACCTCGCGAAAACGTGGACGGAGTGGTGCGGGACGAGGATATCCGGGACGCAGTGGGGCGCTTGGATCGGGGGACGGGTGGATCTCGTCCACCCGCCCAGATCCGGCGACGAGGTGGCCGGCGACGCGCCTCCGGCGAGCGGCGGAGGACGAGGACGGCGGCGAGACGGCGGGGCGGCGCGCGGCGACGAGCTGAGGCGCTTGGGCGGCGCGCGAGGAGGCGAACGGCGACGAGGGTGGCGCGGTTTGGCGGGGAACGGGCGGCGCGCGAGGAGGGGCGCGGTGGTGCGGCGCGGGGACGGCGAGCGGCGCGGCGGCGGTGGAGCGAAGGCGGCGGCAGGGGGGTCCGGCGAGGGAGACGCGCGGCTCGGGCGCGGGATGCGGGCGTGGGGCGGCCGCGCTCGGGCCGGGAGGGCCCGACCTGGGCCCGGCGGGCCGCGCAGTGGATGGAGGCAACGAGGTTGACGTGGCGGCCTCTGGTTGGCCCGGGCCGGCGGCGCGGACGTGTCCGGCGGCTGGGAGGAGAGGGGCTAGGGTTTTGCCCGAATTTTTGGAGGGGGAGGTGTTTATATAGATGGTGGGAGCTAGGCGAGGGCTATGGAGGTGCCGTTTTCGCCCACACGATCGTGATCCAATGGCGAAGAGCATGGAGGGGGTTTAGATGGGCTAGTGGGATGTTGTGGAGGGGTGCTGGGCTGCAAAGAGAGAGGGGCCCGGCGGTTAACGCGGTTAACCGTTGGGGCACCAAACGACCTCCAAATGGAACGAAATTTGACAGCCGGTCTACCGGTGATATACCAAGACCACTCGTCAACTCTCGGCCCATTCCGAGAACATTTTTCTCCCGCTCACAAAACAAGATATGGGAGGTGCGACGGGTGCGTGTGAGAGTGTCGGATTCCGAAACGGACAACGGAGAAGATGACCGGATGCAAGTGACAAACACGAATGCAAATGCAATGCACACGATGGCATGAGATGAAATGCATGACATGAACAAAAATGCAAAACGAGGAAAAACCCAACCACGGATGACATAACATATAACATTGCCGAAAATGGCAAGAGTTGGCGGTACAATAATTGAATGTTACATCCGGGACGTTACAACTCTCCTCCACTACAAGAGGATCTCGTCCCGAGATCTAGGGCTGAAAGAACTCCGGATATTCGGAACGGAGGTGATCCTCGCGCTCCCAAGTTGCTTCTCGGTCGGAATGGTGAGACCACTTAACTTTCAGGAACTTGATCGACTTGTTGCGAGTTTTGCGCTCGGTTTCTTCAAGAATGGCAAAGGGATGCTCATGATAAGACAAGTCCTCTTGGAGATCAATCTCTTCGAAGTTGATTGTGCGCTCGGGCGTCTTGAAGCACTTGCGAAGTTGTGACACGTGAAACACATCATGCACATTTGAGAAGTTGGAAGGGAGCTCAAGTTGATAGGCGAGGTCGCCTCTTTTGCCAACAATCTTGAAAGGACCCACATATCTTGGGGCAAGCTTCCCTTTGATACCGAAGCGTTGAGTGCCTTTCATTGGAGAGACTCGGAGATAGACATGGACTCCAATCTCGAAAGCCAAGTCACGGTGCTTGCGATCATAGTAACTCTTCTGGTGCGATTGCGCGGCTTTGAGATTTTCACGGATGACTTTGCACATTTCTTCAGCTTCTGTGATCAAGTCATTGCTGAGAAGTTGGCGTTCACCAGACTCGGACCAGTTGAGAGGAGTATGGCACTTTCTACCATATAGAATTTTGAATGGGGCCTTGCCCGAACTTACTTGGTAGTTGTTGTTGTAGGAGAACTCGGCATACGGGAGGCAATCTTCCCACTTCATACCGAAAGAGATGACACAAGCTCTGAGCATGTCTTCAAGGATTTGATTGACTCTCTCGACTTGGCCACTTGTTTGAGGATGAAAGGCCGTGCTGAAACGAATGTTTGTGCCCATGGTCTTCTGGAAGGAGTCCCAGAACTTGGAAGTGAAAATGCTTCCGCGGTCTGAGGAGATCAATTGAGGAATCCCATGCAACAAGACAATTCTGGAGGTGTATAGCTCTGCCAGCTGAGCTGCTGTGATAGATTCTTTGACTGGAAGGAAATGAGCCACTTTTGTAAGCTTGTCAATGACAACAAAGATAGCATCATTCCCTCGCTTGGACTTGGGAAAGCCGGTGACAAAGTCCATCTCGATATGATCAAACTTCCACTCGGGAATAGGTAGAGGTTGAAGGAGTCCTACTGGACGCTGGTGTTCTGCTTTCACTCTGCGGCAGACATCACACTCATTCACGAATTGAGCAATCTCTCGCTTCATTCGTGTCCACCAGAACGTCTGCTTGAGGTCATGATACATCTTAGAACTGCCTGGATGGATGGAAAGAAGAGAATTGTGCGCTTCATTCATTATGACCTTCCTTAGATCACCTTTAGGAACCACTAACCGGTCCTCGAAGAACAAGGTATCTTTGTCATCAATGCGATAGCACTTGTATTTGGCTAAGCCCTTGGCAACACCATCTTTCACCTTCTTCACCATAGAGTCAAGGAGTTGTGTTGCACGAATTTGATCTTCCAAAGTTGGAGTGACTTGAAGGTTGGTAAGAAAGCCTTGAGGAACCACTTGGAGGTTGAGCTTGCGGAATGCTTCACAAAGATCCGGCTGGAATGGCTTGAGAATTAAGCTGTTGCAATAAGCCTTTCTGCTCAAAGCATCTGTAATCCAATTTGCCTTGCCTGGAGTGTACTCAATGCTTGGATTGTACTCTTGGATCATTTCAACCCAACGAGTTTGCCGGAGGTTGAGGTTGGGCTGAGTGAAGATGTATTTGAGGCTCTTGTGATCGGTGAAAATGTCCACTTGCCTGCCCAACAACAGATGTCTCCAAGTGATTAATGCATGGACAACTGCCGCCAACTCAAGATCGTGAGTGAGGTAGTTCTTCTCGTTTGGCTTCAACTGCCGAGAAGTATAAGCCACAACTTTCCTTTCTTGCATAAGAACAGCACCGAGACCTTGCAACGAAGCATCACAGAATACTTGGTAGGGCTTGGACTCATCAGGAGGAGTAAGGACCGGAGCTGTGACGAGTTTCTCTTTGAGAGTATTGAAGGCAGCGTCACACTCGGGAGTCCAGGAGTATTTGACATTCTTCTGGAGGAGGTTGGACGGAGGCTTAGCAATTTTCGAGAAGTTCTCCACAAACCTTCGGCAATAGCTTGCAAGCCCGAGGAAACTGCGAAGCTGCTTGACGTTCTGAGGAGGCTCCCAGTTGACAATGGAAGCAAATTTTTCTGGATTGATAGAAATGCCCTTGGCAGAGATGATGTGACCAAGATAAAGAACTTCATCAAGCCAAATTTCACATTTAGAGAACTTTGCATATAATTGATACTCTCTGAGCCTGTCGAGCACCAATCGCAAATGCTTGGCATGATCCTTTTTATTCTTGGAGAACACCAGGATATCATCGAGATACACCAGGATGAATTCATTGGTGTAGGGGTTGAAGATGAAATTCATCATCCTTGAGAAGGTAGGAGGGGCATTGGCAAGCCCAAAAGACATGACAGTATACTCATAAGAACCAAAGCTCATTCTGAATGCTGTCTTTGGGATATCTTCTTCACGAATGCGAATCTGGTGATACCCCATACGGAGGTCAAGCTTGGAAAACACCTTTGCACCTTTGAGTTGCTCGAACAACTCATTGATATTGGGAAGTGGATATTTATTCTTGATTGTCTTCTTGTTCAATGGGCGGTAATCGACGCAAAGTCGTTCCGTGCCATCTTTCTTCTGGACAAAGAGAACACCACATCCCCAAGGAGACGAACTTGGTCTGATCAAACCCAAACGTTCTTGTTCATCGAGTTGTTTCTTCAATTCTTTCAGCTCTTCTGGCCCAAGCTTGTAGGGACACTTGCAAACGGGTTCTGTACCGGGCTCAAGGTCAATAACGAACTCGACTGGCCGGTGAGGAGGCATACCCGGAAGCTCTTCTGGAAAGACATCTTGATACTCACAAACAACTGGAATCTGAGAAATAGCGTTGATCTCGCCTTTCTCATTGAGAGAGAACAACCGAATGGTTTCATCACGAGCGGCAAAGATAATCACATCTTCAGAAGGATGAGTCAATTTAATCTCCTTTTCAGCACAATCAAGAGAAGCCTTGTGTTTAGAAAGCCAATCCATGCCGAGAATGAGATCAATATCGGAATCGCCGAGAACAATTGGGGAAGCCAGGAATGCATAATTGCCCATCTTGACGGTGACGTCCCGAACAAAGTAGTTGGAATTCAACAAAGAACCCGGAGAAACAATAGACAAGGGTCTAGGCAAATCCTGAAAAACAAACTCATCCTTTGATGCAAAAGGTCTTGACATGAAGCATAGTGATGCACCAGAATCAAATAGAACTTTTGCAGGAATATCATTAACTGAGAGATTACCCATGATCACTTCAGAAGATTCCTCCGCTTGAGCTGAATTCATCATGTTCACCCTTGCAGACTTGGGATTGTGCTTGACAACTGCATTGCTTGCTGACCTGATAGGAGAAGGAGGCGGAAGGCGCCTCTGGTTGGTGCACTTGTTGGAGTAGTGTCCTTTCATACCACACTTGTGACAAGTGACCTCTGAAAGTGGACGAAAAGGTGGAGGAGGAGGACCGCCTGTCCTTGGAGCCTGAGACTGAGACTTGTTCTGATAGCTTGGGTTGGGTGGGTGGGAAGATCCACGACCACCTGACTGCTTCTGCTGATAGGGCGGACGAAACGAAGGTGGTGGAGGGAGCCAAAACTTCTGCTGCTTTGAGACCACTTGAGAGGAAGACGAAGAGTGGACTGCATCCCTGAGTCTCTTCTTGGAAGCTTCACACTTGAGCTGAGCTGCTTCTTGTTTTAGAGCCATGTTATAGAACTGATCGAACTGAGTAGGCTCCACAAGAACTAGAGCTAGCTGAAGGTCCTCTCTGAGGCCACCCCTGAAGTAGTAGATCATGCTCTTCTCATCTGGGACGTCTTGCTTTGCATAGCGAGCAAGATTCTGAAACTTGATGTTATAATGATACACAGACATGTTGCCTTGCTTGAGATTGTAACACCCCATGTCATTAGCCATAGTAATCACTTTTGATAATGACAGGTCAGCATGTTTAACAGTGCATAATCATCATTAGCATCATATTGCATTTCAACTATTAAGACAAGATTCAAATTTAAATGAAAGTGGAAAATAAAAGTTGTGCAACATAAAAACTAAAATGTTCAATAAATGACAAATAATACAGAGACCATTCTAAAATTGTAACCAACATTTAATAAATTAATTAGGTGAGCCATTCCTCTTTTAACAGTGGCTGGAAATAATATTTAATAGCCTTTTAATTAATCTAGATCAAATATGAAATGATGTTTTGCCCAAACTAGTTTTTGGTGTTAGGGTATAATACACTGGTATTTATGGACTATGTCACACTTTTTACAAAAACCATTTGGGGCCCAAATAATTAACAAATCAGAAGAGAAAGAAACAGAAAAAGAGAAAAAGGAAAAAGGCCTAAAGGAGCTACTGTGCACTTGGCCTGCTCGCTACAGCCACAGCCCAGCCCACCCCGCGCCTCCTCCCACCTCTCACTGCTCACCGCCGCCCCGCTGTCGAACGCGCACGCGCACGCACCCCAGGCCCCCCCTCTCCCTCGCTCGACAGCGCGCACCGCGCCCTCTCGCCGTGGATAAGAGACCGCCCCGACCCCTCTGGCGAGCCCTAGCCGCCCCGTTCACCCTCCTCCTCGTTCCCCTCACCCCTCCCGACGCCGCCATGGCTGCGCCTCCCTAGATCACGCATCCATCGTGCCCCGTTCACCTCCCCGACGTGTCGTGCGTGCTCGCCGTCGTCCTCTCCTTCGACTGCACCAACGAACCGAAGCCGAGCACCCCTACATCGACCCCGCGCCATCGTCTTCCTCCTCGGATCCCCGCCGCCGTTCGCCATCAAATCCGGCCACCCCACGCCTTCCCGGAGCCCGCTTTGATCGGCTACGCCCCACTGTGAGCTCCTCCTCCCTCCCCTGCCTCTCTGCGCGCTAGCTTGGCCGCCGTAGGGTAGCTCGCCGCATTGCCGTGCTCCGACCACCGCCATTGCCGCTGCCCGCGCGCCGTACATGCTCTCGAGCCCCCGCGCGAGCCACTGGCGTGCTCCAGAGCGCGAGTTGCGTCGATCTCGGCCCCCAACTAGCCACCTAGCCCGCTCCCACCTCGTTTCCAAATGGGGCCGAACGCCGGCGCCCGCCGCGGTCGATGCCGCTGCCGTTCCGACCACCCCCGGGACCAACCACCACCACCACGTGATGCGGCTCGCTGCGCCCGTTCGATAGAGCCCAATCCCGCCCCCGGAGATGCCCTATGGGCGAATCCCGAGCTCGCCGGAGCTCGGCGCCGCGCTCGGGCTCGCCGGAGCGCTCTCCGGCGGCCGGTCCGACGTGGCACCGGTGGGTCCCACCCCCGTGCCACTGACTGTGGGGCCCTGCGGGCCCCTTTGACCCCGTTGACCGGGGTCAACGCTGACTTGGCCGCCATGTCTCACTGACATGTGGGGCCCGGCCATTTAAATGAATTTAAATAAATAGAAAATCTATTAATTAGTTAGTTAATTAGTTTAAACACTAATCAGTCACTGACTGCTGGGGTCCACCCTCTAATTAATCCAATCAGTTAATTTAACCCCTCTGTTAATATCTCAGTGTATGACATGTGGGCCCCACTTGTCAGGTTTGACTCTGGTCAGCCAGAGTTGACCTACTGACGTCACCCTGACCTCATGCTGACATCATCATTCACTATTTTGGATAATTCGAATTTAAATTAATAATTAAATTTAGAAAATGTTTAAAACTTTAGAAAATCATATTAAATAAACCGTAACTCCGATGAAAATAATTTATATATGAAACTTGCTCAGAATTCCGATACGAACCCGAATACGCCCTCCGTATTCCTGTCAGATGCCTCTAGCTATAAGAACATTGAACTTTTAGACCGATTTTGATAAATGAATAGTGCCCAACTTTAATTGAATAAATCCGAATAAATTCCTAAATTAACTAAATCATTTAGTTAGGCAGTAGAACACCCCGGCATATCATTTAGGCATGTCATCCATATTGTTTGCATTATTGCCGTGAATTTATTGTTTCTCTCCCCCTTCTTCTCTCTCGATAGACGCCGAGACCGACGACGCTGCATCTGGGTACGACTACACTACCGACGAGCAGCCCGTTGACGACCCCTCTCTCTTGCCAGAGCAACCAGGCAAGCCCCCCCCCCCCCCTTGAGCATCCAGACATCACCCATTCTATTCTCCTGCTTGCATTAGATTTTGCTACTGTTAATGTATGCTCCTATTCTGATGCATAGCCTACTGTTGTAACCTGTTCATTGTTACCTTACCTGCCTATGATAAACTGTTTAGTATAGGTTGGTAGTGAACCATCATTGACCCCACCACCTTATCCTTGTTGCCCCTGCTTGATCATCGACGACTCGATCAACGTGATCGTCGACCAGAGACCGACACCTCACTTCACACCCCCTTAGTTGTACGACTCTGTGTAGTAACTATCGAGTGCCGAGGGTGATACCTCGTAACGCACTCCCGATGAATACTCTGCAGTGTAGCTGTTCGGTCGTGGTCATCGAGGGTGATTCCTCCTTCTCCACTTCCGATACGACTCTGTCATGCAACCCTCAGTGTGAACCTCGAGGGTGATGCCTCATATGTTCACCCTGATGATTTCGTCGAGTGGAATCCGTCGAGGGTGATTCCTCAGGTTTCCCCCTTGATGTTATGACCACACGATTACTTGACTTTTGTTACAGGCGGGTCCACCCTGGTGGGTACCCGCTGGGGATCTATGATGTCGGTCGTGCCGAAAGGGCACTCGAGTGTGATATTGTGGCGGAGCATCAGAGACTCTGATTGTCTCCGCGTGATACTAATTGAGCCTATTAGATTTGGGTGTGTGATCTGAGTGGGTCGACGTGCCCTATACGCACTACCACCACGCGGGATAATGGTTATGGGACCCTCTGCGATGTACGTTTCTCCCGAAAGCTCGTCTGACGTCACGATTCACCGTGCGGGCTGATTGTCGGGATTGGGCTGGATACTTCACTGACGAGTTCGGTGTCGCGCCTGCACCCCGGCCAGTCTCGCAACGCGCAGGGTGCCCAGGGCGATGGCCCAAGACCTCTGGGTGCATAGGTTAGTCCGGCGTGCTGACCTCTCTGCCGAGCCTAGGTAGAGCGCTGCTTCGTGTTGATCTTCCGAGGACGGGCATTACCCAGCAAGTGTGTCCGGCCAGAGTTGATCGAGCGTGTTGGGTAACAGTAGTGCACCCCTGCAGGGATGAATCATCTATCGATAGCCGGTCCTACGGTAAAGGACGCTCAGTTTGTGTATCCCGATCTACTACTTGAACTGGATACTTGTTACTAATTTGAAGCTTCGGGATCGCTTTCTCGCTGGGAGTCGAGGAAGGATCTTTAAGCTGTACTTCAACATGTTTGCTAAATAAAATGCTATTCTACTCTCTTTTATTGCTGCAAGATGATGGCCGCGTGAAGATGTTTGAAGATGCTAGTCTTCGATAGGACTAGGCCTTCTCTCTATTCTGGCATTTCTGCAGCCTAGTCCACTTATACAGCCTTTCTCCATTGATAATGTTGCATATGTAGTATAGATCCTTGCTTGCTGAGTACTTCGGATGAGTACTCACGGTTGCTTTACTTTCTCTTTTCCCCATACCCCACCTTGATGATACATCAGACGATGGAGTCCAGGAGCCAGATGCCACCACCGGAGCTTACTACCAGGAGGGTCCAGAGGGCACTTACTACTGGATCGAGCCAGCTGACCAGGAGTAGGATCGGAGGCTCCCAGGCAGGAGGCCAACGCCTTTCGATCTAGTGTCGCTGTTTGTGCTAGCCTTCTTAAGGCAAAACTTGTCTAACTATGTCTGTACTCAGATAATATTTGTATGACTGACTTATGTATTCGGATCTTCGGATCCCTGGTCTGTAATATTGTGGATCTCCATTTAAATTGTGTTAGAGTTGTGTTGTGATATCTTCCCGTGAGTCCCTGTGCTTGATCGTACACGTTTGCGTGTATGATTAGTGTAAGATTGAGACGGGGCGCCACAGATATTGTGGAATTGCTCATGCATGCTCTCGACAACACTTGTTGGAATATGATGAGCACGGAAGTCACGGAAGAAGTCGGTCCAGCTGATCACTCAACCCCTTCTGGAGTCTTTGTACTGCTACCACCAATCAGCTGCCTGGTCCTTGAGCTGAAAGGAAGCGAACTTGACGTAGTCCTCAGGTCTGACATTGCTGCACTCGAAATGCTTGTTGATGTCCACGAGCCAATCGTCGGCGTCCATGGCCTCAACACAAGCGCTGAACGTCTTTGGCTGATTAGCGAGGAACTGGCTGAGTGTAGCAAACTGAGGCTGATTGTTGAAATGCCCTTGACCTTGATTCCCTTGGTTGCCTTGGCCTTGGCTGCGCTCTTGCATGAGCTGAATCAGCATCTGAGTATTGGTGTTGGTGGCCGCCATCAAAGCTTGCCATGCCTCCGGAGGCGGAGGAGGTGGCGGAGGTGGAGGTTCCGACTGCTCTCCTTCACCACGTTCCGGATGCAGACGCGTTGGGGGAGCCATCCTGAAGAAGATGACATCCGTTAGAACCACCATAGCAATGATAGATAAGCTAAATCAAAGGCTAGACATGTGCAATGTAGTCTTCACAATAAGCATCCGAACAGAGAGATTGAACGAATGCATTCCAAAGTTAATATGATACAACCATTTGAATGAGAAGCCACTTGGAACGATTGGATTAACAAAGCAAGGTATCAGCTGGATACAAACATATGACAGAGATTTCGCCCAACGTGTTCGCGATGAGGCCCCACGGGCATGACGTACAGCGGACGTCATAAATGACAAACAAGACGTCCCCGAATCGGCATAGCCAAGGATTCTTTAAGACGCCTTGCGACCACTCTAAATCGACCGTGAAAAACGAACCACTAGACGTTGGACCCCAATCTCAACTCATACATTTGTCGGAAAGGATTCCTGGGTAGTACTTGAATTCCCACCTATTAACTCCCGAAACTTTCTGGTTATGCAATCTGGTGTTGGGGATACAGGGAGGCACAAATATCTCAAACAACTAACAAGCCCTACACTCCAACTGTATCCATCCATCAACACATAACCAAGAAACCTTCGGAAATCATGTACCTCAGACCTTCGAAAACATCCGATATACTAGCTGTGGCAATACATCTGATCGCTCTCCCCAGTACTGGGTGTCGTCAAACTACTCTCACCACAAAGAGTATAGAAGCATTTTCGATGTCGGCGTCCTCTGGTATTCTGGAACTGAAACGATAAAACTGTGACAAAAACACCTTGGAGCTCAACTCCCCGGGACACTGCCATAACCCCTAAATGTCAGGAGGCACCAAGACAGAATCCCCATCACAATGATATCGGAACGATTCCACAATACCCGCGTGATCCTAAAAAAAAATTTGAGTGAAAAAGGATAGAAGAGTGAGGAAAACACCTACGTCACGAGTCCTTACCAGAGCGACGAAGGGGATAAGGAGTAAAAAGAATTCCTACTCTCCGATATAACTAAGAATCAAAATAGTTTTGTTCTAGACTCGTCAGCGGTTCGATCAAGCAGGGGCTCCTATAGTCGGTATGGCTCTAAATACCAACTTGTAACGCCCAAGATGCAGTTCTATCCCAATCACGTGATGAACTCATGATTGGGGCACAATCACATTTCGGACGCGTAGCAAGGTGGCATACAAATTCATACAACCAAGTGAATAGATTGAATACGAGATCCAGGCAACACTTGCCCCAGAATAGCATAAATATGACAATCATCATACAATCATCCATACATATAGAAGAGTCCGACTACGAACTAGATAAAAGAAAACACCACCCTGCTACTATCCCCGGATACTCCGACTAGGTCCTCTACTGATCGTCCGGATAAGTAACATAGAAACGACCACGATCCTCGTCAAACTCCCACTGGAGCTTAGTGGCATCTCCTGCATCAGACTCAACGGTACCTGCAACTATGGTTGGAGTATTCTGTGAGCCACGGGGACTCAGCAATCATATCACCCACGGTAACAAGACTAACAAAGCTTAAATGGGTAAAGCATGGATAAGTGGTGGAGTTGCAGCAAGCACTAAGCATAAGTATGGTGGCTATCTTGCGAATACCAGAATAAGATGAGAAGCTACACAAACGGTCGTAAACTAGTAATGATCAAGAAGTGATCCTGAACTACTTACGTTTAAGCATAACCCCACCGTGTTCTCTTCACGAACTTCGTCAAAAAGAAACGATCACGGTTACACACACGGTTGGTGTATTTTAATTGAGTTTAGTGTCAAGTTCACTACAACCGGATGTTAAAAGCTCCCATCTGCCACATAACCGCGGGCACGGCTCTCGAAAGTTTAAACCGTGCAGGGGTGTCCCAACTTAGCCCATGATAAGCTCTCACGATCAACGGAGGAAAATCCTCCTCCCGGAACAACCCGATCAAGCTCGGAATCCCGATTCACAAGATATTTCGACAATGGTAAAACAAAACCAGCAAGACCTCCCGACGTGCCAACACCCCGATAGGAGCCGCGCGTATCTCGTCTCAGGCCACGATCGGATGAGCACAGCGTACAGCAACTGAGACCCGAGTTTCCCCGGGGGAAGCCGCACACGACTCTGTTTTGGACCAACACTCATGAGGAGCATTGGCCCGGGTTGTTGATTAAGAATCCTCGGGTTAATTACTCCCTATGTAAATTTTAGTTGTTATTAGGCAAATGGTAAAACCAAAGTTGGGCCTTGCTGGAAGAGTTTTATTTAAAGCGAACTGTCAAGGGGGGCCCATAAACCCCAACCGTGTAAGGAACGCAAAATCAAGGAACATAACACCGGTATGACAGAAACTAAGGCGGCAATAGTGGAACAAAACACCGAGAAAAAGGCCAAGCCTTCCACCCTTTGCCAAGTATATAGATGCATTAATTAAATAAGAGATATTGTGATATCCCAACATATCCATGTCCCAACATGGGATAACCTGCACTGCACCTGCAACTAGCAACGCTATAAGAGGGGCTGAGCAAAAGCGGTAACATAGCCAAACAACGGTTTGCTAGGAAGGTGGGTTAGAGGCTTTTCATGGCAACATGGGAGGATATATGAACAAGTGGTAGGTAGCGCGACATAGCGATAGAACGAACAACTAGCACGCAAAGATAGAAGTGATATCGGGGGTAATGATCATCTTGCCTGAAATATCCTCAGTGGGAACGAAAGCTTGCTCCTCGTGAACGTACTCGACAGGGTCCTCATTCACGAACTCGTCTCCCGGCTCTACCCAAAGCAAGAACATAAACAACGGAACAACAATCAATCACGATGCAATGCGCAAGCAACATGATGCAAGACATGTCATGGAATGCAAGATATGATGTGTAACGCATATGGGTGCTCCGGAAGGGGAAATGATGAACATGGCACCATCTTGGTAATCCAAGTATTTCACTGGATAGATTGGAAGATTTCGGTCGAAATCGATATAAAGATCACGAGGAACGGATGCACACAACTCAAACGATGAGCATAACAATAACAATGCAAAACTGAGATTAACAGCAACATAGCACTTAAGATGCAACATTAATATATGCTATAGCACGCCAACATGAAAATAAAATACATGGCTGTGAAGTATATGTAGAGCACTACAAAACATGATTAATGAGCTACTGCTAGAAACCAGTAGAACATGCTCAAAACATCATGGCAAGATTACAAAGGATAACAGCTTCTCAGACTTGGTGAAATTTACTGGACATGGCAGAAACAACATTAAGTAGGCATGCTTACAAGCTTGGTTAACTCACCACAAAGAATATCATGGCATAAGAACACAACCAACAGTAAGAAGGAATATCATGGCATAAGAACATGGCCATAGGAGGCATATATCACTAGCTATTCACATGGCAAAAATGAACTTACTGATAACAGGCTGATAGAAACATTATTTAGCAATTCGAGAGCATGATAATAACAAGCTACAGTAGGCTATAAATGCAAACAAGGGCATGGATGGATAGAGCATAACATGAACTACAAAACATGCTTACTGAGCATCTCCGGATTATGCATAGATTCACTAGTAGCATCAAGTAAACATGGCATTGTAATATAACAGATTCAGACGGCAGAAATCAGTCTGAAATCAGCAACAACAAGTAGCTCACTTTGCAAGCTTGTGCTAGTCATCACAGAGCATATCAAAATACATGGATTACACCACTGCAAAGATGGCATGATTATGCTCCTAAAACATGTTGACATGTTACTCAAAAGAAAATCACACAAAATGCTATAAAAAAGACAAATAGGCAAGTTATAGCAGTTTTCAGCACATTATATCACATAGCACTCTTGCAACGAGGATTAAGGCATCAAGATGAATAGTAACATGCATGCAAACTACACCATCATGTAGAGCATTCATAGATGAACAATTTTACCTATTATACACGCAAATCGGTGCAACATGCACAACGTTATGGTCGGTCAAACAAGCACACATGAAGTTGCAGATCTGGGCCTTAGATGGATTTCACCTCGTGAAAACGTGGACGGAGTGGTGCGGGACGAGGATATCCGGGACGCAGCGGGGCACTTGGATCAGGCGACGAGGTGGCCGGCGACGCGCCTCCGGCGAGCGGCGGAGGACGGGGACGGCGGCGAGACGGCGGGGCGGCGCGCGGCGACGAGCTGCGGCGCTCGGGCGGCGCGCGAGGAGGCGAACGGCGACGAGGGCGGCGCGGTTCGTCGGGGAACGGACGGTGCGCGAGGAGGGGCGTGGTGGTGCGGCGCGGGGACGGCGAGCGGCGCGGCGGCGATGGAGCGAAGGCGGCGGCGACGGGGTCCGGCGCGGGAGGCGTGCTGCTCAGGCGTGGGATGCGGGCGCGGGGCGGCGGCGCTCGGGCCGGGAGGGCCCGACCTGGGCCCGACGGGCCACGCGGTGGAGGGAGGCGACGAGGTTGACGTGGCGGCCTCCGGTTGGCCCGGGCCGGTGGCGCGGACGTATCCAGCGGCGGGGCAGACATGTCCGGCGGCTGGGAGGAGAGGGACTAGGGTTTTGCCCGAATTTTTGGAGGGGGAGGTGTTTATATAGATGGTGGGAGCTAGGAGAGGGCTATGGTGGTGCCGTTTTCGCCCACACGATCGTGATCCAACGGCGAATAGCATGGAGGGGGTTTAGATGGGCTAGTGGGCTGTTGTGGAGGGGTGCTGGACTGCAAAGGGAGAGGGGCCCAGCGGTTAAGTTACTTGGAGGGAGCTCTCCCAGGGTGTTCTTTGCAGCCCTCTCGCCTTCGTGGGGAGTGCATCGTGGCAACTAGTTTTCTTTGGTAACCTTTACTTTTTCGCCAATAAGACAGGATATCCATGTTTGAACTGCGCATCGTGGCGACTTTGGGCACAAGCCGGATTTTGATGACAAGCCCGATTTTCAGCACAAGCCGGATTTTGGTAACAAGCCAGATTTTGGTCACAAGCCGGATTTTGAGCACAAGCCGAATTTTTGTAACAAGCCAGATTTTGGCGACAAGCCGAATTTTGAGCACAAGCCGGATTTTGGTAACAAGCTGGATTTTGGTCACAAGCCAGATTTTGAGCACAAGTCGGATTTTCCTTGAGCCATATTTTGAGCTGGACTTCCCTTGAGCTGGACTTTCCTTGAGCTGGATTTTGAGCGGGACTTTCCTTGAGCTGGAGTTTGAGCGGGACTTTCCTTGAGCTGGATTTTGAGCGGGACTTTCCTTGAGCTGGATTTTGAGAGGGACTTTCCTTGAGCTGGATTTTGAGCGAGACTTTCCGTGAGCTGGATTTTGAGCGGGACTTTCCTTGAGATGGATTTTGAGTGGGACTTTCCTTGAGCTACATTTTGAGCGGGACTTTCCCTGAGCTGGATTTTGAGCGGGCCTTTCCTTTAGCTGGACTTCCCTTGAGCTGGATTTTCCTTATCCAGCTGACCGCGAATTTTCTCGATCCCTGGGAGAGCTCCCTCCAAGAACACAACACCTTTGAGCGCAGGCCCCACGGTGGGTGCCAACTATCATGGTTTTGTCAGGGCAGATGTTCTCGAAAAAGGACTTAGTCGTGAGGCCATCGCAACTAGGTCGTAGCTTGGATGGGGTTGATCGAAAATGAGAAGACGCGAGTTTTACCCAGGTTCGGACAAGGGCGCTATTGGCTGCTGAGTGGTCAATAGCGCCCTTGTAATCGAGACCATGATGATCAATAGAAAACAAGTAGGATGTAGGCTTTTACCTCCACCGTGAGGGGCCGAACCTGGGTAAAACTCGCGTCTTCTTGTTTTTGATCAACCCCATCCAAGCTACGACCTAGTTGCGATGGCCTCACGACTAAGTCCTTTTTCGAGGACATCTGCCGTGACAAAACCACGACACCGGGGGTGAAGATCTTATCCCATCCACGGCGACCGAGGGGGCGGGCCGGGCCGACCTGGGCATGTCCCTGTGGCCTAAGGCCCAATCACAGGTAAAGTTTTCCCTTTTCCCTTTTTTTATTCTTTTGTTTTTCTATTTCTTTTTATTTGTTTCTATTTTATTTTAAAAACAAAAGCAAATGTCTTTTATAAAATGTGGAACTTAGCCCACAATTCTCATTGCAATTTTTAAGCACTGCCACAAAGGTTTGGGATTTATTTAAAATAGTTGTATTTTTTATAATTTAGAAAAAGCATTTTAAATACTGTTTTGGCCCTATTTTAATTGTTTTAGGGCATTTAAATATTTTATAAAATGTTGGTTTCTCCAAGACAACTACTCAGTGATTATTTGCAATATTATGAACATTTTTGTCCTAGTATTTGGTGAAGTAATTTCAGGACTTTATATTTTAAATTTGAAATTGAATTCAGAGGGGAAATTTGAATTGAGATTTGAATTCATAGTTGATCAAGCACTGTTAAGCAAAATAACTTAGCATAATCAGAGAGGGGTATTGTAGCTTAATACATGGGGGTGTTACAGGCAAGGGGATCCTCTGTCTCCTTTGCTGTTTGTACTTATAGTTGATTTTCTGCACACAATCTTGAATGATGCCATGCAAAGGAACCTCATACATCGACCTATTAAATTTCAGTCTTGTCCCGATTTCCCTATATCGCAATATGGAGATGACACTCTAATTATCATGCATGCATGTTCAGAACAGTTGGGACATCTCAAGCACTTAGTGGATCTCTTTTCAAAAGCCTATGGTCTCAAGGTCAATTATTAGAATTCCAACATGCTTCCAATCAATGTAACCGAGGTGCAAATGCAGGAACTGTCCAACCTCTTGGATGTGCCATTAGCTCCTTCCCTTACACATATCTTGGCACTCCCCTTAGTTTCACAAAGCCAAAAATGGAGCACTTCATGTACATTATTGATAGGATCTATATAATATTATCTGTTTGTTCACAATATTTAAGCTATGATGGGAGACTGCTTATGGTCAATGCAGTTTTTTCTTCACTCCCCACTTTTATTATGAGTTTTCTTCTCCTCTATAAAGGTATTATTGAGCAAATGGAAAAGTACAAAAGGCATATTTTTTGGAGAGGCAAAGACTTAGAAAAGAAAATTCCTCCATTAACTGCTTGGGATATGATCTGTAGACCCAAGAACAAAGGAGGTCTAAGAATTTTAAATCTAGTCACTCATAACGCATGCCTACTGATAAAAATGATACATAAATTCATCAATCATATGGATATTCCATGGGTACATCTGATATGGTAAGTTTATTATCCTCAAGGGGTGTCTTCTGTCGTCCTACACATTTGTTCTTTCTGGTGGATGGATTGTTTAAAATTACTACTAACACATAAGGAATTTGCTACTTGCACCATTCATAATGGGCATCCTCATGCCTTTTGTTCTGATAATTGGGATGAGCATCCAAAATGGCACTCTAGCCTCACCTATATTCCTTTTCTCACAACCGGAATGTTTTCAATCTTTGCGGGCTTTGAATGATTTAACATCCCACTTTTATCTACCTCTCTCTGAAATGGCATATGTGCAGTATCAGGAACTAGATCAATTTTCTACAAGCCATGCAATTGGCAGAGGATCCTAACTATTGGCAAATACCCCATGGTTCTACTATTTATAAGGTTTCTAAGGCTCACAAGCTCCTATCTATACATTCAGAACCTTTACCAGTTATCAAATGGCTTTGGAAAACCTGTTGCCAGCTTAGGCACAAAATTTTCTTCTGGTTATTGATAAGCAACAGGCTAAATACCAAGGCTATGTTGTAGAGATTTTTTTTCATACAAGACTGCACATGTGTGATGTGTCATTCACAAGTTTTGATGACAAGAGATCACATTTTCTTCCAATTCCCTTTTGCCCAAATATGATGGCAATATGTGTGCCCCTCATGGCATCCTTCACTCTCAAGCATACAAGATGAAGTTGCTCAGCTCAAGCAACTCCTCAATTTTCCTTTTGCTCTTGAAGTCATTATTCTTATCTCATGGGCTATCTGGACTACAAGGAATGCTTTTATCTTTAAGGGCATTTCACCAAGCTTATATACCTGCACGCGGAAATTTAAGGAGGAAATGAAGTGGATCACACATCGGGCCAAGAGAAATGACTATAGTGGTCTGGCGGCAATGCTTTCAGAAGATTTGTATTCAACTGTATTTGTTGTTCTTTTTCTTGCTTCTTTGGGGTCTGTATAGTTCTTTCTTCCTCTTGAACCTTTCTTTGTACTATTTATAGATGAAAATCAATAAAAATACGCATCTAAAAAAAAGTAGAACTGTAAGCGTATTTTGTGACTACGTAAACTCGTGAAAGAGGCGTATCCTATAGAGCACCACATTCCGAACAAATTACCCAGAGAAGCGTTTCGAGGTTTGAAACTCAAATGCAAATCCAAATCCCCCCCACCACGGCCACCGCCCCCCTTTCCGCCGCCGCCGCCGTCGCCGTTGTCCCCCCCGGCTCCGGCAGTGCCCAGCGGCGTTAGCGGCCATGGGGGTCAAGAACCTGTGGGACATTCTCGACTCCTGCAAGCAGAAGCTGCCGCTCAACCACCTCCAGTGAGTCCCAAAACCCTCGCTCGTTCGTGTGCGTGCGCCTCCCTCCCTCACCCGCCCCCGCTGATTCCTCCATGGTTGGCGGCTCAGGAACAAGAAGGTGTGTGTAGATCTCTCCTGCTGGCTCGTGCAGTTCTGTACCGCCAACCGCTCGCCGGCCTTCATCAAGGACAAGGTCTACCTCAAGAACCTCTTCCACCGCATCCGCGCCCTCCTCGCCCTCAACTGCAGCCTCATCTTCGTCACAGGTCAACCTCGGAATCTCCCTCGCCCTACCCTACCAACAGATCGTCGGATCCCCACCCGGGTCTCTGAATACGTAGCATGTGGGAAACATATTTCGTCATAAAATTCAGTTCTTGGATGCTTTCTTGTTTATCTTCAGATGGGGCAATACCTTCAATTAAGCTGGCTACTTATAGACGTCGGCTAGGATCCAATTCTGAGGTCATTTCTTGTTTACCCACACTGGACACTTCTTGGAATATGATGCAGCCAATTCTATTTGTTTAAGCCCAGTTGCTTGATTCACTTTAGGCTGATTGTGATGACACAAGTTCGCAACCATTGACCTCCCTTCGACGGAACAAGGGATCAGAATTCTCGCGCATGATTAAAGAGGCGAAGCATCTTGGCTTGGCCTTAGGCATACCTTGCTTGGATGGGTAGATTTTCTCTGCTCCAATCAATCTATTTATTGATAATAAGACCTGAAATTATTGACAAATGCCCATAACTGCATGCCATTGTGTTCTTTAACAGCGTCGAGGAAGCAGAAGCACAGTGTGCATTGCTTGATTTAAGGTCATTGTGCGTAAGTACAATACTTCTCCTAACAACCTGAATGTCATGTCCTGTTACTTATTTATTGTTATGTTATTTTCAGGAAGGCTGTTTTACATCTGATTCAGATGCTTTTCTTTTTGGGGCAAGGACAGTTTACAGAGATGTTTTCATAGGTAAAGCTGAAGGCTAAGAATTGTTGGTTTGTGGAGTTTTACTATAATTAGAAAGAAAACTTATATTGCACTGTCAGCCTTTTGTTGGTGTTGCAAAGTGGTCCTGGTCGTGTAGCTTAAATTCTTGTGATTTGCTCATGTTCGCTCTCAAATTAGGGGACGGTGGTTATGTCATTTGCTACAAAATGGAGGACATAGAGAAAAAACTTGGTTTTGGCAGGAAATCACTGGTATGTTACATGTTCTATCCTGCCCGAGTTGATCTTATGGGATATGCTGCAACCAATAATTTGATTCTTTCGTGCAACGCCATATTGCAAAATACTCCCTCCGTTCCTAAATATAAGTATTTTTAGAGATTTCAATGTGGAGTACATACGGAGCAAAATGAGTGAATCTACACTCTAAAATACATCTGTATACATCCGTATGTAGTCCCAATTGAAATCTCTATAGTGTCCCCCCCCCCCCAAGTGCCCCCCCCCCCCCCCCCCCCCCCCCAGCGCAAAACATCATTTGGTCTTAGAGAGATGCAACAAATTATGCTGGGAGTAGTTCTATTTTGTTCAACTAACACAGTAAAAGTAGTACAATCACCAAAAGGATTTAGAGGAGGTACCAAAAAAAATTGTGACCTTTGATACTAGAAAATTTTGCCAGTGAACTAGCATGCTTCAGTTAGCTAGAGATCACTGGAAGTTGCACAAATAACGAGGCTGCCTTGTGCCATTGTTCAACAACAATACCATGATGCTACCTGCCTCCAATAACTATTTAGAAGACTCAGTTTTGAGTATTATACTTCTGCTTCATCCGAAGTTTCAAAGTGCTTCCTAGTTTCTAGTCCGAGAATGTACATATTTGATCTGTTTCTCTGACCTGGTTCTAACTCTTCCAAACTTTCCAGATATCACTTGCATTGCTTCTTGGTTGTGATTATTCTAATGGAGTTCATGGCTTTGGCCCGGTAAGTACCAAATGGATAGTTTCTATTTTTGGACTGCTGACTCTTAATACTCAGTAAGTTCGTTTAGTGTGATTGCATTGCACTTGCTCTTATACTTTACTATCTGAAACTCTATAGTCTGTAATGGTTCTTTTAAGTGCTTCAGGAAGCAGCATGTCGTCTTGTCAAATCTGCGGGAGATGATTCCATCCTGGATCAGATTTTATCTGATGGAGTAAAAGCTACAAGAAAGTGTAAAGGGAAAAAGGCTGGCATTGACAAAAACAAGGGTGGTGACATATGCACAAAAACAAGTACCTCTGGTAAACAAGTTCTTACACTGTATTTCTGTGGCTATGCAGCTATATCAACCTCATTGTACGGCACATCATGCACTGTATTTTTCTTACAGAGGTTGGGATGAGCCAAGATTCTGGTGGTCAATTCCTTGAGGTAATAAACGCATTTCTGGAGCCAAAATGCCATTTGCCTGATTCGGAAAATGTGCGGAGGTAATTAATTATTTGATAAGTGTACTACTGCCTTGTGTGGTTATTTAGTTTCAGGTACATAAAACCGTTGAAACTGTCCTCTGCTTTATTTTTCTGTCCTTCTCTTGATTGATGACTATTGTTTTCTGTCTATAGGGTATGCTGCCAGCACCCATTTCGTCATTCAGAGTTCCAACAGATTTGTGAGAAATATTTTGAATGGACCCCAGAGAAGACTGGTATTTGACATCTTAACCTGTTATGTCTGGATTGAGCGGCCATAGGAAGGCAGCATAACTATTTATTTATGCCCTTTAATATGTCTGCAGATGAATACATCCTTCCGAAGATAGCTGAGAGAGAACTTCGAAGGTTTTCAAATCTTCGCTCGACATCTTCAGCTCTAGGAATAAAACCATTGTTGAGTGAGGTAGTAGCTTTGCATGCTCAGGGTGTTTCTGAAGTAAACATTCTTGTTTCTTGTTGTTGAGGATACTTTCTAGTTTTACTTATCAAGTCTAAGCGTCTAATTTGCAGATTCCAGTACCATGCCCTGTATTGGCAATTACGAAGCAACGAAAAGTTCATGGAAGTGAGTATTATGAGGTCTCATGGAGAAACATGCATGGACTCCAATCTTCTGTTGTTCCAGGGGATCTCATCAGAAGGTCGTAATGATTTCTTTTCTCGTATTCTATCCTGCAATAGCCAAACACTAGTCCTGTACTGTGGCTACTATAAGTACAGAAGTTCAACCGTAACAGCACAATATCTTAGTTTGCGATCATAGTATAAAAATGTGAACCTTCTGAAGTATCTACTTGTGCAACTACAGTGCATGCCCAGAAAAAATAACCGAGTTTTTGGAAAAGAAGGATGAAGAGAAGCAGCAAAAGAGGAAAGCTAGGCCAAAGAAATCAGCACAAGCTGCAGTAAAAGATGTTGATGCGCGGCTCCAAGAATTGATGCTTGGTATTGAGTCTGAATGCGCCACGTTTCCGCCTGCAAGCAATTGTCCTGAGACAGGAGATGTACACCGCGTGGCACCTAGCATGGATATAGTTGATCTGTCTTCTCCATCTCCGCCCCTCCGGGCTTGCAAGTCCCAAAAGTTCATCGGATCAACCACAGCTGCGATGAATGGGGTTGATTTGCTGAGCGGTATGATGGAGTCACAAAGTAGCACCCAGTCAAGCGATGCTCAGAACTCTGAGTCACAAAATAGCACTCAGTCAAGTAGCACCCAGTCAAGTGATGCTCCTAGTTTTACCCTTGACGACGACGTGATTGATCTGTCCTCGCCCCTGCCTCCAGTTGCTGAACGACAACCTTGCCGCTTCCAAGACTTGCCACCTTATGACGGAGCTGAACGAAGAGCTCTGACAGATTTAAGCAATTTCCCTGAGAAAAGCAGCATGCT
Source organism: Thinopyrum elongatum (assembly GCA_011799875.1). Lineage (NCBI taxonomy): Eukaryota > Viridiplantae > Streptophyta > Magnoliopsida > Poales > Poaceae > Thinopyrum > Thinopyrum elongatum. The sequence continues at coordinate 458,256,709 of CM022303.1, forward strand.
GGGCGCTTCAGATAACAGGCACAAAGCTGGTGCAAGCGATGGTTGTGCGCCGGTCGAAGCATCACCACCAGTCATCCATGGCGCTCAGATGTCCAGTGGCGGAAGTAATGTACCGATTGTTTTGTTGTCCAAGTCAGAAGCTGGTGCCATTGATCTGTCATCTCCTTCACCGGTTGTCGACAGGAGAAGGAATGGTAACCATGGCAAGCATGCAATAGACATTAGTGAAGCTGACAGTAGAGTCGTGTGTCCTGATGATGATGAACATGAGAGGAAGGCGAGAGAGCTCAGATCGTTTCTCAAGAGCATTAGAGACGAACTGTAATAATATTTGAACACACGATCAATTTGGTGTATTTGATCGAATACATTCGTGTAAAGTTTGCTTTTTTTTTACATGGAAGAAACTGTCCAAGCCCTGAGCAGCAGCAGGCCGTGCGCCACCATGCCGCAGAGGAAGCCCAGCGCGGCGCTGGAGCCGACGAGCGACACGGCGGTGCAGACCAGCATGACGAAGGCCTCCGCCTTGGACGACATGTCCCTGGCGGCGATGGCCAGCTCCACGCCGGCGAAGAGCAGCAGCACGCCGAGCAGCCCCACGGGGAAGCTGGCGAGCACGCGCAGCACCGAGCCGCCGAGGACCAGCCCCAGCGCCAGCTTCAGCCCGCCCAGCGCCGCCACGCACGCGCCGCTGCGGCCGCCGAACTTGTACTGGCCCGCCAGCCCGCCCGCGCCGTGGCAGCACGGCATGGCGCCGAACCAGCAGCCCACCAGGTTCATGGCGCCCATGGTCACCGACACCGACGTCGCCGACGCCTCCTTCTCCGGGAAGAGGTCGCGCGTGAGCTTGCACACCGCCACCACCGAGTTGAGCACCGACAGCGGGATCTGCGGCACCGCGCCCTTGATGAACCCCTGCTTCCACGCCTCCCTCGGTATGTGCACCACCCGCATCCTCGACGGCCCGGCGCGCAGCTCCCTCAGCGCCGCCGGATGCCGGATGATGGCGAACACCACGCCCAGCACGAACACGATCACCGCCGACGGGATCGCCGATGCCCAGCGCCGCCTCCAGCTACGCCAGCCTCCGGAAGAACGGCTGTTGTTTCCTTCTCCATCTTCATCTTCTTGGGCTCCTTGGACGTGGTCTTGGCCGGCGCCGTTGACGAGGACGATGAAGCAGACTGCCGCGAGAGCGAGCACGAGGCCGTCGAGCCCTGTCCAGGGGCGAGGCTTCCCCACCGCGGACTTGCCCTTGCCGAGGTCCTGCTCGTAGCGTATGTACTTGACGGCGGCCATGGCAAAGTTGAGGCCCTGCGCGAGCTGGATGCCGCGGACGACGGGGAGAGGGACGAGCCAGTAGACGAGCTTCATGAGGCGGGTGACGCCGAGCAGGAGGACGAAGGCGGCGGTGAGGATGCCGGCGGCCATGATCTCCGGGATGTCGAATGAGGGGTCGGAGAGGGCGGTGGCGGCGATGGCCTTCATGGGCTGGACGGGCATGGGCACGCCGTACACAAGGCCCGTGACGGCGTTGTAGATGCCGGTGAAGATGAGCGTGGTGCCGAGGTCGAGGTGGCGGGAGAGCGCCAGCGAGAGCACGATGGGGATGTAGGTGCCCAGGTCGCCCATGGCCCCGTTCAGCTCGGACCACACCGACCGGAAGGACAGGTTGTCGCGCGCCCGGTCAAGAAAGGAGAGCGGTTGCTTGGTGCCTCCGTCGCCGGACAGCGCCTCCGGGTCGCAGAGCGCCGTGGTGGCCATGGCCGGTGCAGACGTCATCTTTTTCGAGTGGGGTGCTGAGGTTGTTAGCTTAGGCGCCAAATGCGGTGCAGGATTTATAGGAGGGAGGGAGTTTGGGCAGAATAATCCTACACACACGGGCTAACAACGGTGCCTTAACACTAATTAACCTCTCCCCTGAGGGGGTGGGGCCCTTTCTCTTCCTAACCCAATCAAACTATGCCACATGTGCAAGCCCGTAAACCCTGTAAAATTTTGTCCGTGTGTGTACATGCTAGTGGCAAGCACTCCATCAGACATTTACCGTGTAGCATCTTGCTTGCAAGTGCTTTTTTCTTTTTGAAACGGAGGCAAAAGATTTGCACATTCATTAATTACGCAGAGGAGAGTTGCTCAATTAATTAACGAAAAATCGAGAAAAAAGGTCAAAAACCGCATGGTGGCACTCACACAATACTCCACACAACACCTCATATAGAGGGCCTCGCCAAGATCGCACATCGACATCAACGTCATCACTTCTCCCCAACCGGCATCATCGCCCTCCCTAATCTCCAAACAAGCGACTCCGAATTTGCCGAAGACAAACATCGACCCAACCTTCACCGTAGAGGCTATGCGGAAACACAATAAGGTATGTGCCAAACTCAGCCACCCACGTCGACGACAGCACAACCGCGACTCTGAAGGATAGTTACAAAGGAGAACTATGCAAGGCTGGTGGTGTGAAAGACCACCGAACGGACCATCTGCTGCCTGTCATCGTTGCCATAGGGGCCCCGCCACCACATCTACGACTTCACCAAAACAAAACGAGCCGAGGTAATCCCACGAACATGTCGGCGAAGAGCAGACTACCACAACCATTGCCGCGTTTCCGACATCATGCACTCCCATCATCGTTACCACAGAAGACCCGACGCCAAAACCATCATCTTCCATCGGTCCCGCTTGCCAATCCCTAGCTCCAAAGACAGAGCCCTCGAGAGGGGATACAATGCCAAAGCACCGGCATCATGCGATCACACAGATCTAGAGTTTCTTCTGAAGCTGCACATATTGGGGTTGAGAGTGCCTCAACGATGCCCACGGGACGAAGACGACACTCGAAAGCGTCACCATCGCTGGCTCCGAAAACTCCGGAGACAAGCTTTTGCTCGGATCAACCTCTCGAGCTCCGCACAACACGCATCAGCAAGTCCACCATCGAGCCACCATGGCCAAATCCGTTTGAATCCGTCCACCTTCTCGCTAAGGCACCACACCGGCCACCCCGCTGCCGCACCACACGCTGTCGAAGCACACGCGCACACACTACTACAGGATGCTGCTAACGCGACATTACGATCAGAGACCCTTTGACGAAACTGTGTGCGATGCATTAATCGTAAACGGTGATGTAAAAAAACCGTCAAAAAAGATGCAAAACGTTTGCGATGGCGGATACATCAAACACGGTTCAGATTTTAGTTGCGTGTGCGATGCTGGGCATACGGTTCAGTTCAATGAACTGTTTGCGATGAGGCAGAACAACAGAAACGGGCAGCCAGATGAAGGTGTGTGCGATATACGGCATACAGTTCACTCGGATAAACTGTTTGTGATGAGGCGGAATAACAGAAACGGGCAGCTAGATCAAGGTGTGTGCAATGGAGGGCATTCAGTTCATTCCGATAAACTGTTTGTGTTGAGCCAAGAGAACAGAAACGTTTTGTGTAAACAAGATGTGTGTGATACGCGGCAAACATCCAATTACATAGGTGGCTAGTACACACATGACATTTTCACACACCAAAGTAAACTATTACATGCATAATTAACTAGGATAAATGATCATTTACTTCTTGTGACGCTTGCCGCCACTGCTCTACTAGGATAAATGAAACAGTATTCTTTACTGTGAATAGTGTGCTCTGTTGGGCACACGTGTATATGGATCATAGCCTTGGGCGAGCAATGTGCCCGCACGCGTCGTGCTAGCTCGATGTTCCTTCTGTGCTAAGTTTCCATTAATTGATGGCGTTTTATGAACAGGCCACCGTTTCCCGCCATTTCCTCACCGGTTTCCCGCCGCCACCAAGCGATATTGCGCATAAACCTAGGCGGCGCGCGATGCACCGAGGCCAACAAGCGCAGCCTGTAGCACATTCATCTTTTCCAAGCATGCCAACCCACCAAAGCGCCGCCTCTGCCATCAACCTCCTCGACGAGGAAAACGAGAAGGCGCCACGGCCCGTTGAGGCCGTCGTCGTCTGCAGCCGCGCCCGGCGCTGACGTGGTGGCCGCGTGGCACCTCCTGTGCCACTAACGCTGGGCCCCGTGGCCCCAATTGACCCAGGTCAACGGGGCCCACTGGTCAGCCTCTGGTGCACTCTGGGTGCACTGCACCGGGTGCACCTAGCACTTTTCTGCCTAGTATTTTTATTTCTGAATTAAATAAACCCCAGGAATTTCAAAATTTTGTTTAAACTTCAGAAATTCATATAAATTCAACCGTAGCTCCAATGAAAATGTTTTATATATGAAAAACATTCAGAAAAATGAGACGAATCTGTTGGCGCCCTCCATGTAGCTGTCACATGCCTCTAACACTATAAACATGGATCCATCCTCTCCGTTTCCGAAAATTGCCTAACACCAGGAAAACATCCCCGGATGTTTTCCCTCTTCGTGTGTAGCACCTAGCACTGCGTTAGGTCACCCCTAGCACAACGTTTTGCCATGTCATGCTTTGTGATGCCATTGTTTGCTCTGTTATTTACTTGTTTCCCCTTAGTTGCTTCTTTTTCGGTAGACCCCGATACTACGATAGACCCCGAGACCGCTATTGATCCGGTGATCGACTACTTCACCGTCGGGGATCCATATCTGTCTGCAGAGCTTCCAGGCAAGCAAACCCCCCCTTGATCATTCTGATATCGCCCATTCCATTCTCTCTCATGCTTGCATTAGATTTTGCTACTGTACTTGATTGCTCATATTCTGATGCATAGCATGCTTTTGTAACCTGCTTTTGTACCTCACCTGCTTATCCTATATGCTTAGTATAGGTTGGTAAGTGATCCACCAGTGGCCCCTCACCTTGTCGCAGTTGCCCCTGCTTGATGACCGATGACTCGATCAACATGATCGACGTCCAGAGCCCGACACATCACACCACACCCCCCTTAGTTATACGACACTGCAGGGTTACTATCGAGTGCCGAGGGTGATACCTCGTATAGCACTTCTGATGAGATCTCTATAGTGTAGTTAATCGGTCGTGGTCTACGGAGGGTGATTCCTCCTTCACCACTCCCGATAACGACTCTGTCGTGCAACACCTCAAGTGTGAACCCTCGAGGGTGATTCCTCCAAGTTCACCTTGTCAGTTACATCAAGTGGAATCCAACGAGGGTGATTCCTTGGATTCCCCCTTGGTGTTATGGACACACGGTTACTTGACTTTACCCCCCAGAACCATGTTAAAGACGGGTCGGCCCCGAGGGGTACCCGTGAGAGTTACTGTTACTACAGGACTGGAGGGACAGACGGTACCACCCCGGTAGAGGTGGACCTGAGTTCCCGACAGTCTCTTGCGAGTCGGGTGAACCATGAGGGTCCCCGCTAGTTTATGAGAAGTCGGGTTGACCTGGAGGCTACCCGCGAGATTTCTACGTGGCACGACTGGGCATTTGATAACCCACAAGTATAGGGGATCGCAACAGTTTTTGAGGGTAGAGTATTCAACCCAAATTTATTGATTCGATACAAGGGGAGCCAAAGAATATTCGCAAGTATTAGCAGTTGAGTTGTCAATTCAACCACACCTGAAAGACTTAATATATGCAGCAAGGTGATTAGTAGCAAAGTAGTATGGCAATTTGTTAGTAACGGTAAGAGTAGTAGCAGAAACAATAGCAGTTTTGTAGTGATTGTAACAGTAGCAACGATGAAAGTAACTTAGCAAAGATCAATATGTGAAAAACTCGTAGGCATTGGATTATCGATGGATAATTGTGTCGGATAATATTCATCATGTAGCAGTCATAACCTAGGATGACACATAACTAGCTCCAATTCATCAATGTAATGTAGGCATGTATTCCGTATATAGTCATACGTGCTTATGGAAAAGAACTTGCATGGCATCTTTTGTCCTACCCTCCCGTGGCATCGGGGTCCATAAGGAAACTAAGGGATATTAAGGCCTCCTTTTAATAGAGAACCGAAACAAAGCATTAGCACTTAGTGAATACATGAACTCCTCAAACTACGGTAATCACCGGAAAGAATCCCAATTATTGTCACCTTGGGGTATGCGGATCATAACTCGTAATAGGTGTATATAACTTGCAAGATAGGATCAGGAACACAAATATATTCATGAAAACATAAAAGGTTCAGATCTGAAATCATGGCACTCGGGCCCTAGTGACAAGCATTAAGCATAGCAAAGTCATAGCAACATCAATCTCAGAACATAGTGGATACTAGGGATCAAGCCCTAACAAAACTAACTCGATTACATGATAAATCTCATCTAACCCATCACTGTCCAGCAAGCCTATGAAGGAATTACTCACTCCCGGCGGTGAGCATCATGAAATTGGCGATGGAGTAAGGTTGATGATGACGATGGCGACGGATTCCACCCTCCGGAGCCCCGAACGGACTCCAGATCAGCCCTCCCGATGAAGAATAGGAGGTGGCAGCGGCTCCGTTTTGTAAAACACGATGAATCCTTCTCTCTGATTTTTTTCTTGGCGAATAGGTATATATGGAGTCGGAGTTAGGGTTGCCGAAGGTCCAGGGGCCCACAAGCTCGCTAGGCGCGCCCTGGGGGGTGGGCGCGCCCCCTGAGCTTGTGGCTCCTGGGTGGCCCCCCTCTAGTACATTTTTCCACCAGTATTTTTTATATATTCCACAAAAATTCTCCGTAAATTTTCAGGTCAATCCGAGAACTTTGATTTCTGCACAAAAACAACACCATGGCAATTCTGCTGAAAACAGCGTCAGTCCGGGTTAGTTTCATTCAAATCATGCAAATTAGAGTCCAAAATAAGAGCAAAAGTGTTTCGAAAAGTAGATACAATGGAGACGTATCAGCATTTTGGGCCCTTGTCGTAAGTCCATGAGACGGGGCGACGGGGTCACATGATCGTGAGTCTCTGCTCGTTACCGCGCGCTCCCAAGACACTATTGGTTTGGATATGTGATCCGAGTAGGCCTCTGGCCTTTTCGCACTAACCACCACGCGGGAATAAGTATGGGCACTTTGCATCGTATGTATCAGCCGAAAGCTCTTTGGATATTAGCGACTGAGCGGCATGCGCCGGCTTGGACTGGTTAAGCCTGCGTTTGTATAAGGGAGCTAGGTCTGCTCACCGGCCGCGTACTCAACATGCAGGAGTGCAAAGGGCGATGGGCCCAAGACCCCTGCGCGCTTAGGATGTAGACTGGCGTGCTGGCCTCTCTGTTGAGCCTAGGTAGGATTACGGCATGTTGATCGGCCGAGGCCAGTCATGACCTGATGGTATGTCTGGCCGGAGTTGATCGAGCGTGTTGGGTAAGTTTGTGCACCCCTGCAGGGAAGTTAATCTATTCGAATAGCCGTGTCCACGGTAACGGATGCTCGGAGTTGTATCCCAATCGATACAACTAGAATTGGATACTGGATGCTGAGGCATGAAATGGATATGATGGCTCTGGGATTGCTTTCTCGCAGGGAGTCGAGAAAGGATCTCTGGGCGCTACTACAAGATAATACTACTTATATTATGCTAATCTACACTCTTATAATGCTGCAAGATGCTAGTCTTCGATAGGCTAGGCCTTCCCTCTATTCTGGCATTTCTGCTTTCTAGTCCAAAGATACAATCCCATTCCTTTGAAACTGATGCATACTTAGGGCCAGTTCTTTTGGTGGCTTCTAGAATAAGCTGAAATAAGCTGCCCCCTACCCAGCTTATTCTAGAAGCCCAACCAAATTTATTTTTTTAGAAGCCTAGTAGTTAAGACTTGATTAGTAGGCTTCTAAAATGAAAATTTTTATTGGGCTTCTAGAATAAGCTGGGTAGGGGGCAGCTTATTCTGGAAGCCCAAAAAAGCCAGGAAAAGAACTGGCCCTTAGTTTAGATCTGATGTAGGTCTTGCGACTACTTTAGATGAGTACTCATGGTTGCTTTGCTACCTCTTTTCCCTCATACCCGATTGTTGTGATCAGATGACCGATCCCAGGAGCCAGCTGATCTCACCGACGACTACTACACCCCGATGGAGCCTATTACTACATGGAGACCGTCGACGACCATGAGTAGTTAGGAGGCTCCCAGGCAGGAGGCCTTGCCTTTTCGATCGTTGTTGCTTTTGTGCTAGCCTTCTTAAGGCAAACTTGTTTAACCTATGTCTATACTCAGATATTGTTGCTTCCGCTGACTCATTTGTTTTCGAGCTTATGTATTCGAGCCCTGGAGGCCCCTGGCTTGTAATATAATGACTTAATTTGTGTCTAGAGTTGTGTTGTGATATCTTCCCGTGAGTCCCTGATCTTGATCATACACATTTGCATGTATGATTAGTGTACGATTGAATCGGGGGCGTCACAGCAGCCTCCGTGCAACAATTGCCACAAGATTATATGGTTTGAGGCCCGTTAGAGGAGTATGAATAATGCTTAAGTCAGGGGCGCAAAGTGCACTACAGTCTTGTTTGCCAGCGATGCATTTTCCATTAAACAGTGCAAAGTAACGAATAGAGGGAAATTGAATTTTTTTTATTATTCTAGCTTGAGTGACTCCTCTATCCTCGCCATTGCAAAGACTATTAAGGAACATATCATAATCAGATTTTAGCGGCTCGTTAAGTGAACCCCAATATGGAATTTTGCATGAATCACAGAATTCTTCTAGAGGCATGCCATAGGATCTATCATAAAGATGAAATAAAACTCTAGAATCACGAGAATGATACTCAAACTTTTTGGTGAACGAATGAGTGAGATCATAGTGCTGAGTACGCTTATCTGCGAGGAAGGCGGTGAGCTCAGTGTTCGGAATATATTGATCAAATTCCTCCTTAATACCAGCACCTATCATGAACTCGTTGCACGGCCACCGACATGATTTGGCATCGGTAATCCGCGCAACTTGCCCTTGGTTCAACATACGCCCGCCGTACCGAGCTCTCGCTCGATGACCCCTTCGAGGACCTCCTCCTCGAAGAACTCCTACTAAAGAAGTTCATTTTTCCTACAAACAAATTTCTGAAATTTTTGGGCCACAAAATGATGTCAATAAAACTTCACAAGATTGATAGCAACTACTCATATGAATGTCTAGAGGCTATATCAAGTACTCAAACTACTTGGAACTCAAAGAATTCAACATGCAAGCTCATTTTCAGTAGCACCAAGAGAAGCTAATTATGAAAAATATAATCCACTAAAGCAAAAACTAATTGGAACAATGGAGGAGTCACATACCAAGGAGCAATCCCCCAAAACAGTTTTGGAAACGGAGCTCCGAGCAAAGAGATCGAAATCCCAGGTTTGGGAGCAAGAACACGAGGGAGAGAGCAACCAGGAATTTTTTCTAAAGGTAGGAGGTGAAGTGGGATGAAGTGATAAGTGAGTGGGGCCCTGTGGGGCCCATAAGGCACCTTGGCGCGCCCTGGTGCCTTGTGAGCACCAGGGGCATCCCCCCAAGGTTGTGTTTAGTGCCATAAATAATTATATATTTCAGAAAAATTCACGTTAAAAATTTATGTCATTCTGAGCACTTTTATTTTGGGTCATTTTTTATTGCACGGATAATTCAGAAAACAGGATAATCATGGCATTCTATTTTATTAAACTAAGAATAACAGAGGACAAACAGTAGGTACAAATAGTTGTGCTTACTAAATTCATCCACCTCATGCCCCTAAAAAAGAATCCATTAATAAGGTTGATCAAGTCTTATTAACAAACCAGTTTCAAATGACATGAAACCGAAGAACCTTCGTATAACACTTGGTTACCTCAACGGGGATATGCATCTCCCCAATAATAAGAGTTTCATATTTCTTTTTGACAGAAGGAAGAGGGAATTCAAAACCTCCAATAGTAATTGTCGAAACCTTTTCAATACAATTGATACCATTCACTTGGAATTGTTTCTTCAGAAAGTGCACCGTGTGCTCATTACCATTGATATGAAAAGTGATCTTGCTTTTGTTGCAATCAATAACAGCCCATGCAGTACTCAAGAAAGGTCTACCGAGGATAATCGACATGTTGTCGTCCTCGGGCATATCAAGTATAACAAAGTTTTTCAATATAGTAACATTTGCAACTACAACAGACACATTCTCACAAATATCGATAGGTATGGCAGATGATTTATCAGCCATTTGCAGTGATATTTCAGTAGGTGTGAGTTTATTCAAATCAAGTCTTCTATATAAAGAGAAAGGCATAACCCTAACACCGGCTCCCAAATCACAAAAAGCAGTTTTGACATAATTTGTTTTAATGGAGCATGGTATAGTTGGTATTCCTGAATCTCCAAGTTTCTTAGGTACTCCATCCTTAAAAGAATAATTTGCAAACATGGTGGAAATTTCAGCTTCAGGTATCTTTCTTTTATTAGTGACAATATCTTTCATATACTTAGCATAAGGGGGCATCTTCAAAATATCACTCAAATGAGTACACAAAAAGACTGGCCTAAGCATCTAATCAAAGCGCTCAAATTCTTCCTCATCCTTATTTTTAGGTGGCTTAGTAGGAAAAGGCATGGGTGTAGCGATCCGACCTCAGATGGTCAAATCTCTGTGTTCAAGTGTCATCCCTGGATCGGTAATGCTGACACACACAATACTCAAAGGATTTATAACAGAGTGCAATCACACACTTATTACATCGAATGTCTCAAAAGAGAACTTATTACAATAAATATGGCTTAAGGCCATCTAAATAAAATAACAGCGGAAGGCTTGGAAGATAAAGTGAGTCCATCAACTCCAACGGCATAGCTGAGTGCATGACAACGACCTAGCGCACCTTACTCTTCGTCTGAACAGTCTGCAACAAGATATGTTGCAGCCCGAAACGGGTCAGCACATGGAATATGCTGGCAATATAACACAGTAGAGCAAGGAACAGAAAATTGCTATCACTACATGCATATTTGGCTGGTGGAAAGCTCTAGGGTTATATTGTTTTGCGAAAAGCCAATTTTTTCCTACATCAAAGGAATATGTTTTATTTAACTATCATGGTAGTTGTTAAACATTGAGAAGGTAAATCCCCATCTCAATCCCAATTAAAAGTAATCATTAAACCCAACAAATTAATTTAGAGTGATGAGATCAAATCAATAATTCAAGTACCAGATACTCAAGACGTCCATAACCGGGGACACGGCTAATCATGATTAGTTTGTACACTCTGCAGAGGTTTGTGCACTTTTCCCCACAAGACTCGATCTCCTCCGTTAGATTTCTCGCACTACATGGTGTTTGAGAAACGGATGACCGAGACACAGTCTTTCAGAAGCATTTACTCTGTACTCTGGGTAGACAGTTACGCCTACTTTCCCCTACATCTGCTAGCCTACCACTGAAAGAGGTCCTGCAACATACTCAACTATGCTAGAGCCCATAATAGCTTTTGGCTGCACACGGAAGTTTCTAGCATGAATAATCTTATGATCCCTTTGAGCCTGGGTGGCAAACCAAAAAGACAACACTGGTATATCCCCAGGTGCCTGCAACCAATCCACCCAGATGTGTATTTAAGTAGCCACCTTAAGTTAACCATTAATTAACAATCTCACATCTGTCATGGATACACTCAAACCCAATCCACGTCTACGAGCATAGCATGGCAATATAAGCATAACGTAGAAGTAACTCCCAGGGGTTTGATAATAAAGGGCAATAGGTTCTACCTCATCATCTACTTCCCAATACCCACAAGTTAATCACATCCTAATCATGCAGTGTTTGAGGATTGAAACTAATGCATAAAACCTGGGTATGAAAAGAGTATGATCAATGTGTTACTTGCCTTGCTGACGATCTGCAAACCCTAGAGACTCGTAGTAGCACGCTTCGCACTCCGGGAATTCTATCGCAAACAAACAATAGCATACATAAGCAATCAAGCATAGATGCAAGGGTAAAACTCAAATAAGAAGATCAAATCTGGAAGTTCAACTGAAGAGATTCGATCTGCAAAAAGAATCAATCGAATCGGAGCTACGAAACTGAAACGACGGTCAAAAGAACTTCGAATTCAAATCTACTTGAAACCAAATTTTAAATTGTCAAAATCATGTTCAAGTTGATTAAACAGAAAGAGGAGTTCGAGACGAAGATTTTGGCGTTGGTTTCACTGGATTTAGACGAACGGTTTAGAAACGGCGAGGGTTTGAAGATCAGGGGCTGATCTGCGATAAAAGTAATCGCGGATAGGTCCCTGGCAGAAAAAGAAAAATCTATCGGACGAACGTCCGCTAACAGAGACGAACGGGCGAAAACGTTCGTTAAAACAAACGAACGAACGTTCGCAAACGAACTAAACCGAGAAAACCGAACCGATCTAATAAAATAAAATAAAATAAACCGAACTAGATTTTTTTTTTAAACCGAGACGGTTTTTTACCTAAACCGAAAAAAACAACCGGCGAGATCCGGCGGCTCCGGCGCGGCTCCGGCGAAGGCGGCGGGCTCCGCGGGCAGCGACGGCGGCTAGCGCGGGGCGAGGCGCGGGTGGCGGGGTGCGGCGCGGGGCGGCGCGGCAGGTGGCGGCGCGGGGCTGCTGCTGCTGCTGCTTGCTGCGGCGGCGGGTGGGGAGACGAGGGGGGCTGGCTTGGGGAGGGGGCAAGGCGGCTGCGGTGGCCGACTCGGCCACGGCGGCGGCGTCGTGCGCGAGCGGGACTCCCGCTCGGGGTCGGGGACGGCGCGAGCTGGGTCGGCTGGGCTTCGGCCCAGTCGGTCCGAAAAGTTTTTTTTTAAATTAGATTCCGCCGAGAAAAATCCTAAATAAAAATATAAAAAAATCTAAAAAAATGCCAAAAACAATTTTCACCGTCTAAATAGAATATTTAGAACAAAGTGAACATTTTCTTGGCCTAAAAATGCAATTTTTGAAAAATGCATCTTTTTCTAATTCAAATAAAATAGCAATAAAATCCAAATAAAATTATTTATTTGATTTTAACATTTTTCCTCCAATATTTCTTTTATTTTGGAGAAGTCATATTATCTCCTCTCATATGTTTTTAATATGAAATATTTTGGAGAGAAAAATAAATAAAACCAAAATGATCCTCATTTCAATATTTGAGAAAATTCAAATATGAAAATAATAAAATCCCCAACTCTCTCCTTGGGTCCTTGAGTTGCTTAGGATTTAGGGTCACAATCAAAAATGCAAATAAAATATGATATGCAAATGATGACCTATGTATAACATTCCAAATTGAAAATTTGGGATGTTACAATGGGTTTTTGAACTCATGGTTCTCTTTCTTTACCATGTTTTCTAGCAATGAAATCTCTCTTATCATATCATTTATTTTTAGGAGGTGGGTTATCAAGATCAACAGCAAGTTCTATTTTAACATCATTATCAGATTCTTTATCATTTTCTCGTTGAGCATCAACATGAACATCATCATTATCATTATCACTAGGTGTATGTTCATTACCATATTGTGTCTCAGCATCAGAAATAGAAACATCATTACTATTCTCAGGAGGTTCTTCTACCTCAAGTTCACTAGAAGCATGCAAAGTTCTATCATTTTTCTTTTTCTTCTTAGATGAACTAGGTGCATCAATATTAATTCTCTGGGAATATTGTTCAATTCTTTTGGGATGACCTTCAGTATAAAGTGGCCCCCGATTCATTCTACCTCCTCTAGTCATTACTCTAACAACATGAGCATTCATATTATTATTCATCTCATTAAGCAAATCATTTTGAGACTTAGCAACTTGTTCTAACTGAGTTTGGACCATGGATGCATGTTTACCTAGACCTTTAACATCATTAGCAATTCTGAACATTAAGTCAATCAAGTGATCAATCATATGAGCATTACGTTTCAATTGCTTGGTAACATACATATTAAAGTGTTCTTGCTTAACAATGTAATTGTCAAATTCATCCAGGCATTGACTAGCAGACTTATTGTAAGGAATATCACCTTCATCAAATCTTACAAGAGAATTTACCTTTACTACCTGTGTCGGGGTATCAAGTCCATGTATTTCTTCAATAGGTGGTAAATTCTTAACATCTTCAGCTTTAATACCCTTTTCTTTCATTGATTTCTTTGCCTCTTGCATATCTTCAGGACTGAGAAATAGAATACCTCTTTTCTTTGGAGTTGGCTTAGGTGGTGGTTCAGGAAGTGTCCAATCATTATCATTTCACAAAATATTATTCAATAGTTCTTCAGCTTGTTCAATAGTTCGTTCCCTGAAAACACAACCAGCACAACTATCTAGGTAGTCCCTAGAAGCATCGGTTAGCCCATTATAAAAGATATCAAGTATTTCATTTTTATTAAGAGGATGATCACCCCCCCCCCCCCCCCCCACCCCCCCCAAGCTTGAGGGAGATTCTCTTCTCCAATTTGCATAAAGTTAAATATTTCATGTAAGGCAGCTTATTTCTTATGGGCGGGAAAATATTTTTCAGAGAAGTAATATATCATATCATGGGGACTACACACACAACCAGGAGCAAGAGTATTAAACCATATCTTAGCATCACCCTTTAACAAGAAAGGAAACAACTTAAGGATATAGTAGTAGCGATTTTTTTTCCTCATGAGCAAATAGGGTGGCTATATCATTCAATTTAGTAATTTGTGCCACAATAGTTTCAGTTTCATAACCATGAAAAGGATCAGATTCGACCAAAGTAATTAACTCATGATCGACAGAGAATTCATAATCCTTATCAGTAACAAAGATAGGTGAAGTAGGAAACTTAGGATCGTATTTCATTCTTGTATTCAGAGATTTTTCTTTCAGCTTACATAATAGTTTCTTAGCATCCTCTCTATCATTAGAAGCAAGAAATTCTCTATTATCTCCTCACCCACAACATAACCCTCGGGTATCTTAGGTATTTCAATTCTAGGAGAGCTAGATCTAATAGGTGAATCATAATTTTCATCAGTTTCAGCATTCTCAATTTCAGCACTTTCAATTTCTTTAGCTCTAGCAAGTTGTTTATCAAGAAATTCACCTAGTGGCACAGTTTCATCAAGCAAAGTACTAGCATCATTCTTTGCAGAAGTAGCATCATCAATTACTTACGACATATCAGAATTAATAGCAGGTGTCGATGTTGCAAGCTTACTTAAAACAGAAGGTGAATCAAGTGCAGAGTGTGATGGCAGTTCCTTACCTCCCCTCGTTTTAGAGGGAATGATCTTGGTTCTAGTGTCTTTCAGATTCTTCATAGTGGTCAACAGATATAAATCCCAAGTGACCCAGCAAATAGATCTATGTTCCCCGGCAACGGCGCCAGAAAAAAGGTCTTGACAACCCACAAGTATAGGGGATGGCAACAGTTTTTTAGGGTAGAGTATTCAACCCAAATTTCTTGATTCGACACAAGGGGAGCCAAAGAATATTTACAGCTATTATCAGTTGAGTTTTCAATTCAACCACACCTGGAGAACTAAATATCTGCAGCAGAGTGATCAGTAGCACAGTAATATGATAGTTTCATAGCAGTGGTAACAGTAACAATAGTAACGATAATAGTAACAGTAGCAGTTTTGTAGTGATGGTAACAACACACTACAGGAATCAGGCACTTTGCCATCTGCCATGGCAGATGGCAAAGGCATGGCAGGCGGACGGCAAAGGGCTTCAGATGGCAAAGGGCCGGCTGAATAAACTACGGTAAAGGCTTCTTTGCCGTCCGCTGGCAGATGGCAAAGAGCTTGCAGCCTTTGCCATCAGCTGGCAGATGGCAAAGCCTCTGGATGGCAGAGGAACGGGGTTAGCCATGTTAGGAGGCTAATGACGTGCTTTGCCGTCTGCCAGCAAATGGCAAAGGCTGCAGACTCTTTGCCATCTGCCAGTTGATGGCAAAGGCTGGCTCTTTGCCATCTGCCAGCTGATGGCAAATGTTGCAGACTCTTTGCCATCTGCCTGCTGATGGCAAAGGCTGCAGGTTCTTTGCCGTCTGCCTGCTGATGGCAAAGGCTGCAGGCTCTTTGCCATCTGCTGGCAGACGGCAAAGAGACCAAATAGGCCAGACGAGCGCTTACCAGGTTGAACAGGTAGCTGCCACATGGCCTCTTTGCCATCTGCCAGCAGATGGCAAAGTGCCTATATTGCCCCATTTAATTTTGTTTTTTCTTATATCAATTCATTTTCACAGAAAATCAAACATATATATATATATGACCAATATAGCATATTCAACACATATTACCAATAGTCATGAACACATATATATCCAACACATATCCATGAACACATATCCAACACATGTTACCAATAGTAGCAAGTTTCATCCATACATATACATAGTTTCATCAATATTACACAGTTTCATCATAGGTAGCAAGTTTCACAAAGTCAAAACAAAAACTAAAGACAAGCACTCCATCAACCCAAGCTTCCGTGATCTGAAGCAAATCCGCAAAATGGGAAAGAAGAAAGTTAGAAGAAGAAGATTATTATGATGCAACTAAAATGTGAAGATTATTATGATGCAATTATATCTGTAAAATAGGTCATTTTGGAGCTAAGTATGGTTATTATGTCATTTTTGAGCTAGCTAAGCATACTAAGTCATTTTGGTGTAAAAATGCTAAGTAAGGTCATTTTGGAGCTAAGTAAGTTTATTATGTCATTTTGGAGCTAGCTAAGCATATGAAGTCATTTAGGAGCTAAAATATGTCATTTCTTAAGCATATTATGTCATTTTAGAGCTAGCTAAGCATATTAAGTCATTTTGGAGGAAAAGATGCTAAGTATAGGTCATTTTAGAGCTATCCTAGGTTAAATAGGTCATTTTTGAGCTAGCTAAGCATATTAAGTCATTTTGGAGGAAAAAATGCTAAGTATAGGTCATTTTAGAGCTATCCTAGGTTAAATAGGTCATTTTGGAGCTAATTAAGGTTATTATGTCATTTGAGCTAGCTAAGCATATGAAGTCATTTGGAAGGAAAAATGTGAGTTGGTCATTTTAGAGCTATCCTAGGTTAAATAGGTCATTGGAGCTAAGTAGGTTATTATGTCATTTTGAGCTAGTAAGCATATTATAGCATTTGGAGCTAAATAGGTCATTTCTTAGCATATTATGTCATTTTGGAGGAATAAATGCTAAATATAGGTCATTTAGAGCTATTCCTAGGTTAAATAGTCATTTTGGAGCTAATTAAAGTTATTATGTCATTTTTGAGCTAGCTAAGCATATTAAGTCATTTTGAAGGAATAAATGCTAAGTATAGGTCATTTTAGAGCTATCCTAGGTTAAATAGGTCATTTTGGAGCTAATTAAGGTTATTATGTCATTTTGGAGGAAAAAGTGCTAAGTATAGGTCATTTTAGAGCTATCCTAGGTTAAATAGGTCATTTTGGAGCTAATTAAGGTTATTATGTCATTTTGGAGGAAAAAGTGCCAAGTATAGGTCATTTTGGAGCTAAATAGGTCATTTCTTAAGCTAAGTATGCATTTGTTAAGCAAAGCACTAGGGAAAACTTACCGTCAACTCGTAGGCGAAGGATCGGGGTTCTTGCTCGCGGTAGTGGCAGACGGAGGAGGATCGGGGTTCTTGCTCGCGCCAGTGGCAGACATCGATGCTTGTCGGGAGTTATGCTGCACCAAATTAAAGATCATTTGCAATGTCTCGTTAGCATGATGCAACTCAAATGTGAAGACTAATAAGTAATGTCCATTCAAATGAAACTCACCGTGCCCACCGGAGCAATGACTGGCATCGGCAGAGGGGTCTGACCGTTCTTCTCGCACATGGACTGCACATTTGGTTTTGACGAGTCAGTCATATTAGTTACTAATGAAAGGAACATTACGTGCATGATTTGGCTAATATGCAGAAGAAACTTACCGCGAAGAGCTCGTATATGGCCCGGTTAGCCAAGTCGTTCCGGTTCCTCTCCTCCTCCAAAAGCCTAGCCGTCCTCTCCTCAATCTCCCTCTCCCTCTCTGCCGCCTGCCTCCTTTCCTCCGCCAGAAGCTCCTGGGTCTTCGCTCTCTCTTCCTCAATAGCAGCCTGCAACACAACTCCTCTTTAGCATTGTAATCATCGACGGCCGCACACATAATGTAATGGAGGAAAGGTATCTGAGTCTGTATAACTAACCTTGATTTCGAGATCCATTGGCCGTGGACAAGGCCTTATCTCAGGATCGGAGCTCGTCTGGCGCCTCTTGATCTGCGGGAGAGTGCTAGTACAACGTATCAGTCCATCCCCAATGACTAACAAGCCATGGTAACTCCTGCCACCAGATATCATCACCAGCTCTGGATCAATAGGCTGGCTCGGGTTAAAGTCCGGCCCTTTCCTCGCCTTCCCCTCGTCTCTGTACCTCACGAGCTTGTTGTGGGAGGCGCGGTTGCTGAAGTTCTTTGGATCATCGAGATCAGACTCAGAGAATGCCTTGGCCTTCTTATACGGGGCACTATGGGCCATGGCATAGAGGTCGAACAGCTCTGGCACATCTGTCTTGTTGTGTCGCGCCTAAAAGAGAGGAACAAAGTATTAGTTAAGGGCTCAAGCTAGCATGAAGAATGAATTTGCATGAATCATGAAGCAAACCACATACCCAGTTATCCCCGTACTGATATAGGTTGACGCTGCCTTGATGGTGTGGCACACCGCTCATTTTGCCACGCCGATCCTTTGCATTGTTGTGGGTGGATAGCCATTGGGGAGAGCACCACTCATCCACCAACGCCTCCCAACAATCCTGCCTATCCGCACACCATCTCGGGGGCACCTAAGTTAAGTAAGAGAAATTTGAGCGCTACGCCTACGAATCAAATCAAGGAAACTAAGTACAAGGCCTTAAGAATAGGTAATTACCTTCATGTACTTCTCCTTACTCAGATACTTTGTGCGGCACTTCGACTTGGACCTCCTAATACCAGTCGAGGCGAAGTAGTCTCGAATAGCCTGCGTCCGAGCCTCGTCCCACCAGTTTTGAAGTAGGCGCCTGCACTCGGCGTCGATAACCCAAGCCGCGGCCTCCTCCTGTCCCTCAGCACACCTGTAGAAGGTCTGCAATCAAACAAGAAAACACGGATTAGTACAATCACTAGGGTTGCCAATCAAACAAGAAAACACAACGTAGACGAGAGAGAAAAAATTACCCAAAACATCTGGATCACAACGTCGGCCACCGTGTGGCACTCGACACCGCCGATCCTCTCCCCCGGCGGGGCCAGGGCAGCCAAGTAGTGCTCCCAGGTCATTCCTAGCTCTGGAACCTGGCCCTCACCGGGCAACATGACCCACCCCGGGAAGCTCTGGCGACAAATCACACCAAGGACTGTGTTGGGCCTGTGGACACCACAGCCGTGTTTCCAAGACCTGCAGTATGATAAGGCTAGCGCATTAGATATTCGAAGAAACATGAAGGCAAAAGGTTAAAAAAGAGTAAATGCACTTACTTCTCCCCATCAGGCGCAATCAACCACCTCTGGTCAGGGGTCGCCGGGGTAGGCGGGAGCTTTGTACCACCACGCTGGTAGACATTGCCCCCCTCTACGGCCTGGGACGGTGGAGGGCGAGCGCAGGGGCGGGCTGCGGTGGCGGGGAGGGGCGGGGGAGGGGCGGCCGGCAGCGGGCTGGGCGGTGGCGGGGAGGGGGGCCAGCGGGTGGGCTAGGCGGCGTCGGGAAAGAGGGGGCTGCGGCGGCGGGTGCGGTGGTGGGTGGGTGAGGTGGGGGAAGAGAGAGAGAGGGTTGGGCTGGGCTGGGAGAGAGAGGGGTGGGGCCGGGCTGGGAGAGAGAGGGGAGAGAGAGAGAGAGGGGTGGGGCCGGGCTGGGAGAGAGGGGAGGAGATAGCCCCACCTCTTTGCCATCAGCCAGCGGATGGCAAAGGCCCACATCTTTGCCATCAGCCAGCAGATGGCAAAGCCCCACCTCTTTGCCATCAGCCAGCAGATGGCAAAGATGCCATCTGCTGGCTGATGGCAAAGAGGTGGGGCTAGTGGGCCGTTACAGCGCCGGCGTCCACTGGACCCCACCCACTTCTTTGCCGTCTGCCAGCAGACAGAAAAGATTCTTTGCCATCTGCTGGCAGATGGCAAAGAGGTGGGTTGATAGGCCGTTACAGTGCCGGCGTCCACTGGACCCCACCCACCTCTTTGCCGTCTGCTAGCGGACGACAAAGATTCTTTGCCATCTGCTGGCAGATGGCAAAGAACTGGCTGATGGCAACCAGGTTCTTTGCCGTCCGTTTTTTGTAAGCAGATGGCAAAGACGTTCTTTGCCATCCGCTGGCAGACGGCAAAGAGCTGACTGATGGCAAATTCCCTGTTTCCAGTAGTGGCAGCAGCAGTAGTAGTAACTTAGCAAAGATCAATATATGAAAAGCGTAGGCATTGGATCAGTGATGGATATTTGTGTTGGATGACATTCATCATGTAACAGTCACAACCTAGAGCAACACAGAACTAGCTCCAATTCATCAATGTAATGTATGCATGTATTCCGTATATAGTCATACGTGCTCATGATAAGAACTTGCATGACATCTTTTGTCCTACCCTCCCGTGGTAGCGGAGTCCATAAGGAAACTCTGGGATATTAAGGCCTCCTTTTAATAGAGAACCGGAACAAAGCATTAACACATAGTGAATACATTAATTCCTCAAACTACGTTAATCACTAGAAAGAATCCCAATTATTATCACCTTGGGGTATGCGGATCATAACACGTAATAGGTGCGTATAACTTGCAAGATAGGATCAAGAACTCAAATATATTCATGAAAACATAAGGGTTCAGATTTGAAATCATGGCACTCGGGCCTAGTGACAAGCATTAAGCATAGCAAATTCATAGCAACATCAATCTCAGAACATAATGGTTACTAGGGATTAAGCCCTAACAAATTGACTCGATTATATAATAAATCTCATCCAACCCCATCACTGTCCAGCAAGCCTACGAAGGAATTACTCACTCCCGGTGGTGAGCATCATGAAATTGATGATGAAGAAGGGTTGGTGATGATGATGGCGACAAATCCCCCTCTCCGGAGCCCCGAACGGACTCTAGATTTGGCCTCTCGATGAAGAACAAGAGGTGGCGGCGGATCCATATCGTAAAACGCGATGAAACTTCTTCTCCTATTTTTTTCTTGGGAAATAGAAATTTATAGACTTGAGATTAGGGTCAGCGGAGCCACGTGGGCCCCACAAGGTACTTGGCCGTGCCCAAGTGCCTTATGGGCCACTGGTGGGTCCCCTCCTGTGGATCTTCGCTCCAGTATTTTTTATATATTCCATAAAAAATCTCCAAAAAGTTTCGTCCAATTCCGAATTTTTTTATTTCTGCACAAAAACAACACCATGGTAGTTCTGCTGAAAACATCGTCAGTCTGGGTTAGTTTAATTCAAATCATGCAAATTAGAGTCCAAAACAAGAGAAAAAGTGTTTGGAAAAGTAGATACGACGGATACGTATTAGGCAGCCGCCCCACGGACCCTCGCACTTCGACATGACGTCACCGAGGAGCGCATGCACTAGGACCGCACAATGCAGATATGCCCAACCCCGACCCCCTTCTTGATTAGCCCACCAACGACCCTCCTTCCAACTCCTCGGCAGGCTGCTGCCCAACCATCCCTCTATTGCAGCACGCCGACCCTCACGCCACAACAAACGGTTTGCGCCACCGTCCACCTCGTGGCAAGCCGTTCGATCCGCTCATCATGCGATCTCTTCATTGCAATAAGATCCTTGTTGTAGAAGCATCTCCGGCTTGCGACCCATGTCCATCACCATTGCAACAAGACCATGTTGCAATTGCAACATGATCCTTCCCTAACCTCCGCATCTTCCTGCAGACCATGAGCGCCACCGGCTCGATCGTCTGCTTCTCGGAGACCCACAATAGGGCTCGTCTTCTCCAACAATGATGCCACCCTCAGCCACCTCGGCTGCATCAACAACATGTGGTTCGCCTGCAATAGCAGCGAAGCATGTGCTTTAGAGTGACGACGCTATGCCACGGTAGTGGTGGCCTTCATCATGGGTGCGGCAGTCCGACAACTTCGAGTGGAGTTGGACGGCGCGAGAGAGAGAAGGAATTTTGGGAGAGAATGGAAACACCTGAGGAGGAAAACGATGGGTAGCATCACTTGGGGAAAATTCTTGTGGACTAGCACGTTTGGTTCGGGATAAGGTGGTGGAGAGAGGACATGGGTGAACCTATGTTGAGGTGAGTGGGGGCCCAGGCCCCCACTCAAAATTTGAAATTCCAGTGATATTTGCTTGTGATTTTTGAAAAAGATATACTTAAATTCTTTGAATTTTTATAGAATATGCCCCCACTCAAATAGTTTGCCCCAAGTCAAAATACTCTCTAGGTCCGCCACTGAGAGAGAGTGGTGATGCGTCCGCAACATACCCCTGTTGTGCTTGGTAGGCTTGCAACAAGACCCAATTTGTAAAAGCTGGACTATGGGTAGGGTTGCTGCGGGTCGATCGATCAAAAGAAGATCCAATAGGTGAGGAGGGGTCGACCCAGGGCGTGATCCTTCATGTGAGTGTTAGCTTTTCCGATACTTTTATATCAAGACTAGTAGTGATAACAATAATTCTGTCTTCTCAATTAATATATGTATGAAGTAGCAAATGTGACAAGAAAAGAAAAGATCCAAGTGAATAAAGGATGAGAAGTGAGTAGTGCTAGACTGGCCACAGTGGGAGTAACTTCAAGAGTGACATCGGGCCCAACTCAGCAAATTTGCCTATGTGGCAATGAGTTAATGAGGAGAGAGGCAAATTGAGTAACTTAGCTAGTTAATCATTCTATGAGTAACATCATACATATCAAGACAAAATGAGTCTATAACCTAATAAATGAAGCTTTGCATGACACTACACATACTATCTCTGTCCGGGTTTAAAAGGCCAGCTAGCCTCGATCACACGTCCTTAATTCTAAGACCTCTTCCAATGCAAAGGTGCTTACATGAGGTGCTAAGTGTATTAAATAGTTTAGCAACTCAACTCCCCAATGCATAGGTGCTTAACTTGTTGTTGCTAAGCTCACTATATTTAATGATTTAGCACCTAAACTCTTTCATGCATTGGTCAACTTTTTTTCATTTAAGTGGTTTGCCTAGGTTCACGTGCTTGGCATTGGTTCTTCCTAGGGTCACCAAAGTGCTCTCTCTCCTCTTTAATTGCCGTGCCATGTCATTTTCTTGCTTATGTGGCATGCGTAGCACCTATCCACGGTGGAGCACTGGGAAGAGGAAATTGCACAAACCACCTACTTTTGAGGCTAGGGTTGCACAAAACACCCACTTTACAGGTTTGTTGCACAAAACACCATATATTGTGGTAATTCGTTGCGGCTAGGCCTAATCCACCATTTAAGTGTGTTAACATGATTCCTGACAAGTGGATCCAGTTTGTAAGTGCACCGGTGGCAAAAAAGAAAAACCGGCCACATCAACATCCAACTAGAATTGTCAATATCTCACACTCCTTTGCTCCAATTGAGTTGAATTTTCCATAGAATATTAGCAAGTGCATTTATGATTTATTGGATTAGTTTTGCATTTTTCTTGCGCAAAACGCATCGCACAGAAGAGCAGGCCGCGGCAGCCGCTAGCAAAGTGCCTGCTGGTGATGGAGCCTAGCCAGCTCTCCTACGTCGTCGGGTAAGCCCCCCTCCCCACCCCCAAGGTCTGCCTGTGTCCCCCTATCTCTGCCTGTTGGTTAGGTACCCTCCCCCTTCCCCGTGAAACCCTATATTTTTAGGTGAAAATTTTGTCGTTGATCGACGTATATTTGTTTAGGAACCTAAATTTTTGGGCGTCTGTGTAATAGCATGAAACAATAAAAAAATTATAGATATGTTTGAGACGTATCAGCGGCCGCCCCCTGCCCCCTTAGGGCCGGCCCTGTATCAGAGATTGTTTACGCATTGTAATGGAAAAGAATCCTAGTTCTAGATTTCATATATGGACAATCCATCCTATCAACAAACCTAGAAAAAAAGAGTTTAAAATGGATGCAGGCCTTTCATTGGTAAATACCTGACCTCCAATCGAAGGGTTTAATAATGGATGCAGGACTTCCATTGGTCAATTTTTTTGTTCATAATTTAACATTTAGAAAATTCAAAAATGATCCAATAAATCATAAATGCACTCACTAATATTTTGGGGAAAATTTAGCTCAATTGAAACAAAGGATTGTGGGACATTGACAGTTCTAGTTGGCTGCTGATGTGGCCGGTTTTTTCTTCTTCCTTTTTGCCACCGGTGCACTTACAAACTGGACCCACTTGTTAGGAATCATGTCAACACACCTAAATGATGGATTAGATCTAGCAACAACGGATTGTCGGAATCGGGGCTCCGTAGACCCAAACAAGGTTCGAACTCTGGGGCGCGTACGAAGGATCTCGCTTCACGACGGCGCTCTGCTCACCACACACATGGCCTGATCTCGCCGAGTACGCGCGAGCGGGGTGAAGGAATGGACACGGGGGTTTACCCAAGTTCGGGCCACCTTGCAGTGTAAAACCCTACTCCTGCTTTGTGGTGGATCGGCCTCACGAGGAGGCACAGGATGAACTAGTACAATGGGTGAGCTATCTCGCGAGAGCTCAGAGGGTGAGAATGAGTCGATCCCCCTCTATGGTGAAGACTAGCCTATATTTATAGTGGCCTTGGTCCTCTTCCCTCATAGCTTAGGTGGGAAGTGATCCCACAACGGCCAATTTTGAAAGGGGACAAGAGGTACATCTTATCGTGATGAAAGGTGGTCTTCGCCTGCAAAGCTTCTGGCCATGACGCAGTGGTGGGCTCGGTGATGACATCCGTCCTGCCGAGCTCGTGGTCTTGGTCTTGTTGCAACGAAATGGAAACCTTTGGGGTCTTTCTCGGGAACCCGCGCCTGTCCTTGCTTCCTTAGCACCGAAAGGGAAACTGTCCCTTCTGCGCCCGCTGGCGCCCGCCTGGCCTTGGTCGTCATGGCTCACGTCATCGCGAGCCTCGTGAGGCAGGGTACCTGCATAGAGATCTCCACCCCTTGGGAGGCTGGCTCGGGGGGCTGCCCCTCGGGAGGTCTCGGCGTCATTTGCCTCGCTAGGCCGGGGGCCTTCGCGAGGGTCTTGCATGTGTAGTCTTGCAGCTGGGCCGCGCCGGGCTATCGGCAAGTCACGCGCTGGGCCGCAGGCAGGCAGGTCTGGGTACCCCCAATCCCAGAATGACGACAGTAGCCCCCGGGCCCAAGGTGCGCCCGCCCTGGCTTCGAAGCGAAGGGCAAAGCGCCGTGGGCCCCAATCGCCTGCGGGCCAGGCTTGACATGTGGCGCACGACGGGACACGGACGCCCCCGCTTGCCCACGTCGCCTCGTCAACTGCCCAGGCTGACAAAAGCCTGGCGCAAGCTGTGAAGCCATCATTGCTCTCCTTCCTTGCACCCTTCCTCCCCCGCTGAGATCCCCTTTCCCTCGCGAGAGGTCCTTCCAGATCCAGGCGAAGCGCTGTCCTTGCTTCCGCTCTCCCATCGCCAAGGATTCCTCAGATGGCATCCGCCGGGAAATCATAGCCTAAGGCCCAGGTCGTGGCTTCCTCACCCGTTCCGCTGGCGCTCACATCCTTCTCCACCACCAAGGAGGTGGACCTCGCGCCCGTGCCCCCACTGACGGCGGGCGACACGAACGAGTGGGGCGAGACCCTGGTCTGGGCTGGTTCTGCGGAGCGGAGCACCTTGACGAAGACGGTCTACCCCTTCTTCCTCCATAGCATCTTCTCAGAGCTTGTCCCGCCCCTTTCGGAGTTCTTCTGTGCCATCCTCAGGCACTACAAGATCCACGCCCTCCATCTCTAGCCTAACTCCATTCTCCTCCTATCCATCTTTGCCTTTTATTGCGAGGCCTTCGTGGGCGTGAGGCCCTTAGTGGCTCTCTTCCGCCACTTCTTCAGCTTGTGATTCCATGACCAGGAGCAGTGTTCCGCATGCGCCTCCTTTGTCGCGGTCCAGAAGGGGAATTTGCTCCTGAAGGCCGGGAAGAAGGTGGAAGGGTTCCGGCACCGCTGGGTCTTTCTGGACGTCTAGGGCTCCAATCCGCTCCTGGAACCGCCGACGGAACTACCCGAGCGGATCCCAGAGTGGGGTTCCTCGAAGCTCACCGACCCACGGGTGCAGCCCGTCCTGGAGAAGATAGCCTCGAATATGGAGGCCAAGCTGCTGACGGGGGCAATGATTGTGAAGGAGTTCTTGATGCAGTGCTTGGCGCCGCTCCAGTCACACTCGAAGCCCCTGTGGGAGTACCAGGGCGCGAGGGACACGGTAAGGCTGCACCCCATCGAGCTGACGCGCGGGGAGCTCAACGCGGCCTTGGTTGCCTTGCTAGGCTGCATCCCGGTAGACATCCCCGAGGCTTGCGCCCCGTTGTATCGCCGCGATGACAGGGAGGCTCTGTTCGCCGCCATGCCCGGCTTCAACGACCTGGGGCTCGACCCGTCCGTCGACCCCGATTCCGTCGTGGAACTGTCCTCCGGCAACAGCGGTGGCGAGGAGGACTCAGAAGAGACCGTGGATGACAACCTGGAGGGGCGTCCCCTCCGTCGCAGCGCGAGCTCCTCCGCAACCTCGAGGATGATGATGACGCCGAGGATCCTCCGGCTGTGGATTCCCCGCGCTCCGCCAGAGTCCTTAAGCGGTCAGGGCCCACTCCCCGGACCACGCGAGCATCTGGTCGGGCGGCCTCAGGGAAGGGCGCGGCTGCGCCCCCTCCGGAGGACCCCCCATGCCCTAGCAGGGTGATCGAGGTGTCGGTCCCATCTTCGTCCGGCTCGCAGTCGAAGGACGGGGCGGCCCCCACCGGGACGGGCATGGCTGCACCGGCCACGGAACCTATGGGCGACCTCCCCTCCTCTCCAGGCGGCGACGCCGTGATGGGGCCTGTCGAGGACCACTCCGCCCGCCCTCCAGAGGCGGCCGAGGCCACACCGAAGGAGGGCAGGGGCGCGTCGGCCTCCGCCGAAGAGGAGAAGAAGAGGAAGTGGGTCGCGCCTGATGAGTAAGTAACCTACCTTGCCTCCTGTTCAAGCATAGATTGCACATGTGCTCACACCACCTCTCCTCTTGACGACCAGAAGTGGTGGCGCGGCGAAGAAGAAGAAGAAGGCGAGTGTAGTGTTGAAGGAGCCCTCCGTCCTGAGGGCGCCCTCAGTCCTTGGTCGCAGCATTGGCGGCCAAGGGGGTGCCCAGCGCCGCCCTGGCGCCGTGCTTAAGCGTTCGGGCGCCGCCTCGCCCGGGCGCTCGGGCACGCTGGCCCCGCCAAGCATCTCGCCCGATCGCTCGAGGGGGCGGGCCACAGAGACCGTAGCGATTCGGCTTGCAGCGCCGCTCGTCACAGCCGCGGCGCCTCCGGCCTCAGGAGAGGAGGTGGCGATCCTGACTCCTCCTGCCGCTCCGGTCCCTGCCTCTAGACGGAACGACGCGCACCCTGCAACGCAGCCTCAGGCGACCTCGTCACCTACGGCCATGGTGCTTGACTCGGCAACCTCCAGCAGCGTGGCGCAAGAGTCGGTCACGATGAGCGGCCAGGAGCCCCCTGCGCCTCCAGCGGCGGGCACCCCGTGTCTTCCAACGGTGCTAGCCCAGGATATTGCGGCAGTTCCTCCACGGCCAACCCTCGAGCTCATGGCCTACGATCCTCTGATCAGGCGCGGGGCCTTGGCCGATGCTCGTGCCGCGTTCGACCAGCTCACGGCAGACCTGCAAGACTCTGACGAGCGTCTCGAGCGGGAGCGCCTGAAGCTCGCCGTAGGGTGGCGCGACCTGTCCACGGCCAGCAAGGCGACCCGGAATCAGGCCGAGGCCCTTGCCGCCGAGAGCAGGAAGGAAGCCAACGAGGCGAGGGTGACCCGCGACACGGCAATTGCCGAGGCGAGGGCAGCCGCCAAGCGCTGCAGCGAAGAGGAGGCCAGCCTGAAGGCGCTCCGGGAAGAGCAGGCCAAGTGTGCGCAACAACTCCAGCAAAGGGAGGACGACCTCAAGGCTCGCGAGGCGAGGCTTGCGGATCGTGACTCCGCGCTGTCGAAGGTGACCGTTGATCAAGCTGCGAAGCACGATCGCCTGGCCAAGCTGAAGGAAGAGGTGGTCGAGGCCCAGACATCCCACGCCAAGCACGTCTCCGAGGCGACGGCTCGGCTGGACGCTAGGGAGAAGACCCTTGCCGCCACCGAAGGGAAGGCAGCCGCGGGACGCGACGCCTTCCCCTCGCTCGAGCTCAGGGCTCGCCAGGCGCTGCGGTCCATCTGCAAGGGAGGGTTCAAGGAACCGCTCGCGACTCCTAAGGGCGGCTACGTAAGGCTCTCCTCCAAGCTCACCGAGGAGCTCGAAGGCGCCGCCGCCAAGGTGGACTCCATCCTGGAGGACGAGTGTCGTGACCTCTTCTCCACGGCCGCAACGCATGTCTTCAACCACCTTTATCTCCGCGATCCCGGCTTCGATTTTGACATGGTGATTGGCCCGGTTGCACTTGAGTCCCGCACCACCACGGCGGCGGTCGTGAAGGGCCATGTGGATGAGCTGCTGAAGAAATTCACCTGCACCCCTGACGCCGAGCCCTCGGCAGCTGAGCCGAGCGGCAGCGATGACGACGACGGCGGCGACAGCAATATTGAAGATGAGCCCGCCGCGGCCAAGGCAGGTGGCGGCGACGGCCATGGCGACGATGATCGCTCCTCCTAGAATTTATCCTGCGACACTTATCATGCCTCGTGGAGGCGTAAGACTTTGTTTGAATTTGCAGTACATTTGATGTTTGTAATAACTGTTCGAACTCCGTGATTTCCTTTTCGTGCTTATTTTCCTTCTTGTTTGCCTTTGTGCTCTGCGTCGGCAGGGCCCAGCCCCGCGCATACCTCGACCGCCGTTGGGATGTCTGGTCGTGATGCCAGGATGAAACCAAGGTGCGAGGGGCTACGTGACTAGTGAGGCCCTTGAGTCACGATGCTCAGGGGTCCCCCTTGACGTGCGAGCGGCCCTCATGAAGGAAACATGGGTGGCGGCGAGGTTAATCCGGAGCCCTTTGTACCTTTCCTCGTCAGCCTTCGCCTGGGAGGGACGCGAGAAGACCAGGTACCAAGGACCTGGTGAGGTGGCATGCGCCGGGCCTGACCTGAGCGTAGGCACCGTGTCCAGCCCCCTCGCACGTGCATCCCAGGGGAATGCTGCATGATAGTGTCGCGTGAAGAGCCGAGAGGCCATCCTGAGGTTGGTGCAACCCCTAGGGCGCCCTCAGTTGTTTATCCACCAGCGCGGAGCATGGGGCTTCCACTTGGGCATGGGCATAGCTGTTGTGCGACCGTGTCGTCCGCCAGCGCGGAGCATGGGGCTTCCACTTGGGCGTGGGCATAGTCGATGTTCGACCATTTCGTCCGCCAGCGCGGAGCATGGGGCTTCCACTTGGCGTCGGTAGGGAGCTCTGTGCTAGAGTCTCCGGACGTGTACAACCCTATTTCGTTCGTACACGTGACTGGCATGGCAGAACTTTGAGGAGGTGTATCTGGGCACTCGTGAGCCAGCGTGGGACTCAGGAGGCCCTACCTCAAGGCGGGTTGCGCCTGAATCTTCTAGCGCGGGGCGCGCTTACAAAACCTGTGTGATGGGGGCGACCTGCGTCGAATGAACCTCCGGAGGACATCGCATGAGAAGACCGAACACCAAGGACCCATAGGAGGTGATGTGAATGGGGCCAGCCCGCCAGACAGAGCTCGATCGCTTGGGTTTATCGACGCTGCAGGGACGGATCCGAGCACAGACGTCGTGTCCAGTCTTCTCATGCAACAATCCCAAGGAAGGACACCCGACGCGCGACTCCCGCGACGGCGAAGATCTGAACTGTGGTTGTATGAACCGGGCTGCATGCCCTGACTCACCCACTCGCGATTAGCTCATGCGAGGACAAGGCACCAAGGACCCCGGAAGGTGACGTGCATGGGAGCTGGCCTGCGAGACAGAGCTCGGTCGCTTGGATTTAACAACGCTGCAGGGACGAACCCGAGCACAGACGCCGTGCCAGCCCTTAATCATGAGGCGGTCGAGGGTGGGGTCGTGAGGGCGTGGTGACATTTATGGTGACGAAGCACCGGGTACGCAGGTTGAAATATTAAGGAAATCTCATCGAAGGCAGAGCCAGTTCTGATACATGCAGAAAACAATACAGCTGGAGGGGCGGACCCTGACAGCTTGAGGATAATGCAGCCCGTGGGGCGCCCTTAATTGAACAAACCAAAAAGGTCACCTGGCAATGATGCTGCTGAAGCGTCGATGTGGTCGATGAAGCTTGATCCTCACGAGCCGGAGGGCTCCGGGGCCTCGTGGGGCTTGCGACGCCCGGGGGGCTCGCGAGGGCCCGGGGCCTCCTGAGACGCCACCGCCAGACGCCGGGCCTCGTGAGACGCGTGTACAGCTCACGTGAGGCGCTGGTACGTAGCACCTACGTTCACCAGGCCGAAGGGCATGCGGACGTAGTTGCAGGGGCAGCCCCCGCTCCGGCCAACGCGCGATGGCCAGAAGAGGCCCTGAGACGCATCCTTGTTGAGACCCGGGATGTCGACGCAGACACGCAGCCCGTCGCCCACTTCGGGGGCAGCGGATGTGCTGGTGGGGGTGCGGGGTGGTGCTCGCCACATATGGCTTGCGCCTCCTGAAGCTCCTCGATCGCCTTGGTGATGAATTCCCGTGCCCCTGGCGCCTCGCTCCTTGCTTGCGGGGGCACGCATCGAAGCACACCTCCAAGTGGTGCCCGAGCACCTCCCTTGTCGCACTGGTCAGGTCAGAGGCTCTCCGGACGGAAGCCCCCGAGCCCATCCTGAGGGAGGCGCCGGGCACGCCTTCCTACGCGGGAGGAAGAGGTGCCCGGACGGCAGGTGCGGGGCCTGAGGTGTCACCAGCGGGCTTCTTGGTCTCCGGACGGCTCTTGGGGAGGAGCTGCTTCTTCTTCGCGGGGGTGGCCTAGGGTGGCAGGACGCCACCTTCGTCGTCAGAGTTCTCGGCTGCCGCGACACGGTAGGCATGCTCAAGAGAACAGACCGCGTCCTTCTCGTCGCAGGCGACCGTGATGACGCCGCTGCACCCTAGCATCTTGAGGACGTTGTAGCCATGGTGGGTTGCCGCCATGAACTTGGCGAGGGCGGGGTACCCGAGGATGGCGTTGTACGAGAGGCCGATGTGGGCGACGTCGAAGTCGATGAGCTCGGTGTGGTAGTTGTCGCGCTTGCCGAAGGTGACGGGAAGGCGCACCTGCCCCAGGGGTGTGGTGGAGCCATCAGTCACCCCTGAGAAAGGCTTGGTGGGCATGAGTTGGTCGTAAGGCACTTGGAGCGTGTCGAACGTCTCCACAGAGAGGACGTTGAGGCCGGCGCCACCATCGATGAGGGTCTTGCTGACTGCGATGTTGCTGATGGTGGGCGTGCAGAGTATGGGGAGCGCGCCGGCAGTGGTCGCGCACTTGAGGTGATCTTTGGAGTCGAAGGTGATGGCGTACTGCGACCACCTGAGAGGGCGCGCGGCCTCAAGCTTCGGGAGGGCTGCGTTCACCTCACGAGAGAACTGCTTGAAGACGCGGTTCAAGGCGGGTGCCTGGGCGCCATCGAGGATGCAGGCAATCGCGCGAGATTCCTGGAAGCCCCCAGCCCCATCGTCCTGATGGTTGTCGTCGTTCCTTCTTGGCGGCGGTGGCAGCGGAGGGAGGCCAACATTGCCCTGAGGACGGGCCTCACGAGGCTGATCACGCCAGGGGCCCTCGCGAGGCTGATCACGCCAGCGATCCTCGCGAGGCTGGTCGTGCCAGTCCTGACAAGGGTTGCGGCTGTCCCAGCGGCCTCCGCCTCGGCCTCCCCCACGGCTGAAGCCATGGTTGCCGCGCTCGGGGCGGCGGCCCTGGCGCTCGTCCCGGAGCGCCCTGAGCTCCTGGTAGTCGTTGGTGTTGTGGGTGTGAATGTTGTGGAAGACGCAAAATGGGCGGTTATCCTTGGTTGGTTCGTCGCGCTCGCGGCCGCGCTTCAACTCAGGCTCTGTTGCCAGCACGGCAGGGCCCTTGCGCTTCACCTCCTTGGCCTTGGCCTTCTTGTCTTCAGGATCATCGTCCGCATGCTTGAGGAGAGAAAGGCGGCCTTCTTCCGCCCTGGCGCATTTATCTGCGAGGTTGAACAGTTCCAGCGTCGAACACAGGTCGTCATGGATGGCGAGCTCCTCGCTCATCCTGATGTCAGTCACGCCTTGAGTGAACGCGGAGATGATGGCCTCGTCGGACGCCTTCGGGACCTTGAGGCGGACCTGGGTGAAGCGCTGCATGAACTTCCGGAGGGTCTCGCCTGGCTGCTGCTTCACGCGCTACAGGTCATTGACGGTCAAGTCGTGGTCGCGGGTCCCCCTAAAGTTGGCGATGAAACGCTCACGGAGCTCCTCCCACGAGCAGATGGATCCCTCGGGGAGGTGCATGATCCAGGTGCGCGCGCTGTCCTTGAGGGCCATGGGGAACCAGTTCGCCATGACCTTGTCGTCGCCATTCACCGCTTCGATGCTCAGCGAGTAGAGCTAGAGGAACTCGGCGGGGTCATGAGTGCCGTCGTAGCGCGGGGGCAGGTCGGGCTTGAACTTGACCGGCCAGGCGATGCGGCGTAGCTCGCGAGAGAAGGCCCGGCAGCCCGCACGAGCGGGGCACGGTCTTGACGCCCATCTCCTGCGGCCTCCTGGGCGGCACGGTCTTGAGGCTGGCGCGGCGGTGCTGGCAGCGCACACGCGTCGTACTGTGGTCGTTGCACCACCTGGCAGCTAGCCTCGTCCCGCGTCGGGGCCGATTCTCGGCGCTGCGGGCCCCGCGAACGCGCGTCATGCCTTGGTTCGTCGTCGGCGCTGCGCCGGGGCGGAGGTGGAGGCGCGTCATGAGCCACGTCGCCCGCACGAGATGGCGGGGGGCGGAGCGAGTGGGAGGGCGCCGGGGCTCCGCCCGCAGCGTTGACGAGCTCGGTGATGCGACCCAGCCAGGCATCATAGCCCTCGTTGGTGGGGCGGTAGCGCAGCAGCTCGCGCGCCATGAGCAGCGCAGCCTGCTCGTTTGCCGGCCCACGGCGGACGTGGGAAGACAAGGCCGTGACGGGGGTGAGGGAAGGAGTGGCGGTGCGACCATCACGCGGCACGAAAGGAGGCAGCGAAGAATCCTGCTGCTCATGAGCGACAGGGTCAGTGGCAGCGTTGACCACCGGGGAAGCAGAGCGACGAGGGGCGCTGCGGCCCACCAGGGCCGTCTGAGCGACGCGAGTGGCCCGGCGCTCGGCGCGGACGCGGCGAGCTTCAGCCATGGACGCGGCGGAGCGAGAACGGAGCGCGGTTGATGAAGAAACGGAGCTTCGACACGCCCCTACCTGGCGCGCCAAATGTTGGAACCGGGGCTTCGCAGACCCAAACAAGGTTCGAACTCTAGGGCGTGTACGAAGGATCTCGCTCCACAACAGCGCTCTGCTCGCCACACACACGGCCTGATCTCGCCGAGTACGTGCGAGCGAGGTGAAGGAATGGACACGAGGGTTTACAGGTTCGGGCCACCTTGCGGTGTAAAACTCTACTCCTGCTTTGTGGTGGATTGGCCTCACGAGGAGGCACAGGATGAACTAGTACAATGGGTGAGCTACCTCGCGAGAGCTCAGAGCGTGAGAATGAGTCGATCCCCCTATATGGCGGAGACTAGCCTATATTTATAGTGGCCTTGGTCCTCTTCCCTCGTAGCTTAGGCGGGAAGGGATCCCACAACGGCCAATTTTGAAAGGGGACAAGAGGTACATCTTATCCTGATGAAAGGTGGTCTTCGTCTACAAAGCTTCTGCCCATGACGCAGTGGTGAGCTCGGTGATGACATCCGTCCTGCCGAGCTCGTGGTCTTGGTCTTGTTGCACCGAAATGGAAACATTTGGGGTCTTTCTCGAGAACCCGCGTCTGTCCTTACTTCCTTAGCACCAAAAGGGAAACTGTCCCTTCTGCGCCAGCTGGCGCCCGCCTGGCCTTGGTCGTCATGGCTCACGTCATCGCGAGCCTCGTGAGGCGGGGTACCTGCATAGAGATCTCTGCCCCTCGGGAGGCTGGCTCGGGGGGCTGCTCCTCGGGAGGTCTCGGCGTCGTTCGCCTGGCGAGGCCGGGGGCCTTCGCGAGGGTCTTGCTTGTGTAGTCTTGCAGCTGGGCCGCGTCGGGCCGTCGGCAAGTCACGCGCTGGGCCGCAGGCATGCAGGTCTGGGTACCCTCAATCCTAGAACGCCGACACGGATTACCCCAATATATGGTGTTTTATGCAACAAACCTGTAAAGTAAGTGTTTTGTGCAACACTAGCACCAAAAGTACTCCCTCCTTCCATCTATATAGGGCCTAATACGTTTTTCGAGACTAACTTTGATCAAATGTTAGAGCAATAATATATGACATACAACTTACACAAAGCATACCATCAAATTCGTATGTGAAAGGAGCTTCCGATGATATAATTTTCGCATTATACATCTTATGTACTATTAATCTTTGCAATAGTCAAAGACGGTCTTGAAAAATGCATTAAGCCCTATATAGATGGAAAGAGGGAGTAGGTGATTTGTGCAATTTCCTCCACCGAGGAGGAAGGGCATAAGTTCACTCGTAAACAGTTCCCTAGTTTTCCACTGGGTCTGGCTGGCGTTGCACCCATTGATTGGACGGATTAATCACCAGAGCAACTGCGTTGCTTGCAAGCGCGAGAGGCGAGGCTGCATGCAGAATTTAATTAGTTAAGTCTGCGCAATTTGAAGCAACGGCCAATGCATGCCCATTAAAAAGGGCCTTCCTTTGAAGGAGAACCTGCTCACGCCACCCCCCTCAATCTCACCATTGAGTGATCAACAGCCGTCCATAACTAGTATCACCAAGAATTTTTATTGTGTATAACTATCACAGCCTCCTCGTATATCACTTGTATTTGCATTTAAAGTGGGTCCTCCTCACGTCATCAATAAAAGAATCCTGCACTCTCTGCAATCTCCTGCACCACGACCAGGAGCAAATTAATTGCATCGTGAGAATTTAGCCAACCACCACGCATATAGTTAGTGCCTCAATTAACCTGTCTTGATTAATAGTCGGATTAACTCCTGCATGGTGAGTCCTTCACAGCACGGACAATATGCAAACGTTAATTAACCATCTTGTTTTTGCTCTAATTAAGGACCAGACGACTAATACATCCAAAATGCTTTCTTTTTTTTTTTTGAACCAAGACTTGTTTGAGCCGAAATACTTCCAATAATTAATCAACTTGTTTTTCTCTAATTGGGGATCAGACGGCTAATACATCTAAAATACTTCCATTTGTTTTCCAAAACATTCTTGAGCAGGAATATTTTCACTAATTATGGCATTAGGCGGCATATGCAGTGGATTGAGCCGCATGCAGTGGAATGGGTCATTTATTCGAGGCATTAACCCCGTAAGACAAGCGGCAAGCAAGCTTGCTTGTTGACTGATTAAGCGGCATCAAATGGCATGTTAAATGGTGCCTTGGAGACGGAGACAGTGTGCAGCTTTTGATTGACTGCGCATTTATTTGTCTGACGTTTGTGCTGCCTGAACTGACCGTATTTCTCTGTATACTGATTTAAGTAAAGAATAAAAGCTCTTTTAAATAATAAAAACATTACTTTATCTGCACATCTCAAAGCACATGCAGACGGGCAGGATACAAGGGGCGCGCGCCGCCCGGAGCCAAAAGTGCACTTCCCCTTCCTTTCTCCCTTCTGTATATCTATTGGTGCGTGCAGCCAGCAATGCACGCGGATTTAAAACCTTCCCGTAACCGATGCCGGTTAAACTTTGTATTGGTCCCTGCGTTTCGGTCTAGGGGACTTGAAAACCCGACGGAGGGAGTACGTTACCCACTAGGATAGTAACATAGTCTACGATAGCATGTATGTTACTAGTGTAAGTTAGTCTTCACTGTGAAGAGTCTAATGTTAGTTTAGCGGTGCATATAAGAAGAGACAACTGGAATCAATGATGGCCCATTGGCGCGCCAAGAGGCAGGCAGTGCTGCCAGAGTCAACGTTTGGCTGCCTGCATGCATCTATAAGCAAGCTACTGATATGTATCACAAAATACCGCTTGCTTGCTCTAGTTTAATGGCGTCTTCCTCTTGGTAGCAAATGCATAAATTTGTATGAGATTCAGCCATTCAGGGATGCGGACAGAGATTTTTTGAGGTGTCAAAATCACGCCCAACCTGAGAAACATAGTTTTGTCTGTTATATTGGTTGACTTCTATCTATTCCCTTTAGTCAGATACCTACTCCCCAAGGCCAACACTCAATTGTATAGTATAGCATCAGCACAAATGATTAATCTACCAACAGAGAAGACATCCGATGCCGAAACAGGAGAAAGATCGAGCACTAGCCGTCCATCTGGTCACAGGACAGATGCCTTTTCTCATAATTTAGTGGGTGCAAACTGGAAAAGAGAGGGAGTTATTCGTCTCTGCACGATCATCAAATACTGTGGTGAGCCTAGCCTAGGCATCACACATCTCAATGACCAAACAATGAAAACGACGGCAGGGCTTACATCACTCGAAATATTCCATCCACTTGTCACCGTCGTAGAAAAGGATGGATCATGTTCATGTATGTGCAGCACCTACAAACTGTTCACGACGAAAGAAACTCCACACTTTTCACCTCCACAGCTGAGGTTTGGACAAAATATAAGATACACAAAACATGTCAACATCTTGGTTCGGCTGATGCAGCATGAATTACTCAGGTTTTCGAGTTGCCAGGGAACGCAAACATAAATCCAACAAGAATAGCCACCAGGAGCACAAACAAGGCAGCTAGGATGCTGAAACTGTTGCCTTGCGTTCTCCTTGAACCCGTCGCCTGTTCAGGGCACCCATCTTTCGGACTGGGCCCCGCCCGCGCACGTGACGAAGCTCCAGGCACCACATCCCAAAACGATTCTAGTGTGGCGGTAGATGCTGCGGTTTCTGGTTCTATGATTGAGGAGCTGTCAACTTCTGTTTCCAGTGATATCACTTCCTTGCAGCGCTCCATTGCGTCCTGCAGGTGGTGCGCACACATAAGGATGCGTCGAGTCAAACAGAGTATCATGTTTTGGGCTTGCATTCAGACTATATAGCTAGGAGAGAATATACGTACCTTTGTTGTCTCTGATTGTTGCAAATAGTCACAAATATAGGAGCCAGCTAACCATGGAATCAGAATCCTTCTAGGGAATGAGAAACTATAAGGTTCTCTGTTTGCAAAAGGAAAAGGATGTGATCAGTTGCATAGACGAAAAAATGCATCGCAGACATGCTCTGAAGAAATAAGAAAAGTGACATATTTAATTTTCATTTTATTCAAAACAGAAATATTCCTAGAAGATAAGAAATACCTCAACTCATGAAAATTAACTTGGGTAACCTTCTGATATGGTGAATTCTCCATATCATTAGTTGTAGAGTCATCATCTGCCTCATCAAGGATGATATCTAATCTGCTTCGTAGGCTCGCAATGATGTCCACCTTAATATGCATTAGGATAGGTAGAAAGGCAACATAAAATACTATCAATTTGCTAACCATTAAAATATGTTTGCGTAAATTTAACAACTATGTTAAAATGACTGCAATTTAAAAAAAAGACTACAAATAAACCATTCAGGACAGATTTATCATGTTTAACTCTTTGGAGAGTAAATTCAACTATAATAAAGGGCAATAATACTACAGTGCCAACTTGCAAATAAATTCAGTACGAATGAAAAGCACCATCACTAGAAAATCAAAACAAAAATCTAAAATCTATACTTCTACATTACAGACAGCAGATAGTCATGCTATATATAGTTAAACAAAGGGTTCCTTTTGAGATATTTCAGTAAACTCATGGAGAATCAGATTCTTAAAATTCCCAAGCCAGTGCAGAAATGCCAGCCAAAATTCCTGTTCACATTTGCAACATCACAAGTTATTTTTTCTTTAATTGATATTTGGTGGTAAGGCTCCAAGCTTGTGGCTTGCACAGTTGTATGTAAAGCTGTTATAACAAAATGGCGACTACATAGGTAACAAGGAAAACAATACAAGGCAGAGATAAGCCAATAAAAGTGGAAATTTTATCTCATCAATACCTTCAGATCAGATATAGCTTCTGAAATAGATTCTTTTGGGCCTAAGTAAGCCAACGCACTGACAGATCCAGCAAAGAGAAGCAGCCCAGCAACACCCTCTAAACTGCATTCTTTAGTGTAAGCACTAACTATTATGCTCACATAGTTATATCAAGAGAAATCAACCATACAATACAACAGAAACAGCGTTAGCTGAGCACCTCTGGCAGGCAAATTGTTCTTGAACGGTACAAGCAAATCGACTTCGTGCGGGCCGTCTGAAGTGATGGTCATATCATCCGAAAACTAGTTGAAAATATGAAGAGTAATAAGTGGGTGTTAAACACAAACAAGATTAGACATTACACCATTAAATAGCTTGGAATTCATTGTGCTTCTTCAACTGAAACAAAGGTTAAGCGGTTTTAATTTACCAGATCTCCATCAATTAAGGCTTTGGCATTCTGCACTTCCTTTGTGAGATGACTGATTGCCTTCGAAATAACTTTCTTAAAAGGCTCAGCTTGAACAACTGTCAATCTATGCAAGTATGTATTGTGAGTAATCAGTCCAGAATGCGGAACATGACATTCATGGATTTGCTACAGCCTACAGCACATGCGACTATGACTGATAACCGGTAAGCACAGTTGGTCGTTTCTGTATTTTATAATTTTAATAATAAAAAAGGGCAGCCTGGTGCACATAGCTCCCGCTTGCGCAGGGTCCGGGGAAGGCTCATTTCTGTATTTCAATATTTAATAAAAATCCAGTTAACTTAAAATGACACCCCTTCTGACTTTGAGACATAAATGACACAAGGATTGCCTAGCTACTAGTATCAGGCAGCATTGCAAGTACCTTGTCTCAAAATTGTATGTGCATCTGAAAGTTTGAAGCGAAGCTAATAATTTGCTATATTTGAAGTCACACGGCCTTAAACTTCCTGATGCCATCTCACACATGCGACAGGCCCACCTGTAACACATCAAAATTATGTTATGACCTACGAGTGTATTAACAGTATCTGTTCCTTCCATACAAGAGCTAATGCAGCTGAGCGCAACAGATTTCCAAGGGCAACACCATTTATTGACATACAGAAATTAGGACAATCAATGTTAAACAAATAAGAGTTGTCAAAATCCAAGTTCAGCAGGTCCAGCGTGATTAATGTGCTAAGAAGATTATGATGCATTGATTTATGGGACAATTACATTTGTGCCCTTAATTTGAACCCACTACTCAAAATTTGCCCCTAATTCCGAAGTGTGCTCAAATTTGCCCCTCTTCCGTTAAGTGCGGTTATAGAAATGCCCTTCCATACATTTTCCGTCCGGTCAATTTGCCCCTCTTCTATAACCGCACTTAACGGAAGAGGGGCAAATTTGAGCACACTTCGGAATTAGGGGTAAATGTGAGTAGGTGGTTCGAGTTAGGGGCTGAAATGTAAATGACCCTTGATTTATCGGGGGAGGGGGAAGGGAACCAAAGTAAAAAAGGGCAGCCCGGTGCATGTAGCTCCCGCTTGCGCAGGGTCTGGGGAAGGGTCCGACCACTTTGGGTCTTTAGTACGCAGCCTTTCCCTACATTTCTGCAAGAGGCTGTTTCCAGGGAAGGGAACCAAAGTACTAGAGCAAAAATAATATGCACCTTCTTGGGCTGTAAGAGAGATGAAGGAGCAGCCTCTCATCAAAGTCACTGCCGTACCAGGGAACTGACTGAGAAACCACTCTAATAACCTGGGAAATAACATCAGTTGATAATCTGTACAATGAAAATGTCCTAGTAGGGTAGTACAAAGAACAATACAAAAATCAACAAGTCATCACTAAAAGATCAGACAACAATGGCAAAAGATCCTAAAACACATGCCAGCAGAATGTACCCCCACCCCACAATTCAACAAATGAATCAAAAAAGAAGATGGCACTCAGTGTTCTAAATAATAAGGTCATTATGGCATTGTGAAAGGCAGCTTACAAGGTAAAGGTAGCCTACCCGTTTGTTCAAGTTGATATTATGCAAAATTCTTTAAGCAAAGACCAAAAAACCTAGGCGGTAGAAGGGCCAGGTACAGAAAGATAACAGGCATAGGTCGGTACATCAGGTTTTGTTAATGGCCAAGCTTTATTTGAAAGACAAAAGTGATGAGGCCAACATGAGGATATCTATTTTATTAAACAGGCGTTGATCATTTTCTAGCATTGTTTTCTATTATTTTGTTCTCACCACAAAGTATATAGCATGAAATGGAACATCTAATACGTAGCATTCACCAAGCCTAACTTTGTAAAATCCTCTCCATTCTACAGTGCTATGGACAAAAACTGGAACTTGAGTTCCATTATATCTTCTCAGAAACTTGTTTTGTTGACATATGAATATGTATATATATCCTCAATTCCAAATAGCAAACCCGTGTACGAGCAAGTTTACAACACTAGAGCCACTATTCCGGACATTGTTGGCACCTGTGATGAAACAGCATGTGAAATGTTGGTACCTGTGATAAAACAGCAGAAGGAGTAGCTTTGAAGGAGCCTTCAGAAGACCATATATAGATACCTATGACACTCATTCCTCCAAGGAGCATCCTCGACACCTGCAGACCATAAGAAGATTCATCAGTATTATTTTTGCACTTCAATTTGAACTGCAAAAACGTCTTATATTTTGATACAGAGGTAGTATGTAGTTATTCTGAGTCAACATGACAAAATAAAGTTGTGCTACCGTAGTACGATCTCGAGCAAAAGAATCAAATCTGGCCGAATTTTCAATATAACTGAGCAAGCAACTCGAACTGGACAGAAATTGTTGAACTGCCACACTACGGTCTGAAACTCAGGAGAGTACTAAAGATAAAATGTCATCTACGAAACCAAAGATCTCAACTGCAAATTTTGATGGGTTCTATTTGTTATCCTACAGCTGCAGATGTTAGTATCGTCAGAGGTTTGTAGTCGGTAACAAGTCAGGGCTGGACACTGCACCTGTCGGGCGTGCTCGGCGACCCAGTCGACATCGAACTGGAGCGTCGGCGGCGCGTCGTTAGAAGCCCCGGCGCCACTTTTCCCGCCCTTGGACTTGGACTTGCCAGCAGAGGGGGCGGCGGCCCGGAGAGAGCAAGCGGGCTCGCCGGCATCGGTGGGCGGCGTGGGGAGCAGGGAGTAGACGAGGGCGCGGTCGGAGGAGGCGCTGAGCTTCCCGACCACCAGCCCCACCTGCACGCGGAAGAACCGATGGAACCAAATCAAACCAAACCTCTACGGCGGCCTGCCTCTGCCTGAGATGCGACAGGATGAGCACAAAGAGGAAGGGAAGTGACCAGCGACCGAAGGACGCCGGAGGAGGCGACGCCGTCCTCGAAGGCCTTGATCCGAGCCTCGTCGGCGACCACCGCCTTCACCATCGCTTCGCGGCGGAGGGCGATCTGGTATGGACTGGAGGAGCGGCGGACGACGTGTGAGTCGTCACGACTTCACGTGACGCAACGGCCGGCCCCACTCCTTTCCCACCTCATTTACGTAAACCGTGATGGCACCGCTTTCCGCTGTCAGGTTACGTAAACCCCGAATCCGCTTTTGAGTTGCGATATCACTGGCAGTGGCACTGTGGCAGGCCAGTCGCAGTGAGGCGGAAGCTAGCAAGCGGCAGCAGCACTTTCCCCCTCGTTCCTTTCACCTGTGACCCGAGGAGGAAGGAGGAGGCGGCGAGCCGGCGACCTACTCCAATTCAGAGGAGCCGAGCTGCGGCAAGGGCATAATGCGGGGGCCCCTCGGCCGCGACGCCTCCGCCGGCGGCGCCGGAGGAGGAAAAGGAGGAGACGACGCCGCAGCCGGCATCATTCGCCACGACCGCAAGTGCCGGGACCTGCCGTTCCTCGCCCTCTTCGCCGCCTTCTGGGTCGCCATGATTGTCAACTCCAGCTTCGGGTTCAACCAGGGCAGCCCGCTCAGGTCGCTCCATTCCCCACCTTCCCTTTTTTCTTCTGCATTTATTTTTCCGCCGCTGTCGGTGCCCGCCTAGCTGCGATTAATTTTGCCTTTTTGGGTGGATTCCGTTGGCGAAGGCCTGCCACATTTGCCAATTTCTCGCATATTTCGATTAGATCTTCCAAGGATGGGCACAGCCTAGGGGCTAAAACTTGTCTCCTGCTCTTCCACTTTTTGCTCCTTAGTCACTTTTGATGTTTACTACCTCCAACTAACAGTAGAAATAGCTTGTGGAAAATGCAAGTGAGGTGCTTGTTGCCTATTGTGGAGCTTTCCTCCACTGGATGCGATGAACCCCTAGTTTCACTAACTCTAGGATTGTGGGTTTAGAGCATTTCCAGCCGTTCGGCCCCCCAGGGGCTTGAAATAGCGCCGCCTGGCGCGCCGGCGATAATTTCGGCGTGGGGGCGGTTTGGTTTCCAGCCATCACCCCAACGCCCCCTCCACACGCCGTTTTTTGAAACAGGAAATCGGCCAAAATTCGGCCAAACAAGCCACAAATTCGTCCAGACTAGGCGATTTCATTGATATTTGTACAAAAACTAAAAAATATTAACTAAAAACTACAACTACGCCTAGCACTACTACGCCGCTGTCGCCGTCCGCCGCCGCCCGCCTTCTACATGCCGAGGAGCCTGTAGAACCAGGTGTAGTCACCGCCGTCGTCGTCGTCGTTGCCGCCGCCGTCCCCGCCGTCCTGCGTGCCGCCGCCGTCCCTGCTACACCCCTGGCCAGCATTGCCGATGCGTGGGGGGTTGGACGGCCCGAGCGCGTCCTCGTCGTCGCTGTCGAGGATGACGACGCCGCCTTCCTCGCGTCCGCGGCGACGAGCGGCGATCTCCTCGAAGGCGCGGCGCTGGCGCTCCAGCTGCTCGCGGACGTACTCCGCCCTCGCCCATTTGAGGGCGGTCTCGTCGGCGGCGGCCATGTCGGCGTGCTCCTTCTTCACGGGGAGCAACCCTGGCTCGGTCTTCGGCCTGACGAGCCGGGAAGAAGAAGGAGAGGGGTGGCCGCCCTCGTGGATGACGAGGGCGCCGCCGCGGGTACGACGCCCGAGCGGCGTCTCCTGTGGCTCCGGCTTGACAGGGCGGAGCGCCGGCGAACCGGAGGAGAGGGAGCCAGGGCCCGACGACGAGGAGGTCGCCGTCTCCATCCGCCGCGGCGTCCAGGAGCTGCCGCGAGAAGCTGGGGGGCGCCTGGTACTCCAGGCGCGGCGTGTTGCCGGCCTCGATGTGCTCGAGGACGGCTTCGAGGGTGCGGCCGGGGACGCCCCACCATCGGCGCCGCCCCTCGGAGTTGTGGCGGCCGCGGGGCTCGACGCCGTTCGAGGAGGTGAGCTGATCGGCGTGGCGGCGTTCGAAGTACATAGTCCACAACGTGTTGCTGTCGGGGGCGTACCTCGGCTGATTACGCACCTCCTCCGTCAGCGAGGACCAGATGCGCGCGATCTCGGCGCGCCGGGCAGCGCCGGTGGGCGCTGGTGGCACCGGGACTCCGCCGGCGCTCAGCTTCCACGTGCCCGGCACCCGCATGTCCGGCGGTGCCGGGTAGTCGGCCTCGTAGAGGAGCCGTGCCTCGTCCTCGTGCAGATGACGGCGGCTGAAGCCATTCGCCGCCGCATCATCGCCTGGGTAGCGCTCGGCCAAGCTCGTCGACGGGGAGAAAGGGAGAGGAGAGGTGAGCTCGGTCGAGAGGGGCGTCGGCGGCGAGAGGAGGAGCTGTGGCGAATGGAGTGTGCGCTCCCCGGCGAGGAGCTGTGGGCGGCTTTTATAGCCGGGCTTGGGCAGTGGGAGGGCGACCGACGTGTGTACGCGTGGCGGGCTCGGGCGGGACACGTGTCGCCGCGCCTTCACTGCGCCGCCCGTGAGGCATCAATGGAGGCTGACGGCGCGGCAGCGCGGCAGCCTTGGCATTGATTCCCCGCGGGAACCGAGGCGATGAGGACGACGATGCGCCGGGGTCGCTGACTCGGCGGGCCCACCGTGCTTTCGCGCCAAAAACGATTCTCCCGGCGCCCCCCAGCGCGCCGGGTTTGGCCTGGGTCCGCCGGCGCCAGTTTCGGGCCTAACCGGCGAAAATTGGGCTCCTGGGGGTGCGACTGGGCCGTTTTTTCAGCGCCGGCGCTAAAAAAGGGCCTTGGGGGGCCTGTTGGGGGCGCGGCTGGAGATGCTCTTAGCCAAATAAGGTGATGAATCCTAGCTTACATTTTCTCCTCCAATTGTAGACACTCATTAAGTAAATGCTGAGCCTTTTGATTGTTCCGTGGTGAATCAGTGATGCTTAAAATGGTCTGTTGCCTTCATTGCCCTCCTTCACAATTTATTTGTTTTTGCAACCCATTTAAAGAGCTGCAAAGATTGTTGCTGTAGTTGGGTGCTCCTACGAACATCAGGTCCCCACAAAGAAAGGGGTGATTTTACAGGGTGAAAGCTGAATAGAACTTCGTTTGTTATGAACATTTTGTGTGCCGTTGTTCATTGTTTCTGGAATTTATAGTGACCTTTGTTAGTGAAGACATCTATATTTGGTTTTTCTCTGCTCTGATCATGCAGGCTGACTTATGGACTGGACTACAAAGGGAACATATGTGGCAGCAAACACGATGATCCAGATT
This sequence comes from Thinopyrum elongatum, assembly GCA_011799875.1. Classification (NCBI taxonomy): domain Eukaryota; kingdom Viridiplantae; phylum Streptophyta; class Magnoliopsida; order Poales; family Poaceae; genus Thinopyrum; species Thinopyrum elongatum. The sequence continues at coordinate 458,301,425 of CM022303.1, forward strand.
TGAGTGAGCTGGATGTTCGTTACTGGGTGAACCCCAACCAGGTGTACCAAAGTGGGCTCAAAAATAGCACAAGTGATCTAGCTGATGCCAAGTCCATCTGCCTGATGGAATGCCCCTATCCTGCGGAAGATGGCCTGAACTTTGTTTGTGATTATCCGGAAGGTGACATACGGCTCTCTGTCGATGATTGGATCGACAGGGACTATGATTACTTTGAGTATCTCACACCAGATATGAGAAACAGTTCTCTTCAGTTGCAGGGTCCATGTTACCCCATCATATTTCCAAGTATAAATGGTAAGTCTCGCATGAATAATTGAATATCAAGTCCTCTGATACTCTGCAAGACCCTGCCAATTTGTGAGAATGTGAAGTACATGCGCTAATTTGATCTCTTTCTGTCACTGCAGTCTACTGGAGCTGCCAGTTTATTGCACGGCCATCCAATGTCTCTCTGAAGCATTGGCAGCAGATGGGTGGTGTCAGCATTGATGAAAACATGCTAATAGATAAGACAATTCACAATACCATCAACTATAAATCTTCTGTCTTAAAGGTTTGTTTTGGTACTACTTGCAGTGTGGGTCCATTTATCTGTTTCACAAGAAATATACTTTTCCTGAGTTCCTATCCAACATGTCTGTCCATATATAGTTAAAGCATACTTTTCTTCTATGGGTCAACATTATTTCACTACAAGTTACACAACATTAAATGTTCCATCAGTAAGGAAACACTAGCAGCCACATGTATTGCTAAAACAAGGTAGCAGCCACATGTGATTGATATTACTCGGTTACATTTGTTAGATTCAATTTGAAAGATATGCTCCTGCCAAAAAAATTGAGAGCTATGTACTCCCTCTGTAAACAAATATAAGAGCGTTTAGATCACTACTTTAGTTATCTAAACGCTCTTATATTTCTTTATGGAGGGAGTACATGCTTGCTTGTGTATATGTAGATTCTTGGAACTAATATTTTTTTTTTCTTATTTTGCAGAGATATGTTGCAGATATTGGGAAGTCTTGGCCTGTGTTAATCGTTTGTGGGGGGTTACTCCCTCTTTTCCTATCTTTGATCTGGTTAGCGATGATCCGCTATTTTGTTGCTGGGATGCCATGGATAACAGTGATCCTTTTCAATGCCCTTGTAATATCAGTCACGATGTTCTTCTATATAAAAGGTAGGATGCTCTACCCGACTTCTAAATAATAAGTACTACAAACTATTATAGGTGGCAAAGTGGCGCCATGTGATATTTATCAGGACACATCATCTTATACGTAATCTCATATGTTTGGAATACTTTATGTACTCAGCTGGCTGGATTGGCAATGATCCCTTAACTGTTGTGATTGGTCCAAGTGATCCATATGTGAGCATAGGTGGACGGGTATGCTTGTACCTCCTGTTGTTATTATTTTTAATTAACACTATCTTTGCTAAGCTTCTCGTTATCTCATGATTCATCTCTTCATCAGGAAATAAACCACCTTCATGCTGCTGCTGTATTGATGACAGTGGTAATGATCATTGCTTTCTTGACTTCAATAGCTATTGTTCGGCGTATACTGATAGCGACATCCACAACCGTCCTAAAGGTGCGTATGGTGCTGAATCCACTAGCTTCACATGCACACCGTTTCCCACAATAAGCTGTGCGGGATTACAGGTCGCATTTTGCAAAAGCATGGGTGCTAGCTTATGTGTGTTGTCTATTTCTTGCTTGTATTTTCTGAGCGCTCATCAGGATGAACTGTATGTAGGTGGCTGCAAAGGTCATTGGTGAAGTCCATGCACTCATTATCTTTCCGGTCGTACCATACTTTGCCCTTGCTGTCATCTATATGTTCTGGTTTGCGGCTACACTGTATCTTTTCAGCTCTGGTCAAGTTCTACAAAATGATTGCAATGCAGAGTGCTGCTCGTTCGATCTCAAGCTGGGAAAAGTAAATTGTGATAGCTGTTGTGGGTACAGTGTCCATTACACCCCTCATATTGGCATTGCGATTCTTTTCCACCTGTTTGGCTGTTACTGGGCAACACAATTCTTCATCGCATGCTCTTCGACTGTAATTGCTGGATCAGTTGCTTCATACTACTGGGCGCGGGGTGAAATATCGGTAAGCACCACACACAAACCTTAGGCTGGCAAATCACTCCAGTTAGTTGTCATGTTTTTACATTAGAAGGTAGTGTTTTCCATCTGACTGACTGTGTGGCACAATGTTGTTTTGCAGCATGACATACCGTTTCATACCGTGGTGTCCTCCCTGAAGCGTTTGCTGCGCTACAGCCTTGGATCTGTGGCTCTAGGTTCGCTGGTCGTATCCAGTGTAGAGTGGGTTCGGTGTATACTTAAATCGCTACGCCGTAGGCTGAAGGGTGTTGATTCAACCGGTGAAAGCCGCTTGGGGAAGACAGTGTCGTCCTCATCTCACTGCTGCTTGGGCTGCATAGACTGGACCATCAAGTCAGTGAACCGGAATGCCTACATCGTGGTAAGTACCGACGGTCCTCCTAGCTACTTTGTTTGAACTGTGTGTAGCTGTGATGAGAATTGCGCCGATACGAATCGGTTTCTTAACACTGCAAACTGCCGGTGTAGATTGCGGTTACAGGGAAAGGATTCTGCAAAGCTTCCGAGCTCGCGACCGGGCTGATAATGAACAACATATTGCGCATCGGAAAGGTGAACGTGATCGGGGACGTGATCCTCTACCTGGGAAAGCTGTGCGTGAGCCTGTCCAGCGCGCTGTTCGCGTTCCTCATGCTGGACACCCACAAGTACAGGTCTGCGCACAACAAGATGTCGTCCCCACTCTTCCCCGTGCTGGTAAGCAAGTGGTATCCTCTAAAAATACGACCGAAAACCACTCAACTATCCGTCCTAGATGCATGCATACCTGAACTTAACTTGGCTAACCGACATGACATATGTGTACATTTTGGTTGTCAGCTGTGCTGGGCGCTTGGGTACGTGGTGGCGCAGCTCTTCTTCGGGGTGGTGGAGACGTCGGTGGAGACGATAATCCTGTCCTTCTGCCAGGACGCGGAGGAGCACGACGGGGAGGCGCAGTACGCTCCCCCTCTGCTCATGGAGACGCTGGGCGACACGAGCCAGCTGCAGAGGCTCACGCAGGGCCCCTGATGGATCAAGCTTCTTGTTCTCAGCATTGATCCACCTTAGTAGTGTAGTGTTACCAGAGGCAGCTGGTTGGGTGAATGGCTTTGACCATAATAATACGCGCTATACTATTAATTAACTGTGTTGTTTGGTGGAGTGAAGGCATGCCAGTCCACGGTGGAAAAGACCTCTTCTAGCAGTGTCGATGAAATTTCCTTTGTGATGGGGATGGCAATCGGGTACCGGATGGATGGTGGACGTTGCTCCATGGCTAACGGTTCAACCTATATCAATGCTAGGTATAGGCAGTACTGGTACTGGCTCTCGTTGTTACTCCTATAATGGAAGTCTAGCAATGATGAAAGGCGATCATCATGGTGATGTGAGCACTGGTGTAAAGCAATGGAATAGATCCTCGCGAAAAAAAAAAGCAATGGAATGGGGTTGGAAACCAAATAGGTGGTACAAGTACTAAGAAAACGTATTCCTCCTGCTCGTGTCGTGTGGCTGCTATGTGAATAATCCTAAGAAAATGTGCCGGTAGTCAACAGAGACTAGAACAAAATAGGGTGAGACTACCCGAAGTAATAATTTAAGTCTTTCAAACCCAAGGGGTCTATTGGCTTTAGATGGATGAGGGAGATTGGAGTGGAGACGAGAATGAAATCACAGCCACCACCACCAACTCCAATTTATTTATGAGTCCCGCTTCGGTACAACCTCCTTTACAAAACGTATAAAGGGCAATAGGGATATTTCATAATTCATACCCACTTCCGTATGTGTATACGCCATACATCGTAGAGGACCTGTTATTGGGCCGGCCCACTAACATGAACCGATATAAGGACGCGCAAAAGTAACGGAAAAATGGGACGCACTGCGAGTGGATTCGAACTCACGACCATACTGTAGATAACTAGATAATACCCCTCGCGTTGCAGCGGGAATTGGTTGAAATATATTTCAATGATAATCGACTGTATTGATCCCTAGCATTTGATAACCATTCTCACCAATGTGAAAGTACTCCCTCCGTCTCAAAATAAGTGTCTCAAGCTTAGTACAACTTTTTACTAAAGTTAGTACAAAGTTGAGACACTTATTTTGGGACGGAGGGAGTAACATGTTATCGAATTATCTATAAAAGGGAACGATGTTTGGTTAGGAAATTAGAATCAATACAAATAACCACCACAATTAATTTGGAGCCGCATTAGTGACAAAATTGACATATTGAAATTGCAACGTATGGCAGAAAATGAGGAATGGAGTCGACCAAAGAGGAGCGATGTGCAGAATTGCAGACCCTGTGTACTTCTAAAAGAATATTGAAAATTGAATGACCTGATGACCCAGTGGACTCATCTGTATGGGCGTTCCTTCCAGGCCAAAAAGAGAAAACCTCCACACCATGGTTGAGGCCTTGCCCGGCGGCACACTAATGTGTTCCTTCCATGATGAAAAGCATTAGATGACATGATGACCCGGTGGACTCATGCAAAAAACAAATACCTCCACGCCATGGCTGAGGCCCTGCCAGCGATGCACCAATGATCGAGTTCCTTCCAGGATGAAAAGAAAGCCAACTTCAGAGTAGAAACCCATCAGCCGCTTGATTCTGCTGGAACCGGCCGGCAGAAATCGATCACCCCAATAGCTGCGCAGATACCTAGTCAGGACGGAGACAAACATGGGGAGTGGAGGACCAGCGGAGGCGCACGCATGGCAAGGTGATACACCAGCAAGGGGAACATACCCCTAGAGAATCCCAGAGAGCCGCCGAGGCGAGCAGTCGTTCCCTGACGCAGAGATCAGCTCCCAGCCGCCATAGCGAGGGTAGAAAACTGGTGTTCTTTTTTCTGGGGGAGAGAGGGGTCGATCGTTTTGTGTTTTTTTTTCAATGATGAGGAGATGTATCCGTGGGTTACGGCTGGAAGTGGAAACTAAGAGAAGGCAGGTGTACAGTCGGACGCTGGTAATGAAACGTTGCATGTTAAGAGTTACTCCCTCCGTTCCGATTTACTCGTCGTGGTTTTAGTTCAATTTGAACTAAAACCACGACGAGTAAATCGGAACGGAGGGAGTACAATACGTGCCATTCAGCATTGTAGAAATGGCAGAAAACAAAACGTTTGGAAACGAATGGGCTGCCATGTAGACATGGCAGGGTCGCTGAGGTGGATAGGTTGATGAGATGGATTGGCTGCATGCATTGCTTAGTGGAACGTTGAGGTGGACACTTTGCATGTTGAGAGAATTGGGACCAACTTCTTAAGAATGTAAGATTGAAGCTGCTACCACTCGATCGGTCAGCTCCATGTGCTCCAAGGCAGCGCAGGTATGTTATGTACACAATCAGAAGCGGCGTTTTTTTTGTTATGTACACATTCAGAAAAGCGGCTTTTTTTGTTTTGAAAAAACGTTTACAAAATTCCGCATTTCACTGAAATGTTTTGAATATTTTTTAGGTTATGTGAACAGTTTTTGAAAACAGAAACATTTTCCGAAATTACAAAACAAAATTTGAGAAGACGAACATTTTCTGAAATCTACGAACTTTTTTTAATACACGAACATTTTCTGAATCTGTGAACAATATTTAATAAGAGAACATTTTTTTGAAAACACGAATAATATTTGAAAAACTAGAGCGCATTTTAAAATTCTGAACTCATTTATAAAAAATAGGGGAATAGAAATTATGATTTTTTTTTAAAAAATGTTCACATGAGAAATTTTTGAAACGCTGAACTTTTATGAAAACATGAACAAATTTTGAAATTCTAAACATTTTTTAAAAGAGTGAAGGAAATAACGGTGGCTCGAACACTCAGATGGGTCGGCCCATTCTATGATTGTGTGTGCGATTGCCTGACTATTTGCCGTGACGTGCGGCAAATAGGAAATTCCATACGTTCGGGGAGTGGCATCAATTAGACGGCGCAACGCACAGGAGGCCGCCAGACTAGGCCGGCCCTTAGGTCGCGCGGGAAATCAGGGAAAATCACCGAAAATAGAATGGTAGTGCGATGGATCGAACGTTGTAGCTCTCGCTACTGACTGCTCGTCGCTAGCGACAAGAGCTGATAGGCTTCAGTATCTAACTAGGAAACTTGGACTACAAGAAATATCCATCAACGACCGGTTTACTGTAGTGAACAAGTCTTTTTTCAACTATTTATTTTTCTTTTTTTCTTTAGGTAGATATTTGTTTCTTTTACATTATTTTGTTATTTCTCTTTCTTTTTTCTTTAAAAAAAATCATGCGCTTTTATTTAAAAAATAAAAAAATGTTTGCCTTTTCAAATTTATCCATAAAATACAAGTATTTGCATTTTTTAAAATTGTACAGAAATTTCCAAAAAATGTTTGTGTCTTTCAAAATTGCTCAAAATATCAAAACACGAATATTTCCTAAAAAGAGCGAACAATTTTTTTAAAGCATGTTAAAAGACCAGAAGGTTTTGTTTGAAAGCATGTTGTTTTTCTACATCACTCAAATGACCTCAAATTTTTTCAATAGCTTGGATGAGCAATTCAAGTCACCATGCCAAGTTGTCTTGGTTTTCGATAAATTTTCCATTTTCTGGAGTTTTTTCGATAAATGGCCGGACGTGTCGCAACTTGGATACGGTGTCAGGAATCGTTCAAATGGATGCCTACCATGGGCATGCCCACCAGCTTACAAAAGTTGGGGTCATCTCAAAGATATCCAATAATATACCATATTGAACGAAGAGTGTTCGGGTAGGCCAGAAAACCCCGTCTGAGAGCACGTTGTTTCTTGACATTCTTGAAAATGGACCCAATTTTTTCCATGACCAATTCAAGGCACCATTCCAAGTTGTTTTGGTTTTTAACAAATTCTGCATTTTCTAAAGTTTTCTCGGTCAAAAAAGAACGATAAATTGTCGAACATGTCGCAATTTGCGTGCGGTGTCAGAAATCGTTCAAACTTGACATGGATGCCTAACATGAGAATGCCCACCTACTTGCAAAAGTTGTGGTCATTTCATGGATGTCCAAAAATAGACCATATTTAATGAAGGGTGTCGGGGTAGGCCAGAAGACTCCGTCTGAGTTCAGAGTTTCAAAATTGTTTGTGTTTTGAAAAATTGTTCGGGATTTCAAAAAAATTACTCAATTTTCGAAAAAAAATTAAGAGTTTCAAAATGTGTTCCACTTTTTGATAAGTTTCTTTGCCTTTTTTCACATTCAAAATTCCAAAAAACATTTAAATTTGTTGTGTTCAAATTTGTTTCGCGTTTATAAAAGTCACGTTCAAATTCCTAAAAGCATATGTAAAAAATGGTCAACATCCATATCAAAAAAGTTTAGCGTGTATTGAAAAAATGTTCAATGTGTAATTAAAAAAATCTAAATGTGTGTCTAAATAATTCTTATGTTTAAAAAGCATATTCAGAAAATATTTAATTTCTTCATGCAGTTTTGAAAGAATGTTTTTTTGCGATACAGTTTTGAAAGAATATTCATTCCTGTTTTCACAAAGAAATGAGAAAAAAGAAGAAAAACAATGGAAAACCGAACAGCAAAAAAACATGAACATTTTTTACTTTGCAATGTCATTTTGGGCCTTTGGATGAGCTTTTGATTTTCCGTAGAAGGAAGGAAACGGCCGCCCAATACAGAAGATCTTAAATTACCGCGCTGCCAGTTGGCCAGTATAGCATGCTTGGTCTGGTGGTTCTGTCTGTTTGCACGACAAGAGCAGGTCGTTTCTTCGAGTCCAGCTGCATCTAATATTTTTGAATTTTCCACTATTTCACTGCTACAGAGACTGTTTGCTGGGCTGGCCCAGTTGACCTTCCATCTTCCATGTACGCCGGGCGGTACATACTTTGTATAATTCTCAAAAAAAAAAAACACAGTCCGTGTATCCGGGTGGGTGCAAAAAGACCATCCTACCCTTTATTATGAAGGGGTATGGAGAGATCTCCTTCGTTGATGTGTTTAGGAGGGTTGTACCGAAGCAGAAGTGTTTATTTAATTTATACAGCAGTAGACGGTCGTCTAATGATTCATATGAAATATACTCTAGTTTGATGATCAACCTGGGAAAGTGCACGACGTACAAGATACGGTGCAATGAGGAGGAACATGGAGAAGTTCTGCAAGATTTTGGAGGAAAAGAGGACTCGCTTCCTTGCAAATACCTGGGCCTTCCTTTGCACAGGAGAAAGCCGACTCGTGCTGAATTGCAACCTGATAGGAGGTGGGATCCTACCAGGTCTAGCTCGTAGGTTGTAGGGATGGAAGGAGGGTTGGCGTGGAGGAAGGCGAGGCCGGCGGCGCTGGGGCGCCGTCGTCTCGCGCGCGCGCGAGAGAGAGAGAGAGAGAGGACGCAGGCGCGGCGGCTAGGGTTAGGTCTCCCGGCTCCCTTCAGGAAGCCGAGCAAATATGATTGCTTCTGCTTAATCTTAAAACGGGTCCTTACATGAGTTTATATAATCTCCAATACGATAACTGGGCTAAGCCCCTAATAACGATAAGATAAACTGGGCCAGGCCCCTAACTGCCTGCTCCACTGGGCCTCCTCCGGCTGTAGTATATGCCGGTCATAACATCTCTCCCCGCCTGCACAAACAGCTCGTCCTCGAGCTGGAAGGCGGGGAAGCGCTTGCGGAACTCCTCGAGGTGATCAATGGGCGCCAAACACCTCCGCGTCAACTGGGGCGGGCAGGTCGCCGAGCCCGGCGGCGGCGGTGTCCTCCTCAATGTAGTTCGCAGCCTCCAGGTAGAAGAGTCGCGGGCACACGTGGCCTGGCACGTAGGGCTCATCGCAGTTGAAGCACAACCCTTGGCGGCGACGCTCGAGTTGCTCGGCCGGGGTGAGCCGACGGAACGGGCGCGCCGCGGCCGCGGCGAGGGGCGCCGCGGAAGCCTGGGCAGGCCGACCCTGTGCGGGGACTTCCGACCAGGGTGGAGGCCCAGCGGCCCGGGGGGTGACGCCTGCTGGATGGCCACCGCGCGGCGCTCGAACGCGCGGGCGTAGTACATGGCCGTCTGGAGGTCCTGTGGCCCGCGCATCTCCACGTCCATGCGGATGTGGTCCGGTAGGCCGCCGATGAAGAGCTCAGCCCGCTGACGAGCCGAAACGCCGGGGGCGTGGCACGCCAGTGCCTGAAAGCGGTCGGTGAAGTCTTGCACTGTGGTGAGGAACGGAAGGCGCCCAAGCTCCACCAGACGGCTCCCGCGTATAGGCGGACCGAAGCGCAAGAGGCACAGATTGCGGAAGCGCTCCCATGGTGGCATGCCGCCCTCGTCCTGTTCAAGGGTGTAGTACCACGTCTGCGCGGCTCCTCGGAGATGATACGAGGCGATTCAGGTGCGGTCGGACGCGAGCGTGCGCTGCCCCCTGAAAAATTGGTCACATTGGTTGAGCCAATTCAGGGGGTCGACGGTGCCATCGTAGGTTGCGAACTCCAGCTTGGAGAATCTCGGCGGTGGTTGGGCGTGGACGACGGGCGGGTGTGTGTCATCCGCGCGGAACAGTGAGGGCGACGGCACCGAGTGTGCGGGCTGCAGGGTACCGCCGTGGAAAAGGGGCCCGTCCACACCATCGTAGGGACCCGCGGCACCCGAGGACCCGCCGAACTGCATGGTCGGGGGCGGCGCCGGCGGTGACAGCACGTGCGGCTGTCCTGAGGCCATCGTGTAGACCGGCTCGATGGACCCGGCGAGCCAGGCTGGCAGCGGATATGGCGACGGGGGGAACCGGACCTGGTGGATGGGCACCCCGGGCGCCGTCGTCGGAAGGCCCGGCCCCAAGATCGCCGGTGGCGGCGGCGGCGGCTGCTGCTGCTGCCGCAGCGGCATGATGGATGCGACGGAGGTCGCCGGTGGTGACGGCTGCCACGGGAGCTGCTGCGGCCCCGTGATGGTGGTGACGGGGGCGGGCGGTTGCAGCCCATATTGCCCCGCGAGGAAGGTGCGGATGCCCTGGACCGCCTGAGTCAGGTCCCGGAGCGCCGTCGTCATCTCCTCCGGGGTGAGCACGGCGGGGGTGGGCGCGGGTGGCGTCCAGGCGGCAGAGGAGACCGGCCCGGTCAGGGACGGCGTGCTGGCCGCGGTGGTCATCGGCGACGTGGTGGCGACTGGCAGCGGGAGGGTGGCGGTGGGTAGAGGAGCAGACATGATCGATCCCGAGACTGCTGATACCAGATTGATAGGAAGTGGGATCCTACCAGGTCTAGCTCGTAGGTTGTAGGGGTGGAAGGAGGGTTGGCGTGGAGGAAGGCGAGGCCGGCGGCGCTGGGGCGCCGTCGTCTCGCGCGCGAGAGAGAGAGGGCGCAGGGGCGACGGCTAGGGTTAGGTCTCCCGGCTCCCTTCAGGAAGCCGAGCAAATATGATTGCTTCTGCTTAATCTCAAAGCGGGTCCTTACATGAGTTTATATAATCTCCAATACGATAACTGGACTAAGCCCCTAATAACGATAAGATAAACTGGGCCAGGCCCCTAACTGCCTGCTCCACTGGGCCTCCTCCGGCTGTAGTATATGCCGGTCATAACACAACCTCTCATTGACAAGGCTGCTGGGAGAGTAAAACCGTGGAAAGGAAAGCTTCTGAACAGGACGGGGCGCCTAACTCTAATCAACTCGGTCCTTACGGCAATCACAACTTTCTTCCTCGCATGTTTTGCAATGGATAAGTGGGCTATCAAAAAGCTTGACAAATACAGAAGAAGCTTTTTTGGGCTGGGGATGAGGAGGCAAGCGGAAGTAAATGCTTGGTAAATTGGAACCAATGTTGTACCCCCAAAAGTCTCGGTGGCCTCGGAATCAAAGACCTAAGCTGTTATAGCAGAGCATTGAGACTAAGATGGTGTTGGTTCGAATGGGATGACATTGACAGACCTTGGAAAGGTTCCCAAATTCCTTGCGACGCAACTGACAGAGACCTTTTCTCCGCCTGCACCAAGATCACCTTGGGGAATGGACAAAAGGTGAAATTCTGAAAGGACAAGTGGATGCATGGGGTTGCACCCATTGAGGTGGCTCCAGATGTTGCAAAGCTGGCCTGGAGGAAAAATCTCAAGGTGGCAGATGCTCTGGCCGACAACAAGTGGATGAAGGGGCTACAAAGGATGGGCAACGAAGAGCTAGTTCTGCAATTTGTTAACTTGTGGGAACAGATCCAAGAAGTGCAGCTTTCTCAGGATAGTGATAGCATTCTGCGGCTTTTTAACTCCAAAGGAATATACACGGTCAAAGATGCTTATGATGCCCAATTCATAAGGCGAATTAAGCAACCACTTCTGGAGAAAACTTGGAAAGTCAAAGCTGAGAACAAGATAAAATTCTATCTTTGGTTGCTGATCCAGAACCGAAACTGGACTGCGGACAGATTATCCACTAGAGGATGGCCTTGCAACCCGACCTGCTCCTTCTGTGATCAAGCCCTTGAGACTGCGATGCACATCCTTCTGGGCTGCCCCTACTCTAAAGAGGTCTGGACAGCGGCTGGCTCCATCCACCCTCAGCTGATGGACGTGGCCTCTTCTTCCAACTCAGTCAAAAGTTGGTGGCGCAAGCTGCATTTGATCACTCCCAGAGATATCAGGAAGGAGCAGATTACGTTTGCTGCATATGTTGCTTGGCTTCTATGGAATGAAAGGAACAGGAGGGTGTTCCAACACAAGCTGCTGATGCCTCATCAAGTTTATATGCTGGTGATCGATGATATTAGCTTATTCAGGGAGGCATTCAGAGAGTAATCCGTAGTTGCTGCCACTGTTTTTTTCTGTCTTTTGTTGCTCAGTGGACTAGTATTTCTCTCCTGATCCCCATGTAAACTCTAAAATGTACAGTTTTTCCCTCTCCTTTAATGCAATGACAGAGCTCCTGTCGGTTCGGGTCAAAAAAAGAAATATACTCTACACTAGAAATTATGTACATGTGTGTGCAGGTCAACTGATTATATGTCGGCCATCTGAAATGAAAATTGCCTGCTTGTCAACGTCGCGCGCTACCTCCGTTCATACACAATCTAGTGCTTATCAACGACGCCGTAGCAGGCTGCTGCTGAATGCTGCCTCCGTTCATACACAACGCCTCCTAAAAGCTCGCCTAGTCCTAGCTAGTAGGCATCATTTCCTGTCACTCTCCGTCTCGGCCGGTAGTGGAAGAGAGCTTCATATTATTACATTCGACTTTTCCTGATGTGGCACAACCCAACCAGCTTCTTCTTCTCCATGTTTGATCAATCACCATCACCGGCTTCTTCTTCTCCATACAGGAGTTAGTCTGATCCTGAGCTAGGAAGGAACTCTCTCTGGTGCTGTGTGTTATATGATCGAGTCGCCATGCCTTGTTGCTCTTGCTGCTGCTTCCGTGTTTCCAGCAAGAAAGAGAAACACGCCTCCGATCTCTACTCCCGTTCCATGGGCAGTAAGCAACAGCTTTCCACTCCTCACGTTACTTGCCATTCATCGAGTTTTTTTTAAGGAAGATAACCCCGGCCTCTGCATCAGGACGATGCATACAGTCATATATTATTAATAGAGTAAAATCCAGCAGCCGAACATCATCGACCCGGAAAAAAGCGAAAAACAAACCCGAAGGTCATATACCTCGCGACAGTAACTCCTCCTGTAACCACTAATCCTATGATATAAGACACAACATAAACGAAAAATACACAACTCTTAGGCTACCCCTTCAAGAAGGAACCGCCGCACGTGCGCCGATGATGGCGAGTCCACCACAAGATTGAACTTCGGATTCTCATCCCCAAAGCAAAGCTTGAATCCACCATCTTCAGCAAGGACACGACGCAGTCGCGCGATGACATAGCCCGATCAGATCTTGTGTTTCCACCGGAGTGCATAACCTCGTCGTTGAAGCTGTCTGTACCATCCGCCTTTATCCGTCTACCAACGCCTCGATAGCCGGATACCTCTGGAGGAGACAACGGAAGACAAAAACGTCCCATACTGCCTGCCTCCCGCTACTGTCGCACCACCTTCGATCCAACAAGAACAGGCTTAACTTGACACCTCCGCCAGAGCCGTCGTGCATCACCTGCCGGTAGCAGGCATGACTTGACGTCTCCGTATAAGACGCCGTGCGTAGCATCAGCCGGTAGCACATCCACCGGTGGCTTCACCTGCCGACAACAGGCACCGCCCGACAACTCCGAGAGAGGCTCATGTGTCACATGTCGAGCCACATCGAACCCGGTCTGTTGATGGAGGGGACGTCCCATACCGTCACCAGCCTCAGAAGGCCGTCACCATCTCGAGATCTGGACTCCGAGTCGCCCACACGACCCTGGAGTCCGCCACCGTTGATGAAGTGGGGCCGCCGCCACGATTCCTGGCGCTACAGGGAGCACCCACCGTCGCGCCAGCCGCTGTCGTCGCCCATACAACGGCAACCGCCGTCGCGATCCCGCATCAAGCGCCGTCGATGCCGGAAGAAGCTCCGGCCGCCACGCGCGTCCTGCGACGAGCCCGGACACGGGATCCCAAGATCCGCCGCCACAAGGACCCACCACCTGGCCCGTCATCCCCGGCGGAGGGGACGCCGCCACCACCATGGTCGGATCCAGGCCAGCCGGCGCTATCGCCACCGCCAAGACCGGATCCGGGCCAGACGCCGCCGGCCACGCCTAGCCCCACCTCCATCCTCTGGCCACGTCCAGTCGATCGCCGCATCACGCCCAGCCGAACTCCACCCGCGCCGCCAAGCGCCGCCGTGCCTTGGATCAGGATGGCGTCATCGCTGAAGCCGTCGTCCCGCGCCGCGCGGCATCGAGCGAGGAGAGGAGAGATCCCCGCCGCCGCCTACGCCGACCAGATCGGCGGCGCGCATCGGCGGTGGCGAGGGAGGGAGCTGGAGGAGGCCTAGCCCCGGCGACGGCTAGGGTTTGCCCCCTCGGTCGCTCGCGGGAGCGACGCGAGGGGGTACGCGAGGAGCGACCTCCCAATTGAAGATGATTACCCCCTCGAGTTGGCTAACCTTTGGCTTCAGGACTGTCATCTGAGAAGAAGATCAAGCTCTTCTCCTACGCGGAGCTGCGGTCGGCGACCAACAACTTCCACCGGAGCAACCACATCGGGCGAGGCGGCTTCGGCGCCGTCTACAAGGGCGCGCTGCGGGACGGCGGCGGCGACGTGGCGGTCAAGGTGCTGTCCGCGCACTCCCGGCAGGGCACCAGGGAGTTCCTCACCGAGATCGACGTCATCGCCAACGTGGAGCACCCCAACCTGGTGGCCCTGCTGGGCTGCTGCGTGGAGGGCCGCCACCGCATCCTCGTCTACGAGCTACTCCACAACGGCAGCCTCCACGGCGCCCTCCTCGCCTCCACCAGCGACCCCTCCAGGCTCACCTGGGCGATCAGGCGCGGCGTCTGCGTCGGCGTCGCCAGGGGCCTGGCGTTCCTGCACGAAGAGATGGGGTCCGGCCCCATCGTGCACAGGGACATCAAGGCCAGCAACGTCCTCCTCGACGCCGGCTACGGCGCCAAGATCGGCGACTTCGGCCTCGCCAAGCTCTTCCCGGACGCCGCCACGCACGTCAGCACCCGCGTCGCGGGGACCGCGGGGTACCTCGCGCCGGAGTACGCGCTGTACGGCCATCTCACCAAGAAGACCGACGTCTACAGCTTCGGGGTGCTGCTGCTGGAGGCCGTCACCGGCAAGAGCAGCTCCAGGAGCCTCCATTTATCCGACGAGGGGGACAAGGTGCTGGTGGAGAGGGTGTGGGAGCTCTACGAGGCCGCCAACCTCAGGGACATGATCGACCCGGCGATGGAAGACGGGTGCAATGAGGAAGAGGCTGTAAGGTACATGAAGGTCGCGCTGCTGTACACGCAGGCGACGCCGCTGCGGCGGCCGTCGATGCCGCGGGTGCTGGAGATGCTGGAGAGGGGGAATGTCCGGGTGAGAGAGAAAGAGCTCACGCCGCCGGGCTACGTCGTCCGGGACAACAAGGACAGCCACTCCACGTCCATGATCGTTGCTTCGCACACCATGACGGAGTTAGCGCCAAGGTAAAGAAGGTTCGACCGTTTGAGTATAACTAGCTAATAGCTAATAGTAGTAGAATTGAACTGACAAGCTGAGACATCGACCACACACTGGGAGAGGGTCTAGCAGTCCTTGCCATGAATGATACCATCATTGTTTTTTCTTCGATAAGAGCCAAAAATGCATTTGGCCTTTGCATCGACGTATGCATGCAACCATTTTTAGTGTTGTTCCACAACTTTGTAAGGCAGCCCTTTGATTAAGTAATCCTATCAAGAAGCAACCTGCAGGAGCGTTACCTTTTCATTAGAAAAGGGGAGAATTACTTCCATAAAGGATGTTAGAATACCCGTCTCCCTAGGCTCTTCGCGTGCGAAAAATAAACGATCCCGGTAAAAGTAATTCTCCGCGGGGGGAATTACTTATATTAAGGGTCTAGCAGTCCTTGCCATGAACGATACCACCATTGTTTTTTCTTCGAAGGCAACAAATGCCTCTGGCCTTTGCATCGATGTATGGCATGCAACCATTTTAATTGCAATTGTTTTAATCTTTATAAGCAAATGAAACTAAAAAAAAACTTGAAGGGAATCGAGCACAACCCATTCTATTCGTGAAGTAATTTTTACCGGTAAAAAAGTGCGTACCGATAAGAAATCCGTTGCTGAATGTTTGAAGATCGGCGCATGGGCCACATGTTTCTCCTCATTCTTTTCCTATACGAAACGAATATCAAACCAAATACAGCAGAGGTCCCACCCGCGTCACTGTCCTTCACATGCACGCATGCAGTAATGTACCAGACGCAATCTCTCTTTTCTCATACAAGATCCCTAAGGGGAACGGATATCAACTGTGTTTCTCGGCTCCTATAAAAGTATGCCGAGGGGCTCCTCCCCCTCTGGACTCCTTTTTCTTTTTCTTTTCTCATGCAAAAAGATGAACATTTTATTTCACCTAGCTAATTTAAACCATCCATATCTTTTAAATCATATGTTTGTTTTGAAACTTCTTATATATTTGAACTCCTCGTGCCAAAGCCTTTAGAATAAGATCAATCTTGGATACTTTTCAAACATGTTTAAATTGCAGGTGCTGCTGATGGAGACCGTCACCGGCAAGAGCAGCTCCAAAGACCCTCCATTTATCCGACGAGGGGGACAAGGTGCTGGTGGAGAGGGTGTGGGACCTATACGAGGCCGCCAACCTCAGGGACATGATCGAACCGGCGATGGAAGATAGATGCAATGAGGAGGAGGTTGTGAGGTACATGAAGGTGGCGCTGTTGTGCATGCAGGCGACGCCGCTGCGGCGGTCGTCGATGCCGCAGGTGCTGGAGATGCTGGAGAGGGAGGATGTCCGGGTGAGGGAGAAAGAGCTCACGCTGTTGGGCTACATCGTCAGGGACAACAAGGACAGCCACTCCACGTCCATGGTCGTTGCTTCGCACATCGTGACGGAGTTAGCGCCAAGGTAAAGAAAGTTCGACCGTTCGAGTAACTAGCTAGTAGTAGAATTGAGCTGACAATCTGAGACATTGACCACACACTGGGAGAGGGTCTAGTGAAAGATCGAGAAGAGGGGTCTAGAGGGGGGGGGGGTGATTAGACCCTTAACAAGTAAAAGTGGCAGTTTTTAGATTCTACAAGTTAAGGTTGAGTTTAGCATATGTTAATGGGCACACAATACATTTTACACAAGCATAGCAAGAGTATGGACAATGGAAAGAGTAAAGCATGCAAGTGCAAGAATGTAAAGGGATGGGAATTGGAGATGCAAACGCAATGGAGATGCGGAGAATTTTTGTCGTGGTTCCGATAGGTGGTGCTATCGTACATCCACGTTGATGGAGACTTCAACCCACGAAGGGTAACGGTTGCACGAGTCCACGGAGGGCTCCACCCACTAAGGGTCCACGAAGAATCAACCTTGTCTATCCCACCACGGCCATCGTCCACGAAGGATTTGCCTCACTCGGGTAGATCTTCACGAAGTAGGCGATCTCCTTGCCCTTACAAACTTCTTGGTTCAACTCCACATCATGTCGGAGGCTCCCAAGCGACACCTAACCAATCTAGGAGACACCACTCTCCAAAAGGTAATAGACGGTGTGTTGATGATGAACTCCTTGCTCTTGTGCTTCAAATGATAGTCTCCCCAACACTCAACTCTCTCTCATAGATTTGGCTATGGTGGAAGAAGGATTTGAGTGGAAAGCAACTTGGGGAAGGCTAGAAATAAAGGTTCAAATGGTAGGAATGGAATCTCTTGATCTCAACACATGAGTAGGTGGTTCTCTTTCAGAAAATGAGTAGTGGAAGTGTAGGCACGTTCTGATGGCTCTCTTACTGAGTAAGAGGGGGTGGAGGGGTATAAATAGCCTCCACACAAAATCCAACCGTTACACACTTTTGAGCCAACTCGGTGGCACCGATCGGAAATCTCGGTGGCACCAACCTGTGTAAAAGATATGAACGTTAGGAATCTCGGTGGGACAGACTGGAACAACTCGGATGGACCGATGTGCAATGGTTAGGGCAAGCCTCATTTCGGTGGCACCGATTGCATCAACTCGGTAGGACCGAAGTGAAGCAATAAGGCAACAGAAAGGTTGGCATGCCGTCTCGGTGGGACCGATTGCAAAACTCGGTGAGACCAAAATTATTGCAACAAGTTACAGAAGGTTTGCCAAGCCGTCTCGGTGGGACGGATTGCAAAACTCGGTGAGACCGAAATAATTGCAACTGGTTACAGAAGGTTGGGCAGGCAAAACCGGTGGGACCGAGAACCATATCGGTGGATCCGATTTGTTACGGTTGGGCAGTGGCTATGTCCAGATGAACTAGGTGGGTCCGGATAGGGAAATTTCGGTGGGGCGAGTTGGAATGAAGGGTTTTGGACATATTTGGATGGAGAAAATGGTTGAGGGTTTTGGAGAAATATCACTAAGCACTTGAGCAAATAGATCATAATCAAACCCTCACCCCCTTTTAATAGTATTGGCTTTCCTATGGACTCAATGTGATCTTGGATCACTTAACCAAAAATGTAGAGTCTTGAGCTTTTGCCAATCCATGTCCTTAGCATTTTGAAGGGGTCCACAATCCTCTTGTCCTTGCCATGCCACTGTTGAACTTGTCTGAAATATACTAGATAAAACTATTAGTCCAACAAAAGATATGTTGACATTAATTAGCAAAACCACCAAGGGAGCACTTGTGCTTTCATCTAGCAGTCCTTGCCATGAATGATACCACCATTGTTTTTTCTTCGATAAGAGCAAAAAATGCATTTGGCCTTTGCATTGAGGTATGCATGGAACCATTTTTAGTGTTGCTCCAGAACTTTATAAGGCAGATTGCCCTCTGACTGAGTAATCCTTCCGAGGAGCATCCTTCAGAAGAGTGGGAGGTTTTTTAGCAACCGGTAGGAGCACTGCCTTTTCATTAAGAAGGGGGGTTACTTCTATAAAGAGTGTTGGAATACTCGCCTCCCTAGGCTCTCCGCGGGCAAAAAATGAACGATACCGGTAAAAATAATTCTGTGCGGGGGGGATTACTTCTATTAAGAGTCTAGCGGTCCTTGCCATGAACGATACCACCATTGTTTTTTCTTCGAAGGGCGACAAATGCCTCTGGACTTTGCAACGATCTATGTCATGCAACCATTTTAATTGCAATTATTTTAATATTTATAAGCAAATGAAACTAAAAGAAACTTGAAGGGAATCGAGCACAACCCATTCTGTCCGTGAAGTCATTTTTACCGGTAAAAAGGTATGTACCGGTAAGAAATCTGTCATTCCTGAATGTTTGAAGATCAGCTCATGGGCCACATGTTTCTCCTCATTCTTTTCCTATACGAAACGAATATCAAACCAAATACGGCCGAGGTCCCACCCACGTCAATGTTCTTCACATGCAGGCATGCAGTAATGTGCCAGACGCAATCTCTCTCTTTTCTCATACAAGATCCCTAACGGGAACGGATATCAACTGTGTCTCTGGGCTCCTATAAAAGTATGCCGAGGGGCTCCTCCCCCTCTAGACTCCTTTCCCTTTTTCTTTTCTCATACAATAAATTAAACATTTTATTTCACCTTGGATAATTTAAACCATCCATATCTTTTAAATCATATGTTTGTTTTTGAAACTTCTTATATATTTGAACTCCTCGTGCCAAAGCCTTTAGAATAAGATCAATCTTGGATACTTTTCAAACATGTTTAAATTTCTGTTTGGGGTGCTGCTGCTGGAGACCGTCAACGGCAAGAGCAGCTCCAGGAGCCTCCATTTATCTGACGAGGGGACAAGGTGCTGTGGAGAGGGTGTGGGAGTGCTACTTCTTGAGCTTGCGTTGGTTTTTCCCTTGAAGAGAAAAGGGTGATGCAGCAAAGTAGAGATAAGTATTTCCCTCAGTTTGAGAACCAAGGTATCAATCCAGTAGGAGGAACACACAAGTCTCCAATGATAGCACCTACACAAACAAACAAATACTTGCACCCAACACGGTAAAGGGGTTGTCAATCCCTTCACGGTTACTTGCAAAGATGAGATCTGATAGAGATAGGTATAAAAGATAAATAAAAATGAAAAATAAAGTAAAGATAAATAAATTGCAGCAAGGTAATTTTGGGTTTTTGGTTTTATAGATCTGAAAATAATATGATAAAAGATAGACCCGAGGGCCATAGTTTTCACTAGAGGCTTCTCTCTTGAAAGAACACATATGGTGGGTAAACAAATTACTGTTGAGCAATTGATAGAAAAGCGCAAAGTTATGATGATATCTAAGGCAATGATCATGAATATAGACATCACGTTCATGACAAGTAGACCGACTCCTGCCTGCATCTACTACTATTACTCCACACATCGACCGCTACCCAGCATGCATCTAGTGTATTAAGTTAATAAGAACGGAGTAACGCCTTAAGCAAGATGACATGATGTAGAGGGATAGATCCAAGTAATATGAAATAAACCCCACCTTTTTATCCTTAGTGGCAACAATACAAATATGTGTCATGTCCCTTTCTGTCACTGGGATTGAGCACCGCAAGATTGAACCATACTACAAAGCACCTCTCCCATTGCAAGAAAAATCATTCTAGTTTGCCAAACCAAATCAATAGATTGGAGAGAAATACAAAGCTATCTTAATCATGCATAAAAGAGTTCAGAGAAGACTCAAATAATATTCATAGATAATCTGATCATAAATCCACAATTCATCAGATCTCAACAAACGCACCGCAAAAGAAGATTACATCGAATAGATCTCTAAGAACATCGAGGAGAACATTGTATTGAAGATCAAAGAGAGAGAAGAAGCCATCTAACTACTAGATATGGACCTGTAGGTCTGTGATAAACTACTCACACATCATCGAAAGGGCAGCAAGGTTGATGTAGAGGCCCTCCGTGATCGAATCCCCCTCCGGCGAAGTACCAGAACAGGTCTCCAGATGGGATCTCACGAGGACAGAAACTTGCGGCGGTGAAAAAGTATTTTTGGTGTGCCCCCTGGTATACGGGGAATATTTGAGTATTTATGGAGCTGAGATTAGGGTTAGAGGTGCCACGATGGGCCCACAAGCTTGGGGGCGCCCCCCCCCCAGGGCGCGCCTGGTGAGCTTGTGGCCCATCCGTGGCTCTTCTGGCCTCCTCCCGAAGCTTCCTAGGTGTCTTTTGGTCCAAGAAAAATCGTCAAAAAGTTTCGTTCCGTTTGGTATTGATTTTCTCTAAAAGACAAAAACAAGAAAAAAAACAGCAACTGGCACTGGGCACTAGGTTAATAGGTTAGTCCCAAAAAATGATATAAAATAGCATAATAATGCATATAAAACATCCAAGATGGATAATATAATAGCATGGAACAATCAAAAATTATAGATACGTTGGAGACGTATCAGGAAGCTCTACGAGGCCGCCAACCTCATGGAGATGATCGGCCCGGCGATTGAAGACGTGTGCAATGAGGAGGAGGCTGTGAGGTACATGAAGGTGGTGCTGTTGTGCATGCAGGGACGCCACTGCGGCGGTCGTCGATGCTGTTGGTGCCGGAGATGCTGGAGATGGAGGATGCCTGGGTGAGGGAGACAGAGCTCACGCTGTCGGGCTACGTCGCCAGGGACAACAAGGACATCCACTCCACGTCCATGGTCGTTGCTTCGCATACCGTGACGGAGTTGGCGTCAAGGTGAAGAAGAGCAACTAGGCAGAAGGTTCAACCGTTCAAGTAACTAGCTAGTTCTAGCAATAATGCTCTACCTATGGACGATTTGCTACGGGAGTCTCCTACGGACGTACGTGGTGTCAAGTAGAAACTATGCATAAGTGTAGCATTGTTGCTAGTTCTAGGATTGTTTCTCTTCCGAACCATAAGAGCACAGAAGAAAATTCTATGGGATGGGGCCTCATAGTCTCCCGCCCGAGGCCCCTCTCCAGATTTTGACACTTAACCCTTTGCGCACATCTCAAAGCTACTTAAAACTCCCTAATCACAATATACGTACCTAGGAAGGGTTGCATCAGTATATATACGATACACTATCAATTGGATCAATATTTTATATGACGGGGAAAAAGCTAAGACGGTGGACGAGATTATTTTCATGGTCCAAAGGCACTTAGTGGAGTTTGCAGTCGATGTCCTTCCACACAACCAAGTTGCTTCTCCTACTGCAGATAGATGGGAGCGACCGAGGTCCGAGTTTGTCAAAGTTAACTTTGATGCAACTTTCAAGCAGGGTCACGAGATGGGGCGTTTGGCTATGTTTTGCGATCAGATGAGGGAGAATCCCTTGTTGCTGGGGCGGGTACGCTTGAGCATGTTAAAAGTGCTTTGCAAGCTGAAGAAGAGGCGTGTCAAGCGGCGATTGAGGGAGCGAGCAATGCTGGTGCTGTTGGAAATATGCCCTAGAGGCAATAATAAATTGTTATTATCATATTTCCCGTTCATGATAAATGTTTATTATTCATGCTAGAATTGTATTGACCGGAAACTTAAATACATGTGTGAATACATAAACTACACCGTGTCCCTGGTAAGCCTCTACTAGACTAGCTCATTGATCAATGATGGTTAAGGTTTCCTAACCATAGACATGAGTTGTCATTTGATAATAGGATCACATCATTAGGAGAATGATTTGATGGACAGACCCAACTGTAAGCTTAGCATCACATCGTTTAGTTATTTGCTATAGCGTTCTTCATGTCAAGTATCAGTTCCTTAGACCATGAGATCATGCCACTACCGGACACCGGAGGAATACTTTGTGTGATATCAAACATCACTTCATAATTGGGTGATCATAAAGGTGCTCTACAGGTATCTCCGAAGGTGTATGTTGGGTTGCATGGATCGAGACTGGGATTTGTCGCTTCGTGTGACGGAGAGATATCTCTGGGCCCTCTCGGTAATACAACATCATAAGAAGCTTCATGTGACTAATGAGTTTAGTCATGGGATCTTGTATTACGGAATGAGTAAAGAGACTTGCCGGTATCGAGATTGAACTAGGTATGGAGATACCGACGATCGAATCTCGAGCAAGTAGCATATCACCGGACAAAGGGAATTGCATACGGGATTGACTGGATCCTTGACATCGTGGTTCAACCGATAAAGATCTTCATTGAATATTTAGGAATCAATATGGGCATCCAGGTCCCACTATTGATTATTGATCGAAGAGGAGTCTCTTTCATGTCTGCATGTCCCCGAACCCGTAGGGTCGCATTCTGAACGTTTGGTAGCGCTAGGGTAGTATTGAGATATTAATAGCGAAAAGTCCAAAGGTTGTTCGGAGTCCCGGATGGGATCCGGGATATCACGAGGAGCTACGGAATGGTCCGGAGGTAAAGATTCATATATGGGAAGTCCTGTTTTGGCCACCGGAAAAGTCCGGGGGCGTATCGGCAAGTGTACCGAAGGCACCGAAGGGGTCCGGGGATCCACCGGGGGGGTCCACCAGCCCCGGGGACCCACGTGGGCTGTAGAGGGGCGCCCTAGCCTAGATGGTCCAGGTGCACCAACCCCCCACTAGGCCCATGCGCCTAGGGAGGGCAAACCCTATGGGTGGGAGGCGCCCCCCCTTGGCTTGGGGCCAAGCCACCCCCTAGGGTCGCCGCCCCTCCCTTGGAGGAGGGGCTAGGGCCGGCACCCCCTCCCCCTCACCCCTATATATAGTGGGGAGGTGGGAGGGTAGCCGCATTCCGCCATCCTTGCCCTTCGTCGCTCCCAACTCCTCCCACCTTTCCTCCGGTACGCGCTTAGCGAAGCCCTACCAGAATTCCACTGCTGCCACCACCACCATACCGCCGTGCTGGTTTCGATCTCATCTACCTCCTCTCCCTCGCTTGCTAGATCAAGAAGGATAGGACGCGATCGATCTGGACGTGTGCTAATCTCGGAGGTGTCGTCTGTTCGGCACTAGATCGGATTGAATCGCAATAGGATCGTGAAGAGTACGACTACATTAACCGCGTTACGACACTAATGCTTTCGGTCTACAAGGGTATCTAGACACACTCCCCTCTCGTAGCTATGCATCTCTGATATGTCTCCAACGTATCTATAATTTTTTATTGTTCCATGTTGTTATATTATCAATCTTGGATGTTTTATATTCATTTTATAGCAACTTTATATCATTTTTTGGGACTAACCTATTGACATAGTGCCCAGTGTCAGTTGCTGTGTTTTGCTTTTTTTTTACTTCGTAGAATATCAGTACCAAACGAAGTCCAATTGCCACGAAACTTTTTGGAGATTTTTTTCTGCCCAGAAGACAACTTGGGAGCCAAGGAAGTACTGGAGGGGAGGCCCGTGGGGCCCACAAGGCACCAGGGCGCGCCAGAGGCCCCTGGTGCGTCCTGGTGGGTAGTGGGGCCCACAGGCCCCCTCTCCACCGCCTCTTAGCTCTATAAATACCCAAATATTCCAGAAACCCTAGGGAAGTCGAGAGATCAGAGTTTCCACCGCCGCAAGTTCCAGAACCACGAGATCCAATCTAGAGCCCTTTTCCGGCACCTTGCCGGAGGGGGAAACGATCACGGAGGGGTTCATCATCCTCATTGGTGCTCCTCTGATGATGCGTGAGTAGTTTACCACAGACCTACGGGTAGCTAGATGGCTTCTTCTCTCTTTTTGATCTTCAATACAATGTTCTCCTCGGAGATCTATTTGATGTAATCTTTTTGCGGTGTGTTTGTTGGGACCCGATGAATTTGTGAGTTTATGATCAGATCTCTCTATGAATATTATTTGAGTCTTTGTTGAACTCTTATATGCATGATTGTTATAGCCTCGTATTTCTTCTCCGAAACTTTGGTTTGGTTTGGCCAACTAGATTGATTTTTCATGCCATGGGAAGAGGTGCTTTGTGATGGGTTCGATCTTGCGGTGCTCAATCTCAGTGACAGAAAGAGACATGACACGCATGTATCTTTGCCATTAAGGATAAAAAGATGGGGTCTATTCCTACATGAATAGATCTGGTCTACATCATGTCATCATTCTTATTGCATTACTCCGTTTCTTCATGAACTTACACTAGATGCATGCTGGATAGCAATAGATGTGTGGAGTAATAGTAGTAGATGCCGAATCATTTTGGTCTACTAATCTTGGACGTGATGCCTATATACATGATCGTTGCCTTGGATATCATCATAATTATTTGCTTTTCTATCAATTGCCCAACAGTAATTTGTTTACCCACCGTATGCTATTTTCTCGAGAGAAGCCTCTAGTGAAATCTACGGCCCCCGGGTATATTTTCTATCATATTGCTTCAGATCTATTTATCCAAAAACCCAAAAATACCTTGCTGCACTTTTTCTTTCTTTATTTTATTTTGTGTTTTCATCAGATCTGTTTATCCAAACTTATAATATTTAATCTATCTCAATACCGAGGAGGGATTGACAACCCCTCTTACGCGTTGGGTTGCAAGTTTTTGTATTTGTGTGAAGGTACCATTTACATAGTTTGGTGGATCCTCCTACTAGATTGATACCTTGGTTTCATAACTAAGGGAAATACTTACCGTTGTTGTGCTGCATCATCCTCTCCTCTTCGGGGAAAATACCAACGCAGATACAAGCAATCAGGAAGAATTTCTGGCGCCGTTGCCAGGGAGGATCAAGTCCAAATCTATCAGGTACACAATAACAAATCCCACCTCCTTGCAATTTACTTTATTTGCCATTTGCCTCTCGTTTTCATCTCCCCTACTTCACAAAAATATTTGCCTTTTTATTTGCCTTCTTTTCCGTTTGCCTTTTTCTCGTTCGATCTTTCATTCGCTTGCTAAGCCCTTTGAATGTGTCATCATGAGTGATTTTGGTATGGTAGAAACAGATGATGGCAGAACTCCTAAAATTGGACGTTCTGGTAATCTGGATGCTAAAACTTTTGTCTTGGGACAAGGGAATGTTATAGGAAAAGAAACCATCCAAGAATTCTTTAATTGTGTTGGAACTTTGACTTGTGATGGTGCTCCTATACTTAAAAGAACTAAAACTTATGCAAAAGTGTCGGTGTACTAAGTATTGGGCCACTAGTACCCCGTACTTGTGCACAGACAGTTGTAGCCATTCTCGCGGCAAGGCTTGCCGGGAACAGCTCGAGGTCAATTCAAGCCACAAAGGAAATCATCAAGTCAGAGATCTGAGGATCAGCAGATAAGCACAGCTGGAATCCGAAGGCCAGCTTCCTCGGCAAGATCCTTGCCGGGATGGCCTGTGGCGCTCGGCAAGGCTTGGCGCCTGGCAAGGCTTGGTGCCCGGCAAGATTCGGCGCCTGGCGAGATTCTGTCACTGTGCCACCGCTCCGGCACAGTAACAAGTCTGACGTTCTGGGTCCTTCTCTGGATGCGTGACAATGAGCCAGTGGAGAAGAGCTTAAGCGGTGCTGATGGGATGGCCCCTTTTTCCATCCCCAAGAAAGTGAGGACACCTAAACGGACACCTCACGGTGCATTAAATGCGCTTGTCCTAATCCGTCAGGGGTTAGGTATGATACCCTGTAGTTACTTTACACCTCAATGTATGTACATTTTGCCACTGTGGAGACCCCTTTGAGCATATAAAAGGAGGCCCAAGGCAACTACTACAGAGGAGGAGAACTTCTGGCCCATTCTGCATGCGTAGCTGCTCTTTGAACGTACTGTTCATTGCAAGCGCTCCTGAAGGCTGGGCTCAAGAACATCAATAAGAACACAAAGCAGGAGTAGGGTTTTACGCTGATTAGCGGCCTGAACCTGGGTAAAAACCTCACGCATCGATCGTTGGTTCTGCTCTTTGCGTATACCTCTCCCCCCGCCGAATCGTAAAGGGATCTCTTGGGATCCCATAGGTGTCGTGCCCCGACATCTTTGGCGCGCCAGGTAGGGGGATTGAAGGGTGCGTGAACCTGATCTAGTGATCGGCGTTTCAGTTTCTTCATCTTCATGCCACCCAAGAAGAAGAGTGCTGCGACGGCGCAACCGTCCATGTCCGTTTTGCCTACGCCTTCGCGTACGGGCGACGGCGTGGGTGCAGAAGGAAGAGGACTAGAACCCCCACGGCGTTCTGGGGATCCGAGCCAGGCGAGCGGCATCGTTCGCAGTGGCAGTTGTAACCTGCACGCCGCTGGATCTAGAGATGGCGCTGTGCTGCCTACGGGTGGCACAACGAACTCGAGAGATCGAAGGGCGCCTGCTGGAGCTCCCGCGCCGGCGCAAGCCTCGCGACCTACCCAGGTCGTGCATGATGAGCGACGTCATGGCGCTGGTGGTTCAGGGCGTCCCCATGAAAAGGTTTCTGCGCATCGATCCCAAGATGCGCGGGACCAGCATGCACATCGAGTTGCTGGCGGAGGTGGCGCGCGGTCGCGTGACCGTGGTGGTGCTCCTTCTAACATGGTTAGGAGTCAGAGCACCTCACGTACCTCGCACTTGTCGCCGCCGCCTACGCCAGCGGAAGCCTTGGCACGTGCGCAGCTGCTTCTCGATTTTCCTCCTGCCCCGGAGAAGATGGAGGAGTGGCGAGCTACTATCCAGAGCCTTATCGGCTTCGCCAACAAAGATGGGCCGCAAGAGGCAGGGCCCTCGCAGCGGAGGCCCATCGATCCGGCGCAAGCCAATGTAGAGAAAACCGGAGGTGGTGCAACCACAGTGCACTCCCCTCCGCGGCACCAGCAGCGGCCGACAACTCGGCAGGTCGACCGCCGTGAAGAAGTTTCCACGGCGTCATCCGATCCACGGATGCGCCGCGATCAGCGTCAAGTTCTCCAGGAACGAGGCAAGGAGGACGCTCGAACTACCATCGAGCGGCGACGGGAAGCGCGCTATCAGTCTGATAAGCGCGCGGGGTCGGCTATCGATGAGCCTGCGCCAGGGAACGTAGGAGACTTGCCTTACGAGGTAGGACCTCCAGCGTTTACCCGTGAGCTGCGGCAAGTCCAGTGGCCCAATCTCCGAACCTTCAAGCCAGAGGTCCCGGATAAATATGACGGCAAGACCCATCCCTCGGAGTTCCTGAGCATCTACACCATTGCGGTGCAAGCTGCCGGGGGCCGAGATGACAAGATACTCGCCAACTACTTCCCGTTGGTGCTCAAACCCAACGTCAGGTCGTGGTTGATGCATCTGCCGGAGGATTCTATTTCTTCCTGGTCAGATCTGTGCCATCAGTTTGTTGGCGCCTTTGTTGGAGGCCACCAAGCTCCTGGCCAAGAGAGTGATTTGCACATCATCCCTCAGAAGGAGGGCGAGTCCCTGCGCAAGTTTATGCAGAGATTCAGCCGGGTGCAGTACAATATTCCTGACGTTCATCCTGCCGCTGTCGTTAGCGCGTTCCACCAGAACGTGCGTAACCGCAGAATTCGGGAAGAGCTAGCAATGAACAAAGTCAGGAGTATTACCGAGCTTTACGCTTTGGCCGACAAGTGCGCTCGAGCTGAAGAAGGGAGGAGACTCCCTGGCAAAGCTGTTGGTGCGGCGGGCGAATTAGAAGAAGAAGATGCCGCGGCCCCGTCAAGGAAAGGCCGGCGGCGAAACAGGAAGCGCGGAGGCAAGGCCGTGCTTGCTGTCGAGGAATCCGGCAACCCCGGCGCTGCCAAGAAGGCCAAGGTTGGTGACCCCGGCAAGGATCTTGCCGGGTGCCCTTCCTGTCAAGCCTTGGCGGCTGCCGACAAGTCGGAGAACTCTGGCAAGCAATATTGCAAGATCCATCGCACCAAGGGTCACGATCTCCAGAACTGCCGGCAAGTTGAGCAGCTTACCAAGAAGCAGAGAGCCGAATACGAGAGGCGAGACAAGAAGAAGGCCCAAGATGGTGCTGATGGGTCCGGCAAGAAGCACGGTGGCCGAGGGGGGCGCCGCGGCAAGGCCAAGCAGCAAAAGGATCGGCCCACTCGGGGCCGAGACAAAGAAGAAGATGATGATGAGGAGGATGATCAATCCAGTGAGCAAGAATTCCAGAAGGCTACAGAGGCCATGTGTATCGATGGGGGTGCCTCGCTGCATTCTTCACACCGCTAACTCAAACAGTGGGTGCGGGAGGTCAATGCGGCAGAGCCATCCCCAGATGCATGTAGGCCCCTGAAGTGGTCCAGCACGCCTATCATTTTCGATGCCGAGGATCACCCTGATCGCACAACTGCGGTCGGGTGCTTGCCGTTGTTGGTCTCGCTAACGATTCGCAACCTCAAGGTGACGAAAATGTTAGTTGACGGTGGGGCCGGCCTAAACTTAATCTCACCGGATGTGCTCAGAAAGCTCCAGATTCCCGACGAGGACCTCGAAGAAACGGGTACGTTTCAAGGGGTCAATCCGGGAAGAACCCAGCCTAAGGGCAAGATTACGCTGCCGGTAACATTTGGCAGCGAGCTCAACTTCAGGACTGAGAAGGTGGTGTTTGATGTCGCCAAGATCCCCATGTCATACAATGGGATCCTTGGTCGGCTAGCGCTGGCTAAGTTTATGGTGGCATCACACTACGCGTACAATGTCTTGAAGATGCCTGGGCCGTTGGGCGTCATCACTATCCATTCCGATAAGAAGGATGCGCTCATTTGTGCCGACCAACTTTACCGGAAAGCAGTTGCAGCACCTGCCATCAAGGCACCTGCTCCTGCCGCTGGAACTCCCGGGGGGAAGAAGAAGACCGGCAGGAACCTTGGCGCGAACTCCGGCAAGCGCACCTCCTCGGAGTGCTGCGCTTCCATCGAGGACGTACCAGAGAGTTCCACCGGCAAGAACAAGAAGTCCAAGGCTGCTCCGCCGGAGACCAAGAAGGTGCCTGTCAGAGAGGACAGAACGGGGGGAACTTTCACCATAAGTTCCACCCTAGATGACAAATAGGAAAGCGCGCTCGTTGCTTTCCTGCGGGCGAATGTCGACGTGTTTGCATGGCAACCGTCTGACATCCCCGGTGTTCCCAGGAAGGTAATTGAGCACCACCTTGCTGTCTGTCCTCATGCGCGGCCCGTCAAGCAAAGGGTCAGGAAGCAAGCCTTGGAGCGGCAAGAATTCATTGCCGAAGAGATCAGAAAGCTGGAGGCGGCAGGACTGGTCAAAGGAGTGCTTCATCCAACCTGGTTGGCCAATCCGGTTGTAGTGCGGAAAGCGAATGGGAAATGGAGGCTTTGTATCGATTATACAGATGTCAATAAAGCTTGTCCAAAAGATCCCTTTCCCTTGCCGCGCATCGACCAGATTGTGGATGCCACCGCTGGTTGTGATCTCCTGTCCTTCCTTGATGCCTATTCAGGGTATCATCAGATTTTTATGGCGAAAGAAGATGAAGAGAAGACCGCATTTATCACCCCATGTGGTACGTATTGTTTTATACGAATGCCTTTCGGGTTGAAAAGTGCTGGTTCAACATTTGCCAGAGCAATCCAGATTGGTTTTGAGCCTCAACTCCATAGAAATATGGAGGCGTATATGGATGATATAGTGGTCAAAACCAAAGACAAAGCAACGCTCATTCAAGATTTAGAAGAAACATTTGCAAACTTGCGCAAGATCAACTTGAAGCTCAATCCTGAGAAGTGTGTGTTCGGTGTCCCTTCCGGCAAGCTCCTCGGATTTTTTGTATCTTGCCGGGGAATCGAAGCGAACCCCGACAAGATCAAAGCTATTGAACAAATTGAAGCGCTGAGACGCGTCAAGGATGTGCGTCGTCTTGCCGGCTGCGTTGCTGCCCTAAGCAGGTTTATTTCCAAATCTGCTGAGCGCGCCCTGCCCTTTTTCAAAATTTTGAAGAAGGCAGGTCCAATGAAATGGACTCCGGAGGCGGAGGCTGCGCTGCAGGATTTGAAGAAATACCTTTCCTCTCCGCCGACGCTAGTCGCGCCTAAACCACAAGAGCCGTTGCTACTGTATCTGGCAGCAACAAATCAAGTGGTTAGCGCTGCGCTAGTGGCGCAGAGAGAAGCTGATGAGGAAGCAACACCAGCGGCAGGACCGCCAGATGGCGCGGCAAGATCTTCCCCGGTGAGGGTTGATCCTGGCAAGACAGGATCTGCGCAAACAGAAGAACCCGTGCAGAAGAAGAAGGTGGTGCAGCGCCCAGTTTATTTTGTTAGCTCTCTTTTACAAGGAGCTAGGTCAAGATATTCTGGTGTGCAGAAGTTGCTTTTCGGCCTCCTTATGGCCTCAAGGAAGCTGCGCCATTACTTTCAGGCACATGAAATCACCGTCGTCACTCGCTTTCCGTTGCAACGGATTTTGCAAAATCCAGAAGCAACCGGCAGGATCGTCGAGTGGGCACTGGAGTTGTCTAGTTTTGGCCTCAAGTTTGAAAGCACTTCGACGATCCAGAGCGGGGCCTTGGCAGAGTTCATTGCAGAATGGACCCCAACGCCAGACGAAGAGGTTCAAGAAACGGCTCTTCCCGGCAAGGAAATCAATCAGCAATGGGTTATGTACTTTGACGAGGCTTTCTCGCTGCAAGGCGCCGGTGCTGGCGTGCTGCTTGTCGCACCCACCGGAGAGCACCTCAAGTATGTAGTCCAAATGCACTTTCCCCGGGAGAGTTCGACCAACAACACTGTGGAATACGAGGGTTTGCTTGCAGGTCTCAGGATCGCGGCAGACCTCGGTATCAAAAAGCTCGTCATCAAAGGCGATTCACAACTTGTCGTCAGGCAAGTTAACAAGAGTTATCAAAGTCCATTGATGCAAGCCTACGTAGATGAAGTGAGGAAAATGGAAGAACGTTTTGATGGTCTGCAGATGGAGCACGTTCCTCGTGCCGAGAACAGTGTTGCGGACGACCTGTCAAAGCGTGCTGCCCTCAAGTTGCCTGTGGAACTAGGAACTTTTGTGCTCCAATTGACTCAACCATCCGTGGCGCCATCGATGCGGCAAGAAAAGAGAAGAAAGTTGAACTCTGGCCAGTACTTCCCGGCAGAGCTCCCCGGAGCCGCCGGCAAGGAAATTGCCGGGATCGACATGCCTGCTGGGGAACAACAGGCTCCGGCAGGGCCTCAGGCCCTTGCTGTCGAGACAAACGTTCCCCCGGCAGAGGAGATGCCTTTAGTCCTAGCTGTCGAGCCTCAGGCTCCAGCATGGGCGCAGCACATTGTCCATTTCCTTCAGACAGGTGAACTCCCTGAGGAACAGGAAGAAGCAGAGAGAGTAGCCCGTCGGTCTGTTATGTACAAGTTCGTCGATGACGTCCTGTACAGAAAGAGACCAAACAGTGTGAAATTGAAGTGCATTCCTTGGGAGGATGGACTAGAGCTGTTGGCGGAGATACATGGGGGCATATGTGGCTCTCACATAGGGTCAAGAGCGCTTGCCGGGAAAGCATTCCGGCAAGGTTTCTTTTGGCCCACCGCCCTCCAGGATGCAACTGCACTAGTAACCAAGTGTGAAGCGTGCCAGTTTCATTCGAAGAAATTACATGAACCAGCTCAAGCTCTTCAGACAATCCCTCTCTCCTGGCCATTTTCGGTCTGGGGGCTCGACATACTGGGCCCTTTCCCCCGTGCTACCGGGGGCTTTGAGTACTTGTATGTTGCTATCGACAAGTTCACAAAGTGGCCGGAGGTGGAAGCAGTGAGGAAGGTGACAGCACAATCGGCCGTCAAGTTCTTCAAGGGAATTGTTTGCCGCTTCGGTGTGCCCAACAGGATCATCACCGACAACGGCACGCAGTTCACAAGCCGCACCTTCATGCAGTACGTCCAAGACCTTGGCGGCAAGATTTGTTTTGCCTCTGTTGCTCACCCGAGAAGCAATGGCCAAGCGGAGAGGGTCAATGCTGAAGTGCTGCGCGGTCTCAGGACTAGAACCTTTGACAAGCTGAAAAAGTGCGGAAGAAGCTGGATTGATGAGTTGCCGGCGGTTCTTTGGTCAATCAAAACGACACCAAATCGAGCCACCGGTCAGACACCATTCGCTCTGGTCTACGGAGCGGAAGCAGTTCTCCCCACGGAACTCATATACGGATCACCTCGAGTGCTCGCTTATGATGAGCTTGAGCAAGAGCAACTACGGCAAGATGACGCCGTGCTCCTTGAGGAGAATCGTCTTCGGGCTACTGTGCGAGCTGCACGCTACCAGCAAGCTTTGCGCCGCTATCATAGCCGCAAAGTTCATGCCCGAAGCCTTGAGGAAGGCGACCTTGTTCTTCGGCGGATTCAGTCCGCCAAGAATTCAAACAAGTTGACGCCAAAGTGGGAAGGCCCTTATCGGGTAGTACGAGTCACCAGGCCCGGCGCTGTCCGCTTGGAGACCGAAGATGGCGTTCCAGTGAGCAATTCCTGGAATATCGAACATCTTCGCAAGTTCTACCCATAAGGCGCGGTTGCCGGGGGCTCCCGGCAACCACCCTTTTGTACAAGTCTTGCCGGCAAGGCATGTGATCCTTTGTACAAAGCCAGGCGCAGACCCTGAGCATAGATGAATAAATTTAAGTGTTGTACATTCCCTTATTGATTCCCATGTTCATATTTATATATGCATGTTTGTCTAAGATGTTGTATAACACCTACTCCCGGTAAGTTCTAACGAACCGCCAAGGTTTCATGTCTTTATTTTCTCTTCTTTCTTTTTAAAAGACAGAAGGATTCCTCGCGCGCACATTTGCCCGGGGGGGGGGGAGGGGGGAAGGGAGATATGAATACCAGTTGGCGACGTTTGATGTCAGGTGGTGTTTGATGTCGTCAACTAGTAACCGGGGGGGAGGAAATAACTTTGTAATAAAAGAAAAACTTGCCCTAAAGACAGAAGGACAAAGACAGAAAGCTAAGCCCTAAAAACTTAGGGCAAGTTTTTCTTTTATTACAAAGTTATTTCCTTGGACGATTCCGACTCTTGTATGGAAAATCTGCACGCGAAGGAACCCTTGTTGTAATCGGTCGCGCCCTTATTTTGTTTCGAGCCCGCTCAGCGATTTAAGTGGCTGCACTGAGAACATCAAGGATTCTTGCCGGCCGCTGCGCCTCCAGCAGGCTGCTGAAGTCCCGCACCCAGCGCTCGCGGCAGGTTGCGCGTCGGCAAGTTTTTTAGTAAGCATAGGGTGAACTCCATACATAAGGGAATCAGACAAGGAAAATAGCAAGCATAAACCTAAACATAGGCGAATTATATTACATCCATGAGTTGCCGCAATTCTAACTTGAGACTTAATTGTCTTTTACATGGAATGACGACAGCAAGAAAAAGGGGAGCACTCAATCCCTGCGCTGGCCTTCGATCCTTTTGATGGAGTCTACCTTCTCAAGGATAGGCGCGATGCACTCTTCAAGCGCCTCGACATTTGCGTCCCTTGGCAGATGGCCGAGCGCGTTGGAGAGGTCGATGCCGGGATTGCTGTGCACCACCTTGATGAGCACCTTGCGGAGGACAGCCCGGCAAAGCCGGCGAGTCTCGTTGGCCAATTGGGTCGCCCGGCTGGACTGAAGCACCCTCAACGCGTTGATGATGCTTTCAAAGAACATCGTCAACCTGGCACTTGGAGATATTCTTTCCTCGGAAGAATACTTGAAGTTCGACAGGCCCATGGTTGACAGTTCTGCGGTAAGCTTCTCCGCGGTGGCGATGAGACGTCCAGTCCAGATCTCCACTCCCTTCTCGTACTCATTTTGGGCGGCGGCGGCGCTCTTGAGCAGGTTCCTCTCTCCTTGGAGATCCTTGAGTAGAGCCTTCTCACGGGCCTTGCCGGCCTCGAGAGACTTCTGCAGCGTGGTCAGCTTCAGCTCCAGAACCGCAATGTTATCAGCCGCAGAGGAGAGCTGCTTGGTTTTGTCGAACAGGGCAACTTGCATCTCCGCCAAGGAGTGGAGGGTTTTTTCCCTGTCACCCTTGAGCGTCGAGAGCTCCTTGCCGTGCTCTTCGAGATCTGTTTCCAGCCTCTTCACCTTGTCGCTCAGCTCGTTCTTGGCGGCCTCTGCAGCCTCGGCAGCATCGACGACTTCCTTGAGCTTGCCGACGTGACTTGCAGTCAGAGCTTCGAGCGCCTCCTTATGTTTCTGCTCCAGCTCCTGGGTCCGCCACGCAACAAGATTCTTGATATCTTCATCTTTGCTACGAAGCTTGGCAGCGAGCGCCTGCTCATGTGCGGTGAGATCTTCCTCATGAGCATCAAGAGTAACGCGGCGCCCCGTCAGGAGGGCATCTTCGGCAGCAATCCTTTGAGCAGCTTCATCATGCGCCTTCTCCATATCGGATTGCTTCAGGAGGATCTCTGTCCACTGCTGGCTCACTTGTTCCCGGCCGGCAACCAACTCTTGGAGGGCCTCGGTGTGCCAAATCTGCATTTGTGCGACGCGCCTTTGAAAATCTGCTTCGGCTGCCTCGACAACTGCCATTATGGAGTTCGCCTTGTCTTTCCGGGCGCGATGGAGAGCCTGGAGTTTGCGGAAATTCTCGCCCATGGCCTGAAGGAGCTGATCCTCTTCAGATTTGCCGCTGCTAGTGCTGGGGTCATCAACAACTTTGAGCCCGGTAGCAGCAATGATTTCTTCAAAAACTTCTCCTTCGGCTGGTGCCCCAGTGCTTGCCGTCCCCGGCAAGTTGATGAACAGGTTCTCGCCAACCTTGAGGTATTTGCTGGATGAGGGGCCTTTGGATGTTGATGGCTGGTCTTCAGTGGCCGCCTCACCAGTGGCAGGGGGCTCTGTGGCCGGTGCAGCGCTTGGCGCTCCTGCGGCAGGAGTGCCATCAGTACGGTCCTCAGCCTCCCTGTCGCCCCCTTCAGTAGGTTCTTCGGCCGGTTCCTCTTGTGTAGTCTTGGCGGCCTCCCCGTCAAGAGCATCACCAACCTCGACAGTGTCATCCTTGGTGGCTTCGCTGGCAGCGATCATGTCTGCTTCGGCGGCAGCGTCCCTGGCGGTCTCCTCGATGACAACGTCGACGTCTATGTGTTCCATCACAGGGAACTCTGAAGGACGAAGGAGGAAAATAGAATAAGATCAAGGTTGAAGTTTGAAGTGACTAAAGGCAGAGAGATAAGGGAAAAAGAGTAACAAGCACTCTGAGGCAATCGAGTACCTGCGTCGGGCTGTCGGAAGGTGGCTTCGCCCCTCCCGGCAACTCCGGTTGCCGGGGGTGGGTTGCCGGAGTCCGCGCTTGCCGGCTCCTCCTCAATTAGGATGGGCTCGTCGGCAGGATCTCTTGCCGGGGACGTGCTTGTGGGCGGAGCGGTCGATGAAGGAGGCACAATGGGGATGTCTTCCGACAGCTCTCCTTGTTGCCGTTCTTCTCCTGCGAACCCAAAGATATCAGCGGCAAGAATGAAAGCCTTGCCACCCGCCAGCAGAAAAAGAACAGTGAACTTACGCTGGGGGCTGTGCTGGGGGCTGCGTTGAGGACTAGACTCCGGGCTGACAACGACGGTTTCTGGCACGCTCGTGGAGCCTACCGGGGGCTCGTCACCCGTAGAAGTCCTTGACCTCTTCGCCATCCTCTCCAGCAATGTTTCTGTGTCACTGCAGAGACAATACGAGCAGCTTAGTAAGATTGATCCAGGATTGGAATATAAAGGTTGCGGCAAAATACTCACTCTTCTTCCTCTCGCTCCGGACTAAAGCCGGAGATGTCGAAGTCGACCTCCGCTGCGATGTCTGAGTGGGGAGGCGGAGAAGGAGTCCTAGGCCGCTTGGCTGTGGCAGGCGTCGGGGCAGCTTCCGGTGCGGTAGTACGAGACCCTCCTGCCGCCCCAGCAGTGGCCGCTGGTGTGGGTCTCGCGCGCCGCGCAGGCTGTTGACGAGCCCCCTGCCACGGTCCAGTCTTGCCGGCCACTTTCTTGCCAGGAGCTTCGCCGCTCGAAGAAGGCTGGCTTGCCGGGATGCCAGATGCAGCCTTCCGAAGAACACGCTTCGTCTTCGTCGGGGGAGGGAGCTCTTCTCGCGTTTCTTCTTCGGCCGTATCCTCGCCGGACGAGCTCTCAGCGGCTGCGCTGCTCTCTTCCCCGGCAACCTTGTCCTCCCCGGCAGGTTTTACCTCCACTACCACCTCTGCGTCGCTGGCTTCCCACTCTGTGAAGCCGACGCTGCCGGCCTCCGCGGCGAGATTTGCCTCCTCCACCCTAGTAGCAATGTAAGCTACTTCTTGGTCGGTGGTGGCTCGGATGAAATCTGACTCTTGCCGGACAGGCCTCTCCATCAAGCTGTCAAAGAACTTCTGCACTTCCTCCTCGGTTGGCTCGGCCCAGGTCGGGTCAAGACCGTGGGCGTTGAACATCGGCAGGAAGGCAATGATTGACCCCAAGGCAGAATTGTTGCACAAGGGAACAATCCTTGCCGGCAGCCGGTGCTTATCTTTGCGCTGGAATAATTTCTGACGAAGAGCGCCAAGCTGCATAGCGGTCAGATTGTTGTTCAGCCCGGGGCGCAATCTCATGATATCTGCCGCGTTCTTGTATTCCCAAGCTGGTCTTCCCCTGTTCTGCAGAGGGGCGATGCGGCGGCGGAGAAAGTCGAAGCCGATCATCTCCATCGTCAGCCCGGCAGCCTTCACGCGAAGGATCCTGGTGGTGGCGATTGTGAGCCTCTCGTCCTCCGCAGCGTGATCGCTCCAATCCTTGCCGCGGACCACCTTCTGTTGCCCGGGATGACAAAACGGATGGGGATCTGCTTCCTGGATCCAGCACCATTCAGCCCGCCATTCGTCCCACTTTTCGCGGTAAACTCCTTCTGGGTATATTTCCTTATTCCAAGCTCTTGGAATCCAGGCAATAGAACCAGAGAGGGCCTCTCCTTTTTGGATGTGAGGGAAGAAATAATGGCGAAAAAGAGCAGAATTGGGGATCACGCCGACGAAGTTTTCACAGAGATGGGCAAAGATGGACATGCAAAGTACTGCATTCGGCGTGAAATCGAGAAGACGAAAGCCGTATGTGTACATGATATCATTGAAGAAGTCGGAAAAGGGGGGACAGAGCCCGCATTAGAAATATGCAGTGAAGAAAGGGTATCTGTCCGATCCACCTTTGGAGCAAGCACCTGGGATTACGCGTGTGGCGGGGTGAGCTTGCGTCTCCTTCGCCCACATGCACTGGTATCGCCCCTTCAGAGCTTCAGCATCGAGCGATGGAGGGAAGACGACGAGCCTCTTCCGCATCTTCACCAGTTCGCTCTCCGGAACGTCGGCTTTCGCCTCCTTGCCCTTGCCTTTGCTGGCCTTGGGCGGCATGGCGGCTGTGAGGACGGAAGCTGGGGGTGGAGCGAGCGTGGAGGCAGCGGGCGGAAGAGGAAAAGGCTCCGCTCTGAGCTCGAGAGGAGGAACGCGATGGCGATGGCCAGATTGAGAAGAAGAGGGGGGTAAATAGGCGTGTGCCTCTGCGGCTTCTCCTTTTTATGGGGAAGGAGCGGGGCTGCCTCTTTTATTCCCCAATGTGAATGCGCCTCTATAGGCGCGAGGCAGTTGCAGCCTTTTTGGCACGCTTCCCATGTCGCGCGCTCGGTGCGTGTAGTGGGGGGCACAGTAAAACGAGATATTTACGAGCAGTTAATTCCCTGCCATGCATGCCCGTACACTGTTTGGGCCTAGCCCAACAACGCCTCGCACTCGTGTATGGCCTAGGCCCGGGGGCTCCTGTCGGTGTACTAAGTATTGGGCCACTAGTACCCCGTACTTGTGCACGGACAGTTGTAGCCATTCTCGCGGCAAGGCTTGCCGAGAACAGCTCGAGGTCGATTCAAGCCACCAAGGAAATCATCAAGTCAGAGATCTGAGGATCAGCAGATAAGCACAGCTGGAATCCGAAGGCCAGCTTCCTCGGCAAGATCCTTGTCGGGATGGCCTGTGGCGCCCGGCAAGGCTTGGCGCCCGGCAAGGCTTGGTGCCCGGCAAGATTCGGCGCCTGGCGAGATTCTGCCACTGTGCCACCGCTCCGGCACAGTAACAAGTCTGACGTTCTGGGTCCTTCTCTGGATGCGTGGCAACGAGCCAGTGGAGAAGAGCTTAAGCGGTGCTGATGGGATGGCCCCTTTTTCCATCCCCAAGAAAGTGAGGACACCTAAACGGACACCTCACGGTGCATTAAATGCGCTTGTCCTAATCCGTCAGGGGTTAGGTATGATACCCTATAGCTACTTTACACCTCAATGTATGTACATTTTGCCACTGTGGAGACCCATTTGAGCATATAAAAGGAGGCCCAAGGCAACTGCTACAGAGGAGGAGAACTTCTGGCCCATTCTGCATGCGTAGCTGCTCTTTGAACGTACTGTTCATTGCAAGCGCTCCTGAAGGCTGGGCTCAAGAACATCAATAAGAACACAAAGCAGGAGTAGGGTTTTACGCTGATCAGCGGCCTGAACCTGGGTAAAAACCTCACGCGTCGATCGTTGGTTCTGCTCTTTGCGTATACCTCTCCCCCCGTCGAATCGTAAAGGGATCTCTTGGGATCCCATAGGTGTCGTGCCCCGACAAGAAGCTATCTCAGCACTAGTTCTGAAACTTGAGAATAGATTTATCCGTACTCATCCTACCTTGCAAAGATTGTTTTATGAATTACCTGTTATAAAAGATCCTAGAGCTAAAAAGATATCCACCCTTGTCTTAATGAATGAATTTGATCACATAGTGCGGGAAGCTAGGGAGATCTTTTATTTTTATGGAATGAACCATGAAAAACTGGTGATAGATGAGATTCTTTACAATAGTGATTATGTTTTAAGACATTTGCTTGGCAATAATCAAATCTTTGACGATAATCTTAAAAAAGTAGTTCCAGTTTTAGATATGATCCAACAAGTTTTCAATGATGTTAATCAACAATATTCTTGCATCGTAGCCGGTAATCAAAGGGGATTTGCAAATGAGCAACTTGATAATGCTAAAATTTCTATGGATAATGTGTTTCAAGTAATATTTGAGAAACCTCTTGTCGGAATCGGGGCTCCACAGACCCAAACAAAGGTTCAAACTCTGGGGTGTGCGCGAAGAACTCTGCTCGATTAGGGCTTTCCTCTCACCGCTCTGCAACTTTGCTCCGACGTGCACGGGTGAGAGGGAAGAAGAGAGGGACACGAGGTTTACCCAGGTTTGGGCCACCTTGCGGTGTAAAACCCTACTCCTGCTTTGTGGTGGCTTGCCTCGCAAGGAGGATGAGTATGAACTAGTACAAGGGTGAGCTGTCTCGCGAGGGCTCAGTGGGTGAGAATGGATCGATCCCCCTCCTATGGTGGAGACTAACCTATACTTATACTTGCCCCGGTCCTCTTCCCCCAAAGCTCTAGGAGGGAAGGGATATCATAGCGGCCAAATTTGAAGGGGGACAGGAGTACATCTTATCCTGGCAAAAGGTGGTCTTCGTCTGCAAAGCTTCTGGTCATGACGTGTTGGTGGGCTCGGCGATGACCTCCATCCTATCGAGTGCGTGGTCTTGGTCTTGTTGCACCGAAGAGGTAAGCTTTGTGGATTCCTTGGGAACCCGCGTATGTCCTTGCCTCCTTAGCACCAAAGAGGAAACTGTCCTTGCCTGCGCCCACTGGCGCCCTCCTGGCTCTATTCGTCATAGCTCACGTCACCACGCGCCTCGCGAGGTGGGGTGCAAGCCTAGAAGTATCCGCTCCTCGGGAGGCCGATCCTCGGGAGGCCTCGATGTAGTTCGCCTTGCTAGGCGGGGGCCCTCGCGAGGGTCTTGCTTGTGAAGTCTTGGCGCTGGGCCGCACCGGGCCTTAGACGATGCCATCGCACTAGGCCGCAGGCAGACGGGCCTGGGTACCCCCGGTCCTAGAACCCCGACACCTCCTACTAAAAACACATCTATGGAAATTAAGAATAAATATGACAATACTTGAATCTATGCATTAAGCCTAGCTAGGGGCATAAAACAATAGTGCTTGTTGGGAGGCAACCCAATGAATAAAATTTATTTTTGTCTTTTTATTTTTATTATTGAGTGTCTGCACAATTATGCTACTGTTATGATTGTGTTTTTCATGTTTTAATTAGTGTTTGTGCCAAGTAAAGCCTTTAGGATCATGATGGGTGGTAGTTGATTTGATCTTGTTGAAAAACAGAAACTTTTGCGTCCAGTAGCAGAATTTTTAAAAATCACAGAAGTGAGGAAAAATTCTGAATTTTTTACACAAGATTGATATACAAATTGCCTACATTGTCCTAATTTTCTGAATTTTTGGAGTTACAGAAGTATGGTCAAAGTCCAGATTACTACAGACTATTCTGTTTCTGACAGATTCTGTTTTCGTTGCATTGTGTGCTTATTTTGATAAATCTATGGACTATATCGGGGGGTATAAGCCATGGTAAAGTTAGAATACAGTAGGTATAATGCAATAATAAAATATGAATGGGTTTGCAACAGCACTTAGAGTGTTGGTTTGCTTTACTATACTAACGGATCTCACAAAGGTTTTTGTTGAGTTTTGTGTGATTGAAGTTTTCAAGTTTTGGGTGAGATCACGGTGGATGAAGGAATAAGGAGTGAAAAGAGCCTAAGCTTGGGGATGCCCATGGCACCCCAAGACAATATTCAAGGAGAAACAAGCAACTAAGCTTGGGGATGCCTCGGAAGGCATCCCCTCTTTCTTCTAACGACCATCGGTAATTTTACTTGGAGTTATATTTTTATTCGTCACATATCATGAGTTTTGCTTGGAGCGTCTTGTATTATATGAGTCTTTGCTTGTTTTATTTTTTAGTTTGTCACAATCATCCTTGCTGGACACACCTATTTGAGAGAGCCATAATGATGCTATGATTTGTTAGAATTGCTCTATGTGCTTCACTTAATTTTTTTGAGCTATGGAATTGCTCTAGTACTTCACTTATATCTTTTTGAGCACGGTGGTGTTCTATATTTTGAAGAAATATGCTCTCATGCTTCACTTAGATTATTTTGAGAGTTAGTAAAAATTTAAATAAATATCCTCTCATGCTTCACTTATATTATTTTGAGAGATGAAAATTATTTTGAAGAAATATGTGCTCTTGATCTTCACTTATATTTGTTTAAGAGCTTTGCTAGTAGCAATGGTGAAATATTAAAATAGTCCCAAAGTGATAGATATTCAAGAGGGATATAATAAAAACTTTCATGAAGATCATTGGATATTATAAACTTGATTCCTTGCAATAGTTTTAGATATGATGATAGTAATATGTGAGTCATGTTGGTGAGTAATTATGCTTTAGTAAGAATATTGGTGTTAAGGTTTGTGATTCCCTATCAAGCATGAAAGTCAATAGTTATGCAATGAAATTACATCCTACTTGTGGTGCATTATTCGGTGTTAGTTATGTTTAATACTCTTTTATGATCGTTTTTGTTTCTTGGTTGGTCGCTTCTCAATCTATTTGCTAGCCTCTACTTGTGCATCCAAATCCTTAAACTCAAGTTGTGCCAAATGAGTCCACCATACCTACCTATATGCAGTATTTCTGTGCCGTTCCAAGTAAATTTGTATGTGCCAACTCTAATGTTCAAAATAAATTTCCTTTTTGTGTGTTCGTACCGCTCATGAAGCGGCAGGGGGTGGCCAATATTTTCCATGCTAGATACTTTATTCTCAAGATGAGTGTTTATTCACTTGTCATTGCACGAGAGTGTGGCAAAGGTAATAGGGATGCCCAGTCCCAAAATGCAAAGAACTTTTATTTATGTTGTTCAATAATAAATTCCTTGGAAAGTGTTGGTATGGAAGGCACCCGTGGATACGGCTAGCCATGGATTGTGAAAGAATGGTGGAAAAAGGAATAAACTTTATTTTTTGTTTGGGAACCACCTATGATTTATCTAGCATGAAAAGTATTGGGAATTCTCGGTCGTTTTCGTTGAAGGGAAAAGCATGCCACCCAAAATAATTTTATCTCTCAATTTAAGCTTTGAGATCTGGCACCTCTACAAATCTCTTCATCCCTCTGCGAAGGGCCTATCTATTTACTTTATGCAATTTTTATTTTTGTTGAGTCTCCATCTTCTCTTATAAAGCACCAACTAGGGAACACTATTATCATACTTGTGAATTGATCATAGTTAATATTTGAGTGTGTTTCATGAATGGATCAATGATTGAGCATAATGGGCTAGGGATGGCTTTCTTTAGTGTTGATATTTTGAAAGACATGGTTGCTTGTTGATATGCTTGAGTATTGATGTCTTCATGTCAAATATAGACTATTGCTTTGAATTATCTAAAAGTCCAAATGTCCATGCTACAAAAGAAAAGATTATGAGATGAACATGTTAGGCAGCATTCCACATAAAAAAATATGTTTTTATCATTTACTTACTCGAGGACGAGCATGAATTAAGCTTGGGAATGCTGATACGTCTCCAACGTATCTATAATTTTTTATTGTTCCATGCTGTTATATTATCAATCTTGGATGTTTTATATTCATTTTATAGCAACTTTATATCATTTTTTGGGACTAACCTGTTGACATAGTGCCCAGTGCCAGTTGTTGTTTTTTGCTTTTTTTTACTTTGTAGAATATCAGTACCAAACGAAGTCCAATTGCCACGAAACTTTTTGGAGATTTTTTTCTGCCCAGAAGACAACTTGGGAGCCAAGGAAGTACCGGAGAGGAGGCCCGTGGGGCCCACAAGGCACCAGGGCGCGCTAGAGGCCCCTGGCGCGCCCTTGTTGGTAGTGGGGCCCATAGGCCCCCTCTCCACCGCCTCTCAGCTCTATAAATACCCAAATATTCCAGAAACCTTAGGGGAGTCGAGAGATCAGAGTTTCCACTGCCGCAAGTTCCATAACCACGAGATCCAATCTAGAGCCCTTTTTCGGCACCGTGTCGGAGGGGGAAACGATCATGGGGGGGTTCATCGTCCTCATTGGTGCTCCTTCGATGATGTGTAAGTAGTTTACCACAGACCTACGGGTCTATAGGAAGTAGCTAGATGGCTTCTTCTCTATTTTTGATCTTCAATACAATGTTCTCCTCGGAGATCTATTTGATGTAATCTTTTTGTGGTGTGTTTGTTGGGATCTGATGAATTGTGAGTTTATGATCAGATCTATCTATGAATATTATTTGAGTCTTTGTTGAACTCTTATATGCATGATTGTTATAGCCTCGTATTTCTTCTCCGAAACTTTGGTTTGGTTTGGCCAACTAGATTGATTTTTCATGCCATGGGAAGAGGTGCTTTGTGATGGGTTCGATCTTGCGGTGCTCAATCTCAGTGACAGAAAGAGACATGACACGCATGTATCGTTGCCATTAAGGATAAAAGATGGGGTCTATTCCTACATGAATAGATCTTGTCTACATCATGTCATTGTTCTTATTGCATTACTTCGTTTCTTCATGAACTTAATACACTAGATGCATGCTAGATAGCGGTCGATGTGTGGAGTAATAGTAATAGATGCAGAATCGTTTTTGTCTACTAATCTTGGACATGATGCCCATATCCATGATCATTGCCTTGGATATCGTCATAATTATTTGCTTTTTCTATCAATTTCCCAACAGTAATTTGTTCACCCACCGTATGCTATTTTCTCGAGAGAAGCCTCTAGTGAAATCTACGGCCCCTGGGTCTATTTTCTATCATATTGCTTCAGATCTATTTATCCAAAAACTCAAAAATACCTTGCTGCACTTTTTCTTTATTTATTTTATTTTGTGTTTTCATCAGATCTATTTATCCAATCTTATACTATTTAATCTATCTTAATACCGAGGAGGGATTGACAACCCCTCTTACGCGTTGGGTTGCAAGTTTTTGTTATTTGTGTGAAGGTACCATTTACATAGTTTGGTGGATCCTCCTACTGGATTGATACCTTGGTTTCATACTACATCATCCTCTCCTCTTGGGGGAAAATGCCAACGCAGATACAAGCAATCAATCTCCTAGATTGGATCTTGGGTGTTTCGTAGGAAATTTTTTGATTTTCATGCTTCGTTCCCCATCAGGTGCCTATCGTATTATGTTGGAATCTGACTCTTTGCCCTTGGAACAAGCTCTCAACTCTGGTGATTTCGACAATACAAAGTTCGGTTTCCTCTACCGTGAAGCTAGGAGTAGTTGCATTATTCGGTTCGATTCTTTTGAATTCATCTTTTGTCCTAGGACTTGTAATTCTATGGTGCAGTATGGTTATCATGCGACTGTGCCATCCATTGTGTGGTTGGATCATATGCCAGATTTTGTTCAAGAATTGGTTGCTAGCAGT
This sequence comes from Thinopyrum elongatum, assembly GCA_011799875.1. Taxonomy (NCBI): domain Eukaryota; kingdom Viridiplantae; phylum Streptophyta; class Magnoliopsida; order Poales; family Poaceae; genus Thinopyrum; species Thinopyrum elongatum. The sequence goes on from CM022303.1 coordinate 458,346,165, forward strand.
TTAGCTACACCCGTCGGTTAATGGAAAGTTTTTTCCGCGTAAAAAATAGAAGATTTTAGCCGTCCTTCCATGAATGCTATCATCTTGGTCTGGACCATGTGGCGCAGCTATCCGAGCAGTGAGTGTGGTGCTACAACGCATCTGTGACGAGGGGAGCATCTCGAGTGCCGCATCACTCTTCACAGATACACGCTTTGGGTCCTTTCTAATGCAGGTGGATAGGTCATGCAGAAGTGACTATTTTCGTATGTGGTTTTGTTTTCTTGGCCTCCATGCATATATGCATGTAGGTGTTGTAGCCACTGTGGCGTTGTAACTTGCCGTTCTCGGATTTCCTTCTATGAGCATGATACGTCTATCAGGATGTATTCTTGATTTGTTTTTTCTTCAAAGAGCGAAAAATACATCTGGCCTTTTTCAATCGATGTGTGCATGTAACCATTTTTATTGCAATTTAAAAAAAAAAATATAAGCGAAAAATCTTCTATTAAGAGACTATAAGAGCATCTCCAACGCGGACCCATAAACCTCCTGCAACTGTCTGGATCGGGCTCTCCAGACCGCGGAAGCCATCCAACGCCGACCTGTATCGGTCCGTGGAGCGGTCCGGACGCGATTTCTCCCGTGAACCAGAGAAAAACGTGGGGGAGGTTTGCGGGAGTCCGAACACGTGAAAGGTCGCTCTCCGCCCCCTGGCCCACCCAAAAGGAGGGCCGAGCCCGCGCTTTTGTAGCATCCTGCATTGTTTCCGTGCCAAAATCCCCCACCCTTCTTCCACTCCCTGCCGCTCTCCGCCCAATTCCCCCTCTTTTCTCCCATCCTCTCCTTCCCTCCACCGCCGACGCATGGAACCGTCGAAGAACCTGTCAGAGATGGAGGCAACGGAGATGCCGGAGGATCCGAGCATCACGCTCACCCGGAAGATCAGCTCGGAGACGTGGCAAAATCGCCGCGTCAAAGCGAAGGCCGCAAAGGAGGAGAAAATGAGGAAGCGTCTGGCTGCCGGTGGGCCTAGTGGTGGCGATGGTCATGGCGGATGGGGCGGTCGGTGAGGCCGTCGCGCACGTCGCCAGATGGGCGCACCCACAGTACTGACGGCGCCGCGGCTGGAGCCTTACAAGTCTCCGTACTACTACACCGCCAAGCAGCTCGCAAACCCCGGAGGTATGTTTCCTTACATCGTCGATGTTAACATGCCGCCGCTCTTCTCCGAGTATTCTTCGTCGTCACTCGTCCGAGCGAGGACGGCGGGTATAGAGCAGATGGGTGCCCGCGCGCTGTTTGCTGCAATGCTGAGAGCGGGGGAGCCGGCGTACGACGCTGACAGGGAGATGCTCGATATCATCCACGACGGGGGCTGTCGGAATCTGGGCTCCGGGGAGCCAAGAAGGTTCGAACACTGGGGTGCGCCCGTTACCCCCACTAAGCCCTACCCTGCAATCTCACGGCCTCACGGCGATGCTCCGGCGTGCTCGAGCCAAAGACGAAGAACAAAAGACACGGCCGTTTACCCAGGTTCGGGCCACCTCGCGGTGTAAGACCCTACTCCTGCTTTGTGGTTGGATTGCCTCGCGAGGGAGGACGAACACAAGAGTACCAAGGGGAAAAAATGGTTGACCCCGTCTACTGTGGCACCCTGCCCTTACTTATACTGGCCCTGGTCCTCTTCTCACGAAAACACATGGCAGGAAGGGTTGCCACAATGGCCAATTTGAAGGGGGACAGGAGTACAACTTATCCTGATTAAAGGTGGTCTTCGCCTACAAAAGCATCCTGCCGTGACGTGCCTGTGGGCTCGGTGATGACCTCCGTCCTGGTCTTCTTGCACCGAACGGGTAAGCTTTGGGGATTGCTTCGGGAACCGGTGCGCTGTCCTTGCTCCCTTAGCACGAAAGAGGAAAGTTTCCATATCCGCGCCCGCTGGCGCTCCTCTGGCTCCGCTCTTCGCTACATGCATCACCCGTGTGGAGGCGAAGGGCCGCGCGACTCTGCAGCACGATCCTTGACTCGTACGCCCCCGCGAGGGTCCTTAGGAGATAGCCTCGGGAAGCCGCCTCGCGAGAGGGCCTCGCGAGGCTCTTGATGAAGCCTGATGACGCATGCCTCGCGAGGGAGGGGCCTCACGAGGGTCTTGCTCATGATGCCCTGACGGTGGGCCTGCCTTGAGCCTTTGGGCGAACGCCGCGCACTGGGCCGCAAGCAGACAGGCCTGGGTACCCCCAGTCCCACGGGCCCGACAGTAGCCCCCGGGCCTGCAACGCGCACGACTCTGCCCATTGAGGAAGGGGGCGAAACGACGCGGGCCCTAACCACCTGCAGCCAGGCTTGACGCGTGGTGCATGACGGGGCGTGGGACACCCCCACTTCCCCCACGACGCCTCGGCAACTGCCCGGGATGACATAAAGCCTAGCGGGCGCTGCGTGGGGCCATCATTACCTTTCTGTGTGCCCGTGCTTTCGCACCTTCCTTCTCTCGTAAGGTTGCATCTCCTTCGCTCGACCTTCACCGCCCTCGTTTTGCTGCGTCGCCATGGCGCCTCCGGGCAAGAGAAGTAAGGCAGTGGCGGCGGACAGTCGAGCGGGGCTGGAGCTCGCCCTGGGCAGGTCTACGGTGCTCAACCTGTAGGGGCTCGATAAGGTCCTCCCGATGACCACGGCTGACTCCAATGAGTGGGGAGCGACAAATATTTGGCCCGCCTCGGGATCCCTCACCGAGCTGGAGGCTACCACCATCGCCATTCACCTTCCCGCACTCTTCTCCAGCTTGCTGCCCCCATTCTCGGACTTCTTCAAAGCCGTGCTCTCGCACTATCAGATTCATGCGCTGCACTTTGCTACTTCTTGAGCTTGCATTGTTTTTTCCCTTGAAGAGGAAAGGGTGATGCAGCAAAGTAGAGATAAGCATTTCCCTCAATTAAGAACCAAGGTATCAATCCAGAAGGAGGCACAAGCAATTCCGCAATAGATGCACCTGCAGAAACTAACAAACACTTGCACACAACGCGAAAAAGGGGTTGTCAATCCCTTCATGGTTACTTGCAAGAGTGAGATCTAATAGAAATAGATATAAAAGATAAGTAAAAGGCAAAATAAAGTAAATATAAATAAATTGCAGCAAGGTATTTTTGGGTTATTTGTTTTATAGATCTAAAAATATATGATGGGAAATAGGCCCGGGGGCCATAGGTTTCACTAGAGGCTTCTCTCTTGAAGAAAGCATACAGTGGGTGAACAAATTACTGTTGAGCAATTGATAGAAAAGCGCAAAGTTATGACGATATATAAGGCAATGATCATGAATATGTTGGGAAACGTTGCATGGAAAACAAAAAAAATTCTATGCACACGCAATGATCTATCCATGGAGATGCATAGCAACGAAGGGGAGAGTGTGTCTACGTACCCTCGTAGACCGTAAGCAGAAGCATTTCACAACACGGTTGATGTAGTCGAAGTTCTTCGCGCTCCAACCGATCGAGTACCGAACGTACGGCACCTCTGCGTTCAGCACACGTTCAGCTCGGTGATGTCCTTCGCCTTCTTGATCCAGCAAGATGGTGAGGTAGTGGATGAGTTCCGACAGCACGACGGCGTGGTGACGGTGATTGTGAAGTGATCTCCGCAGGGCTTCGCCTAAGCACTACAAAAATATGACTGGGGGTATAAACGGTGGAGGGGGCGCCGCACACGGCTAAGCAATTGTTCTGGGTGTGCAAGGCGCGCCCCCTCCCACATATATATAGGTGGAGGGGAGAGGGCAGAGGCCAAGGGGCGCCCCAAGTAGGCAGAATCCTACTTGGGGTCTTTTCCACAAGTGGCGCCCCCCTTCCATATTTGGAGTGCGGGAGGAAGGAAGGAGGAGGTGCCCCCCCCCTTCCTTTCTCTCTTGAGAAGGGAAAGGCAGGAGGGGCCACCCCTCCCCTTTCCTTCCCCTTAGGGCCGGCCAGCCAAGGGAGGGGTGCGCCAGCCCCCTTGTGGGCTGGTCTGTCCCCTCCTTTGGCCCATAAGGCCCATATCTTCCCGGGGGGTCCCCGGAACCCCTTTCAGTGACCCGATTTCTTCCCGGTACGTCCAGAAACACTTCCGGTGTCCAAATACCATCGTCCTATATATCAATCTTTACCTCTCGACCATTTAGAGACTCCTCGTCATGTACATGATCTCATCCGGGACTCCGAACAACATTCGGTCACTAAAACATATAACTCATATAACACTATATCGGCAATGAACGTTAAGCGTGCGGACCCTACGGGTTCAAGAACTATGTAGACATGACCGAGACACCTCTCTGGTCAATAACCAATAGCAGAACCTAGATGCCCATATTGGCTCCTACATATTCTACGAAGATCTTTATCGGTCGAACCGTTATGACAACATACGTAATTCCCTTTGTCCATCGGTATGTTACTTGCCCGAGATTCGATCATCGGTATCTCTATACCTAGTTCAATCTTGTTACCGGCAAGTCTCTTTACTCATTCCGTAATACATCACCTCGTAACTAACTCCTTAGTCATTTTCCTGCAAGCTTATGATGTGTATTACCGAGAGGGCCCAGAGATACCTCTCCGATACTCGAAGTGACAAATCCTAATCTCGATCTATGCCAACTCAACAAACACCTTCGGAGATACCTGTAGAGTATCTTTATGATCACTCATTTACATTGTGACGTTTGATAGCACACAAGGTATTCCTCCGGTATCTGGGAGTTGCATAATCTCATAGTCGAAGGAATATGTATTTGACATGAAGAAAGCAATAGCAATAAACTGAACGATCAATATGCTAAGCTAACGGATAGGTCTTGTCCATCACATCATTCTCCTAATGATGTGATCCCATTATCAAATGACAACACATGTCCATGGTTAGGAAACCTTAACCATCTTTGATCAACGAGCTAGTCTAGTAGAGGCTTACTAGGGACACGGTATTTGTTTATGTATTCGCACATGTATTTAAGTTTCCAATCAATACAATTCTAGCATGAATAATAAACCTTTATCATGAATAAGGAAATATAAAATAACAACTTTATTATTGCCTCTAGGGCATATTTCCTTCAGTCTCCCACTTGCACTAGAGTCAATAATCTAGATTACATTGTAATGAATCTAACACCCATGGAGTCTTGGTGTTGATCATGTTTTGCTCGTGGAAGAGGCTTAGTCAACGGGTCTGCTACATTCAGATCCGTATGTCGGTGTACTAAATATTGGGCCTTAGTACCCCATACTTGTGCACGGGCGGTTGTAGCCATACCTGCGGCAAGGCTTGTCGGGGAGACAGCTGAAGATTGATCCAAGGTTATCAAGGGACATTCATGCCAAGGATCAGAAGATAAGGAGGACTGAAGACCAAGGGCTTGGCTCCCGGCAAGATCTTGCTGGGGTAGCCCGACAAGCCCGGCAAGATTCGCACCCGACAAGATTCCGCCACTGTGCCGCCGCTCCAGTACAGCGACCGGCCTGGTATTCTGGCCCCACTTTTGGATGCGTGGCAAGGCACTAGTGGAGGCGAGCTTAAGCGGTGCTGATGGGATGGCTCCTTTTTCCATCCCCCAAGAAAGTAGGGACACCTAAACGGACACCTCACGGTGCATTAAATGCATTTGTCCAAAACCGTCAGTGGTTAGGTATGATAACCATGTAGCTACTTTACACCTCGCAAATGAGCAGTTCACCACTGTGGTGACCCCTTTGATCATATAAGAGGAGGCCCAAGGCAACTGCTACAAGGGGAGGACGATTTTCAGCCCATTCTGCATGCGTAGCTGCTGCTTGAACTTACTATTCATCACAAGCGCTCCAAGAACTGGGATGAATCACAGATAATAAACTAAAGCAGGAGTAGGGTTTTACGCTGATCAGCGGCCCGAACCTGGGTAAAAATCCCCTCGCATTGATCATTAGTTCTGCTCTTTGTGCATACCTCTCCCCTTGCCGAACCGTAAAGGGGTCCCTCGGATCCCATAGGTGTCGTACACCGACACCGTATGTATCTTGCAAATTTCTATGTCTCCATCCTTGACTTGTTCACGAATGGAGTTGACACGTCTCTTGATGTGTTTGGTTCTCTTGTGAAACCAGGATTCCTTTGCTAAGACAATTGCTCCAGTATTGTCACAAAAGATTTTCATTGGACCCGATGCACTAGGTATTACAATCAGATCGGATATGAACTCCTTCATCCAGACTCCTTCATTTGCTGCTTCCGAAGCAGCTATGTACTCTGCTTCACACGTAGATCCCGCCACGATGCTCTGCTTGGAACTGCACCAACTGACAGCTCCACCATTCAATATAAATACATATCCGGTTTGTGACTTAGAGTCATCTGGATCAGTGTCAAAGCTAGCATCGATGTAACCATTTACGACGAGCTCTTTGTCACCTCCATAAATGAGAAACATATCCTTGGTCCTTTTTAGGTACTTCAGGATGTTCTTGACCGCTCTCCAGTGATCCACTCCTAGATGACTTTGGTACCTCCCTGCCAAACTTATGGCAAGGCACACATCAGGTCTGGTACACAGCATAGCATACATGATAGAACCTATGGCTGAGGCATAGGGAATGACTTTCATTTTCTCTCTATCTTCTGTAGTGGTCGGGCTTTGAGTCTGACTCAATTTCACACCTTGTAACACAGGCAAGAACCCTTTCTTTAACTGATCCATTTTGAACTTCTTCAAAACTTTGTCAAGGTATGTGCTTTGTGAAAGTCCTATTAAGCGTCTCGATCTATCTCTATAGATCTTGATGCCCAATATATAAGCAGCTTCACGGAGGTCTTTCATTGAAAAACTCTTATTCAAGTATACTTTTATGCTATCCAGAAATTCTATATCATTTCCAATCAACAATATGTCGTCTACATATAATATCAGAAATGCTACAGAGCTCCCACTCACTTTCTTGTAAATACAGGCTTCACCAAAAGTCTGTATAAAACCATATGCTTTGATCACCTCATCAAAGTGTATATTCCAACTCCGAGATGCTTGCACCAGTCCATAGATGGATTGCTAGAGCTTGCACACTTTTTTAGCACCTTTAGGATCGACAAAACCTTCTGGTTGCATCATATACAACTCTTCTTTAAGAAATCCATTAAGGAATGCAGTTTTGGCGTCCATTTGCTAGATTTCATAATCATAAAATGTGGCAATTGCTAACATGATTCGGTCGGACTTAAGCATCGCTACGGGTGAGAAAGTCTCATCATAGTCAACCCCTTGAACTTGTCGAAAACCTTTTGCGACAAGTCGAGCTTTGTAGACAGTAACATTACCATCAGCGTCAGTCTTCTTCTTGAAGATCCATTTATTCTCTATGGCTTGGTGATCATCGGGCAAGTCCACCAAAGTCCATACTTTGTTCTCATACATGGATCCTATCTCAGATTTCATGGCCTCAAGCCATCTGTCGGAACCTGGGCTCATCATAGCTTCTTCATAGTTCGTAGGTTCGCCTTGGTCTAGTAACATGACTTCCAGGACATGATTACCGTACCACTATGGTGCAGATCGTGCTCTGGTCGACCTACGAGGTTTAGTAGTAACTTGATCTGAAGTTTCATGATCATTATCATTAGCTTCCTCTCTAGTTGGTGTTGGTATCACGGGAACGGTTTTCTGTGATGTGCTACTTTCCAATTCGAGAGAAGGTACAATTACCTCATCAAGTTCTACTTTCCTCCCACTCACTTCTTTCGAGAGAAACTCCTTCTCTAGAAAGGACCCATTCTTAGCAACAAAGATCTTGCCTTCGGATCTATGGTAGAAGGTGTACCCAATTGTTTCCTTAGGGTATCCTATGAAGACGCACTTCTCCGATTTAGGTTCGAGCTTATCAGGCTGAAGCCTTTTGACATAAGCGTCGCATCCCCAAACTTTAAGAAACGACAGCTTAGGTTTCTTGCAAAACCACAGTTCATGCGGTGTTGTCTCAACGGATTTAGACGGTGCCCTATTTAACATGAATGCAGCTGTCTCTAATGCATAACCCCAAAATAATAGTGGTAAATCGGTAAGAGACATCATAGAACGCACCATATCTAATAAAGTACGGTTACGACGTTCGGATACACCATTACGCTGTGGTGTTCCAGGTGGCGTGAGTTGTGAAACTACTCCACATTGTTTTAAATGAAGGCCAAACTCGTAACTCAAATATTCGCCTCCGTGATCAGATCGTAGAAACTTTATTTTCTTGTTACGATGATTCTCCACTTCACTCTGAAATTCTTTGAACTTTTCAAATGTTTCAGACTTGTGTTTCATTAAGTAGATATACCCATATCTGCTCAAATCATCTGTGAAGGTCAGAAAATAACGATACCCGCCGCGTGCTTCAATACTCATCGGACCGCATACATCGGTATGTATTATTTCCAATAAGTCATTAGCTCGCTCCATTGTTCTGGAGAACGGAGTTTTAGTCATCTTGCCCATGAGGCATGGTTCGCAAGTATCAAATGATTCATAATCAAGTGATTCCAAAAGCCCATCTGCATGGAGTTTCTTCATGCGCTTTACACCAATATGACCTAAACGGCAGTGCCACAAATATGTTGCACTATCATTATCAACTTTGCATCTTTTGGCATCAATATTATGAATATGTGTATCACTACAATCGAGATTCAATAAGAACAGACCACTCTTGAAGGGTGCATGACCATAAAACATATTATTCATATAAATAGAACAACCATTATTCTCTGACTTAAATGAATAACCGTCTCGCAATAAACAAGATCCAGATATAATGTTCATGCACAACGCGGGCACCAAATAACAATTATTGAGGTCTAAAACTAATCCCGAAGGAAGATGTAGAGGTAGCGTGCCGACGGCGATCACATCGACCTTGGAACCATTTCCGACGTGCACCGTCACCTCGTCCTTAGCCAATCTTCGTTTATTCTGCAGCTCCTATTTCGAGTTACAAATATGAGCAACCGAACCAGTATCAAATACCCAGGCACTGCTACGAGCATTAGTAAGGTACACATCAATAACATGTATATCAAATATACCTTTGTTCACTTTGCCATCCTTCTTATCCGCCAAATACTTGAGGCAGTTCCGCTTCCAGTGACCACTCCCTTTGCAGTAGAAGCACTCAGTTTCAGGATTGGGTCCAGCTTTGGGCTTCTTCCCGGGAGTGGCAACTTGCTTGCCATTCTTCTTGAAGTTCCCTTTCTTTCCCTTGCCCTTTTTCTTGAAACTAGTGGTTTTGTTAACCATCAACACTTGATGCTCCTTCTTGATTTCTACCTCCGCGGCCTTAAGCATTGCGAAGAGCTCAGGAATTGTTTTGTTCATCCCTTGCATATTATGGTTCATCATGAAGCCTTTGTAGCTAGGTGGCAGTGATTGAGGAACTCTGTCAATAACACAATCAACTGGAAGATTAACTCCGAGCTGAGTCAAGTGATTATAATACCCAGACATTTTGAGTATGTGTTCACTGATAGAACCGTTCTCCTCCATCTTGCAGCTATAGAACTTGTTGGAGATTTCATATCTCTCAACCCGAGCATTTGCTTGAAATATTAACTTCAACTCTTGGAACATCTCATATGCTCCATGACGTTCAAAACATCTTTGAAGTCCCGGTTCTAAGCCGTAAAGCATGGCACACTGAACTATAGAGTAGTCATCAGATCGAGCTTGCCAGACGTTCATAACATCTACATCAGCTCCTGCAGCAGGCCTGTCACCTAGTGGTGCATTAAGGACATAATTCTTCTGTGCAGCAATGAGGATAATCCTCAAGTTACGGACCCAGTCCGTGTAGTTGCTACCATCATCTTTCAACTTAGCTTTCTCTAGGAACGCATTAAAATTCAGGGGAACGGTAGCACGGGCCATTGATATACAACATAGATATGCAAATACTATCAGGACTAAGTTCATGATAAATTAAGTTCAATTAATCAAATTACTAATGAACTCCCACTTAAATAAACATCCCTCAAGTTATCTAAGTGATACATGATCCAAATCAACTAACCCATGTCCGATCATCACGTGAGATGGGGTAGTCATCAATGGTGAACATCTCTATGTTGATCATATCTACTATATGACTCATGTTCGACCTTTCGGTCTCCAGTGTTCCGAGACCATGTCTGTACATGCTAGGCTCGTCAAGTTTAACCCAAGTATGCTGCATGTGCAAAACTGTCTTACACCCGTTGTATGTGAACGTAGAGTCTATCACACCCGATCATCACGAGGTGCTTCGAAACGATGAACTTTAGCAACGGTGCATACTCGGGGAGAACACTTTTACCTTGAAATTTAGTGAAGGGATCATCTTATAATGCTACCACCGTACTAAGCAAAATAAGATGCATAAAAGATAAACATCACATGCAATCAAAAAATATGTGACATGATATGGCCATCATCTTGTGCTTTTAATCTCCATCTCCAAAGCATCATCATGATCTCCATCGTCACCGGCTCGACACCTTGCTCTCCATCGTTGCGTCGGGGTCGTCTTGCCAAATATTGCTTCTACAACTATTGCTAACGCATAGCGATAAAGTAAAGCAATTACATGGCGTTTGCACTTCATACAATAAAGAGAAAACCCTAAGGCTCCTGCCGGTTGTCGATATTACAAAACATGATCATCTCATACATCAACATATATCACATCATATCTTGACCATATCACATCACAACATGCCCTGCAAAAACAAGTTAGACATCCTCTATTTTGTTGTTGCAAGTTTTACGTGGCTGCTACGGGCTTCTAGCAAGAATCGTTCTTACCTACGCAAAAACCACAACGGTGATTCATCAAGTTTGTTGTTTTAACCTTCTTCAAGGACCGGCCATAGTCAAATTCGATTCAACTAAAGTAGGAGAAACAGACACCCGCCAGCCACCTTTATGCAAAACTAGTTGCATGTCAGTCGGTGGAACCGGTCTCATGTGCGTGGACATGTAAGGTTGGTCCGGGCCGCTTCATCCCACAATACCGCCGAATCAAAATAAGATGTTGGTGGTAAGCAGTATGACTATCACCGCCCACAACTCTTTGTGTTCTACTCGTGCATATCATCTACGCATAGACCTGGCTCATGATGCCACTGTTGGGAAACATTGCATGGAAAACAAAAAAAATTCTACGCACACGCAATGATCTATCCATGGAGATGCATAGCAACGAAGGAGAGAGTGTGTCTACGTAACCTTGTAGACCGTAAGCGGAAGCGTTTCACAACGCGGTTGATGTAGTCGAACTTCTTCGCGCTCTAACCGATCGAGTACCGAACGTACGACACCTCCGTGTTCAGCACACGTTCAGCTCGGTGACGTCCTTCGCCTTCTTGATCCAGCAAGACGGTGAGGTAGTGGATGAGTTCCGACAGCACGACGGCGTGGTGACGGTGATGGTGAAGTGATCTCCACAGGGCTTCGCCTAAGCACTACGAAAATATGACTGGGGGTGTAAACGGTGGAGGGGGGCGCCGCACACGGCTAAGCAATTGTTCTGGGTGTGCTAGGCGCCCCCCTCCCACATATATATAGGTGGAGGGGAGAGGGGAGAGGCCAAGGCGCGCCCCAAGTAGGCCGAATCCTACTTGGGGTCTTTTCCCCAATTGGCGCCCCCCCCTCCCATATTTGGAGTGCGGGAGGAAGGAAGGAGGAGGTGCCCCCCCCCCTTCCTTTCTCTCTTGAGGAGGGAAAGGCAGGAGGGGCCACCCCTCCCCTTTCCTTCCCCTTAGGGCCGGCCAGCCAAGGGAGGGGCGCGCCAGCCCCCTTGTCTTCCCGGGAGGGTGCCCGGAACCCCTTCTGGTGACCCGATTTCTTCCCGGTACGTCCCGAAACACTTCCGGTGTCCAAATACCATCGTCCTATATATCGATCTTTACCTCTCGACCATTTCAAGACTCCTCGTCATGTCCATGATCTCATCCGGGACTCCGAACAACATTCGTTCACCAAAACATATAACTCATATAACACTATATCGTCAACGAACGTTAAGCGTGCGGACCCTACGGGTTCGAGAACTATGTAGATATGACCGAGACACCTCTCCGGTCAACAACCAATAGCGGAACCTGGATGCCCATATTGGCTCCTACATATTCTATGAAGATCTTTATCGATCGAACCGTTATGACAACATCCATAATTCCCTTTGTCCATCGGTATGTTACTTGCCCGAGATTCGATCGTCGGTATCTCTATACCTAGTTCAATCTCGTTACCGGCAAGTACCTTTACTCGTTCCGTAATACATCACCTCGTAACTAACTCCTTAGTCATTTGCTTGCAAGCTTATGATGTGTATTACCGAGAGGGCCCAAAGATACCTCTCCGATACTCGGAGTGACAAATCCTAATCTCGATCTAAGGGATAGGTCTTGTCCATTACATCATTCTCCTAATGATGTGATCCCGTTATCAAATGACAACACATGTCCATGGTTAGGAAACCTTAACCATCTTTGATCAACGAGCTAGTCTAGTAGAGGCTTACTAGGGACATGGTATTTGTTTATGTATTCACACATGTATTTAAGTTTCCGATCAATACAATTCTAGCATGAATAATAAACCTTTATCATGAATAAGGAAATATAAAATAACAACTTTATTATTGACTCTAGGGCATATTTCCTTCAGAATATAGGCATCACGTCTGTGACAAGTAGACCGAAACGATTCTGCATCTACTATTATTACTCCACACATCGACCGCTATCCAGCATGCATCTAGTGAATTAAGATAACAAGAACGGAGTAACGCTTTAAGCAAGATGACATGATGTAGAGGGATAGATCCAATCAATATGGTAAAAAACCCATCTTTTTATCCTTAATGGCAACAATACAAATACCTGCCTCGCTACCCTTTCAGTCACTGGGTGAGGACACCGCAAGATTGAACACATCACAAAGCACCTCTCCCATTTGTTGTGGGGATCCACGACCACCTAGGGGGCCATCAGCCCCTTTGTGGTTCGGCGGGGGGATGAGCACATTGCACAAAGTGCGGAGAGCGTAGCACAGCACGGCAGAGATCACGCGGGCAGTTTTTACCTAGGTTCGGGCCGCCGCGAGGCGTAAAACCCTACTCCTGCTTTGGTGGATTGATGGTGGATTGTGGTGGAAATGCAGCGCTCTTGCCCGGCAGGGTTGCCTCACGGCGAGGGCAGCTACGCGCGTATGAGTGTACAAGGGTCCGAATCCTTTCTATGGTTGCCATGGCCCTCCTTTTATAGATCAAGGGGTCACCATAATGGCAAATCAGTCATTGTGTACTGATTAGATAGCGAACAGTGCTATCATACCTAACTCTGCAGATAGAGCAGAGCGCATTAAATGCGCCGCTTAGTGTCACATCGTGGCATGCCCGGCAAGCCTTGCCAGGCTGCTTGACCGCCTTCTCATATGTCTGCTTGCCATGTCTCTGGACGGGTGTCATTTGGAGATGGTTTCCATAGGAAGTGGCTGCCACGTGCCAAATAACAGCCACTTAGTCACTTGGGGGCTTGACACCGCACCGATCGATGACTTGCATCGTTGTGAGGTGGAGCGGTGGAGCCTTGGCGGGGTAGTTTGCCTTCGTCGCGCCCGGCAGGCCTGCCGGGACGGTCTGGAGGCTTGTCTTCGGGGCCACCTCAACCTCGCCAGGCTCGCCTGCCCGGCAAGGGAGGCTTTCCCTCAGTAGTGTCTTGCTCATTTAGCGTGTCTTGGTCTTCTCGATCTGCCCTTTGATTCCTCAAAGAGCTATCTCTTCAATTTGATCTTGACTTGGATGTTGCTAACTTGCTCTTTTAGGCCTGTGCATGGTCTGGGCAATAGACCAAGGGTTTGTTGCACCAACAGGAGCCCCTTGGCCTGGCCCGAACGCGCTGCCAGGCGTCGTCGGGTAGGCCATATCCAGTGCACAGGCAAGAGGGTAGCAGTTGCTTGTCCTTTGAGATCTTCTTTGCTTCTACATTAACCTGAGCCCAGGCTAGTTTCCGGTTCTCCCGCGCGTCGCATAACGCCGATTGTGGTGGGGCCATCCTTGTAATGGCCCATGAATGACTTTAACGTGCGGGTGAGTAACTGCCAATTCACTCTTCCCACCACGCCCTTATCCTTTGGCCACGTATGCTGCATGCATTGAGTGGGGTAGGTAACGGAGGCGCGTGGTGCGGGAGAGCGTCAAGGTAGGGGTCTGGCCTTCTTGGATTGGTGGAGATGGACGGCGGTTACCCGTCGAGGGATCAGCTCCCAGCCCCCAGCCCGCCTATATAAAAGGGGGGGCGAGGGGAAGCGGAAATGCACATCCACGCACCTTTTCTCCTCGTTTCCTTCTTTCTTCTTGCAATGTTGAGAGGGAGAGACCGGGGCCAGGCCCCGGGCTCAAGCTTGGGGTTGATGACGTCGAAAGCTTGTGTAGGTGCCTGGGGAGTAGAAGGGCGTGGTCACGCCTTTGCTGGAATAAGACCCCTCTCCCGTCTTTGCACAGGCCTCAGGGAGTGCGCGGGTGGTGCGGCGGTAGCGCCGGAGGTAGCGACTCTGGTGCGTTCATCGCCAGGCCGCCCGGGGCTTCAATTCCAGTGAGGGGCTATGTGAGTGACACCACACCAGGGCCCGCAAAGTGTGGTAGTCAATCGTGGCCTATCCCCTTTTCTTCTGTGAAGCTGAAGGGAGACCGCGGGAGCGGTCCGCCATTGGTAATGGCAGATCCCTTCCCTCGGGGTATTGCCTGCCTTGCGTATGGGCGGGTTCTTGGTGCCTGCGTATGCTTCTTCAGGGGACGGTATCCTTCTAGCCTTTGGTCATTGGAGACGACCATGCTCTCTATGGAGCCATCCGGAGCGCCTGGTGTCCGCCCTGGCCGCTATGGTGGGGGCTTAAGCGATAGCGGGCACGCCCCCCTGAGCGACAGCGGTGAGGGGGTGGGCGACAACCCACGATGCGTCAAGAGCGAGGACGACCGCTCCGACGAGGCGTGATTGCCGGCAGCACCATCATCACCGGCTGGGCTTTCGACAGCGCCACCATCTGCACCTGCCCTCCGGTTTCTTCCTCCCAGCCCGGGAACGGCGCCATCCTGATCCTGGGGAGGCGCTGAATCCCAGCCAGGCCTTCCCTCCATCTTCTTCATCTCCCCCTGCAGTTCTAAGGAGGGGAGGGACAGAGCAAAGGCATCACAGGCATTTATCTATTTTCAATCTAAAATATGTAGGCATTTGCCAAACTTTAGTCTAAATTATGTAATCTCCTTTATCCATGTCTATGTTCTATAAAATTTGTACTTGTTAATCAGCATATTAATGAAAAAGACAAACCTTGCCGGGTACTTGTGCTTGTAACATATCCATGCAGAGGTGACATGCCTCTATACATTAAAGTAAACAAGTTTTCCCCGGCAGGCTATCCTGCCGGTACCCTCAGTTCATTACCGCGGGGCTAGGTCTGCCGGGCACAAACCATAGGGAGGGACCAGCCCCCCACCAAACCTTTTCCGCCAAAGGCCACTACAACCATCCTGACCGAAGCAACGTTCGAGTCAAGGGATGGGAGCACCTAGGTTTTAAAGGTGGCGAGGTTTTCACATGCACAAGTTTCTCTTCACAGAACACATATGGATAAGAGATAAAACTTATCTGTTTGGCTTGCCGGGGACCGCGACATAGGCTTGTCTTCTCTTCTCTTCTTCGGTACCAAGTCCATGGTAAGAGCCCTGCAACCTAGTGCAGATGAAAATCATGCCATGTGCGATCTGATCTACATGATCATGCTATGCTCATGATATGCTTATGCATGCATGCAAGTTTTGGGGGGCCCCCAGCGCTTCATTTATTTCTCTATTGCTCAGGGTCTACGCCTGGCTTTGTACAAGGGGTTACATGCAGCATCAGCAAGGCCTGTACAAAAGGGTGGCTGCCGGGCAGGGCCCAACAGCCGCGCCTTACTGGTAGAACTTACGGAGATGCTCAATGTTCCATGAGTTTTGCAATTGAATGCCATCTTCGGTCTCCAGACGGATTGCGCCAGGTCTGGTGACTCGTACTACCCGGTAAGGGCCTTCCCACTTCGGCGTCAACTTGTTTGTACCCTTGGCGGACTGAACGCGCCTAAGTACAAGGTTGCCTTCCTCAAGACTCCGGGCATGAACCTTGCAGCTGTGATAGCAACGCAGGGCTTGCTGGTAGCGTGCAGCACGCGTAGCAGCCCGGAGACGGTTCTCCTCGAGTAGCACAGCATCGTCACACCGGTGCTTTTCTCTCGCCACTTCATCGTAGGCAAGCACTCGAGGTGACCCGTAAATGAGTTCTGTGGGGATAACTGCTTCTGCCCCATAGACTAGGGAGAAGGGAGTCTGCCCGGTAGCTCGATTTGCTGTCGTTCTGAGGGACCAAAGAACCACCGACAGGTCATCAATCCATCGCCTGCCGCACTCCAGCAGCTTATCAAATGTTCTTGTCTTGAGTCCTCTCAACACTTCAGCGTTTGCCCTCTTAGCTTGCCCGTTGCTCCTTGGATGAGCGACAGAGGCAAATGAGATTTTGCTTCCGAGGGCATGAACGTATTGCATGAAGGCGTGGCTCATGAATTGGGTGCCATTGTCGGTGATGATGCGGGCAGGGACCCCGAAGCGGCACACCAATCCTTTCAAGAACTTGATAGCTGACTGAGCAGTCACCTTTCTCAATGGCTCTACTTCCGGCCACTTTGTAAACTTGTCGATTGCAACGAACAAGAATTCAAAGCCCCCGGTGGCACGGGGGAAGGGGCCCAAGATGTCGAGCCCCCAGACCAAAAACAGCCATGACAAAGGGATCGTCTGAAGAGCTTGCGCAGGCAGATGGATATTCTTGGAATGGAACTGGCAGGCTTCACATTTGGTGACCAACTCAACTGCATCTTGGAGGGCTGTGGGCCAGTAAAATCCTTGCCAGAAGGCTTTTCCAACCAGAGCCCTCGATCCAATGTGTGAGCCACACATACCCTTGTGTATTTTTGCCAATAGTTCCTTTCCTTCCTCCCGGCAAATGCACTTCAATTTCACACCGTTGGGCCTTCTTCTGTACAGCGTGTTGTCAACAAACTGATACATACTGGCCCTCCGAGCTACTCTTTCAGTTTCTTCTTGCTCTTTGGGGAATTCTCCAGTTTGGAGGAAATGGACTATGTGCCACGCCCAAGTTGGAGCCTGGGGCTCGGCAACGAGGACTAGCGGCACCTCCTCATTGATGGGAGCGCATTCATCGACCACAGGGACCGGTGGTCTGGCGGGAGGGTGCAGCTCAGTGATCGAAGGGGAGTTGTTCCCGCCAAGCTCTCTGCCGGGGGCCTCGGGAGGCTCTGCCGGGAGAGGCTTGCCGGAGTCCGGTTTCCTCCTTTTTCTGGCCATTGTTACCGGGGATACGGAGGGCTGAGTCAGATGGAGAACAAAAGTCCCTGGTTCCACAGGGAGTTTTTGCGCAGCGCACTTCGACAGATGATCAGCGATGCTGTTTTCCGCACGAGGTACGTGCTCTGTTTGCAATCCGTCAAAGCGCTCCTCCAACTTCCTCACTTCCTCAACGTATGCCTCCATCAATGGACTTTGGTAATCCTTGTTCACTTGTCTCACCACAAGTTGCGAGTCTCCGCGGATGATCAACTTCTTGATTCCCAGTTCTGTTGCGGTCCTGAGCCCGGCAAGGAGCCCTTCATACTCCGCAGTATTGTTAGCCTCCGCCCGGGGGAAATGCATCTGGACGACGTACTTCAGGTGCTCCCCAGTGGGGGCAATGAGAAGTACGCCAGCTCCTGCACCTTGTAGGGAGAAGGCACCATCGAAATACATAATCCATTCTTGGGGTGCCTCCTTGCCGGGGATAACTGTCTCCAACACTTCTTCATCAAGGGTTGGCGTCCACTCTGCAATGAATTCTGCTAGTGCTCTGCTCTGAATGGTTGACGTGCTTTCAAACTTTAAACCAAAGCTGGACAACTCCAAAGCCCATTCCACAATCCTGCCGGTGGCCTCAGGGTTCCGAAGTATGCGTTGCAAGGGGAAGCGGGTGACAACCGTGATCTTGTGGGCTTGGAAGTAGTGGCACAGTTTCCTTGAGGCCATGATGAGGCAAAAAATCAACTTTTGCTTGCCAGAGTACCTTGACCTAGCCCCCTGCAACAGGGAGCTGACAAAGTACACTGGGCGCTGCACCACTTTCTTCTTTGCCGCGACCATAGAACCGCTTCCGCTGCCCTGCCTTTCTCCGCTTTAGACTGACTCTGGCCTTGCCGGGACGGGTTCACTTCTTTCTCCAGATGAGACGACGGTGGCTGCCGCTTCGTCTACTTCCCGCTGTGCCACCAGTGCCGCACTAACCAATTGATTGGTTGCCGCTAAGTATAGTAGCAACGGCTCTTGTGGTTTGGGAGCGACCAAAGTGGGCATAGAGGAGAGATAGGTCTTCAAATCTTGTAGCGTGACGTCTGCCTCCGGGGTCCACTCCATAGGCCCTGCCTTCTTCAAGATTTTGAAGAATGGTAAGGCGCGCTCGGCAGACTTGGAAATGAACCTGCTAAGCGCGGCAACACATCCAGTCAAACGCCTCACGTCCCTAACTGTCTTGGGTGCTTGAATCTGCTCGATAGCCTTGATCTTGTCGGGGTTGGCTTCTATCCCCCGATGGGACACAAAGAAGCCAAGTAGCTTGCCGGAAGGGACGCCAAACACGCACTTCTCTGGGTTTAGCTTCAAGTTGATCTTGCGCAGATTAGCAAAGGTTTCTTCCAAATCCTGGATGAGGGTTGATCTATCCTTGGTCTTGACCACTATATCATCCATGTAAGCTTCAACGTTTCTGTGCAGCTGGGACTCAAAGCCAATCTGTACTGCTCTTGCAAAAGTGGATCCAGCGCTCTTCAACCCGAAGGGCATACGTACGAAGCAGTACATGCCACATGGGGTTATGAACGCGGTCTTCTCCTAGTCTTCCTTGGACATGAAAATCTGGTGGTATCCAGAGTATGCATCCAGAAAAGAGAGCAAGTCACACCCGGAGGTGGAATCCACAATCTGGTCGATGCGCGGCAAGGGAAATGGGTCCTTCGGGCATGCCTTGTTCAGATCCGTAAAATCTATGCAAAGCCTCCATTTCCCATTAGCCTTGCATACCACCACAGGATTTGCTAACCATGTTGGATGCAGCACTCCTCTGACCAGACCAGCTGCCTCAAGTTTCTTGATCTCCTCAGCAATGAATTGCTACCGCTCCAAAGCTTGCTTCCAGACCTTCTGCTTGATGGGTCAGGCATGTGGGCAGACAGCAAGGTGGTGCTCGATTACCTCCCTGGGAACACCTGGGATAAAAAATGGTTGCCAGGCAAACACATCGATATTCGCCCACAGGAAGGCAACGAGCGCGCTTTCCTATTTGTCATCAAGGGTGGCACTGACGGTGAAGGTACCATCAGCGCCAGCTAGCCCTGCCGGGACCTTTTCACAGCGGGTGCAGCAGCCTTGGGTCGCTTGCTATTGGAACTCTCCGGCACGTCATCCACGGGCGCAATGTACTCCAAAGAGACATGTTTCCCGGATTCCTTGCAGGCATCCTTGCTATCTCTCTTCTTCTTCTTGTTTTCCTTGGCGGGAACACTGGCTTCCGTGGCCTCTGCCGCGACTGCTTCCCAGTACATCTTGTCCACACAAATGACTGCATCCTTCTTGTCTGATGGAATGGAAATGACGCCTATCGGCCCTGGCATCTTCAAGGTATTGTAGGCATAGTGGGATGCTGCCATGAATTTGGCCAGGGCTGGGCGGCCAAGGATTCCATTGTACGGCAGGGGGAGGTCAACCACATCAAATACGATCTTCTTAGTCCGGTAGTTTAACTCCCCCCCGAACGTCACCGGTAGCGTGATCTTCCCCTTAGGACGGCTCCTACCGGGGTTGATCCCTTGAAATGTGCCTGTAACCTTGAGCTCTTCCTCTGCAATCTGAAGTTTGTTGATAACCTTTGGAGAAATCAAATTCAACCCGGCCCCGCCGTCCACCAACATCTTTGTGACCTTGAGGTTGCGGATTGTTGGTGAGACCAACAACGGCAAGCACCCTACCGCAGTGGTGCGGTCAGGGTGATCCTCTTCATCAAAGATGATGGGTGTGTGGGACCACTTGAGTGGCTTCCGAGAATCTGCCGCTGGCTCCATGGCATTGACTTCACGCGCCCACTGTTTAAGTTGGCGGTGAGAGGAGTGCAGAGATGCACCCCCGTCAATGCACAGGGCGTCAGTGGCTTTCTGGAACTCCTGCTCACTGGTTTCCTCTTCATCTCCTCCATCACTCTCATCATTGCAATCCTCCTTCTTATGGCCTCTGGCAGGTTTCCCTTGATTCTGAGGAGCCTTGCCGGAGCGGCTTGCCCCGCCGCCTTGTCCTTTCCCGCCAGCACTATCTTGGCCTTTCTCCTTATCACGCTTCTTGTATTCAGCCCTCTGCTTCTTGACGAGCTGCTCGACCTGATGACACTCCTGGAGATCGTGGCCCTTGGTCCAATGGATCTTGCAGTACGGCCCATCACCTTTCCTAGCCTTCTCGGCAGCTGCAACTTCGCGGCAATCAGTGCACACGGCAACTTCCTTGCCGGGAACTTCGGTCTTGGCCTTCTTGCCGGTACTAGGTGCGCCCGATCCCTCAACGGTCATCACTGCCTTATCCTTGCGCCTTTTGTTGAGCTTCTTGTTCTTCTTCTTCTGACTGGTGGCCTCGTTGTCATCTTCTGAGTCGATGTTGATGCCATCCTCTTCACCTAGGAGCCGCCTCCCCTCCTCTATCCGAGCACACTTATCCACTAGAGTGTAAAGCTCCTTCACAGCCTTGGGCAGTCGAACGTTCATCTTGGAACGTATCCGACGATTGCGCACGTTGGACTGGAACGCAGCTATCACAGCTGCCGGATGGATGTCTGGAATGTTCCTGTGTACTCGGCTGAACCTCTGCATGTACTTTCGCAGGGTCTCTCCTTCCTTCTGCGGGAGGAGCTGCAAGTCGCTGGGCCACCCTGGTTCTTGATGGCCGCCCGTGAAGGCGCCAACAAACTCATGGCACAAGTCAGCCCAGGTCGAAATGGAGTTCTCCGGCAGGTGCATTAGCCAAGACCTCACATTTGGCTTGAGTGCCAGAGGGAAGTAGTTGGTGAACACCTTCTCATCTCTTCCCCCAGCAGCTTGAACAGCGATGGTGTAGATGCTCAAGAACTCTGCCGGGTTTAGTTTCCCGTCGTACTTCTCTGGTATTTCTGGCTTGAACATGCGGGTAGATGGCCAACGGACTTGCCGCAACTCACGAGTGAAGGCGGGGCACCCAACCTCGAAAGGTAGGTACCCACCTTCGTCGAGAGTGGGCTCGTCGGCGTCAGGGCCATTGTGCCTATCGGACTGGCGGTGGTGTCGCGGTGTCGCTCGACGGTGACGCGCGCGCCTTCCCTTTGCCTGTCCTCCAGGACTCGCCGTTGGCCTTGACGCGCTCGAGGGTTGGACGAAGCCATCGAGACGTCATCGGGTTCTTGATCGCGTGGCTCTGGCAGTGGCCCACGCGCAGGCCGCCGTGGAGGGGACTGCACCGTGGGGGTGGCCCCTTCGGCACGGCCAGCAGCGCGGGCCGCCGTCGTTGCCTGGGGAGGCCTCGGTGGGCCAGCTCGCTGTGATCCTCCCACCTCGGCGAAACCAATCAGGCTTTGAATGGTGGCTCTCCACTCATACATCTGATCGGCTGCCAGTGGAAATCTCAACAGCAGTTGGGCCCGCACCATGGCCTCCGAAGCGATGCTTGGCATGGATGACGACGTAGACCGTAGCGTCGCCTGGCTCCTTATGGTGCCGGTAGTAGCCGCGTCGTGTTCTCGTCGTCATGAGCAGGTCGCCAGGGTGGCGTGGTGATGAGGTGGAGGCGCTTGAGGGCCAGCGGCTCCGTTTGCCGCATCGGCTAGGCCAGCTCGTTCCGGGAGTGGCGCATGCCCTGCGGCCGCGCCCGCAGCGGGAGCGGCCGGAGAGTTGCGATTCGCCCCAGAGCGAGTGCCACCGCTGCGGCTATGCCCTTCGGCCGGGCAGAGAGGTGCAGATGAAATGATTTCTCCACCCGTACCTCGTGGCCGCTGGGATGCTGTTGGTGCTGTCCTTCCCCGGTGCCTTTTGCCCTTGTTCCGGACGCAGGGGAGGTGGTGACAACGCCGCCTGCGCCGGTCACGTCCCCCGCAGCGTCCATGTCTCCGTGCATCCCTGTAGCCCCCGCGGCATCGGCGGCCGCGTGCGACGGGGCCTTCAAAGTGGACGGACGAGCTACAGCATTGGGCTTCTTCTTGGGCGCCATGGACGATGGAGCCATCGATGACGAAGATGATGAAGATAATGACGCGGTGCGTACGCTTCTCGGGTTCGCGCAAGCACTTCCCCCTACCTGGCGCGCCAAAGATGTCATGGGGATCCACGGCCACCTATGGGGCCATCAGCCCCTTTGTGGTTCGGCAGGGGGGATGAGCATGTTGCACAAAGAGCGAAGAGCGTAGCGCAGCATGGCAGAGATCACGCGGGCAGTTTTTACCCAGGTTCAGGCCGCCGCGAGGCGTAAAACCCTACTCCTGCTTTGGTGGATTGATGGTGGATTGTGGTGGAAATGCAGCGCTCTTGCCCGGCAGGGTTGCCTCAGGGCGAGGGCAGCTACGCGCGTACGAGTGTACAAGGGTCTGAATCCTTTCTATGGTTGCCATGGCCCTCCTTTTATAGATCAAGGGGTCACCACAATGGCAAATCAGTCATTGTGTACTGATTAGATAGCGAACAGTGCTATCATACCTAACTCTACAGACAGAGCAGAGTGCATTAAATGCGCCACTTAGTGTCACATCGTGGCATGCCCGGCAAGCCTTGCCGGGCTGCTCGGCCACATTCTCGTCTGTCTGCTTGCCACGTCTCTGGACGGGTGTCATTTGGAGATGGTTTCCATAGGAAGTGGCTGCCATGTGCCAAATAACAGCCACTTAGTCACTTGGGGGCTTGACACCGCACCGATCGATGACTTGCGTCGCTGTGAGGTGGAGCGGTGGAGCCTTGGCGGGGTAGTTTGCCTTCGTCGCGCCCGGCAGGCCTGTCGGGACAGTCTAGAGGCTTGTCTTCGGGGCCACCTCGACCTCGCCAGGTTCGCCTGCCCGGCAAGGGAGGCTTTCCCTCAGTGGTGTCTTGCTCATTTAGCGTGTCTTGGTCTTCTCGATCTGCCCTTTGATTCCTCAAAGAGCTATCTCTTCAATTTGATCTTGACTTAGATATTGCTACCTTGCTCTTTTAGGCATGTGCACGGTCTGGGCAACAGACCCAGGGTTTGTTGCACCGACACCATTGCAAGAAAAACCAATCTAGTTGGCCAAACCAAATCGATAGATCGGAGAGAAATACAAAGCTATCTTAATCATGCATAAAAGAGTTCAGAAAAGACTCAAATAATATTCATAGATAATCTGATCAGAAATCCACAATTCATCGGATCTCAACAAACGCACCGCAAAAGAAGATTACATCAAATAGAACTCCAAGAACATCGAGGAGAACATTGTATTGAAGATCAAAGAGAGAGAAGAAGCCATCTAGCTACTAGCTATGGACCCGTAGGTCTATGGTAAACTACTCACACACCATCGAAAGGGCAGCAAGGTTGGTGTAGAGGCCCTCCGTGATCGAATCCCCCTCTGGTGGAGTGCCGGAAAAGGCCCCAAGATGGGATCTCACGAGAATAGAAGCTTGCGGCGGCGGAAAAGTATTTTTGGTGTGTCCTCTGATGTAGGGGGAATATTTGGGTATTTATAGAGCTGAGATTAGGGTTAGAGGAGCCACGGGGGCCCACAAGCCTAGGGGGCGCGCCCCTAGGTCTTGTGGCCCCCTCGTGGGTCTTTTGGCATCTTCCCGAAGCTTTGTGTGTTTCTTCTGGTCCAAGAAAAATCATCGTAAAGTTTTATTCCGTTTGGACTCCGTTTGATATTGATTTTCTGTACAAGACAAAAACAAGGGAAAAAACAGAAACTGGCACTGGGCACTAGGTTAATAGGTTAGTCCCAAAAATGATATAAAATAGCATATTAATGCATATAAAACATCCAAGATAGATAATATAATAGCATGGAACAATAAAAAATTATAGATACGTTGGAGACGTATCAAGCATCCCCAAGCTTAATTCCTGCTCGTCCTCGAGTAGGTAAATGATAAAAACAGAATTTTTGATGTGGAATGCTACCTAACATATTTAGCAATGTAATTTTTCTTATTGTGGCATGAATGGTCAGATCCATAAGATTCAAAACAAAAGTTTAATATTGACATAAAAACAACAATACTTCGAGCATACTAATAAAGCAATCATGTCTTCTCAAAATATCATGGCTAAATAAAGTTATCCCTACAAAATCATATAATCTTGTCATGCTCTATCTTCATCACACAAAGTATTTATCATGCACAACCCCGTTGACAAGCCAAGCAATTGTTTCATACTTTTGATGTTCTAAAGCTTTTTCAACTTTCACGCAATACATGAGCGTGAGCCATGGATATAGCACTATAGGTGGAATAGAGTATGGTGGAGGTTGTGTGGAGAAGACAAAAAAGGAGAAAGTCTCACATCAACTAGGCAAATTAATGGGGTATGGAGATGCCCATCAATTGATATCGATGCAAGTGAGTAGGGATTGCCATGCAACGGATGCACTAGAGCTATAAGTGTATGAAAGCTCAAAAAGAAAACTAAGTGGGTGTGCATCCAACTTGCTTGCTCACGAAGATCTATGGCAATTTTGAGGAAGCCCATCATTGGAATATACAAGCCAAGTTCTATAATGAAAAAATCCCACTAGTAATATATGAAAGTGACAACTTAGGAGACTCTCTATCATGAAGAACATGGTGCTACTTTGAAGCACAAGTGTGGAAAAAGGATAGTAACATTGTCCCTTCTCTCTTTTTCTCTCTTTTTTTTCTTTTTTTTTCTTTTTTTTCTTTTGGGCTCTTTGGCCTCTTCTTTTTTTTAAGTCCGGAGTCTCATCCCGACTTGCAGGGGAATCATAGTCTCCATCATCCTTTCCTCACATGGGACAATGCTCTAATAATGATGATCATCACACTTTTATTTACTTACAACTCAAGAATTACAACTCGATACTAGAACAAAGATATGACTCTATATGAATGCCTCCGGCGGTGTACCATGATGTGCAATGATTTAGCATGACATGTATAAAAAATATGAATGGTGGCCATGCCACAAATACTATGTCAACTAAATGATCATGCAAAGCAATATGACAATGATGGTATGTGTCATAATAAACGGAACGGTGGAAGTTGCATGGCAATATATCTCGGAATGGCTATGGAAATGCCATAATAGGTAGGTATGGTGGATGTTTTGAGGAAGGATATATGGTGGGTTTAATGCACCGGCGAAAGTTGCACGGTACTAGAGAGGCTAGCAACGGTGGAAGGGTGAGAGTGTGTATAATCCATGGACTCAACATTAGTCATAAAGAATTCACATACATATTGCAAAAAAATATTAGCCCTCAAAACAAAGTACTAATACACATGCTCCTAGGGGGATAGATTGGTAGGAAAAGACCATCGCTCGTCCCCGACCGCCACTCATAAGGAAGACAATCAAAAATAAATCATGCTCCAACTTCATCACATAACGATAGACCATACGTGCATGCTTCGGGAATCACAAACCTTAACACAAGTATTTTTACTAATCCACAATTACCAACTAGCATGACTCTAATATCACCATCTTTATTTCTCAAAACAAATGCAAGTAATCAGACTTCTCATATATTCAATGCTCTTTATGAAAGTTTTTATTATATCCCTCTTGGATACCCATCATATTAGGACCAAATTCATAGCCTAAGCAAATTGCCATACTATTTTCAAGACTCTCAAAATAATATAAGTGAAGCATGAGAGTTCATCAATTTATACGAAATAAAACCACCATCGTGCTCTAAAAAGATATAAGTGAAGCATTAGAGCAACTTCCTAGCTCAAAAGATATAAGTGAAGCACATAGAGTATTCTAATAAATTCACAATTAATGTGTGTCCCTCTCAAAAGGTGTGTACAGAAAGGTTGATTGTGGCAAACTAAAAATCAAATACTCATATAATACAAGACGCTCCAAGCAAAACACATATCATGTGGTGAATAAAAATATAGCCTCAAGTAATTTTATCGATGGATTGAAGACAAAAGAGGGGATGCCATCCGGGGCATCCCCAAGCTTAGATGCTTGGTTCTCCTTCAATATTACCTTGGGGTGCCTTGGTCATACCCAAGCTTAGGCTCTTGCCACTCCTTATTCCGTGGTCCATCAAAACTTTACCCAAAACTTGAAAACTTCACAACACAAAACTCAACAGAAAACTCGTAAGATCCGTTAGTATAATAAAAGCAAGTCACCATTTAGGTACTATTGTAAACTCATTCCAATTTTATATTGGTGTTATATCTACTGTATTCTAACTTCTCCATGGTTCATACCCCCCCCCCCCCGATACTACCCATAGATTCATCAAAATAAGCAAACAACACAATGAAAACAGAATCTGTCAAAAACAGAATAGTCTGTAGTAATCTGGAAACTATCCATACTTCTGTAACTCCAAAAATACTGAAAAATTAGGAAAACTTAGGCAATTTGTATATCAATCTTGTGTAAAAAATTCAGATCAAAATCACGCTTCTGTGATTTTTTTTAAATTCTGGCAATGAGCGCAAAAGTTTCTGTGTTTCAGCAAGATCAAATCAACTATCACCATAGATCATCCCAAAGGTCTTACTTGGCTCAAACACTAATTAAAACACTAAAACACAATTACTACAGAAGTAATATTGTGTAAACTCATAAAAACAGAAAATAAAAATATTGGGTTGTCTCCCAACAAGCTCTTTTCTTTAAAGCCTTTTAGCTAGGCGTTGATAATTTTAATGATGCTCACATGAAAGACAAAAAATTGAAGCACAAAGAGAGCATCATACAGCTTGTGAAAAACAAGTTTAAGTCTAACATACTTCCTATGCATAGGCATTTTATAAGCAAACAAATTATCAAGACAATCAAAAACTAGCATATGCAAGGAAGAAGAAAGAAACAATAGTAATCTCAACATAATGAGAGGTAATTTAATAACATGAAAATTTCTACAACCATATTTCCCTCTCTCATAATAATTACATGTAGGATCATATCCAAATTCAA
This sequence comes from Thinopyrum elongatum, assembly GCA_011799875.1. Lineage (NCBI taxonomy): Eukaryota > Viridiplantae > Streptophyta > Magnoliopsida > Poales > Poaceae > Thinopyrum > Thinopyrum elongatum. Next base: position 458,373,446 of record CM022303.1, read on the forward strand.
CAATATAGCTATCACATAACATATTCTCTACATGATCCACATGCATGCAAAGTTGACACTCTTCCAAAATAGTGGGATTATCATCAAATAAAGGCATGACCTCTCCAAGCCCACTTTTATCAAAAATTTCATAAGATTGATCAATCTCCAAAGTAGTGGGATCACTATTTCCTAAAGTTGACACTCTTCCAAACCCACTTTCAATATTATTGCAAACATTATTATCAATGTCATAATCATCATGAGGCTTAAACAAATTTTCAAGATCATAAGAAGCATTATCACCCCAATCATGATCATTACAATAAGTAGTAGACATAGCAAAATTAGCATCCCCAAGCTTGGGATTTTGCATATTATTAGAACAATTGACATTAATAGAATTTATCATAACATAATTGCAATCATGATTTTCATTCAAGGAGCTATCGTGAATCACTTTATAAATTTCTTCTTTTAACAATTCATCACAAATTTCAGATTCACGAATTTCAAGCAAAACTTCATAAAGATAATATAGTGCACTCAACTCACTAGCAATTGGTTCATCATAATTGGATCTTTTAAAAATATTAGCAAGTGGATGAGGATCCATAAACTTTTTGCTTTCTGATATTCAATAAACACACAATTATACCAAGCGAACAAGCAAAGAAACCAAGTAAGACATAAAAGGCAAACGAAAAGAAGGCAAATATTTTTGTGTTTTTCTGAAAACATTTTAGAAGTGGAGGGGGATGAAAACGAGAGGCAAATGGAAAATAATGTAATGCAAGAGATGAGAGTTTATGATAGGTACTTGGTAGGCTTGATGTAGAACCTCCCCCGCAACGGCGCCAGAAATTCTTCCTACTACTTCTTGAGCTTGCGTTGTTTTTTCCCTTGAAGAGGAAAGGGTGATGCAGCAAAGTAGGGATAAGTATTTCCCTTGGTTAAGAACCAAGGTATCAATCCAGTAGGAGGCACAAGCAAGTCCCCAATAGATGCACCTGCACAAACTAACAAACACTTGCACACAACGCGAAAAAGGGGTTGTCAATCCCTTCACGGTCACTTGCAAGAGTGAGATCTAATAAAGATAGATATAAAAGATAAGTAAAAGGCAAAATAAAGTAAATATAAATAAATTGCAGCAAGGTATTTTTGGGTTTTTTGGTTTATAGATCTAAAAAATATATGATGGAAAATAGACCCGGGGGCCATAGGTTTCCCTAGAGGCTTCTCTCTTGAAGAAAGCATACGATGGATGAACAAATTACTGTTGAGCAATTGCTAGAAAAGCGCAAAGTTATGACGATATCTAAGGCAATGATCATGAATATAGGCATCACGTCCGTGACAAGTAGACCGAAACGATTCTGCATCTACTACTATTACTCCACACATCGACCGCTATCCAGCATGCATCTAGTGAATTAAGTTAACAAGAACGGAGTAATGCTTTAAGCAAGATGACATGACGTAGAGGGATAGATCCAATCAATATGGTAAAAAAGCCCATCTTTTTATCCTTAATGGCAACAATACAAATACGTGCCTCGCTCCCCTTTCTGTCACTGGGTGAGGACACCGCAAGATTGAACCCATCACAAAGCACCTCTCCCATTGCAAGAAAAACCAATCTAGTTAGCCAAACCAAATTGATAGATCAGAGAGAAATACAAAGATATCTTAATCATGCATAAAAGTGTTCAGAAAAGACTCAAATAATATTCATAGATAATCTGATCATAAATCCACAATTCATCAGATCTCAACAAACGCACCGCAAAAGAAGATTACATCAAATAGAACTCCAAAAACATCGAGGAGAACATTGTATTGCAGATCAAAGATAGAGAAGGAGCCATCTAGCTACTAGCTATGGACCCGTAGGTCTGTGGTAAACTACTCACACATCATCGGAAGGGCAGCAAGGTTGGTGTAGAGGCCCTCCGTGATCGAATCCCCCTCTGCCAGAAAAGGCCCCAAGATGGGATCTCATAAGAACAGAAGCTTGCGGTGGCGGAGAAGTATTTTTGGTGTGCCCTCTGATGTAGGGGGAATATTTGGGTATTTATAGAGCTGAGATTAGGGTTAGAGGAGCCATGGGGGGCCCACAAGCCTAGGGGCGCCCCCCTGGGGCGCGCCCCTAGGGCTTGTGGCCCCCTCGTGGGTCTTCTGGCCTCTTCCCAAAGCTTCGTGTGTTTCTTCTGGTCCAAGAAAAATCATCGTAATGTTTTATTCCGTTTGGACTCCGTTTGATATTGATTTTCTGTAAAATACAAAAACAAGGAAAAAACAGAAACTGGCACTAGGCACTAGGTTAATAGGTTAGTCCCAAAAAATGATATAAAATAGCATATTAATGCATATAAAACATCCAAGATAGATAATATAATAGCATGGAACAATCAAAAACTATAGATACGTTGGAGACGTATCACACTTCGATCCGAAATCCGTTTTGCTCCTCCCAGCTTTCGCCTTCCTGTGCGAGGCCTTCTTAGTCATTACTCCCTCGGTGGCGCTGCTTTGCCATTTCTTCTGCCTTCGGCTAACCGCAGCCAACCAGCGCTCCGGATGCGTGTCGCCCCGCATCGTGGGCATGACGGCGGGTGAAGGCATTGACTTGGAGATCAACCATGAAGCGGAGGGCTTCAGGCGACAATGGGTGTACGTGGATGCGGCCCAATTCAACCCCTGCTGCAGATTTCGACGTCCCCAGCGGTGCCGAGTTCTGGATGGGGGCACGAGAGACTAGATGACCCCAGGCTGTCGCGGGTGATGGAGAGAATGGACAATCTAAGCGCAGCGGGGGTGACAGTGACGATGGTCGTGAGGGAATTCCTCCGCTGGTGAATTGCCCCCCTGCAACGCCACTCCCGCCCCATGTGGGCCTTCACCGGCCCGGAGGACACAATGTGGCTCCATACAGGCCGCTTGCCGCCCGATGTGTTAAGCAGGGTTCTCCGAGTCCTGATCGGCGAAGAGGCCGGTGAGCCCCCCAGGAAGGGGCCCCTCCTATACAACTATACGAGCAAGGAGGCTTTCGTCGGTAGGATGCCATGCTTCGATCAATGGCGGCTGCTCCCAGGGGGGCCACGAGGGGGCCCGGGACAACCCTTTCCTGGCGACCCCTGAGTCAGAGAGCCCCGGGGCGGGGAGGCTTCAGCTGAAGCAGCGGAAGGCGATGGCGATTCGCCCCAACGGGCCAGTCGCAAGCACACTCCTGCGCCTACGCGTGCCGGCGGCGCCACCCTGCCCGAGGGCGCGGCCGCTACTCCCGATGCAGTGAGTGGTGGGAGGAGCCCCAGGGCGACGATTCCCGGGCCGCGAGCCCCCTAGGAGGGCGCCTCGGGCGAACCCCGGGTTCCCCTCGTGAGGGAGACAGGGGCCGACGCCGGGGCCACGCGACCACCCCCCGTGGCTGGCCGCCAGAGGGAAACTCGTCTGGAGAGCCGCGCCGGTGCGCTACCGAAGGTGCTGAAGAAAAGGAAATGGGTAGCCTGGGATGAGTAAGCGCAACATCCTCGCCCTTCTTGCTTCAGCTCGGCTGGGGTGTCTGACCCTTTCATCTCCGCATGTCCTCTTCAAGGAAAAAGACAAGGGAACCCCCGCGCCTAGCGGATGCCCCCTCGCCGCTTGCCCGGGCCAGGGCATGCAGGGGGAATGTGCTTCCCCGGGGCGCCGAAATCATGTCGGGGCAAGGGGCAGCTTCGTCGCCGCCTGCTGGGGGTGCGGTGCGCAGAACAGCCGCACCCCCCTTGGTCTTCGAAGAGGAACCCATGCACGGGGAGGCGCCAGCGACTCCTTCGGAGGCGCCTTCAGGAGGTTGCCCTTCGGCCTCTGGGGCGCCCGCGGCCGAGGCGAACGCCGAGCTGATGGAGGCGAAGATGTCGGCTACCGCGGCCGACCAAGCTAATGCCGGGAGCGGCCTTGGTGGCCCAGCTACCTCTGAAAGGGCCCCGAGCTCGCGGGGTGCGCCGCCTCACCTAGGAGAGGAGGAACGGGCGTTGGCCAGCTCCCAGCCCCCAACGGGTGACGCCGAAGCTCCCCGGGCCTCGACGACCGACGGGGGCGAGGGGCTCGATCCGGGCTGGGCTCTGGCCCTCGTGAACTGCCAGACCGCGATTCGCCCCGCCTTTTGTAGAACGCAGTGGGCGTGCTAGGCCAGCTCGGGGCGGAGCTTCAGGATGTCGAAACACGCTTTGCTGAGGAGCGATTGCACTTGGCGCACGGGTGGCATCGCCTCAAAGTCTCTGTCAACCTAAGCCATCTTCAGCATGAGGCTGCCCACTCAAAGGGTGATAAATTCATCGTTGAGGTGAAGGAAGCACGCGAGCGCGCCTTTCAGGAGGCTGAAGTGGCGGACTGTCGACGCGAAGCCACCGAGGCCCGCGAGCAAGAGCTTCTGGCCTCGAACACCGCCTTGGAGCAGCAACTCCGGGCACGGAGAGATGCCCTCTCCGCATGTGATGAAGGACTGGCGACGCACGAGGCAGATCACCGGGCCCTCGAGCAAGAACTGGCCCTGATATCGTCCGAACAGAGCCTAGAGCGCGAGCAGTTACAAGCGCTGGACCGCGACGTGACCGCCGCCCTGGCTTCTTACACCTAGCGCATGGAGAAGGCCAACGCCAACCTGGCGTCCAAGGATAAGAGGATCCTGGGGGACGCCGAATCAAAGATCGAGCAGAACCGCAAGGCGCTCGCCAAAGATTACAGCGATAAGTTGACGCTGCAGGAGGGCCACTTCAAGACGCGGCGCCAGGAACTACAGCACGAGATACATGGCCTCAAGGAAGTGCTGGCCGAGGCTGAAGGGCAGCTAAAGGCCGCGCTAAAAGCCCAAGACACCACCGAGGCCGAGCTGGCCTCGTGGAGCGGGCGACGGATGAAGCGAACCAGGCTCGGGGGCGACAACACATGCGCTCTAAGATGTTCCAAGACCTCGAGTTGCGGGCCCGCCGCGCTCTGGGGTTCATCTATAAGGAAGACGTCTCCAGCCCCCTTGTGCCCGACGATGTCGGCTACCTCGACTTTTTTACCAAGGTCGTGGAGCTGCTCGAAGGGGGCGCCAAGAAGGTAGGCAAAATCGTTGAGGAAGAATGCCATGACCTCCTTGCCCAGGTGTCGACTCGTGTCTTCAGTCATCTTCTCGGCTCCGACCCCTGCTTCGACTTCGAGGCCGTGATAGCTCCCATCCCCGAGGTGATCCGCAGGGCCCTGGGGGATGCGGTGGAAGACCATGTGGAGGCGCTAAACGCGCAGTTTACCCATGACAGCTGTGAGAGCCAGGGCGAAGCCGAGGAGCATGAAGACGATGATGGCAGTGGAAGCAACGCGTCTCCCTAGGTCGCCTCTTTACTTACCTGTTGATACTCCACCGTGGCCCTGCAGGGGCGTGACGCCTGCGACTTTTGTTTAAACCCTTTACTGTTGTAATGAATGCTTGTGCCCTCGTGAGGCTTCCTTTGATACTTGTTTTTCTTTATGCTCGCCTCTGCATTTCGTGTCATTTAGAACATAACCCCTACACGAGACTCAACCGTCGCTGGTAAGCCAGGTCATGATGCCTGAGCAAGGCCAGGAGGCGAGAGCGTCGGGGGCTAGCGAGTGCTCCTGAGGCGAAATGCTTGGAGGCCGCCCCTTGATCACAACAGCTCGACCGCAATAGCTCACGCATATACGATCCTCGTATATAATGGGTTCCGCCTCGGGGGAGCGGCGCACGCTCATCGTCTCACTCATGTGCGTCGCGCGAGGAGACTAGACACCAAGGGCCTTGGTGGGGTGGCGCGCACGGGAGCAGGCCCGCGGCCCAAAGCCCGTCTACTTGGGTTTTTGGTGCCGCTGGGGCTGATCCTAGCGTAGGCACCATGTCCAGCCCCCGCTCGCGTGAGGCTCAAGAGGGAGACCCCGAGTGCGCGTGGCTCGCTTAAAAAAGAAATCCAACAGAACGCCGCAAATTCAAAAACCACAGTTTTTACTGAAGAAGGCAACAAATTTTTACAAGCAACAAGAAAAGCGGCTGCCGCGTCCGGCGCCCAGATCGATCATTCCACCAGCGTGGAGCATGGGGCTTCCACTTGGCGTGGGCATGATCGCGGCTTGATCGTTCCACCAGCATGGAGAATGGGGCTTCCACTTGGGCGTGGGCATGGTCGCGATTCAATCATTCCGCCAGCGCGGAGCATGGGGCTTCCACTTGGGCGTGGGTGGGAGCTCCCGTGAGGCCGTGGGGCAGAGCGCCGGGAGGCTCCGGGGCGTGTACAACCCTGCCTCATTCTTACATTAGAGGGTCACCGGTAGAACTTGCGAAGGTGCTGGATGTTCCAAGCGTTCTGCACAGGAACTCCATCCTCCGTATCCAAGCGGGCGGCACCTGGCCTTGAGACATGGGCGACCCTGAAGGGGCCTTCCCGCATGGGCGAGAGCTTGTGGAGGCCTTCCCTGGAGAGGATCCGACGTAGGACAAGATCCCTGACTTCGAGGGTGCGAGGGCGGATGTTGCGGCTGTGGTAACGCCGCAAGGCATGCTGGTATCTTGTTGCGCGAAGGGTGGCCTGGCGGGGGGCCTCCTCGAGGAGGAGCATGTCGGCCTCCCACGAGCGTCCTGGCGTGCTTCATCGAACGCCAGGACTCGCAGGGCGTCGTGCTTAAGCTCTGAGGGAAGGACCGCCTCAGCCCCGTAGACAAGGAAGAAGGGGGTCTCGCCGGTGGGCTTAGTCGCTGTGGTGCGGATGGACCACAGCACGGACTGCGGCTCATCCAGCCATCCCTTGCCGCATGCCTCAAGCTTCTTCTTGAAGCTCCTGGTTTTGAGGCCCTTGAGGACCTCGGTGCTCGTGCGCTCAGCCTGGCCATTGCTCCACGGGTGTGTGACAAAGGCGTAGCATACCTGCATACCAAGGTTAGCACAGTATGACCTGAAGAGGCCGCTTGTAAACTGGGAGCCATTGTTGGTGATGATACGATTGGGGATGCCGAATCATCTCACGAGGCCCTTGATGAACTTGACAGCCGAGGCTGCTGGGATGGTGCGCATGGGTTCAACCTTCGCCCACTTGGTGAACTTGTCAATGGCGACATAGAGTGATGTCGCTTGAACTACGTCGGTATTTCCCCAAAGAGGAAGGGATGACGCAACACAGCTATGGTAGGTATTTCCTCAGTTATGAAACCAAGGTATCAATCCAGTAGGAGAACCAAGCAACACTATGTAAACGGTACCTGCACACAAAGAACAAATACTTGCAACCTGACGCGTAAGAGGGGTTGTCAATCCCTCCACGGTAAAAAGATAGATAAGTGTGTGGTAGATTGGATAAATAGATCTCGATAAAACACGGAATAAAATAAATAAAGAAAAAGTGCAGCAAGGTATTTTTGGGTTTTTGGATTAATAGATCTGAAAACAAAAGCGAATAAAAATAGATCTCAAAGCAAATATGATGGAGAATAGAACCGGGGGCCATAGATTTCACTAGTGGCTTCTCTCGAGAAAATAGCATACGGTGGGTAAACAAATTACTGTTGGGTAATTGATAGAAGATCGAATAATTATGATGATATCCAAGGCAATGATCATTATATAGGCATCATGTCCAAGATTAGTAGACCGACTCCTGCCTGCATCTACTACTATTACTCCACACATCGACCGCTATCCAGCATGCATCTAGTGTATTAAGTTCATGGAGAAACGGAGTAATGCAATAAGAACGATGACATGATGTAGACGAGATCTATTCATGTAGGAATAGCCCCCATCTTGTTATCCTTAATAGCAACGATACATGTGTGTCTTGCTGCCCCTTCTGTCACTGGGAAAGAACACCGCACGATCGAACCCATCACAAAGCACCTCTTCCCATGGCAAGAAAAATCAATCTAGTTGGCCTAACTAAACCAAAGATTCGAACAAGAAATATGAGGCTATAAGTAATCATGCATATAAGAGATCAAATAAGACTCAAAAAATATTCATGGATACAGATCTGATCATAAACTCAAAGTTCATCGGATCCCAACAAACACACCGCAAAAAGAGTTACATCAAATAGATCTCCAAGAGACCATTGTATTGAGAATCAAAAAGAGAGAAGAAGCCATCTAGCTACTGCCTATGGACCTGTAGGTCTACAATGAACTACTCACGCATCATCGGAGAGGCACCAATGAGGACGATGAACCCCTCCGTGATGGTGTCTAGATTGGATCTGGTGGTTCTGGAACTTGCGGCGGCTAGAATTGTGTTTCGTCGACTCCCCTAGTGTTTTTGGAATATTGGGGTATTTATAGAGCGAAGAGGCGGTGCGAGAGGCCACCGAGGTGGGCGCAACCCACCAGGGCGCGCCTGGTCCCCCAGGCGCGCCCAGGTGGGTTGTGCTCCCCTCAGAGCCCCCCTCTGGTACTTCTTTGGCCCATCAGGTGTCTTCTGGCCCAGAAAAATTCTCCAAAAAGTTTCGCTGCATTTGGACTCCGTTTGGTACTGATATTCTGCGAAGTAAAAAAACAAGCAAAAAAATAGCAACTGGCACTGGGCACAATGTCAATGGGTTAGACCCAAAAAATGATATAAAGTTGCTATAAAATGATTGTAAAACATCCAAGAATGATAACATAACAGCATGGAACAATAAAAAATTATAGATACGTTGGAGATGTATCAGCATCCCCAAGCTTAATTCCTGCTCGTCCTCGAGTAGGTAAATGATAAAAACAGAATTTTTGATGTGGAATGCTGCCTATCATGTTCATCACATATTCTTTTCTTTTGTAGCATGGACATTTGGACTTTTATATGGTTCAAAGCAATAGTCTAGTTTTGACATGAAGATTTCAATACTCAAGCATATCAACAAGCAACCATGTCTTTCAAATATCAACACTAAAGAAAGTTATCCCTAGCCCATCATGCTCAATCATTGATCCATTCATGAAACACACTCGCATATTAGCTACACCCAATGCTCAAGTATGATCATAGTGCCCCTTAGTTGGTGTTTTATAAGAGAAGATGGAGACTCAAATAAAAATAAAAATAAATGCATAAAGTAAATAGATAGGCCCTTCGTAGAGGGAAGTAGGGATTTGTAGAGGTGCCAGAGCTCAAAGCGAAAAAGAGAGATAAAAACATTTTGGGTGGCATGCTTTTTCTGTCAACGAAAACAATCGAGTAGTTCCCAATACTTTCCATGCTAGATATATCATAGGCGGTTCCCAAACATAAAATAAAGTTTATTCCTTTTTGCACCTTTCTTTCACAATCCATGGCTAGTCGCATCCACGGGTGCCTTCCATACCAACACTTTCCAAGGAATTTATTATTTGACAACATAAAGTAAATTCATTTTTCATTTCGGGACTGGGCATCCCTATTACCTTTACCATACTCTTGTGCAATGACAAGTGAATAAACACTCATCTTGAGAATAACACATCTAGCATGGAAAAATATCAGCCACCCCCTACCATTTCATGAGCGGTACGAGCACACAAAAAGGAAATTATTTTGAAAATTAGAGATGGCACATACAAATTTGCTTAGAACGGCACGAGAATACCGTATATAGGTAGGTATGGTGGACTCATATGGCAAAACTGGGTTCAAGGATTTGGATGCATAAGTAGTATTTCTACTTAGTACAAGTGAAGGCTATTAAAAAATTGAGAAACATCCAACCAAGAAACAAAAAATCACATAAACAAGCATTAAGCATAACTAACACCGAATAATGCACCACAAGTAGGATGTAATTTCATTGCATAACTATTGACTTTCATGCTTGCATAGGGAATCACAAACCTTAACACCAATATTCTTACTAAAGCATAATTACTCACCAACATAAGTCACATATCACTATCATCATATCTCAAAACTATTACAAAGAATAAAGTTTATTTTGTCCAATGATCTTCATGAAAGTTTTTATTATATCCCTCTTGAATATCTATCACTTTGGGACTAGTTTCATATATTGCAATTGCTTTTACAAGCTCAAACAAATTTAAGTGAAGAACATGAGCATAAAAATTTCATCTCTCAAAATAGTACAAGTGAAGCATGAGAGAATTTCTTCAAAAATTACTAACTCTCAAATAAATCTAAGTGAAGCATGAGATCATTTCTTCAAAAATATTAAAGCACACCGTGCTCAAAAAGATATAAGTGAAGCACTAGAGCAATTCCATAGCTCAAAAAAATGAAGTGAAGAATAAAGAGCAATTCTAACAAATTATAGCATAACTTTGGCTCTCTCAAAAAGGTGTGTCCAGCAAGGATACTTGTGACAAAATAGAAAGCAAAACAAACAAGGACTCATATAATACAAGACGCTCCAAGCAAAACTCATGATATGTGACGAATAAAAATATAGCTCCAAGTAAAATACCGATGGTCGTTAGAAGAAAGAGGGGATGCCACTTGGGGCATTCCCAAGCTTAGTTGCTTGTTCATCCTTGAATATTATCTTGGGGTGCCATGGGGCATCTCCAAGCTTAGGCTCTTCTTACTCCTGATTCCTTCATCCATCGTGATTAGGGATGGCACCCGCCGGGTTTGGGTACGGGTGGAGCCACCCCATACCCTTACCCGTGGCCCCAAACCTTACCCATCACCCGTACCCATACCCGTTAACGGGTATAATTTTTCCCCATACCCATCACCCGTCGGGGTAAATGGGTACCCGCGGGTAAAATTACCCATATTTGCAACACATCAATTTGAGCATTACGTAGTCACAAACAAAAACTTATAATAATAATAATTTATAAAAAAACAACACTTCATTTGGATTTACACACAAGAACAACACTTCATTCGAACAATTGCACTCTAAAGCATTTGGATTTACACACAAGAATCCCTACAGAAACGTTCCTGTGATAAATAACGCTGCTATTTTTTCAGAATTTCTGAAATTAAACGAACAACTCGTCACTCTTGCTGCAGCAAAAGAATTCACGGTTCAGATAGTCACTTTACACACGGAGTGCTCGTAACCGTATCTCTGTGCAAAACAATGAATTATCAAAAAGAGGTGGATGCCGTGGTAACAATCATTATACACACATAGTGCTCGTCACCATTTTGTTGCAGCAATAACCACGACATGATCCCTCTTCCTAAAACTTCATGGTTCAGTTAAGACTTAAGAAGCTCGCAATGACACACAGAAAGTCGTATTCATCACATCATCTATATACATCACGTCTACTCAGAAATCAATGCTCATCTGCATGAATGCATCACATCATCTTGTACAACAAATATCTCCAAACTGTAAGATCAGTGCTCATAATCATAAAATCATAAAGAAAATCGATACTCACCTAGCCGAAATAGCCATGCTCCTATTCTTGTGCTTTGCGGCAGCAGATCGACCATTGCTAAGTAGGCTAGGGCGTACCTGCTTCATGGACGTCTTGGACATAGTGCTGCGATGGTGTTGCACCTTGGACCCCGGAGCATGAGGTGGAAGACCTTGACGTCGGCCGGGGAGTTGGCTCTTTCCTGGCGCGTGGAGGCGGAAGGCACCATACGACGATAGGGTTGGGCTTGGGCTCGGTGTTGGCGTGTTGTGCTCCTGGCTGTGGTGGTCGCCGAGCTGCAGCTCCTTGCGGTTCCCATCCACGCGCGAGCTATCATCATCGTCCGCTGGGTCCATGGTGGTGGCGCGAGGCAGCAAGCGGCTGGAGGCGCTGGCGTTGGCAGCCGGCAGCGAGAGCCGAGAGCCCAAGAAGATGAGATCGATCTATTCTGCTGGGCGCTGGCTGCTACAAGCAAGCGAGGTAATTTTGGACGTCAAGTTCGTCAATCACGCAATCACGTTGATATATAACCATATAAGGAACGAGGCAATTCTGGACATCAATCACCTAGACACACATATCACGTTTGGGATTCTGGATGTGGGATAGCTGCGGGATTTATGTCCACATAATGATACAATACATTTAATATGTGGATAAATAATATTTTAGGCCTATTTATCAGATTATACGTGGGTACATGGGTACACGGGTATGGGTTATACTAAACCATACCCGTACCCACCAAACCCAATGGGTTTCAAATTTTCCTATTTATGTACCCATGGGTATTTTTGTTATCCAAACCCTTGCCCTAATAGGGTTTTTACCCGCCGGCTACGCGGATAATGGGTACCCATTGCCATCCCTGATCGTGATCTCACCCAAAACTTGAAAACTTCAATCACACAAAACTTAACAAAACCTTCGTGAGATCCGTTAGTATATAAAGCAAATCACCACTCTAAGTACTGTTGAAAACCCATTCATATTTTATTATTGCATTATATCTACTGTATTCCAACTTTGCTATGGCTTATACCCCCCGATAAAGTCCATAGATTCATCAAAATAAGCACACAATGCAAAGAAAACAGAATCTGTCAAAAACAGAACAGTCTGTAGTAATCTGAAAACGTCATATACTTCTGTAACTCCAAAAATTCCAAAAAATTAGGAAAACGTAGGCAATTTGTATATAAATCTTGTGTAAAAAATTCAGAATTTTTAATCTCTTCTGTGATTTTACAAAATTATTTTACTGGACGCAAAAGTTTTTGTTTTTCAACAAGATCAAATCAACTATCACCCAACATGATCCCAAAGGCTTTGCTTGGCCCAAACACTAATTAAAACATAAAAAAAATAAAACAGAGGAATAATTATGCAAACACTCAAGAATAGAAAGAAAAAGGCAAAAATAAATTTTATTCATTGGGTTGCCTCCCAACAAGCGCTATCGTTTTACGCCCCTAACTAGGCATAATTCATAGATTCAAGTATTGTCATCTTTAGTTTTTGATCCATAGGTTGCCCTCATGATTGATTCATATGGTGGCCTAATTTTTGCTCTAGGGAAGTGTTCCATACCCTTTCTTAGTGGAAACTGAAATTTAATATTGCCTTCTTTCATATCAATCACGACACCAATAGTACGTAAAAACGGTCTACCAAGAATAATTGGACAAGACGGATTGCAATCAATATCAAGAACAATAAAATCTATGGGCACATAGTTCCTATTTGCACGAATAAGAACATCATTAATTCTTCACAAAGGCTTTTTAATAGTATAATCCGAAAGTGCAAATTAAGAGAACATTCTTCAATATTGGTAAGACCAAGCACATCACATAAAGATTTTGGAATTGTGGAAACACTAGCACCCAAATCACATAAGGCAAAACACTCATAATTTTTAATCTTGACTTTAATGGTAGGTTCCCATTCATTCATCATGTAATTTTCTAGGAATTGAAACTTCTAACTCCAAATTTTCTTCTAAAGCTTTCATCATGGCATCTACGATATGTTTAGTAAAAGCTTTATTTTGTTCATAAGCATGGGGTGAATTTATCATGGATTGCAACAAATAAATACATTCAACCAAAGAGCAACTATCATAATTAAAGTCTTTGTAATCCAAAAGAGTGGGTGCATCACTAGTTAAAGTTTTGACCTCTCCAAACCCACTTTTATCAAAAAAAATCAAGATTTTCACCCTCCAAATTATCGGGACGCCTTCTAGCTAAAGTTGACTCTTCTCCAGTCCCTTTATCATCAATTTTAACTTTATAAACATGGAATCAATAGAGGAAATACCAATTACTTTAAGATCTTCATTATTTTTATGAAAGCAATCACTAGAAAACACTCTTTCTAAAAATTCTCTTTTAGCTCTAAGCATAGAGGTTCTTTTCTTACTTTCATCCATAGAAACATATAAAGCTTTAATTGATTCATCAACCTTGGGTACAAAAAATTTCAACTTGAGATTTTCTACATCATGAGAAATTGTATCAATGCTTCTAGACATATCATCAATCTTATTCAACTTTTCTTCTATCGTAGTATTGAAAACTTTTTGCGCATTGATAAATTATTTAATATTATTCTCAAGATCAGAGGGGTTCCTATTATTATTGTAGGAAGAATTACCATAGGAATTACCATAATTATTAGAAAGAATTTCCAGGAAAAGGCCTAGGATTAAAATTACCTCTATAAGCATTGTTATTGAAAATGTTTCGCGAGATAAAATTCACATCTACGGCATCACTATTTTGCTCAATCAAAGTGGACAATGGCACATCATTAAGATCAATAGAAGCACTTTTACTAGAAACCAATTTCATAAGAGCATCAACTTTTTCACTCAACGAATTTATTTCTTCAACTGAATTAAGTTTTTTACTAGTAGGTGCTCTTTTGGTACGCCATTGTGAATAATTTGCCATGATATTATCTAGAAATTTAGTAGCTTCACCCAAAGTAATTTCCATAAAAGTACCACCCGCGGCGGAATCTAAAAGATTTCTAGAAACAAAATTCAATCCCGCATAAAAAATTTGTATGATCATCCAAAGATTTAAACCATGAGTAGGACAATTTCTTAGCATCAATTTCATTCTTTCCCAAGATTGTGCAACATGTTCATGCTCAAGTTGCTTAAAATTCATGATTTGAGTTCTAAGGGAAATAATTTTCGCGGGCGAAAAATACTTAGTAATAAAAGCATCTTTGCACTTATCCCAAGAATCGATACTATTGCGAGGCAAAGAAGAAAACCAAATTTTTGCACGATCCCTCAAAGAGAAAGGAAATTATTTCAACTTCACAATATCACTGTCCACATCTTTTTTCTTTGGCATATCACACAATTCTACGAATGTGTTTAGATGGGACGCGGCATCCTCATTAGGAGTACCGGAAAATTGATCTTTCATAACAAGATTCAACAAAGCAGCATTAATATCACAAGATTCCGCACTCGTGGCGGGAGGAGCATTCGGAGTGCTAATAAAATCATTATTATTGGTATTGGAAAAATCACACAACTTGGTGTTTTCTTGAGTCATCGTGACTACGCAAACAAGATTGCACACAAAAATAGATCTGACGAGAAAAAGGCGAACGAAAAAGAGGGCGAATAAAACGGCAAATTTTTGTGAAGTGGGGGAGATGAAAACGAGAGGCAAATGGAAAATAATGTAAATTGCAAGGAGATGAGATTTGTGATTAGGAACTTGATAGATGTTGATGATGTCTCCCCGGCAACGGTGCCAGAAATTCCTTTTGATGTCGCTTGAACTACGTCGGTATTTCCCCAAAGAGGAAGGGATGATGCAGCACAGCTACGGTAGGTATTTCCCTTAGTTATGAAACCAAGGTATCAATCCAGTAGGAGAACCAAGCAACACTATGTAAACGGTACCTGCACACAAAGAACAAATACTTGCAACCCGACGCGTAAGAGGGGTTGTCAATCCCTCCACGGTAAAAAGATAGATAAATTTGTGGTAGATTGGATAAATAGATCTCGATAAAACTCAGAATAAAATAAATAAATAAAAAGTACAACAAGGTATTTTTGGGTTTTTGGAATAATAGATCTAAAAACAAAAGCGAATAAAAATAGATCTCAAAGCAAATATGATGGAGAATAGACCCGGGGGCCGTAGATTTCACTAGTGGCTTCTCTCGAGAAAATAGCATACGGCGGCTAAACAAATTACTGTTGGGCAATTGATAGAAGATCGAATAATTATGACGATATCCAAGGCAATGATCATTATATAGGCATCACGTCCAAGATTAGTAGACCGACTCCTGCCTGCATCTACTACTATTACTCCACACATCGACCACTATCCAGCATGCATCTAGTGTATTAAGTTCATGGAGAAACGGAGTAATGCAATAAGAATGATGACATGATGTAGACGAGATCTATTCATGTAGGAATAGCTCCCATCTTGTTATCCTTAATAGCAACGATACATGCGTGTCTTGCTGCCCCTTCTGTCACTGGGAAAGAACACCGCACGATTGAACCCATCACAAAGCACCTCTTCCCATGGCAAGAAAATCGATCTAGTTGGCCTAACTAAACCAAAGATTCGAAGAAGAAATACGAGGCTATAAGTAATCATGCATATAAGAGATCAAAGAAGACTCAAATAATATTCATGGATATAGATCTGATCATAAACTCAAAGTTCATCGGGTCCCAATAAACGCACCACAAAAAGAGTTACATCAAATAGATCTCCAAGAGACCATTGTATTGAGAATCAAAAAGAGAGAAGAAGCCATCTAGCTACTGCCTACAGACCCGTAGGTCTACAATGAACTACTCACACATCATCAGAGAGGCACCAATGAGGATGATGAACCCCTTCGTGATGGTGTCTAGATTGGATCTGGTGGTTCTAGAACTTGCGGCGGCTGGAATTGTGTTTCGTCGACTCCCCTAGGATTTTTGGAATATTGGGGTATTTATAGAGCGAAGAGGCGGTGCGGGAGGCCACCGAGGTGGGCACAACCCATCAGGGCGCGCCTGGGCCCCCAGGCACGCCCAAGTGGGTTGTGCTCCCCTCGGAGCCCCCCTCTGGTACTTCTTTGGCCCACCAGGTGTCTTCTGGCCCAGAAAAATTCTCCAAAAAGTTTCGCTGCGTTTGGACTCCGTTTGGTACTGATATTCTGCGAAGTAAAAAACAAGCAAAAAATAGCAACTGGCACTGGGCACTATGTCAATAGGTTAGTCCCAAAAAATGATATAAAGTTGCTATAAAATGATTGTAAAACATCCAAGAATGATAACATAACAGCATGGAACAAAAAAAAATTATAGATACGTTGGAGACGTATCATAGAGGTAGCGGTAGCCGCCAGCCGCGCGAGGGAAAGGCCCTAGTATATCCAGCCCCCAAACCGCGAAGGGCCATGAGAGCGGAATTGTCTGGAGCCCCTACGCCGGCTGATGAATTTGCTTGGCATGGAATTGGCAAGCTTCGCATGACCGGACTAGCTCGGTGGTGTCGCGGAGCGTGGTGGGCCAATAGAAACCACTGTGGAACACCTTACCAGCGAGGGTGCGCGACGAAGAGTGGTGCCCGCAATCCCCTCCATGGATGTTGGCGAGCAGCTCGCGCCCTTGCTCCTTCGAGATGCACCGCAACATGACGCCGTTGGGGCGCCTTCAGTACAACTCGCCATCTTGCAAACAATACGTGGTGGCTTGCCGGACGACGCGCTCTGCCTCTGAATCCTCCTCAGAAAAGGTGTCGTGGAGTAGGTAAGACTTGAACTCCGCGGCCCAACTGCCCTCTTGAGGCTCTAGCGCTAGCAACAAGCGGGCTCTTGATGCCGGGCCGCAGTCTGGTGCGCCCGTGAGCAGCGCCTACGAGGGCTCTTCGCGAAGCTGTGCCATGCCGGAAATGGGTGGCACAGCCGACGGCCTGAGGAGTCTTTCCTTGAAGAAGCCGGGGCTTTGGGGCTCGCGACGAGATGCTCGCTTGGCGAGGTCGTCGGCCTCCTTGGTGGCGCCTCACGGAATATGCCACAGCTCCAAGCCAAAGAAGTGCTTCTCAAGCTTACGCACATCCTCTAGGTAGGCTGCCATGTGCTTGTACTTGGGCTTGTACTTTTTTTGGAGAGGTTGACGAGGAGCTGAGAGTCACCCTTGATGACAAGGTTCTTGATGCCGAGGGCGGAGGTGGCCTTGAGGCCGGCGATGAGACCCTCATACTCCGCGATGTTGTTGGAGAACTTCTCGCCACACCCGAAGCACAGCTGGACCACATAGGAGAGTTTATCTCCAGCCGGTGGGGTAAGCATGACGCCAGCCCCCGCGCCTTGCTTGGAAAAAGCGTCGTCGAAGCACAGGGTCCTGATACGTCCATTTTGCATCATGATTTCCTACTGTTATTTATAATGTTTTTATGCATAATAATGTTTTACGGAGTAATTCTAATGCCTTTTCTCTCATAATATGCAAGGTTTACACAAAGAGGGAGAATACCGGCGACTGGAATTTTGGACCTGAAAAAGCTACGTCAGAGATACCTATTCTACACATCCCCAAATGAGCTGAAAATTTACGGAGAATTATTTTGGAATATATAAAAAATAGTGGAGCAAATAACTACCGGAGGGGGCCACCTGGTGAGCACAAGACACCAGGGCACGCCAGGCCCCTCAGGCGCGCCCTGTTGGGTTGTCCTCAGCCCAGCCACCACCGGCGCCCATCTTCTGGTATATAGGTCACTTTGACCTAGAAAAAATAAGGGGAGGACTTTCGTGACGGAGCACCGCCGTCTCGAGGCGGAACTTGGGCAGGAGCACTTTTGCCCTCCGGCAGAGCGATTCCGCCGGGGGAACTTCCCTCCCGGAGGGGGAAATCAAATCCATCGTCATCACCAACAACCCTCTCATCTTTGGGAGGCCAATCTTCATCAACATCTTCAACAACACCATCTCCTCTCAAACCCTTGTTCGTCTCTTGTGTTCAATCTTTGTACCGGAACCTCGGATTGGTACCTGTGGGTGACTAGTAGTGTTGATTACATCTTGTAGTTGATTACTTTATGGTTTATTTGGTGGAAGATTATATGTTCAGATCCATTATGATATTTAATACCCCTCTGATCTTGAGCATGATTATCATTTGTGAGTAGTTACTTTTGTTCTTGAGGTCACGGGAGAAGTCATGTTGCAAGTAATCATGTGAACTTGATATGTGTTCGATATTTTGATGGTATGTATGTTGTGATTCCCTTAGTGGTGTCATGTGAACATCGACTACATGGCACTTCACCATATTTGGGCCTAAGGGAATGCATTGTGGAGTAGTTATTAGATGATGGGTTGCTAGAGTGACAGAAGCTTAAACCCTAGTTTATGCGCTACTTCGTAAGGGACCGATTTGGATCCAAATGTTTAATGCTATGGTTAGATTTTATCTTAATACTTTTCTCGTAGTTGCGGATGCTTGCGAGGGGGTTAATCATAAGTGGGAGGTTTGTTCAAGTAAGAACAGCACCCAAGCACCGGTCCACCCACATATCAAATTATCAAAGTAGCGAACATGAATCAAGCCAACATGATGAAAGTGACATGGTGAAATTCCCGTGTACCCTCAAGAACGCTTTGCTTAATTTAAGAGACCGTTTTGGCATGTACTTTGCCACAAAAGGATTGGGCTACCTTGCTGCACTTTATTTACCGTTACCGTTACTTGTTCATTACAAATTATCTTGCTATCAAACTACCTGTTACCGACTATTTCAGTGCTTGCAGAAAATATCTTGCTGAAAACCACTTGTCGTTTCCTTCTGCTCCTCGTTGGGTTCGGCACTCTTACTTATCGAAAGAACTATGATTGATCCCCTATACTTGTGGGTCATCAAGACTCTTTTCTGGCGCCATTGCCGGGGAGTGAAGCGCTCTTGGTAAGTGGAAATTGGTAAAAAAAAAATTATACTACGTGCTGAAATTTATTGTCACTTGTTACTATGGAAAACCATCCTTTGAGGGGTTTGTTCGGGGTATCTTCACCTCGACCGGAAGCACAATTAGTTGCCCCTCAACCTACTGCACCTACTAAAAATATTTGTTATGAAATTCCTTCGGGTATGATAGAACAACTGCTAGCTAATCCTTATGCAGGAGATGGAACCGAACATCCTGATATGCACTTGATATATGTGGATGGAATTTGTGGATTATTTAAGCGTGCAGGTTTTCTCGGAGATGAAGCTAAGAAGAAGGTTTTCCCTTTATCTTTGAAGTGAAAAGCATTGACATGGTATAGGCTATGCGATGATATTGGATCTTGGAACTGGAATCGATTGAAATTGGAGTTTCACCAAAAAATTTATCCTATGCATCTAGTTCATCGTGATCGGAATTATATATACAATTTTTGGCCTCATGAAGGAGAAAGTATCGCTCTAGCTTGGAGGAGGCTTAAGTCAATGTTATATTCATGCCCCAATCATGAGCTCTCAAGAGAAATTATTATTCAGAATTTTTATGCTCGGCTTTCTCATGATGATCAATCCATGCTCGATACTTCTTGTACTGGTTCTTTTATGAAGAAGACTATTGAATTCAGGTGGGATCTTTTAGAAAGAATTAAATGCAACTCTGAAGATTGGGAACTTGAGGAAGGTAAAGAGTCAGGTATTAAGCTTAAGTTTGATTGTGTTAAATCTTTTATGAATACCGATGCTTTTCAAAAGTTTAGCACTAAATATGGACTTGACTCTGAGATAGTAGCCTCTTTCTGTGAATCATTTGCTACTCATGTTGATCTCCCTAAGGAGAAGTTGTTTAAATATCACCCACCTATTAAAGAAGAGATTAAAGAACCCGTCATAGTTAAAGATGAAACTATTATTTACAATGTTGATCCAGTTGTGCCAACCGCTTATATTGAAAAAGCACATTTCCCTGTTAGGATAAAGGAACATGCTAAGGTATCAGCTGTGGTTCGCAAAAGTAATATTAAAGCACCTAAACCTTCTGAGCAAATTAAAGTAGAACCTAGTGTTGCCATGGTTAAGATCTCCTGGTAGAAAATATTGATGGGCATGTTATTTACTTCTGTGATGAAGCTGCTAGAATTGCCAAACCTGGTGATAAAGATAAACATAGACCCATAGTTGGCATGCCTTTTGTCTCAGTTAAAATTGGAGATCATTGCTATCATGGTTTATGTGACTTAGGTGCTAGCGTGAGTGCTATTCCTTTTACCTTGTACCAAGAAATTATGAATGACATAGCACCCGCTGAAATAGAAGACATAGATGTTACTATTAAACTTGCTACTAGAGACACCATCACACCATTTGGGATAGTTAGAGATGTTGAAGTCTTGTGTGGGAAAATAAAATACCCTACTAATTTTCTAGTTCTTGGTTCCCCACAAGATGAATTTTGTCCCATTATCTTTGTTAGACCTTTCTTGAACACCGTTAATGCTAAAATAGATTGTGAGAAAAAAACTATTGGTGTTAGCTTTGGTGATGAGTCTCATGAGTTTAATTTCTCCAAGTTTAGTAGACAACCTCATAAGAAAGAATTACCTAGTAAGGATGAAATAATTGATCTTGCTTCCATTGCCGTGCCTCCTACTGATCCACTAGAACAATATTTGCTAGACCATGAAAATGATATGCACTTGCGTGAAAGAAATGAAATAGATAAAATTTTCTTTGAACAACGACCTATCCTAAAACACAATTTGCCTATTGAAACTCTAGGAGGTCCTCCTCCACCTAAAGGTGATCCTGTGTTTGAATTAGAACAATTGCCAGACACTTTGAAATATGCTTATCTTGATGAGAAAAAGATATATCCTGTTATTATTAGTGCTAACCTTTCAGAACATGAAGAAGAAAGATTATTGAAAATTCTGAAGAAACACTGTGCTGCTGTTGGATATACTCTTGATGATCTTAAGGGCATTAGCCCCACTCTCTGTCAGCACAAGATTAATATGGAACCTGATGCTAAACCCGTTGTTGGACAACAACGATGATTGAATCCTAAAATGAAAGAAGTGGTAAGAACTGAAATATTAAAGCTTCTTGAAGCAGGTATAATCTATCCCATAGCTGATAGTAGATGGGTAAGTCATGTTCATTGTGTCCCTAAGAAAGGAGGTATTACTGTTGTTCCTAATGATAAAAATGAACTTATCCCACAAAGAATTGTTACTGGCTATAGAATGGTAATTGATTTTAGAAAATTAAATAAAGCAACTAGAAAAGATCATTACCCTCTACCTTTTATTGATCAAATGCTAGAAAGATTATCCAAGCACACACACTTTTGTTTTCTTGATGGATATTCTGGTTTTTCTCAAATACCTGTCTCACAACCTGATCAAGAGAAAACCACCTTTACTTTCCCTTTTGGAACTTATGCTTATAGACATATGCCTTTTGGTTTCTGCAATGCACCTGCTACCTTCAAAGATGTATGACTGTTATATTCTCTGATTTTTGTGAAAAGATTGTTGAGGTTTTCATGGATGATTTTTCTATTTATGGAACTTCTTTTGATGATTGCTTAAGCATTGATCGAGTTTTGTAGAGATGTGAGCAAACTAATCTTTTCTTGAATTGGAAGACGTACCACTTTGTGGTTAATGAAGGTATTGTCTTGGGGCACAAAATTTTTGAACGAGGTATTGAGGTGGATAAAGCTAAAGTTGATGCAATTGAGAAAATGCCATGTCCTAAAGATATTAAAGGTATTCGTAGTTTCCTTGGTCATGCTGGTTTCTTAGGAGGTTTATTAAAGACTTCTCTAAAATTTCTAGGCCTCTTACTAATCTTTTACAAAAGGATGTTCCATTTGTTTTTTATGATGATTGTGTAGAAGCCTTTGAAACACTTAAGAAAGCCTTAACTTCTGCACCTATTGTTCAACCGCCTAATTGGAACTTGCCTTTTGAAATTATGTGTGATGCTAGTGATTATGCTGTTGGTGCTGTTCTAGGACAAAGAGTTGATAAGAAATTGAATGTTATTCATTATGCTAGCAAAACTCTAGACAATGCCCAAAGAAATTATGCTACTACTGAAAAAGAATTTTTAGCAGTTGTGTTTGCTTATGACAAATTCAGATGCTACATTGTTGATTCCAAAGTAATTGTTCACATTGATCATGTTGCTATAAAATATCTTATGGAAAAGAAAGATGCTAAACCTAGACTCATTAGGTGGGTTCTTTTGCTACAAGAATTTGATTTACATATCACTGATAGGAAAGGAGCTGAGAACCCCGTAGCTGATAACTTTTCTAGGTTAGAGAACATTCTTAATGACCCACTACCTATTGATGATAGTTTTCCTGATGAACAACTAGCTGCAATAAATGTTTCTCATAATACTCCTTGGTATGCTGACTATGCTAATTACATTGTTGCTAAATATTTACCGCCTAGTTTCACATACCAACAAAAGAAAAAAATTCTTCTATGACTTAAGACATTACTTTTGGGATGACCCACATATTTATAAAGAAGGAGTAGATGTTATTATTAGACGTTGTGTACCTGAGCATGAACAGGAACAAATCCTACAGAAATGTTACTCCGAAGCTTATGGAGGGCATCATGCGGGAGATAGAACTGCTCACAAGGTATTGCAATCTGGTTTTTATTGACCTACTCTCTTCAAGGATGCCCGTAAGTTTGTTTTATCTTGTGATGAATGCCAAAGAATTGGTAATATCGGTAAGCGTCAGGAAATGCCTATGAATTATTCACTTGCTGTTGAACCATTTGATGTTTGGGGTTTTGATTATATGGGACCTTTTCCTTCCCCTAATGGGTACACTCATATTTTGGTTGTTGTTGATTATGTTACTAAGTGGGTAGAAACTATTCCAACTAGTAGTGTTGATCATAACACTTCCATTAAAATGCTAAAAGAAGTTATTTTCCCAAGGTTTGGAGTACCTAGATATTTTATGACTGATGGTGGTTCACACTTTATTCATGGTGCTTTCCGTAAAATGCTTGCTAAATATGATGTTAACCATAGAATTGCATCACCTTATCATCCTCAATCTAGTGGTCAAGTTGAACTTAGCAATAGAGAAATAAAACTAATATTACAAAAAAACTATCAATAGGTCCCGAAAGAATTGGTCTAAGAAATTAGATGATGCACTTTGGGCCTACTGAACAACATATAAAAATCCTATGGGTATGTCTCCGTATAAAATGGTTTATGGAAAAGCTTGTCATTTGCCTCTTGAGTTAGAACATAAAGCATATTGGGTAGTTAAAGAACTTAACTATGATTTCAAACTTGCTGGTGAAAAGAGGTTGTTTGATATTAGCTCACTAGATGAATGGAGAACCCAAGCTTATGAAAATGCCAAATTGTTTAAAGAAAAAGTTAAAAGATGGCATGACAAAAGAATCCAAAAGCGGGAATTCAAAGTTGGGGAATATGTTCTTTTGTACAACTCCCATTTTAGATTCTTTGCATGAAAACTTCTCTCCAAATGGGAAGGACCATATATTATCGAAGAAGTTTATCGTTCTGGAGCTATCAAAATTAATAATGCCGAAGGTAGTCAATGGGCAAAGAATTAAGCACTGTATCTCAGGTACGCCTATTAGTGTTGAAAGAAATATTATTCAAACCATGACACCAGAGGAACACATAAAAGAAACCTTCCGGAACACTCCAGAATCCTGACAAAGAGGAGGTACGTGATACGGTAAGTAAACGGACTCCGAAAAATCCGCAAAAATATTTTTTTGTCAGTTTTGGAATATTACAAAAATTAGGAAAATAAGAAACAACCAGGAAGGCAACTGAGGAGGGCACAAGACACCAGGGCATGCCTGCAATGCCTAGCACGCCCAGGTGGGTTGTGCCCACCTCGGGAACTTTCCCAACTCCGTTTTCCTCTCGTTTGCTTGTTTCCCAAGATAAAAAATCTTTATATACCCCCCGAACGTATTGACCACCGTATCGCGGAGAAATCTTATGTTCTTGTTTTGCGTTGTTTCTCTGTCAGATTTAGCAAAGCCAGGCATCATGTCTTCTCCCTCTTCCAACAACGGGGAAGAAGATGCTTGGTTGATGAAGATAGAACTGAAAAGAGAGGAACCAAAGGAAGCCATCAAGGAGAACAAGGGCATGGAGGCTACGGGAGATCAAGTTCAAATAGGAGGGCAAGCTATGCCAGCAGAAGAGGAAGAAGGTATCCTTCAACCTTATTATGATCATCTCACCCCCACTAAAATTGAAGCCTTTAGAGCCTTTGAGGCGGTTTATGTTCAAAATAAGTATCTCACTCGTGAAAATATTCTGTTACAAGAGAACATCATCGCCCTCCGGAGCATCATCCGTAGATTGGAGTACCTGCTGAAGAAGGCTACCTCATCACCACCACCATCATCATCTTCCCCACCAAAGGAGACTTGAGTTCATGGTATGGGCACTCCCCTTGGCTTGTGCCAAGCTTGGGGGAGGTGCCATGGTATCGTATCACCATCACTTCCATTACCTTTACCTATTTTAGTTCGATCCTTAGATTTCGTGATTTAGTTGAATAAAAGCATAGTATGCTCTATTTTCGAGTTTTAGTTTCGTGATCTATCTTTCTATGTAATCGTGTGCGAGATATATGATAAAGTTTAGTTTGAGTTTTTGTTTCTTTACTTCCTTGTTGCAATCAAAATAAAAAGAAAGAAATGAAAAAGATCATATGCTATTCTTATAGTGAGTAATGACATCACATAAGGAAAAGTATAAGTGGTAAAGTTTGTTGGAAATTGACAAACATAGCATTGGTCAATGATGCAACTCATGAAACAATTAATAAGGGAAGAGAAGATTCACATGCAAATATACTATTTTGGACATCTTTTATGATTGTGAGCCCCCATTAAATATTATATGTCAAAATTGTTGACGTTGGACAAGGAAGACAACGTAATGATTTATGATTGTTCATATCCACATAGAAGTTATATTGGTATAGATCCTTCAACATGTGGTGCGTGCCCAATATCTTTGCTAGCCAAAAACTCCGCACTAAGTAGAGATACTACTTGCGCATCCAAAAACCCTTAAACCCAAAATCTTATTTTGAGAGTCCACCATACCTACCTAGGGATTGAGTAAGATCCTTCAAGTAAGTTGTCATCGGTGCAATAAGGCAATAAAAATTGCTTCTAAATGTGTTGGATCATTTAGTGTAAGAGAAAATTGAGCGTTGTATGAATTTGTGATGGCAAAGTAATAAAAGCGACGGACTGCGTAATAAATGTTGCTATCATAAGGGGCAATATAATGTGACGTTCTTTTGCACTAAGGGATTTGGCATACAAACAAAAAGCGCATCGCAACCTCTGCTTCCCTCTGCGAAGGGCCTATCTTTTACTTTTGTGTATTTACTTTTATGCAAGAGTCAAAGTATTCTTCCCTATTCCTTTTTATTTTCTCTTTTGGCAAGCATCATGTGGTGAGGAAAGATCTAGGCACATATATCCAGTTGGATATGAGTGAGCATGAGTTATTATTGTTGACATCACCCATGAGGTGAATCTGTCGGGTGGCGAAACTATAAGCTCCTATCTTTCTATGTGTCCGGTTGAAACTTTTTGCTCATGGGTATGCTGTGAGTGTTAGCAATCATAGAAGATTAAATGATGGTTGAGTATGTGGACTTGCCAAAAGGCTACGATACATGACCCTTCATGAAAATATGATGAATTGTAGTTGCAAAGTTGACTGAGAACATAGTTTGTTGGTTTTCAATAGAGTTTATGCTTTATTCTTCAATGTTGTGATGAATTGTTACTTGTTCATGAGAAGTTATATGATAAAAGCTGTATGATAAAGTTTTATGATTAAGTTTGTTGTTGTTATGATAATAAGCATGATGCTACTATGTCCGTATTTTGTTTTTATCGACACCTCTCTCTCTAAGCATGTGGACATGTTTTTCGATATCGGTTTTTTGCTTGAGGACAAGCGAGGTCTAAGCTTGAGGGAGTTGATACGTCCATTTTACATCATGATTTCTACTGTTATTTATAATGTTTTTATGCATAATAATGCTTTATGGAGTAATTCTAATGCCTTTTCTCTCATAATATGCAAGGTTTACACAAAGAGGGAGAATACCGGCAGCTGGAATTCTGGACCTGAAAAAGCTACGTCAGAGATACCTATTCTGCACATCCCTAAATGAGCTGAAATTCTATGGAGAATTATTTTGGAATGTATAAAAAATACTGGAGCAAATAACTACCGGAGGGGGGCCACCTGGTGAGCACAAGACACCAGGGCGCGCCAGGCCCCCCAGGCACGCCCTGGTGGGTTGTGCTCAGCCCAGCCCACCTCCAGTGCCCATCTTCTGGTATATAGGTCACTTTGACCTAGAGAAAATACGGGGAGGACTTTCGGGACGGAGCACCGCCGTCTCGAGGTGGAACTTGGGCAGGAGCACTTTTGCCCTCCGGCGGAGCGATTCCGCCGGGGAAACTTCCCTCCCGGAGGGGGAAATCGAAGCCATCGTCATCACCAACAACCCTCTCATCTTTGGGAGGCCAATCTTCATCAACATCTTCAACAACACCATCTCCTCTCAAGCCCTAGTTCATCTCTTGTGTTCAATCTTTGTACCGGAACCTCAGATTGGTACCTGTGGGTGACTAGTAGTGTTGATTACATCTTGTAGTTGATTACTTTATGGTTTATTTGGTGAAAGATTATATGTTTAGATCCATTATGCTATTTAATACCCCTCTAATCTTGAGCATGATTATCATTTGTGAGTAGCTACTTTTGTTCTTGAGGTCACGGGAGAAGTCATGTTGCAAGTAATCATGTGAACTTGATATGTGTTTGATATTTTGATGGTATGTATGTTGTGATTCCCTTAGTGGTGTCATGTGAACGTCGACTACATGGCACTTCACCATATTTGGGCCTAAGGGAATGCATTGTGGAGTAGTTATTAGATGATGGGTTGCTAGAGTGACAGAAGCTTAAACCCTAGTTTATGTGCTACTTCGTAAGGGACCGATTTGGATCCAAATGTTTAATGCTATGGTTAGATTTTATCTTAATACTTTTCTCGTAGTTGCGGATGCTTGCGAGGGGATTAATCATAAGTGGGTGCTTTGTTCAAGTAAGAACAACACCCAAGCACCGGTCCACCCACATATCAAATTATCAAAGTAGCGAACATGAATCAAACCAACATGATGAAAGTGACATGGTGAAATTCCCTTGTGCCCTCAAGAACGCTTTGCTTAATATAAGAGACCGTTCTGGCCTGTCCTTTGCCACAAATTATCTTGCTATCAAACTACCTGTTACCGACTATTTCAGTGCTTGCAGAAAATACCTTGCTGAAAACCACATGTCATTTCCTTCTACTCCTCGTTGGCTTCAATACTCTTACTTATCGAAAGGACTACGATTGATCCCCTATACTTGTGGGTCATCAGGTCCAGCTATTGGGTTCCTCATCTCCAGGTAAGAGGGACTTGTTCTCGCGAGGCTCCTCTTGGTACGGGTCCGTCCACTCTGCCATGAAATCAGCCAGGGCCGCGCCCTTGATGACCCTGGTGGTGCATAATTCTAGCTGGAAGGCCTGCAGCTCGATGTTCCACTCGACGACCCTGCCAGCAGCGTTGGGGCTGCGTAGTACTTGCCCTAAAGGGTAGGGTGAAATAACCTTAATGGGGTGGCCCTAGAAGTAGTGCCGTAGCTTCCTGGAGGCGACGAGAAGCGCGAGGAGGAGCTTCTGCTGCATGGGGTAGCACTCGCACGTGTCCCTCAGCACCGTGCTGACGAAATACACGGGGTGCTCGACGAGGTGCGTGACCGTGGTGTCCAGGTCACCTTCACCGGAAGGCTGACTAGGCGGCGCCGCGGGGGCCTCCGGAAGCGAGGCGATGTGTCCCCCCTGAGGGGAGGCCGGTGCCTCCTGAGGCGACCCCTCAGCTGGCGCTGGCAGGGCCCGAGCAGGCTTGGGTGACGCCTTCCCAAGGGCGGCAGGTTTCTTCTTAGCGCAAACTCGCTCTTCTCTCTCCACCACGAGGGCCGCGCTGGCCGTCTGGGGAGTGGCTGATGGGGAACGAAGCCTGAAAATCAAAAAAATTCCTATGAACACCCAAGATCTATTTAGGAGAAGCATAGCAACGAGAGGGGAGAGTGTGTCTATGTACCCTCGTAGACCGAAAGCGGAAGCGTATATAACGTGGTTGATGTAGTTGTACTCTTCGCGATTCGATCACGATCCAACCGATCGAGTGCCGAACGGACAACATTGTTGGGAAACGTTGCATGAAAACAAAAAAAATTCTACGCACACGCAAGATCTATCCATGGAGATGCATAGCAACGAGGGGAAGAGTGTGTCTACGTATCCTCGTAGACTGTAAGCAGAAGTGTTTGACAACACGGTTGATGTAATCGAACTTTCTTCGCTATCCAACCGATCGAGTACCGAACGTACGACACCTCCGCATTCAGCACACGCTCAGCTCAGTGACATCCATGCCTTCTTGATCTAGCAAGATGGCGAGGTAGTGGATGAGTTCCGACAGCACGACGATGTGGTGATAGTGATGGTGAAGTTATCTCTGCAGGGCTTCGCCTAAGCACTACGAAAATATGACCGGGGGTGTAAACGGTGGAGGGGGCATCGCACACGGCTAAGACAATGTTGTGTGTTGTGCTAGGCACCCCCCTCCCACATATATATAGGTGGGGTTGGAGGGAGTAGCCAGGAGGCGCCCCCAAGTAGCCCGAATCCTACTTGGGGTCTTCCCCCAAGTGGCGCCCCCCTTCCTTATTTGGAGTGCGGAAGGAAGGAAGGAGGAGGTGGCGCCCCCCTTTCCTTTCTTTCCTGAGGAGGGAAAGGCACGAGGGGCCACCCCTCCCCTTTACTTCCCCTAGGGCTGGCCAGCCAAGGGAGGGGCGTGCCAACCCCCTAGTGGGCTAGTCTATCCCCTCCTTTGGCCCATAAGGCCCATACACTTGCCGAGGGTGATGTGGATATGTACTAGGGGTAGGGTCCTAAGCATGGCCCACGTACCCCACCTAAAGACACCACGTACAAGATTACAAGACTACAAGGAAGATTCCGACTGGAATAAGCATAGCGTATGATCCACTCGACAGCCAGCTCACTCGGAAGCTTGTACATCCACTCGACAGAGCTGGAAGTCACTCGACCGCTGAAGACCTAAAGTCGCTCTGAGAAGGGCAACAGACAGGCGGTCGGGCCATCGCCATAATTAGCATTTATTACTTACGTTATCAGTAACGTTCTCCTTTACTCCCCATGATCGAACCCTTGGTTGCCTGGCGTTTATGAGGGGCAGCGCACTATATATAAGCTGCCCCTCCCCTCTAGCAAAAGGGTTCGCACCCCCTGTTACTTCCATACTCCACACGACAGAAAAGCTCCCGCAGCACTAAGACGTAGGGCTGTTACCTCCACGAGAGGGGCCTGAACTCATACATCCGTGTGTACAATCTCGCCGTAGCTAGGACTCTGCATTCTCCTTACGTACCCCCTACTTCTACTGTCTGGCTCGTTCCCACGATAATTGGCACCCACCGTGGGGCAGGCGTCTAAGCGACTTTCGGTGAGTTTGCGTTTTTCTTCTTTGTTGTGTCTTCCGGTGGCGGATCGTTCGTGGGCCGCGAGATCCATCTCGGCGCGTTCACCTTCGTCGCTGACGACTCGGCATGGCTTCAGGAGGCGCCTCTGGACGTAGAGGTGCTCCCGATCCACGGGGCGACGCACTTTCGTGCAAGTTCCTGCGGCGTTCTTCTTCGGCAGCCGTCGACTCCACATCTGTCGACTCCAGCGCTCTCCGCTATTCGTCGCCACAAGCGATCCGGTCGCTCTCGGCTCCAGCGTTGGGTGCGTCACGCGGTGGCTCGTCAATCGTCGATTCAGCAGGTTGCAGCTATCGAGCCCGCCGAGTCACTCCATGGCGTGTTCGACTCGGCCTCAGATCAGTCTGATGTTCCTTCCAAGTGCGAGAGCTGCGATCCCGCAGCTGAAGTTTTCATGGCGGATTCTCCCCGCGGCCCGCCTGGTTATGACTTAGGCAGGGGCGAGGTTGGCGGACCGTCGAGTGATCAGCAACACAGAGATGAGGAGGTTCTCCGTACGCCCATCCTTGGCACGTCTGCCGAGGCCCAGGCTTTGGAGGCCACGCGTATTCGGCTCGAGGAGATGCAGAGAACACTCGACAGCCGCGCCTGTCAACAACCACCGATTGCCAGTCAACGTCAACTATTTCCGAGTGGATCTCGAAACAATGTGGAGGTATTTCGTACTCCGATTCAAAATATTGCAGCAGCGGCAAAAATTGCAGAATCAATTCAGCCATCAGGTTCAGAGGCTGGCAGAGGCATTCAGCAAATCCGAACACTGCTTGGAGTGGCTCAGCAGCAGAATTCGGCTGTTTCTCAGTCGCGCAACAGGTTACACAGTCAGTCTCCCAAGGCAGACACGATCCAGTCGGCTCGCAGCCCTGGGTCACCACTGCGTTGCAGAGATCAAGGTTTCCGTGACAATCGGTATCAAGATCAAGGTCGCGATGAATTTGCTCCCCATTACCACCGTGATGACCGCCGTCGAATGCCCACCCCTCCGCGGGAAGGTTCGTACGGGCCTCGGCGCTATGACGATCGCCACCCGTACGGCGACGAGCGGGCCCCTGGGTTCGACGCAAGGTCCGTCCTTGTGCAGAATCGAGTCGACAGGGGCAGATTTGACAGGGATGGTTATGACAGAGATCATCCGAGTGGTACAGTGGTCTCTGGACCCCGAGTGTTTTAGCAGAGCTATTTGATCTGTCGAGATTCCCCCCAACTTCAGGTTGGCAGCTCGGTGGAGGGAATGACAATATTGCCATGAAGCATCTGTCTTTGATGTTGGATGGTTCATCCCAAGCATGGTTGAATCAGTTGGCTCCTTCTAGCATCTATTGCTGGGAGGATCTCGCTCGAGTGTTCATCAGAACTTTTGAAGGTACCTGCAAGCGTCCTGCTGGTTTGTCTGAATTGCAGCATTGTGTGCAGAAGCCTAATGAAACATTGAGAGATTACATTCAGCGTTGGACCACTCTTCATCACACAGTAGAAAATGTTACCGAACACCAAGCCGTTTGTGCCTTCAAGGCTGGTGTTAGGTACAGAGAGCTCTATCTGAAGTTTGGTCGTACTGGAGATATATCCTTGAACAAGATGATGGAGATCGCCACTCGGTACGCCAATGGCGAAGAGGAAGACCGCCTCCGTAGTGGCAAAGGAAAGGCAGTTGACAATAGTGGCGGCGGCGGAAATTCCAATCGGAAACAGAAGCGCAATGCCGATGGATCTGCTCACGCAGAAGTGGCCGCACTGGCGGCACAAGGAAAAAACAAGGGAAAACCCAAAGGGCAGTTCACCCCCAAGAAGTCGAAGTCAGGAACATATGTACTGGACATGCCGTGTGCCATCCACACGAAGAAAGATGAGGAAGGGAATCTAATATTGCCCAAACATACCACTCGATAGTGCAGATTGTTGATTCAGTAGTTCAAGGAAGGTCAGTCGAGTGAAAAGTCACCTGAAAAAGATGAAGATGAAGAGAAGGGCGATGATTTTCCAGAAGTCAACGCCACTCTGATGATTTTTGCTGACGTAGAGAGCAGAAGTCGACTGAAGGTCATCAACAGAGAAGCCAATATGGTTGCTCCAGCCACCCCAACATACCTCAAGTGGTCTTAGACTCCCATCACCTTTGACCAGTCGGACCACCCTGCTCATGTTGCTACCCCAGGGCGGCAGGCACTGGTGGTGGATCCTGTGGTGGTAGGCACTCGACTCCGCAAGGTGCTTATGGACGGCGGGAGTGGTCTGAACATTTTGTATGCGGAGACTCTCAAAGGGATGGGCATTCCGATGTCCAGACTCAGTGAGAGCAATATGCAATTTCACGGAGTCATTCCAGGGAAGAAGGCCAAGTCACTCGGTCAAATAGCGTTGGATGTGGTTTTCGGTGACAACAAGAATTGGCAAAAAGAAAAGTTGACGTTTGAAGTAGTGGATTTCCAAAGTGCATATCATGCCATCCTTGGTCGGCCTGCCTATGCCCGTTTCATGGCCCGTCCATGTTACGTGTATCTCAAACTGAAGATGCCGGGGCCCAAAGGTGTGATCACAGTTACAGGGAATCAACAGAGAGCCGAGGAGTGTTTCCAGCAAGGTTCAAAGATCGCCGATCAGCAAATGGCTGTGGTTGAGTTGGAAGAGTACTGGAAGAATACTGATCCTGCCGACCTGCTACATTCAAAGAAGCCCGCCTCTCAATCTGCTTTTCAGTCGACAGGCGATGTGAAGCAAGTTCATATTCACCCGACAGATCCCAATGCAGCTTCGACCAACATTTCGACAACGCTCGACAGTAAATAGGAAGCCGCGTTCATCCAGTTCCTCCGTGAGAACTGGGACATCTTTGCATGGAAGCCTTCTGACATGCCGGGTGTACCAGGGAACTGGCTGAGCACTGACTGAGAGTTGACCTGAAGTTCAAGCCGTCAAAGAACACATGCGCCAGTCAGCGGCAGAGAAGCGAAAGGCAATCGGCGCAGAGGTGGCTCGACTCCTGGCGGCTGAATTCATACGCGAGATTTACCACTCCGAGTGGCTCGCAAACATCGTCATGGTCCCCAAGAAGGACAAGTCACTTCGCATGTGTATTGACTTCAAATCATTTCCCGCTCCCTCGCATCGATCAGATTGTTGACTCGACTGCGGGGTGTGAGCGTTTATCTTTTCTCGATGCTTACTCTGGTTACCATCAGATCCGTTTGTTTTGTCCTGATGAAATAAAAACGGCCTTCATCACCCCTTTCGGGTGTTTCTGTTATATCACCATGCCTTTTGGTCTCAAAAATGCAGGCGCAACTTTCATGCGTATGATTCAGAAATGCCTGCTCAAACAGATCAGTCGGAATGTCGAGGCATACATGGATGATATTGTGGTCAAGTCTCGCAAAGGTTCCGACCTGCTGACTGACCTTGCAGAAACTTTTGCCAATTTGAGGAGATATGATATCAAGCTCAACCCGTCTAAGTGCATTTTCGGAGTTCCTGGTGGCAAGTTACTCGGTTTCCTTGTTTCCGAACGAGGAATCGACATCAATCCTGAGAAAATTAGTGCCATCGTTCGAATGAAACTCCCCGAGCGTGTTCACGACGTACAGAAACTCACCGGCTGCCTCGCAGCGTTGAGTAGGTTTATCTCTCGTCTCGGAGAAAGGGCATTGCCTTTATACCGACTGATGAAGAAATCTCGCGAAGAAGATTGACGAGCCACGCGCCTGGAACGCGGATCTACTTCGAAAATTTTATACTTGACGAGTGGACTGTCAGGATGCAATAAGAGTATTTTAAGAGATATTTGCTTATCAAAGATATAACCCCTGTGGTTTTCTGATGATTTCCATCGCACAAGTGCATATAACAAACTTCTCCGAGTGGCAAGCTATCCTCCCACTCGGGGGCTTAGCTGCGAGCCAGTCCTCGCCTAAGTAAAAAACCGTTCCGAGTGATAACCAATGTTTCACTCGGAAACTTAGCTACGAACTAGTTTTCGTCTAAGTTAAAAAATTCTCCGAGTGGCGAGCGATCCTCACACTCGGGGGCTTAGCTATGAGCCAGTCCTCGCCTAAGTAAAAAACCGTCCCGAGTGTAACCAATGTTTTCACTCGGAAACTTAGCTACGAACCAGTTTTCATCTAAGTTAAAATTTTCTCCGAGTGGCGAGCGATCCTCACACTCGGGGGCTTAGCTGTGAGCCAGTCCTCGCCTAAGTAAAAAACCGTCCCGAGTGATAACCAATGTTTTCACTCGGAAACTTAGCTGCAAACCAGTTTTCGTCTAAGTTAAAAACTTCGCCGAGTGGCGAGCGATCCTCACACTCGGGGGCTTAGCTGCGAGCCAGTCCTCGCCTAAGTAAAAAACCATCCCGAGTGATAACCAATGTTTTCACTCAGAAACTTAGTTGCGAACCAGTTTTCGTCTAAGTTAAAAACTTCGCCGAGTGGCGAGCGATCCTCTCACTCGGGGGCTTAGCTGCGAGCCAGTCCTCGCCTAAGTAAAAAAACGTTCCGAGTGATAACCAATGTTTTCACTCGGAAACTTAGCTACGAACCAGTTTTCGTCTAAGTTAAAATCCGTTCCGAGTGATAACCAATGTTTTCACTCGGAAACTTAGCTGTGAGCCAGTCCTCGCCTAAGTTAAAAACCGTTTCGAGTGATAAGCAATGTTTTCACTCGGAAACTTAGCTGCGAACCAGTTTTCGTCTAAGTTAAAAACATCTCTGAGTGGCGAGTGATCCTCACACTCGGGGGGCTTAGCTGCGAGCCGGTCCTCGCCTAAGTTAAAATCCGTTCCGAGTGATAACTAATGTTTTCACTCGGAAGCTTAGCTGCGAATCAGTTTTCACCTAAGTCGAATAAACCAAGCAAAGAATTGGACAAAAGCATTCGGATAAATCCATAATTCTACGCGCGGATAAAAGTTTGCCTACGCAAACAGAAGGACTCGAACGAGTTTTTAACGGTTACACCACCACTCGGCATGCCGAGGCAAATAAAAGTTTCGGTTGCAAATAAAGTTTTGCTTCTCAAGCATCAGTGGGACTCACGGGCTCGATGAAGGTATCCAGATCAATCCCATCTGCGATCCGAGTGGCTGCTTTGATGAAGGTCTCCATGAAGTCTTCAAACTGGAGTTTCTTCTTGTTGGCCACTTGGAGAGCCTTCAGATTGTCCTCCTTAACCTCCTTGCAATGCACACGGATGACTGAAAGTGCCACATCAGCGCCGCAGCGAGCAGCAGATTTTTCCATGCTTGCACTCGATCAAGGATTTCTTCGAAGCGGGTCATCATCGACTCAAGATCAGTCTGGAGAGTGTCTTCTGGCCATAACTCTTTGTTGATTTTCATCAGTGCCGCCTTCAGTCGAGTGATATACCCCTGAACTTTTCCAAGACGGTAGTCGACTCGAAGCATGTTCAAAGCCACGGTGTCCCCGACAGGCAACTTAGAGGGATCCAGACCCGTCTCGATCTCTTCAGTTTCCTTGTCAAAATCCTGACAGAATTCTGCAAGAAAGAAAAGATTGATTACATCACTGTCACTTTGAGTTCAAGAGGAGTCACTCGACGGGAGGAAGTTACCTTCAAGCATGCCATACATCTTCTGCGCAAAGTCTCCCAAGTACTTCTCCAAACCGTCCCTTCTCTTGTTCAGCTGATCAAACTTTTTGGCCCATTCGGCCTTCTCCTTCTTGAGGATAGAGTTCTCCTCTTCCAGTTTGCTAGCTGCGGCGAATTTCTTCTCCGCAGCTTCAGCTTTCTCCCTCGCCACTTTCTGAGCGTCGGCGAGCGCTTTGTCTTTGTCTTCAAGCGCCTTCTTCATAGTATCTAAAGAAACAACATTGTTGAGTCGCGCTTGGAGTTGACGATTCTCACCACGCACGTCTGCTCGAGTGAAGTCACTCGGTTCAAAGATAGAAGAAAAAAGTAATGGTGTGTTCGATCGGCGAAGTTTACCTCCCGAAGCCTTCAGGTCAGCCTGCACGCGCTCCAGGTCCTTCTTGGCCACCTCCAGGTCCAGTTTAAGCTGGTTCTTCTCTTTTTCCAAATTTGCATATTGAGTTCCGAGTTCGCAACTATTCTGAGATCAGCAACAAACACAATTCAGTCGACAGTAATATTCTTCCGCACCCTAATGAAAGCATAACACCAACCCAACCTTATGCAGCGTCATATCATGGTTGATGGAAAGGTCTGAACTGACAAGACCTACTCTGCTGGTTTCATGGACATCATTTCCATTTTTACATTAAGCATTTAGGAGGGAAGACTCTAAGACAAGACATCTGCTCGGCATGCCGAGTGGAGAATGTGTTTCAAACACAAAACTGGGCTCTGGGTCCAGGTTCTTAAGACTACTACCGATCGTAAACGATCAACAGCAGTCTCGGGGACTACACCCAGTGGGTGCACTCAGCGGGCCCCCACTGGAATGGTATCCACTCGGAACGGTCCGCCCGGTCCGAGTGACGGCCAAAAAAAAAGACAGACTCTAAGACCCCCGCCGACTGCCCGCAGTCGACGGCGGTCTCGGGGACTACACCCAGTGGGTGCACTCAGCGTGCCCCCACTGGACCCAACCTCACTCGACCAGGCCAGACCTGTCCGAGTGACAAAAGAACAGCAAGATGCATAAGACCCCCGCCGATGTCATCAACATTCGACAGCGGTCTCGGGGACTACACCCAGTGGGTGCACTCAGCGTGCCCCCACCGGACAAATGTCCACTCGACCAGGTCAATCCTGGCCGAGTGTCTGACAAACAACTACCACTCGACCAGGTCAGTCCTGACCGAGTGTGTGACAAGCAACTACACCTCGACAGACAGAAACACCCAGTGGGTGTAGAGTCAAATCAAGATAAATGGAAAACGAACTTACAAGTGCACTTACTCGTACGTTCGCTCGAAGCGCCGAGCTGGCGTCGTAAACCAACTTGCTGGCCTTGTACGCCTCCTTCGTGTGCCGCATCATGTGCTCGGCCTGGATCATCACCTTCTTTGCAGCTCCAGTCTGATCTTCTGGAACATGATACAGAGGAAAAACACCCAGAAGGACCGGCGCTTGAGAGACTGGCGCTTGAGAGACCGGCGCTTGAGGCGGATTAGCGCGCTCCACGGTCATCAGATCCGGCGCCGAAACTGGTTCAGTCGGAGGAGGAGCTGTGGGATTGACGCTTCTCTGAAGCTCGTCCTCGCTGTCATCAGTGATCTGGATGACAGTCCTTGGCTCTACAGTCACCAGACAACATTTCACACAACTGTCGAGTGGTCTGAGAAAAAACAATGTCGAATGGCCATATGTCGTACCTTGGCAGGAAGTAGCTGCGCCAGATGTATCCTTCTCCACGAGATCTTCCTCAGCCCGCACCGGCAACGTCACCGAGGTAGCAGCCCTAACATTCAAGTTTCACTCGATCAGCAAAAATATGAAGTTCTGCAACAAGCAAGGAGCAAGAATACTTACGTCGAAACAATCGGCACGGCAACCTTCATCCTGGGAAGAGCCTTCCGGGGCTTTGTAGGGGCAACCTTGGGCTGTTTTGCAACCTTTTCACTCGGTTCCGGCGTCGATGTTTGATTGCGCTTCGAGCTCCTGGTGGTCGACCCCCCGGCCCGACCTTGGTCGACTGCAGGATCGTGATGCTGCTTGGAGCATCCCTCGGTGCGCGGAGGAGGTTGAACTCCGACTTCCTCGCTCTCTTCCGAGCCATCATCGCTGCCTTCACTGTCCTCGGTGTAACTGATGTTGGCACTGTCGCCCTCGCTCTCAACTCCTTCGACGTTTTGTTCGCCATTTGGCACAGGTGAATACATGTTCGTCAATTCCTGCAAAGGTTCAAGTCAGTCAGTTGAAGACCCATTCACTCGACAAGATATAGAAGCAATCGGCAATGACATGACTCACCACGTTCGGCGGGTGCTCGGCGGAGAAGGGCAAGATTCTCTTGGATCCTTGGGGGTTGTCACGCGCTCCAGTGATGCTGTGCAGCCATTGAGCGACCGTTTCTTCTGAGACACTCTCCGGATTAGTACGAGTGGTGTCGTCGACTCCTGAGTAATGCCACATGGGGTGGTCCCGCGCCTGGAGCGGCTGGATCCGTCGACCGAGGAACACCTCCAGCAGATCCAGTCCAGTCACGCCGCCACGAATCAGATTCACTACTCCATTCATCAAGATTCCTACGTTGGCCTTCTCTTCCTCGGTCACAGTAAGAGATTTGGGCACAGCGGGTCGAGCCAGTGTGAAGGGAGGAAGACCAGTCGACATATTTGGGGACGCGACATCGTTGCAATAGAACCAAGTCGACCGCCACCCCCGCACCGAGTCCGGAAAGGTTAACGCTGGGAAAGCACTCCCCGTCCTCTTTTGGAGGCCCAAACCCCCACACAACTGAATGACGTTGGTCTTGCTATCACTAGACTAGGCTTTCTTGACCGACTGGGAACGGATGGTGAAAATGTGCTTGAACAAACCCCATTGAGGGGGACAACCCAGGAAACACTCGCACATCGTCACAAATGCGGCAAGGTACGCGATAGCATTGGGAGGGAAATG
The DNA here is from genome assembly GCA_011799875.1 of Thinopyrum elongatum. NCBI lineage: Eukaryota > Viridiplantae > Streptophyta > Magnoliopsida > Poales > Poaceae > Thinopyrum > Thinopyrum elongatum. Next base: position 458,411,971 of record CM022303.1, read on the forward strand.
ATGAAGTTGAGCCCCGAAGAAATTCAAGAAACCTTGGAAGAAGGGATGAGGAGGCAGAGAAAAACCTCTCTCCAAATGAGTGGTCAGGAGGACCCGCTCGCCCTCGCGCGGCTCCGGCTCAGCTTTCGCCCCCGGCAGCCTCCACGACCCGGCCGCTACCAGGCCGTTGGCGACGAGGTTCTGGACGTCCTCCTCCGTGACGGCCGACGGCAAGAAGTCGCCCTGGATCCATCCAGGCAGTGCCGCGGCTCGAGCTCCCGACGGTTTCTTCCCCTTCGACGTCTTCTTGGCGCGCTCCAACTTCGCCGTCTTGTCCTTCGCCATGGTTGCGGTGGCGGGCGGATTCGAGATGGGCGGCGCGGCGGTGAGACAGAGGAAGCGGAGGAGATGAGAGGAAAATGGGCGCACTGTTGCGAATCCCCCCCCCCCGCTCTGGTTTCTTATATCCGTCGACTCGAGTCACTGACTCGTGGGCCCGTTGAATCCCTGTGTATCCTGATAACAGAGTGGGCGTGATACATGGCGTTAAAAGTGGCGCGAGGATCGAGGAGTCATGCTCCCACTTGCCTCGTTGGCTGCGTCATCCCCGCCCAGCGCGCGCTCTCCGAAATTTTGTATCCCGTGAAATCCGGACCAGGCGAAGCATCCTGTCACATCTGAAGATCCTGCTGGCCACTCGGACTAGAACTTGCATCCAAATTCACTCGGAAGAACTGAAAAGTTGAATAGATCAAGGCGAATGCTAGAAGGTCCAGTCGTCACAGGCGGCGGTAAAATTTTGAAGCTCATTCGGAACATTGAATTTGGCAGAACCTGCACTGTCCCTTTCCCACTTGAACCCTGATCCATTCGGGGGCTAATGATGTGGATATGTACTAGGGGTAGGGTCCTAAGCATGGCCCACGTACCCCACCTAAAGACACCACGTACAAGATTACAAGACTACAAGGAAGATTCCAACTGGAATAAGCATAGCGTACGATCCACTCAACAACCAGCTCACTCGGAAGCTTCTACATCCACTCGACAGAGCTGGAAGTCACTCGACCGCTGAAGACCTAAAGTCGCTCTGAGAAGGGCAACAGACAGGCGGTCGGGCCATCGCCATAATTAGCATTTATTAGTTACGTTATCAGTAACGTTCTCCTTTACTCCCCACGATCGAACCCTTGGTTGCCTGGCATTTATGAGGGGCAGAACACTCTATATAAGCCACCCCTCCCCTCTGGCACAAGGGTTCGCACCCCCTGTTACTGCCATACTCCACACGACAGAAAAGCTCCCGCAGCACTGAGACGTAGGGTTGTTACCTCCACGAGAGGGGCCTGAACTCATACATCCGTGTGTACAATTTCGCCGTAGCTAGGACTCTGCCCTCTCCTTACGTACCCCCTACTTCTACTGTCAGGCTCGTTCCCACGACAGGGGGTGCCCGGAACCACTTCCGGTGACCCGATGAGTACCCGATGCACTCCGAAACTATTCCGATGTCCGAATACCATCGTCCTATATATCAATCTTTACCTCTCAACCATTTCAAGACTCCTCGTCATGTCTGTGATCTCATCCGGGACTCTGAACAACATTCGGTCACCAAATCATATAACACTATATCGTCAACGAACATTAAGCGTGCGGACCCTACGGGTTCGAGAACTATGTAGATATGACCGAGACACCTCTCCGGTCAATAACCAATAGCGGAACCTGGATGCCCATATTGGCTCCTACATATTCTACGAAGATCTTTATCGGTCGAACCGTTATGACAACATACGTAATTCCCTTTGTCCATCAGTATGTTACTTGCCCGAGATTCGATCGTCGGTATCTTCATACCTAGTTCAATCTCGTTACCGGCAAGTCTCTTTACTCGTTCCATAATACATCACCTCGTAACTAACTCCTTAGTAATTTGCTTCAAGCTTATGATGTGTATTACCGAGAGGGCCCAGAGATACCTCTCTGATACTCGGAGTGACAAATCCTAATCTCGATCTATGCCAACTCAACAAATACCTTTGGAGATACCTGTAGAGCATCTTTATGATCACCCAGTTACGTTGTGATGTTTGATAGCACACAAGGTATTCCTCCGGTATCCGGGATTTGCATAATCTCATAGTCGAAGGAATATGTATTTGACATGAAGAAAGCAATAGCAATAAACTGAACGATCATTATGCTAAGCTAACGGATGGGTCTTGTCCATCACATCATTATCCTAATGATGTGATCCCGTTATCAATTGACAACACATGTCTATGGTTAGGAGGCCTTAACCATCTTTGATCAATGAGCTAGTCTAGTAGAGGCTTACTAGGGACACGGTATTTGTTTATGTTTTCACACATGTATTTAAGTTTTCAATCAATACAATTCTAGCATGAATAATAAACCTTTATCATGAATAAGGAAATACAAAATAACAACTTTATTATTCCCTCTAGGGCATATTTCCATCAGTCTCCCACTTTTACTAGAGTCAATAATCTAGATTACATTGTAATGAATCTAACACCCATGGAGTCTTGGTGTTGATCATGTTTTGCTTGCGGAAGAGGCTTAGTCAATGGGTCTGCCACATTCAGATCAGTGTGTATTTTGCAAATCTCTATGTCTCCATCCTTGACCTTTTCACGAATGGAGTTGAAGCGTCTCTTGATGTGTTTGGTTCTCTTGTGAAACCTGGATTCCTTCACCAAGGCAATTGCTCCAGTGTTGTCATGAAAGATTTTCATTGGACCCAATGCACTGGGTATTACACCCAGATCGGATATGAACTCCTTCATCCAGACTCCTTCATGTGCTGCTTCTGAAGCAGCTATGTACTCCGCTTCACACGTAGATCCCGCCACGACGCTCTGCTTGGAACTGCACCAACTGACAGCTCCACCATTCAATATAAATACGTATCCGGTTTGTGACTTAGAGTCATCCGGATCAGTGTCGAAGCTAGCATCGACGTAACCATTTACGATGAGCTCTTCGTCACCTCCATAAACGAGAAACATATCCTTGGTCCTTTTCAGGTACTTCAGGGTGTTCTTGACCACTGTCCAGTGATCCACTCCTGGATTACTTTGGTACCTCCCTGCCAGACTTATGGCAAGGCACACATCAGGTCTGGTACACAGCATAGCATACATGATAGAACCTATGGCTAAGGCATAGGGAATGACTTTCATTTTCTCTCTATCTTCTGCGGTGGTTGGGCTTTGAGTCTAACTCAACTTCACACCTTGTAACACAGGCAAGAACCCTTTCTTTGACTGATCCATTTTGAACTTCTTCAAAACTTTATCAAGGTATGTGCTTTGTGAAAGTCCTTTTAAGCGTCTTGATCTATCTCTATAGATCTTGATGCCTAATATATAAGCAGCTTCACCGAGATCTTTCATTAAAAATTCTTATTCAAATATCCTTTTATGCTATCCAAAAATTCTATATCATTTCCAATCAATAATATGTCATCCACATATAATATCAGAAATGCTACAGAGCTCCCACTCACTTTCTTGTAAATACAGGCTTCACCGTAAGTCTGTATAAAACCATATGCTTTGATCACCTCATCAAAGCATATATTCCAACTCCGAGATGCTTGCACCAGTCCATAGATGGATCGCTGGAGCTTGCACACTTTGTCAGCACCTTTAGGATTGACAAAACCTTCTAGTTGCATCATATACAACTCTTCTTTAAGATATTCATTAAGGAATGTAGTTTTGACGTCCATTTGCCAGATTTCATAATCATAAAATGCGGCAATTGCTAACATGATTTGGACAGACTTAAGCATCGCTACGGGTGAGAAAGTCTCATCGTAGTCAACTCCTTGAACTTGTCGAAAACCTTTTGCGATAAGTCGAGCTTTGTAGACAGTAACATTACCATCAGCGTCAGTCTTCTTCTTGAAGATCCATTTATTCTCTATGGCTTGCCGATCATCGGGTAAATCCACCAAAGTCCATACTTTGTTCTCATACATGGATCCTATCTCAGATTTTATGGCCTCAAGCCATCTGTCGGAATCTGGGCTCATCATAGCTTCTTCATAGTTCGTTGGTTCGCCTTGGTCGGTTCGCCTTGGTCTAGTAACATGACTTCCAGGACAGGATTACCATACCACTCTGGTGTGAATCGTGCTTTGGTCGACCTACGAGGTTCAGTAGTAACTTGATCTGAAGTTTCATGATCATCATCATTAGATTCCTCTCTAGTTGGTGTAGGCATCACGGGAACGGTTTTCTGTGATGTGCTACTTTCCAATTCGAGAGAAGGTACAATTACCTCATCAAGTTCTCCTTTCCTCCCACTCACTTCTTTCAAGACAAACTCCTTCTCTAGAAAGGACCCATTCTTAGCAACAAAGATCTTGCCTTTGGATCTGTGGTAGAAGGTGTACCCAATAGTTTCTTTAGGGTATCCTATGAAGACGCACTTCTCCGATTTGGGTTCGAGCTTATCTGGCTGAAGCCTTTTGACATAAGCATCGCATCCCCAAACTTTAAGAAACGACAGCTTAGGTTTCTTGCCAAACCATAGTTCATACGGTGTCGTCTCAACGGGTTTAGACGGTGCCCTATTTAACGTGAATGCGGCTGTCTCTAATGCATAACCCCAAAACGATAGTGGTAAATCGGTAAGAGACATCACAGATCGCACCATATCTAATAAAGTACGGTTACGACATTCGGACACACCATTACGCTTTGGTGTTCCAGGTGGCGTGAGTTGTGAAACAATTCCACATTGTTTTAAATGAAGGCCAAACTCGTAACTCAAATATTCGCCTCCGCGATCAGATCATAGAAACTTTATTTTCTTGTTACGATGATTCTCCACTTCACTCTGAAATTCTTTGAACTTTTCAAATGTTTCAGACTTGTGTTTCATCAAGTAGATATACCCATACCTACTCAAATCATCTGTGAAGGTCAGAAAATAACGATACCCGCCGCGTGCCTCAATACTCATCGGACCGCATACATCGGTATGTATTATTTCCAATAAGTCATTAGCTCGCTCCATTGTTCCGGAGAACGGAGTTTTAGTCATCTTGCCCATGAGGCATGGTTCGCAAGTATCAAATGATTCATAATCAAGTGATTCCAAAGGCCCATCTGCATGGAGTTTCTTCATGTGCTTTACACCAATATGACCTAAACGGCAGTGCCACAAATATGTTGCACTATCATTATCAACTTTGCATCTTTTGGCATCAATATTATGAATATGTGTATCACTACAATCGAGATTCAACAAGAATAGACCACTCTTCAAGGGTGCATGACCATAAAAGATATTATTCATATAAATAGAACAACCATTATTCGCTGACTTAAATGAATAGTTGTCTCCCAATAAACAAGATCCGAATATAATGTTCATGCTCAACGCGGGCACCAAATAACAATTATTGAGGTCTAAAACTAATCCTGAAGGTAGATGTAGAGGCAGCGTGCCGACGGCGATCACATCGACCTTGGAACCATTTCCGACGCGCATCATCACCTCGTCCTTAGCCAATCTTCATTTATTCCGCATCTCCTGTGTAACACCCTGGATTTTGCCATTTTCTTTTTCTTTTGATTTTGGTCCGGATTCGCTTTTTGTGGCTTAGTAGTCTTGCAACCTGGAGGGATCACCCTTCATTCTTCTTCCCGAGTGGCTTGCCAACCTCAAAACCCTCCCAAGACCATGTCATTTCCATCTTGGACCAACTCCCAATATTCTTTTTCTATTAAAGGAATAACTCTGTTTGCCCTGAGTTGTGAAGCAACTCATATTTCTATCATTCCCAAAATTCTCAAATAATTCCCACAAATCCTTTGGGACATATCTTATACAGATATGTCAAAATATTCCTTGCCATACCCAAAAATATTTCACAAATATTCCTTTTCCGATTCTGCCCTATCTGTCAGATTGAGAGGCAAGTACCCTTTATATTTGCTTGCTTGCTCTCAAACTTTTTGTGCACTCTTTCCAACCCATATCATTGCCACATGCCAAAATTCAACTTTATTTGGATAATAAATCTCTCTTGGCTAATTTCCAAAGTTTCTGGGCAACTGGAATCTTTGTGAAGCAAGTGCTAGCTAGGAGTATCCAAATGAGTTGAAATTTTGCAAGCATATTCATATGATCAAATAATGACTCTCCACCAAGTTTCAACCCTATCCAATCATCTATGAGAGCACAGCCTCAAATCTTGGTTTGTGGTCAGATTTTCACATTGTGAAGCAACTATATTTTATATTGCTCCATAATTGCTGAAAATTTACCAGAGCCTTCTCCTACCCATATTATCACCTCTCCACCAAATTTGGGCTCATTTCATTTCACCAGTAATTTCCTAGAATTTTTCAAAGATTCTGTCCATTTGGAAGCTGTGTGAAGGAAGTACCATTTTGGTTTATCCAAATGGTATGAAATTTATACAGTACCTTCATATGCCCATATCAATCATCTCCTCCAAATTTCTTCCCAATCCCATGTGATATGTGAGTGCTACTTCAAGATTGGCAAATCTGGTCAGTGAGGCCCTTTGAACAGCAAGTGCTATGTATCTTCATCCAATTGAGCTGCAAATCTGCAGACATGATCATCTTAGCATTTTATCACCCCATGCCAAATATCAGAGTCTAGATCCTGCTCGATCTCCCCCAGCCCACTCCAAACACCTTGCTGTTCTGGATAGACCTGCTATCTGTGGTCACCTCAAGCCTCTCTGTGCCTGTCTCCTTCCTCCTTGACCTCATCCTCTGAGTGACCAGTCGATTTGACATGGTGGAGTTGACCAGGACACGTGGAAACGCCGCGTCCACGCGGTGACCGCCGCCCTGGCATGCCATGGACGCGAGCTGCGTACTGGTCAGCTCGGGCCCCTCTTCTCCTTGTCGTTCCCGCGCGAACGATCATGTCCAACAGAGCCCTCTTGCCGTCCTCTTCTCCCTGAACCCCTCTCCCCCTCTCACGTCCCCTCCATCGAGCAGAACCGCCGCGCCCGCACCTTGTCTTCTCTGCCGCCGCCATGTCCCATCGCCTGCGAGCTCGCGAGTTTTCCCGAGCTCTCCTGACCACACCCGAGTCTTCTCCGCCCTTCCCCGACCTCCCTAGAACCCCCTCCTCTCCTCTGGGCGAGCTCCCAAAGCTCCGGGAAGCCGGAGTACGCGCCACCGTGGCAATGGCCGGCCCTCCTCGCCGCTCGCCTATATATAGGCTGCCCCGAGCCTTCCCGAGCTCACCACCAGCTCCACCTCGTTCCCCTACGCCTCCCCGTCCTCTCCCCGGAGCTCAAGCCGCCCTCCTTGCCTCTATTGACCGCCATGGACGCCGCCCTCCTCCGGCTCAAATTTGAGCTAGACCGACCCCTCCTCTCCTCCCTGACCTCTCCACAAGGTCCCCCACTCACCGGCGATCCTCCCCACCACCGCATCACGCCGTCGGAGCCCCTGTGGCCGCCGCTGCCTAGGTCCGGCCGCTGCTGCCGAGCCTCTGTTGCCTGCTGCCGCGGTCCCTCCTCTCTTCCCCGGCGCCGACCCTTCCTCTGGATGAGCACGGCGCAGACGCCCGAGTTCGCCGGTGCCTTCGCTCGACCGAAGACGGCCTGAGCTGCCCAGACCACCGCCGGCGCCGCCCCTCCCCTGCCCCTCCTCTGCTTCGGTCGGGCCAGCGCGAGGAGGAAGGAGACGACTAGGCCAGGCGGGCCCCACCACCCAGCGGACCCCACCCGTCAGCCACAAGGCGGAGTCAACGCCCGGGCCCGCGTGGATAAGTGGAGGCGTAAACTCGGGTTTACGTTTTCACTTTCTGAAAGCGTACTTTGGTGCTTCTTCGGGCCCAAATGCGTTTTCTCTTCTGGAACGTGTACCTTTCAGAAATGCGCGATCTGTTTCTGCTGAGGACCCGTTTGTGAAGATTTTATTTACAGACAGGTCCCTGACAGAAAAACTATCACAACTTTTTAACCGAGACTCCGATCGAGGTGAATCCAACGCCCACGTCTTCGTATCGTCGAGCCCGTCGTGCTGGTATCAATTTCACTATGTGGCCCCATAGTGGAAATGACCATTTTGCCCTTGCCCATAAACAGCCCCCTCCGGGAGAGAACTGTTTCCGGCAACTCCTTCCGTGACTCTCCGCACTCCTTCCCGATGGTTCCTTCATCTCCAGGCAAGCCACAACTCTCATCTGCGTCATCGCATTGCAATATCATAGTTTAACTAATTACTTTAACAACACGTATGAGCATCTGTGAGATGAATTGGATTATACAATGCTTGAGTTGATTCTCGAATAGGTTACTACTATGTTGAGTACCGGATTATTAGTGACTAGTAGTTTACCCACTTGTTGATACTATGATGTTGAGATCACTGTCTATGATTATTTTGGAGTTCATCCGGCAGTTCGTAGAGATGAATTAGTAGCAGTGGCTTAAGCATACTGGTTATCGGAGTGTCAGCCATGACGGAAATATTATTCGGGGATTAGATATTTCATGGTTGATCTTGAGTCACCTGTCCGGACTTATCCGTGCAGCCACATTTGCCGGTATGGGACGGCCTTGACTTGGTCTGATCGCGTGCTCTTTCACCGGTACCGCCCGACAGGGAAGGTTATGCGTGCGCGCTACCCTGGCCCGGTAGGCGGCGATAACGTTGTGAGCCCAGTTGAGTTTTGTGCCGGCGTCCCTGTTTGGGACAGTATAGTTTGGCCACGACGGTGGCAAGTGTCACGAGGTGACAAGGGGCCACCCAAAGCTTGACTCCGAGGGAGTGCGATTGCCGGTGGTACGATGGGAGAGTCACGGGTCAGGCAGGTTTCGTTGGAGCAACACTGGTCCACCCGAATGGGATCACGAGGTCAGGTGCTCCATGGTGTGGGTAAAGTGCGCAACCTCTGCAGAGTGTAAAAATCTATTCGAATAGCCGTGTCCACGGTATTGGACAGTCCGTCCAGACCTCACTAGGTGGTCAACCATGGTAGTGATGATAATGATGGAAGAACTCGTCGTATGATCAGAAGTACTCGGTGGTTCATGAGTATTCTGAGGGTTGTGAGACAACCCGGAGGAGAGTAAGTTTGTCAGACTTGTCGTGCAGATGGAATCAGGTATTTGATATGTTAGCCATGGGATGGTTGTGAGTTGAGTGGTCAGATGATCACATGCTTTGGGATTGGACTTGGTACAGGTTCGGATTGGAGCCTGAGATTATTTGAAGTATGGATTTAATACGCTTTACCTTACTGCAGTCATTTCAGTAGCTACCTTGCTAGATAACCATGCTGGTTAATTTTGGATTGCTATGATGTTGTCTTGCTTTAATGCTGATGTTTGCTGTGAGCTTGCGAGTACATTCAAAGTACTCACCTGGCGTGTCATGCCAGTTTGCAGGTCATGCCGTGATTGCTTGCTTGCCGAGGATCCTGTGCTTGCGAGCTAGGATACGCGTTCTAGCCAGAGTCCCTGCGGAGTGGAGTCCATCACCGTCGTCGTTGTTCCGCTGCTGAGAGAGTTACTCCGCTGTTAGCATAGAGCTACCCCGGGCAGGCATAGTGTTGCCGTGCCGATGTAATCCTTGTACCGTTGTAACCATATCTATTGCAATAAAGAGCTGATTTGTTCTATGCCAACAGTGCCGTATTCCAGAAGACTTGTCCTTGGGCTGGAATACGGGGCGTTCCGGTTTACTCTGAGCCGGGGTGCCACATCCTATTTCGAGTTACAAATATGAGCAACCGAACCAGTATCAAATACCCAGGCGCTACTATGAGCATTAGTAAGGAACACATCAATTACATGTATATCAAATATACCTTTGTTCACTTTGCCATCCTTCTTATCCGCCAAATACTTGGGGCAGTTCCGCTTCTAGTGACCACTCCCTTTGTAGTAGAAGTACTCAGTTTCAGGCTTGGGTCCAGCTTTGGGCTTCTTCCCGGGAGTGGCAACTTGCTTGCCATTCTTCTTGAAGTTCCCTTTCTTTCCCTTGCCCTTCTTCTTGAAACTAGTGGTCTTGTTAACCATCAACACTTGATGCTCCTTCTTGATTTCTACCTCCACGGCCTTAAGCATAGCGAAGCCTTTGTAGCTAGGTGGCAATGATTGAAGAACTCTGTCAATAACACAATCAACTGGAAGATTAACTCCCAGCCGAGTAAAGTGATTATAATACCCAGACATTTTGAGTATGTGTTCACTGACAGAACTGTTCTCCTCCATCTTATAATGCTACCGCCGATCTAAGCAAAATAAGATGCATAAAAGATAAACATCACATGCAATCAAAATATGTGACATGATATGGACATCGTCATCTTGTGCTTTTGATCTCCATCTCCAAAGCATCGCCATGATCTCCATCGTCACCGGCTCGACACCTTGATCTCCATCGTTGTGTCGGGGTCGTCTCACCAACTATTGCTTCTACAACTATTGCTAACGCACAGCGATAAAGTAAAGCAATTACATGGTGTTTGCATTTCATACAATAAAGAGACAACCATAAGGCTCCTGCTGGTTGCCGATAAATTACAAAACATGATCATCTCATACAATAACGTATATCACATCATGTCTTGACCATATCACATCACAACATGCCCTGCAAAAACAAGTTAGACGTCCTCTACTTTGTTGTTGCAAGTTTTACGTGGCTGCTACGGGCTTCTAGCAAGAACCGTTCTTACCTACGCAAAAACCATAACGATGATTCATCAAGTTTTTTGTTTTAACCTTCTTCAAGGACCGGCCGCAGTCAAATTCGATTCAACTAAAGTAGGAGAAACAGACACCCGCCAGCCACCTTTTATGCAAAACTAGTTGCATGTCAGTCGGTGGAACCGGTCTCATGTGCGTGGACATGTAAGGTTGGTCCGGGCCGCTTCATCCCACAATACCGCCAAATCAAAACAATACGTTGGTGGTAAGCAGTATGACTGTCACCGCCCACAACTCTTTGTGTTCTACTCGTGCATATCATCTACGCATAGACCTGGCTCGGATGCCACTGTTAGGAAACGTTGCATGGAAAACAAAAAAAATTCTACGCACATGCAAGATCTATCCATGGAGATGCATAGCAACGAAGGGAAGAGTGTGTCTACGTACCCTCATAGACCATAAGTGGAAGCGTTTGACAACACGGTTGATGTAGTCGAACTTTCTTCGCGATCCAACCGATCGAGTACCGAACATACGGCACCTCCGCGTTCAGCACACGTTCAGCTCAGTGACGTCCACGCCTTCTTGATCCAGCAAGACGGCGAGGTAGTGGATGAGTTCCGGCAGCACGATGGCGTGGTGACGGTGATGGTGAAGTTATCTCCGCAGGGCTTCGCCTAAGCACTACGAAAATATGACCGGGGGTGTAAACGGTGGAAGGGGGCGCCGCACACGGCTAAGACAATGTTGTGTGTTGTGATAGGCACCCCCTCCCACATATATATAGGTGGGGGGTGGAGGGAGCAGCCAGAAGGCGCCCCCAAGTAGCCCCCTTCCTTATTTGGAGTGCGGGAGGAAGGAAGGAGGAGGTGGCCCCCCCCCTTTCCTTTCTCTCCTGAGGAGGGAAAGGCACGAGGGGCCACCCCTCCCCTTTCCTTCCCCTAGGGCCGGCCAGCCAAGGGAGGGGCGCGCCAGCCCCCTAGTGGGCTGGTCTGTCCCCTCCTTTGGCCCATAAGGCCCATACACTTGTCGGGGGTGCCCGGAACCCCTTCCGGTGACCCGATGAGTACCCGGTGCACTCCGAAACTATTCCGATGTCCGAATACCATCGTCCTATATATCAATCTTTACCTCTCGACCATTTCAAGACTCCTCGTCATGTCCGTGATCTCGTCCGGGACTCCGAACAATATTCGGTCACTAAATCATATAACTCATATAACACTATATAGTCAATGAACGTTAAGCGTGCGTACCCTACGGGTTCGAGAACTATGTAGACATGACTGAGACACCTCTCCGGTCAATAACCAATAGCGGAACCTGGATGCCCATATTGGCTCCTACATATTCTACGAAGATCTTTATCGGTCGAACCGTTATGACAACATACGTAATTCCCTTTGTCCATCGGTATGTTACTTGCCCGAGATTCGAACGTCGATATCTTCATACCTAGTTCAATCTCATTACCGGCAAGTCTCTTTACTCGTTCCGTAATGCATCACCTCGTAACTAACTCCTTAGTCATTTGCTTGCAAGCTTATGATGTGTATTACCGAGAGGGCCCAGAGATACCTCTCCGATACTCGGAGTGACAAATCCTAATCTCGATCTATGCCAACTCAACAAATACCTTTGGAGATACCTGTAGAGCATCTTTATGATCACCCAGTTACGTTGTGATGTTTGATAGCACACAAGGTATTCCTCCGGTATCCGGGAGTTGCATAATCTCATAGTCAAAGGAATATGTATTTGACATGAAGAAAGCAATAGCAATAAACTAAACGATCATTATGCTAAGCTAACAGATGAGTCTTATCCATCACATCATTCTCCTAATGATGTGATCCCGTTATCAAATGACAACACATGTCTATGGTTAGGAAACCTTAACCATCTTTGATCAACAAGCTAGTCTAGTAGAGGCTTACTAGGGACACGGTATTTGTTTATGTATTCACACATGTATTTAAGTTTCTGATCAATACAATTCTAGCATGAATAATAAACCTTTATCATGAATAAGGAAATACAAAATAACAACTTTATTATTGCCTCTAGGGCATATTTCCTTCAGACACCTCCTAGTTTAGCACAAGTGCGGCTCGATGATGTCTCCTCCTCCTTGATCCAGCAAGAGAAGGCGAAGAAGTAGATGGGATCACAACCAGCACGATGGCGTGGTGGTGATGGTGGTGGTTGAGCTAGTTCAGCAGGGCTTCGCCAAGCGCTACTAGAACGAGGATGGAGGAACTACGGAGTAACGGGAGAGAGAGGGGCGCCGAGGGATTGATGTATGCTCTTGGCATGCCCCCTCCCCTCTATATATAGATGGAGGGGCGTGGGGAACAGCCCCTCCAATCCCTAGGGCGTAGCCAAGGGGAGAGGACTTGGACTCCAAGTCCAATCCTATTCCTACTAGGACTCCCCTTTTTTCCCCTTCCCTAGCCACATGGGCTTTTGAGGACTTGGTGCGCCTAGACCAATAATGCCAGTGCACCTCCCCTCAGCCCATGCCAGCCCTTGGGTCATGGTGGACCCACTTGTGGACTCCCGGACCCCTTTGGAATCCTCTAGAACCTTCTAGAAGCTTCACGGTACAATACCGAAAAAACTGCACCTTTTTTCGGAACCCAAAATATGACTTCCCATATATAAATCTTTACCTCTCAACCATTCCGAGACTCCTCGTGATGTATGGGATCTCATTAGGGACTCCGAACAACATTCGGTTACCAATCATCAAATATCCCAATACTACTCTAGCGTCAACGAACATTAAGTGTGCGACCCTACGGGTTCGGGAATCGTGTAGTCATGACTGAGACACCTCTCCGGTCAATAACCAATAGCGGGACTTGGATGCCTATATTGATTCCTACATATTCCATGAAGATCTTTTATAGGTTGAACCATGATGTCAAGGATTCGGTTAATCCCGTATGGAATTCCCTTTGTCTGGCGATATGTTACTTGCCCGAGATTCAATCGTCGGTATCTCCATACCTAGTTCAATCTTGTTACCGGCAAGTCTCTTTACTCGTTCCGTAATACAAGATCCCGTGACCAACTCATTAGTCACATTGCTTGCAACCTCTTTAATATGTTGTATTACCGAGAGGGCCCAGAGATATCTCTCCGTCATACGGAGTGACAATTCCCAGTCTCGATCCATGCCAACCCAATAGACACCTTCGAAGATACCTGTAGAGCACCTTTATGATCACCCAGTTACGAAGTGACGTTTGGATACACACTAAGTATTCCTCCGGTGTCAGGGAGTTACACGATCTCATGGTCTAAGGAACAGATACTTGACATGAAGAAAGCTATATCAAATAAACTAAATGATCTGATGCTAAGCTTACGGTTGGCTCTTGTCCATCACGTCATTCTCCTAATGATGTGATCCTGTTATCAAATGACAACTCATGTCTATGGTTAGGAAACCTTAACCATCTTTGATCAACGAGCTAGTCTAGTAGAGGCTCACTAGGGACACTGTGTTGTCTATGCATTCACACATGTATTTAGGTTTCCAGTCAATACAATTCTAGCATGAATAATAAACATTTATCATGAACAAGGAAATATGATAATAACCAATTTATTATTGCCTCTAGGGCATATTTCCAACAGTGGCCGCCAGGTACAGCAGCAGGCACTCGCGAGGGCGCGACGCGACCATTATGGGCGGGCTCGTGAGGTACCTCTTGAGGTCCTCGAATGCCGCGTCCGCCTCGGTGGTCCATTCGAAGGTCCTGGACCTTTTTATAATCTTGAAAAACGGCAAGGCTCGCTCACCGAATTTGGATATGAAGCGCCCCAGAGAGGCCAAGCATCCGGCCAGTCGTTGCATCTCCTTGAGGGTCTGGGGAGAGCGCATCCTTTCGATGGCCTTGACCTTCTCTGGGTTGGCTTCGATCCCGCAGTGGGAGACGAGGAAGCCAAGGAGCTTGCCTGAAGGGACTCCAAAAATGCACTTGTAGGGGTTGAGCTTTAGGTTGACCTTGCGCAAATTGGTGAACGTCTCTTCTAGATCTTTAATGAGCGTCCTGGCCTCGCGCGTCTTGACCACGATGTCGTCGACTTAGGCCTCTGCGTTCCTCCCCAGCTGGGGCCCCTGCGTGATGCGCATCAGCCGTTGAAAGGTGGCGCCGGCGCTCCTCAAGCCGAACGGCATGCAGGTGTAGCAGAATACATAGCAAGGGGAGATGAAGGCTATCTTTTCCACGTCCTTTACCGCCATCTTGATCTGGTGGTAACTCGAGAAGGCGTCCAGGAAGCACAGCAGGTCGCACTCGGCGGTGGATTCCCCGATCTAGTGAATGTGTGGCAGCGGAAAGGGGTCCTGAGGGCAGGCCTTGTTGAGTCTCGTGAAGTTGACGCACATGCATTCCTTGCCGCCCTTCTTGGGGACGACGACCGGGTTGGCGAGCCACTCCAAATGGCGCACCTCTCGGATAACTCCGGCCTCTTGCAGCTTGTGCACCTCCTGGACGATGAACTCTTGCTTCTCTGGCGCTTGGCGCCATGCTTTTTGCTTGACTGGGCGTGCACCGAGGCACACCGCTAAGTGGTGCTCGATGACTTCTCGCGGGACCCCATACAGGTCGGATGCCTTCCATGCGAACGCGTCCGCATTGACCCGGAGGAAGGCGACAAGCGCGCCCTCCTGCTCTTGGGGAAGGCCGGCGCCGATGGTGAAGGTGGGGCCTGAGTCGCTGCCGTCAACCGACACCTTTTTGGTCTCAGCGTGGTCCTGGGAAAACATCTGCTTCTTCTTGGCCGGTGCGGCCTCAGGCGGCGTGGATCCACCCCCGGCAGCCGGGTGCACAGTAGCCGCGACCTTGTATGCGTGTCTGAGGGAGCTAACCGCGTCCTTCTCGCTGCAGGCGACGGTGATGACACCGCCACAGCCGGGCATCTTGATGACATTGTAGCCAGGGTGGGTTGCTGCCATGAACTTGGCAAGTGCCGGGTAACCCAAGGTGGCGTTGTACGGCAGGCCAATGCGCACTACGTCGAAATCGATGAGCTCGGTGCGGTAGTTGTAGCGGGTACCGAAGGTGACAGAGAGACGCACTTGCCCCAGGGGGATGGACCCTCCCGTCACACCGAAGAAAGGCTTGGTAGGCGCCAACTGGTCGTAAGGCACTTGGAGCGCCTCGAAGGTCTCGAGGGAGATCACATTGAGGCCAGCGCCCCCGTCGATGAAGGTCTTGGTGACCGCAACGTTGCTGATGGTGGGGGTACACAACATAGGAAGCGTGCCCGCGGCAGCCGTGGACTTGGGGTGATCCCCGGCGTCGAAGACTATGTCACGCAGCGCCCAGCCGGGCGGCGGCGCGACCACCCGCTCCTGGAGGGCGGCATTTGCCCTGCAAAGGAGCGGCTTGACGTGGCGACTGGAAGCGGGGGCCTGCACTCCGCCCAGGATGCATGCCACCTCATGGGGCCCCTGGTGGCCTCCGACGCCTCCACCAAGCGGGGCAAAGCGCTCAACGAACCAGTCACGGAGCCCGTCCCAGGAGGAGATCGAAGCCTCGGGGAGCTCCATGGGCCAAGAGCGCGGACGCCCCGGAGGACCACAGGGAGGTAGTTTGCCATGACCTTGTCGTCGCCACCTGCCGCAAGGATACCCTGCGCGTAGAGCTGAAGGAACGCCGCAAGGTCGGGGATGCCATCGTAGAGCGGCAACGGCCCTGGCCTGAACCTCAAGGGCCAATCCACCCGACGGAGCTCGCGGGTAAAGGCACGACAGCCCATGTCGTCCGAAGGCATCCCGCGAGTGGGAGCGTGCGCCCGACGGCCCACGGGCTAGCGGCGTGCATCGGCCATGGAGATCTCGGGTTGGAGAGGAGCGGAAGAACAACGGTGCCCCCCTACCTGGCGCGCCAAATGTCGGAATCTGGGCTCCGGGGACCCAAGAAGGTTCGAACACTGGGGTGCGCCCGTTACCCCCGCTAAGCCCTACCCTGCGATCTCACGGGCTCATGGCGATGCTCCGGTGTGCTCGAGCCAATGACGAAGAACAAAAGACACATCAGTTTACCTAGGTTCGGGCCACCTCGTGGTGTAAGACCCTACTCCTGCTTTGTGGTTGGATTGCATCGCAAGGGAGGATGAGCACAAGAGTACCAAGGGAAAAAATGGTCGACCCCATCTACTGCGGCACCCTGCCCTTACTTATACTGGCACTGGTCCTCTTCCCACGAAAACACACGGCGGGAAGGGTTGCCACAACGGCCAATTTGAAGGGAGGCAGGAGTACAGCTTATCCTGACTAAAGGTGGTCTTCACCTGCAAAAGCATCCTGCCGTGACGTGCCTGTGGGCTCGGTGATGACCTCCGTCCTGGTCTTCTTGCACCGAACGGGTAAGTTTTGGGGATTGCTTCGGGAACCAGTGCGCTGTCCTTGCTTCCTTGACACGAAAGAGGAAAGTTTCCGTATCCGCGCCCACTGGCGCTCCTCTGGCTCCGCTCGTCGCTACGCGCATCACCCGCGTGGAGGCGCAGGGCCGCGCGATGCTGCAGCATGATCCTTGACTCATACGCCCCCGCGAGGGTCCTCGGGAGACAGCCTCGGGGACTGGCTCACGAGGCTCTTGCTGACGCGTGATGACGCACGCCTCGCGAGGGAGGGGCCTCGCGAGGGTCTTGCTCATGATGCCGTGACGATGGGCCCGCCTTGAGCCTTCGGGCGAACGCTACACACTGGGCCGCAGGCAGACCGACCTGGATACGTACCCCCAGTCCCACGTGCCCGACAGGGGCGAGGGAGGAGGAGGGGGCTACGAGGACGGGCAGGTGGAAGACTCAGATCCCACCCAGTCCGGCAACTACAAGCAGCAGCAGTCCTACACCCAGACAACCACGCATCAGCCCTACACCTAGACCGGCGATGGCACACAACAACAACAGCATTGGGCCGCTGGAGAGCAGCATCCGAAGGGGGGGAGGAGGAGGAGGACGGCAACGACGATGATCTAGATGATACAGCCGGCGATCCGAAGAAGAAGGGTAGAGGAGAAAGCTTCAACATGCGGGAGGACAAGCTGTTGTGTGACGCATGGTTGGCCACTAGCCTCGATCATGTCCATGACACGGAGCAAAAGGGCACAACCTTTTGGAGGAACATTCACATATGGTTCCATGAGCACAAGCATTCCGCGCCCTACTCCGACGCGTTGATCCACAACTGTGAGTGGAAGTCCCTCAACCATCGATGGTACACCATCCAAGAGGCCGTCTCCAAGTATTGCAGGCAGTTGAAGCATCTCATCGCACGGTGGCCTAGCGGTGCACAAATCACTGAGCAAGTAAGTTGATCACTAGCCGGATATGCTTTCGTTTTGTTGATCAGTAGCCAGATATGCTCTATTTTTGTTGATCAGTAGCCAAATATGCTCTAGTTTTGTTGATCAGTGGCTGATATGCTCTAGTTTTGTTGATCAGTAGCCGGATATGCTCTAGTTTTGTTGATCACTAGTTGGATATGCTTTGGTTTTGTTGATCACTAGCCGGATATGCATTGTTTTGTTGCTCACTAGACGGAATTGCATTGTTTCACTTTTGTGGCCTACTCGTGCTTGTGTGGTGTACAAGAAGTTGGAGAAGAAGTCCTTCACCATCATGTTGGTTGAAGTGGAATGGGCAGCCGAAGTGGAACCTTTTCATTGCCAAGGCCGCCACCCAAGCCAACGAGGATGAAACCGGTGACCCTACCGACCCAGCCCAAGAACCGCCGAAGAAGATTAGAAGAAATCTGCGGGGCAAGAAGTGGGAGGAGGAGAGGGCGAAACGAGAAGGTGCGACGACCAAGCTAATGGAGAGGTTCGAGGAGATCTGGCGAAGAAGGAAGAGGCATGCGTGAGGCGCTCGGACATCAAGGAGGAGCGGAAGGCAGAGAGGTTCAAGCAGTTGATGGATGCGAAGAAGAAGAAGATCAAGCTCGAAGAGAGGAGGACCATGATCGAGGAGAGGAAGGTAGCGCTCAAGGAGAAGAAGGCCGCGCTCAAGGAAAAGAGGGTGAAGATCGCCGCCAATGCGGAGGACGCCAAGATGTCGACCTTGAATATCAACTCTTTGGATGTCGACGCTAGAATTATCGTGCAATCCGTCCGCTATCAGATGTTGGAGCGGCAGAAAGATCAGTTGGCGGCGGCGGAAGACGAGGACACGGCGGAGGCGAAGGTGGACACGGACGTGGAGGCTGCCTACGCGGCGGCGACGACACCTCCTTGATCGGGAAGCATCTTGCTGGGATGGCCGGTTCGGCAGGGCAGAAATGCACGGACTGATGTTCTTTTGGATTCGGGCATGTAAAAACTAAGCATATTTGCTTCATTTTGGTTGTGATCGGGGATGCGATCCGGCGCGGGTGTGATCCGGCTTGTTGTGTGAATGAGCGTAGATTTGAATTTGAATTTGCTGGTGGAAAAAATGTGGCTACGGTTGGATGGTTGCCTCCCGTATCCGTGTCCGCGGACTGACCCCCCTGTCTGCGGACGAATGCGGGAGATTTTTTGCGGGTTGCCGTTGGAGATGCCCTAAGCTTACTAGATTGGGGCCTTCCTAGATTTGGAGCTGCATCGGGGCCGTGGGGTCGCTGGGCCCCACCTAAGGGTGTGTGTGGTTGGTTTAGTTTCGTGTTTGCTTTTTTCCTTTTATTATTTTTCTTTTTCTTCTCCTTCCTATTTTTAAATTTTCTTTTTCACATTATAATTCATGAACATTTATGAAAAAATTTGAATATTTTTTACAATCCCCAAATCTTTTTAAAAACACATGAACCTTGTTTAAATTCATGATTTTTTTTTCAAGTTTATGAATGTTTTAAAAGTTTATGAATATTTTAAAAGTCCGTGAACATTTTAAGTTTGAGAACTTTATTTTAGATTTTTGAATATATTTTTAAATCCGTAAATAAATTTTAAATTCCCTAATATTTTAATAAAGTTCATGGTTTTAGTTTGCAACATTTAGATTTTTAAAATTCGTGAACATGTTTTATAAGATTAGATAATTGCCCGTGCGTTGCAACGGGAGTGTAAAATTCTATTAAATTAACCCGTGATTGCACGTCTATTATTACATTGGCGCGCTAAAATCTTAGCAAGTTTTTGCATGCAATTGCCATGATTTATCTACCATCTTATTGTTAAGCGCTTATTTGGTAATAATTTATTGACTTCCAAAGAAAAAATATTTGGGAGAAAGATCAAAGATGGAAGGAAAAACATCATCTTACTGTTAAACACTTATTTGGCTAGAATTTATTGACTTTAAAATAATAATATTATTTGAGAGAAAATCAGAGATGGGAGAAAAAAATCAAACGGGAGAAGGAAAGGGGAACCATATATAAAGAGGTTGGACGAACAAGAGGGTGAAATGGAAACCTTACGTTCTTTGTAAGTAGTAGAGATAAATGGTGCAAGCAGGAAACATGCTAAACAAGCGAGTGGAGCAGGGAGCCGAGCTGAGTGAGCGAGAGGTTTGTGGACCTGGTCATGTAAAGTTATAGCAACAATTCCATGTTTTCATCGTGGAATATGAGCCCCCAAGGGACTCATACACCGATCACTAGCTCACAGTGAGGCCAAAATGTGTAAGGACACCACATCCATCCACTGAACAACTCCACTATCCTTTCGAAATAAATATCGTCTTTAGTTGCGCCCAACCTGATATACTGGTGAAAAACACCACCTCAAAACCAAGCAAACGCAGATAAAACCAAAATGAAATAACCAACTAAAACGACTTGATCCCATGAGTGAAGAATGGCGCGGCGAAGCGCACGTTAGCCTTTAGTGAAAGGCAAATGGTTTAGATCAAAATGGACAAGTCTATATAATACTTCCTTCACAAGGCTTCAAATTGGGGGAATTCTTGAGTTGGAACCTACACTCAAAAGTTGAACTTGGCGGCCTCATGTTTTGATGGATCTTGAGCTTGTAATAGCTATATTAAGCTACACAAATTATATGGTAGTTCCTTTGGAAAAGGGCCAAAAAATGGAAGATTGAATTTGTGAAGGAAACATGGGGTTAAATTGATCAAATTGATCCAAGATTGATACTAGACGTGAATATATGTGCAATGACCATCTCCAAATATTTTCATAATATTTGGAGATCTATAAGCATTTTTGAGGATTTAATTCCTTCGTATGGCAGTAAAAGAAAATATTTTTAGATGGAAAATATTGCACAAGACATACAATTCTTTTTGCATATCTAGAGCTTGTAGGGTTATGAAAGTCACATGGAATTTCAGTAGAATTTGCCAACTAAAGTAAATTGAGGTTCCTTTGTATTGGCTTAATTCCTCAATAGTTGGAAATAGGGTTTGAGAGGCAAGAATCAATATGGAGAATATTTTTGGTGGCAAGGATCTTGTGAAGAATATCTCAGTGGTATAGGGAAGGATTGCCACTAGACTAGCAACATGTAACAAAGATTAAATGAAAATCCAATGATCACCGAAAGAAAAAGACGAGAGCCAAATCCAGCAAAAATAATAATAATAAAGGAGCAAAAATCGGGGCGTTCCGATATAAGGAGGGTGCAGACGACCACTAGCACTACGAGCGGCGACCCCATGTGTTGCGAATGGCATCGAGCGGTGCTGGAACCTGGAGCGGTCATGCACAAGTCAAGGAGGACGGAGCACTGGTGCGAGGGAGCGGCGACAATGATCACAAGTGTTGCGACGGCAACCGAGCGACACTGTGTGCACGGTGACTACATGAGGTGCGAATGGCGATGCGGCGACCATGGGGGAGCTTGCTCACCGGTGGTGTTGTGAGCGACGCAGGCGGCCGATGGACCAGGGAATGTAGTGCCCCCACCCGCACGTATTGCAAGCGCTGCGTAAGATGGGACGACGTAGAGCAGTGTGAGACATCTAACAAAGGTGGGGAAACGAGCTATCGTGTGGGTGCTGGCAGCCTGATCGAACAGCTCGGGAGGCGACCGATCCAGCCCTGGACCGATCGTTGGCTGGCATCGGTCGACCAACACATGGTAGTGTCCAAACCGAAACGGAATCCATTTTTCATGCCTAGCGAGTAGCATCGCATCCCATCAACCAATCAAGAGCCTGGTGCCGAAACAGGCGCCACTGCCGAAACCAAACCCAAACTCGGCTGCAGCGGCGGGAACGAGCGAACCATGTCTCGACCGTCCACTCCCGCACCCGCAACCATCCACGGACGAGATCGCCTGCCGCCTGGTCTTCCCGCCAACCATTTCAGCAAAATTCCCCGTATCCCCCCGCCGCCGCGCCGCGGAGCCGAAAAATCCCAAATCGTTTCGTTCCCCCCTCCTCCCTCCTTCGCGCCTCGCCCCGCCCCGCCCCGCCCGCCGCGCTGCCACTGCTATTTATTTCCCCCAAATCGCCATTGCCCACAGCAGCAAGGAATCAAGATCCAATCCCCTCCCCTCCCCTCCACTCCTCCCCCGCGGCAAGAGAGATCAGCCAGATCCGTCCAGTTCCATGGCGACCGCCGGCAACGCCCCCCGCTCCCGCAAGCGCGTCGAGGCAACCGTCCTCAAGCGCGCGCGCGACGGAAGCGCCTTCACCCGCTGGTAACCTCCCTTCCCCGCTCCCTTCTCCTTCTCCGATGAGTGATTGAGTGAATGACTGGTTTGGTTGGTTGGTTTCAGCGAGGCGTGCAACAAGGACGTAGCCATCGTCCTCATCGACCTGCACAGCTGCAGCCTCGACTCCAAGATACGCCTCAGCCTCGGTGCGTTTCTGCTCCTCCCGTCTCCAACACATCTAGGCCGCGTCTGCTTACTGCCGCGCTAACCCCAACACTTCCGTTTTTGTTTTCAGAGTCGCAGGTGGTGGAGAAGGCCGTCGAGATACAGGAGAAGAAGAGGAAGGCGCCCTCCGCTGCCGCCGGGGGCAAGGGGAAGAAGAAGAGCAAGGCAGACGGAGATGGTGCCAAGAAGCCAAAGGCAAAGCGCCCACCAACTGCCTTCTTCCTCTTCATGTAATCCTCCCTTTCTTTCTCCTTGTCCTGCCCATGTCAATTAGTCCGAAATATTTGTTGTTTGTGACCTGACAAGACCCGATTCGATTTGCGTCGCAGGAAGGACTTCAGGGTGGAGTTCAAGGCCTCTCATCCTGACGAGAAGGGTGTTGCCGCCGTACGTCCTGTTCATCCTCACGTTTTGTTTGGTTTGTTTGTGTGCTGTGTCGTGACTCCGTGCGTGTGTGTGGTGGTGAAATGCAGGTTGGCAAGGCAGCGGGGGAGAAGTGGAAATCCATGACCGAAGAGGAGAAGAAGCCCTACAATGACCAGGCCAAGGAGCTCAAGGCCCAGTTTGCCAATGGCGAGGGCAGCGCGGTAATTCCCTTTGTTCCATACCAGATCAATCAATCTATTCTTGTGAATTGCCCTGACATTGCTATTGGTGAGTCTTGGCTTGACTGTTCGTTTGTGTCTGATGTTGATGCAGGAGAACAATGTGGGAGATGAGGAGAAGGCAGATGTGGATGCAGAAGAGGTGGAGGATGCGGAGCAGGAGGTGGATAAGCCAGAAGACGCCCCAGAGGACGAGGAAGAGGAAGAGGAGAAGAACGAGCTGGATGATGACATCTAGACGGAACTGAAGAAGGGTGCTTGTTTCTGTTCTGTATATGGCAGGTGTTCTACCTATCTGTCCTGGACAACCTGAATCTTGGCCTAAACTCTAGCAGTAGCAGAAGTAGTGAATGTTGTGGCTGGTTGCAGTCTGTTTATCATTGTTATGGAATGGATGGAAAGCAGGGTTAATGTGGTGGTCGATGAATGACTGAATCTTTCTGTCACTGCATTGCATTTGCAATATTTGCGAAACTAGGATTTTGTTAAGATCCAGAAGACTATAATCTGCTCCAATACTAGGATATTGATGTTGTTCTACACAAAATAAGATGGATCAAGAATAATAGTTACCCATCATTACTGAAATAACAATACAACCTTGTGCCAAGTAGTAACTAGGCTGTTTTGGCTGAAAATTTCAGCGCTGTGAGTGGCCTCGATATGATATTTTGCTACAAGTTGCAACAATTGTCCTGGCCTGGTCTAAGCCTCCATGGTATATGGGGCGGCAAGTAGCAACTTTTTTTTGCATCCTCTGCTTCAGGGTTCTGCAATTTTGCTAATCACTGATAGCCAATGTCAAGATAACCAAAGCTGTATCAGTAAATGTTTACTCTGCAGCTACTTAGTTGACCTGTGTAGAAAAGGCCAAAGTAAACTTCATTATTTGGAACTTACAGGAGTAGACTTGCCCTGATGTTCATTGGTAGAATATGTCAAAGCACCCTGCTTGCTTATATTTTGGGCTAGAAACAGAGAGTTCAGAATAGGGATCTGGGAGTGCCATGTGAGTATGAAATGTCAGAGTTCAGAATAGAGACCTGGGGCTTTCAGTTTTACTCAGACTTGAGGAAATTTGGGAATCGCCTTCAGTTCATCAGCAGCTTAATTGCAGGATCCAGGCCGCACCTGCAGCATCTCCAGCCCTTCCACAAAATCCTTTGATCACAAAGAAGAACAATCTTAATCCGGCTCAGGTGGAGGTTCATTCTCACAATCTAAAATCCATTGCATTGTGAGATGGAAAACGCTGTCTTCGTTCATATGGGAGGAGCTGATGCAAGGGGGTTTCCTCCTCCTGACCACAGAGGACACAGATCATTGTGTGGCAGCCCTCTTTTGGCCAGGTTGTCATTGGTGAGAGTGAGAATTCTCCCGGGCAAGCATAACCAAGCGAAGAAACTGCACTTGGGCTCAACCTTGGACTGCCAAACCTTAGAGTAGCTTGTGTTGGTGAATGGTCCATGGAATTGGCTCAAATATGCAGATTTGGCAGAGTAAACCTGGGAGGCACATAGATTCCAAGTGACCGTGTCCTTGCATTCCGTCTGCAACTGAACCTGACGAAACCTAATCCATAGGTTAATGAATTGCTGTGGTGCAGACCAGCCATCCAAGCCTGGTTAGAGAGAGAGAGAGAGAGAGAGAGAGAGAGAGCATCATGAACTGTAATGTTCTTCCTTGAGCAGAGAGACATGATGTCCGGAGACGCACATTTTGGGGCAGAGTTATCAAGCCACCTATCGTGCCAGAAGGAGGTTAGCATAGTCGTCAACGTCACACGGCACCGGAGAGCCAGACCAAGGGGGATCCTCACAAGTCCATTGACACCACTTCCATCGCAGCCGCAAGGCCCTGCCAAATTTGCGCAGGTTCAGCACACCGGGACCACCAAGCTTCTTAGGCTTGCATACCGCAGCCCAGTTGATGCGGAGCATCCTTCCATCATCCCATGGACTCTACACTAACACATCAAGCACCACGTGGACCCATGACAAGAGCTAGAGCACGTGCAATGGAAACTGAGGTGAACTCCTTCCTACTTGATATGCATATGGACGCAAACGGAACTTGGTTGCTACCTCACCAAAAATACCCTATGCCTCATTAGGTACGAAGAGGAACACCCCCAAGCAGCTCAGGAGCATCACCAAGGAGTAGGAGGACCACCCCAAGGCCATGCGGAGCAAGACGGAGCGCTACAGCAGCAGCACTGGAAGTCCCAGGCGACCCCGTGCGCACGGGCCCCCGAGACCTCGTGCCCACGGACTATCCAGGGAGTTGGCGCTGTAGCACCCCGTGCGCACGGGCGTGTAATGTGCGCACGGGCCCAACTTACCCCGTGCGCACGGGCCCTACA
This sequence comes from Thinopyrum elongatum, assembly GCA_011799875.1. NCBI lineage: Eukaryota > Viridiplantae > Streptophyta > Magnoliopsida > Poales > Poaceae > Thinopyrum > Thinopyrum elongatum. The sequence continues at coordinate 458,437,396 of CM022303.1, forward strand.
GGATGGGCGGCTGAGTTTGCGTTTTGGACCTCCTCTTCTTCCACTTCGACCCCAAGCCTATATAGTCCGTACCTAGGGTTATGTTTAGGGTGAGCAAAGACATCTATGAGATATTTGTGAGCTTTGCTCCTTGTACCCCTCCATTGGAGATCAAGGCCTCTTAGGAGAGGATCCACTTGTGGATTTCAAGACCTCCATCTTGGAGAAGACTACCATCATCAAGACCTCATCTCATAGGAGTGGGAAGAACTCTACCTAGTGCTTATTTCCTTGGATTGTGCTTGTAATCTTGTGGATCTCATGTATGCTATTCTAGTAGATGTGTGATTTGGGTTTTGTTTGAGTGATTTCCCCTTGTGTTCTTGTGTGATCATCTCTTTCCCCACCTCCAAGTGTGAAAAGATCCCTTCTAGGGTTCTACCCTACAACATCTTGGTATCATGAGCAAGGTTGATTCACATCTTGGAGTCCCTACCCCCCATTTGCTAGCTTGATTTTGTTGTTTTTCGTCCTAATCCGAAAATCCCCACCAAAAATAGCCCCAAAATTTTTCTTGCAATTTGTTGGTTCTTGTGAGATTTGGTTGATTTGATCCACGAATTTGGTGTTTGGCAAGTGGATCTACCCCCCTTCCATCTTTCCCACCCTTCCATCCATCAATTTTGGCCACAAAGTTGAAAATCACCACGGATCCGGAGTTGTTCGTCCGCTCACAGAGGACCCCGTGCACACGGGCCTCACTTACCCCGTGCGCACGGACCATCCAGAGCACTTCGGCCATTTCCTGTTTTGCACCATTTTGTCCCCCCACCACCACTTGTGTTCTTCCGCAATATTTCTTGTGGTTGTTTGAGTGTTGGGTTGCGGTTTCTCTCGTGTCCTAAGGTGTTTCGGCTACTTAGGCGCGATTGGACGTCATCATCACCGCCACTCGATCCTCGACTTGGACTCCACATTGGCTTCGACCACTCCATCTTCATACCAATCGTAAGCAAGGACGGTAACCTCGACGACACCATAACTTTACCCTTGCCATTACCTTGATAGCCTCGAACCTTCTTTTGCGTAGCTTACCCATCGAGACTAGCTTGTTGAGTATTGCCGGGCCACGCCTTTAGTGCACCATTAGTGTTACGTCTCTCCCGTGCATATACTACTTGTTACCTCGTATAGTGGCTCGCATATCAAGCATTGCGGCATAGTAAAAAAAAAAGATAAAAAAAGATAAAAAGCTTTTAAGCAAAAGAAAAAGAAGGAAGAGAAGCAAAGAGCTTGTAAGCAATAGCATCGGACCTTATAACATACTTCATCATCTTGGTTCATACATACATAAGCATACTTGGGATAGTGAGACGACCCGTTTCTCTATTAGGTTGGTGCACTAGCGTATCTAGCCCTTTAGAGCAATCGAGCTAGCGTCTCTCTAGTATCCGTACAACAAGAGCATTTCCGTGGTTACATCTCTTAGAGCTCACCCCTTGGTCGTGCGGATCCCATCTATCTTCCGCGTGTGTGTTCCTAGTGATATACTTGGGTTTGATCTATTTGTCTTACTTACAATTTGTGCATCTTTTCAACTTTTTCAACATCTTGACTAACATTTGCTTGAATTATTTGTGCTACTTCCTAACTGAGATCCTCTATAAGCCTTTACTTGTAGGTGTGAGAAACAAAACCCGGTACCAATTCTCCTATTATAGCATCACGTGGGATCATACTTGATACATCCACAATCTTCGGAAAAGGTAACTTCGGTTTTGTTCTCTCATTTCCTACTCACCACCACTTCTACATGATGGATAGGCCCTCTTCTTCGGCGAACCCTCTCTTCGAGGAACAAGATGACGAACGCGACTACGTCACCAAGAATCACTTCTTCATCGCGCAACGAGCTCTACATCAAGAGAGTGAAGCTTTGGGTGATCGCATCGAGCAACTCGCCATCGACCTAAGGCAATCGGAAGCACGACATCGGGACTATTTGGATGCCAAGCTCTCCAAACAAATGGATGAATTCCGCAACATGATGGTGAGCCGCGCATCTTCCTCAACTTCTTCAACAAGACGGTGCCACTCAAGTCGCCACTCGTCATCCTATTCTTCTTCCGATGCAAGTCCTCCTCCTCGAGCTTGTCCTACTCAAGATCGCCAAGCTCAAGAAAATCCCTTCCATGGAAATGGGCTACAAGACCGAGTTTGAGCACGAGAGCAAGCGCGACGCCAAGAGCGAGAAGCCATGGATCAAGAACAACTACCGCGACATCGTCCACGTCAAGCATCTCAAGATGGCGATGCAATCCGGCAAGAGCAACAAAGCCGTGAAGCTCAAGCTCAAGCGGCTCAAGACGCACTCCGAGAGTCCACTCAAGCCGTTGCTCAACACAGCCGCCTAGTACGTGAGCAAGAGGAAGCCCTTCGTCAAGCATGACAAGAAGAAGCCGCTCGGCGTGAAGAACAACAAGAACGGCGAAACCGGGCACACATGCCTCGACATCCTCTACGCCAAGAGGACAACCACGACGAAGACCCTCTTCCACGCCAAGGGCGACATCAACATCGTCACTATGATGAAGAACTCCGCTACGGCAAGCTCAAGTTCACCATGCCCAAGTTCTCCGGAAGCAACGACCCCGAGGAGTACCTATCATGGGCATTGAAAGTCGACAAGATATTCCGTCTGCACAACTACGACGAGGAAAAGAAGATCGCCATGGCATCCCTCGAGTTTCAAGGCTATGTCCTCATTTGGTGGGAGCAAGTGATCGAGCGACGCCGCGAGAAGAACGAGCCACCCATCACGACTTGGACACAAATGAAGGACGTCATGCAAGCCCGCTTCGTGCCCACATACTACACACGCGACCTCTTCAAGAAGTTACAACTACTCAAGCAAGGCACGAAGACGGTGGAAGAATACTATCAAGAAATGGAGATTGCCATGATACGAGCCAATGTGAAAGAAGATGATGAGCAAACAATGGCACGCTTCTTGAACGGCCTCAATCACCCAATACGGAAGATTGCCGATTTCCAACCCTACTCCAACCTTCTCGAGCTCGTTCACCAAGCGACCAAGGCGGAATGGCAAGTACAAGAAGACTTCAAGTACGCCAAGTATTCACCCAAGACCTACGGCTCCTACACTCAAGCTCCTTCTACTACGACTTCGGCACCTCCTACCTCGACTAGAGCATCACCAAGTACCGGTGAGAAGTCAAGTTTCAAGCAAGCGATGCCTTCTTCAACTCGACCTCTGGCAAGCAACTACAAGAACAAGACTTCTTCATCGGCACCACCGGACGATACCGTCAAGACAAGTTCTATCAAGTGCTTCACATGTGGTGGCCGTGGGCACAAGTCTTTCCAATGCATCAACAAGCAAACCATGATCGCCAATGATGATGGCACGTACGACTCCATGAGTGAAGACGAGATGGAAGCTCTCGAACACGTCGCCATGCACCATCAAGTGAACGAAGAAGAAGATGCTCAAGTCTATTGCGACAATGATTCAAGTCCCGCTCTCGTGGTCTCCAAGGTCTTGACACTCCAACACCAACAAGATGAAGACCAAAGGTGTCACATCTTCCACACCAAGGCCGGCATCAACGGACGCTCTGTGAAAGTCATCATCGACGGAGGAAGTTGCCACAACTTGGCAAGTGAAGAGCTATGTTCCAAGCTATAATTGCTCAATAAAAAGCATCCTCGCCCCTACAAGGTTCAATGGCTAAGCGACTCCGGCACCATTCAAGTGGAGCACACGGTGCTAGTGTCCTTCAAGATAGGCGCTTACGAGGACACCTTGGAGTGTGACGTGGTTCCTATGTCCGTGTGCCATCTTCTCTTGGGAAGACCCTGGCAATTCGACCGCGGCGTCATCCACAACGGAAGAACAAACCACTACAGCTTCAAGATGAAGGGAACGGAGTACGTGCTACGACCTATGTCTCCAAGCCAAGTGATCGCCGACAAGCAAGCATCCACCCATCATGGAGAGCCTAGTGAGAGAGTGAACCACCACAAAGAGAGTGAGCGACACAAGCCCAAATTGAGTGACTCTTCGCCAAGAGAGAAAAACTTAGTCCTCCTAGCTACAAAAAGAGAGATGAGAGAAGTGTGTGAGAACCCATCAAGTGTCATGCACTACGTCCTATTGTGCAAAGATGAGGTGGCAAAGACTAACAATCCTAATCCTCTTCCTCTAGTGTTGTCTGAGTTGTTGCAGGAATTCGCGGATGTCTATCCGGATGAGCTACCTCCCGGTCTTCCTCCTCTACGTGGAATCGAACATAGGATCGACCTCATCCCCGGCGCACCTCTTCCTAACAAGGCTCCATACCGTGTCAACCCCGAAGAAACCAAAGAAATACAAAGGCAAGTCCAACATCTCATAGATCACGGACATGTGCGTGAAAGTTTGAGTCCTTGTGCCGTACCGGTCATTCTTGTGCCAAAACGAGACAGTAGCTTTCGCATGTGTTCCGATTGTAGACCTATCAATGCTATCACCGTTCGATATAGGCACCCCATTCCACGCCTTGATGATATGCTAGATGAGCTTAGAGGCACCTCCATTTTTCTCTAAAATTGATCTTAAGAGTGGCTATTATCAAATCCGCATACAAGAAGGTGATGAATGGAAAACCGCTTTCAAAACAAAATTCGGTCTATACGAGTGGTTAGTTATGCCTATGGGTTTATCGGAAGCACCCGAAACTTTCATGCGAGTTATGCATTATGTGCTTCGCCCTTACATTGGAGTGTTTGTTGTGGTTTACTTTGACGACATTCTTGTGTTTAGCAAATCCCTCAAGGAACATATAGATCATCTTAGGGCCGTTTTGCAAACACTTAGGAAAGAGCGACTTTATGCCAATATGGAAAAATGCACTTTTGGTGTTGACAAGGTTGTTTTCTTGGGTTTCGTTGTGTCCTCAAAGGGTGTTCATGTTGATGATTCTAAAATTGAAGCAATTAAAACTTGGCCACAACCCACTAATTTGCAACAAGTGCGTGGTTTCCTTGGTCTAGCGGGTTTTTATCGTTGCTTTGTGAAAGACTTTAGCGCTATTGCCGCACCATTGCATGCTTTGAGTAAGAAAAATGCACCCTTTGTGTGGGGACCTTCGCAATCTACCGCATTTGATGAGATCAAATCTTTGCTTACTCATGCCCCAATTCTTGCATTGCCTAATTTCAACAAAACTTTCGAGGTTCATTGTGATGCTAGTGGTAATGGAATTGGTGGAGTTTTGATGCAAGAAAAGCGACCCATTGCTTTATTTAGCGAAAAACTTTCCGGTGCTCAACTTAACTATCCAATATATGACAAGGAATTATATGCTTTAGTGCGAGTTTTGCATGTTTGGGAGCATTATCTTCGCCCACATGAGTTTGTCATACATACCGATCATGAGACACTAAAGTACCTTAAAGGTCATACCAAGTTGAATAAACGGCATGCTAAATGGAGTGAATTCATTGAGTCTTTTCCTTATGTGATCAAGTACATTAAGGGCAAAGAAAATGTTGTGGCGGATGCTCTTTCCCGCATATGCATGCTTGTTACTCAACTTGAGTTGAATGTTATCGGCTTTGAGCATGTTAAAGATCTTTATGCCAATGATCCTACATTTGCGCTTCCTTATGCAAAATGTCATGCTCACACTTGTTGGGAGAAATATTATCTCAAGAATGACTACCTTATGTGCGCTAACAAACTTTGTATTCCCGAGTCTTCTCTTCGTTTGTTACTTTTGCAGGAGGCTCACGGAGGTGGACTTATGGGACATTTTGGACGCGACAAGACCTTTGCCACACTCTCCAACAAGTACTTTTGGCCAAAGATGTTCCGCGACGTCGCGCGCTTCACCAACCGATGCTCTACATGCCGCAAAGCTAAGTCAAAAGCTCAATCTCATGGTTTACATATGCCACTTCCAATTCCATATCAACCATGGGAAGATATTAGTATGGATTTCGTGCTTGGTTTGCCTTGGACTCGCAATGGAAAGGATTCCGTATTTGTTGTTGTGGACCGATTCTCAAAAATGGCACATTTCATCCCATGCAATAAGATAGACGATGCTTCACATGTTGCAAATCTCTTTTGTAGGGAAATCTTGAGGTTGCATGGAGTGCCAAGGACCATTGTGTCGGACCACGACGTCAAGTTCCTAAGCTACTTTTGGAAGACCATATGCGCTAAGCTCGGCATCAAGCTTCTATTCTCCACGGCCTATCATCCCCAAACCGATGGCCAAATGGAAGTCACCAACCGGACGCTATATACTCTCCTACGCGTGTTGATAAAGAAGAACATCAGGGAGTGGGAAGAATGCTTACCCATCGCCGAGTACGCCTACAATCGAGCTCGACACACTACTACCGGCAAGTCCCCCTTCAAGGTTGTCTACGGCTTCAACCCATTGTCCCCATTGGACATTCTACCTCTTCCGCTCCAAGAACGTGCAAACATGGATGCAAGTGCAAGGGCAAGTTTTCTCAAGAAGATGCATGAGGATACAAGGGCAACGATTGAGAGTCAAGTACATCGCATCTCCTACAAGCTCAACATCAACAAGGCACCAATGGTGTTCCAACCGGGAGATCTCGTATGGCTTCATCTTCGCAAGGACCGCTTCCCCAATGAGCGCAAGTCAAAGCTACTTCCACGAGCCGACGGACCTTTCAAGGTGCTAGCACACTACAATGACAACGCTTACAAGATTGACATCCCACGCGACAAGTACAACGTAAGCGACATCTTCAACGTCAAAGACTTGGCCAAGTACCATGGTGATGAAGATCACGATCCGTGGACGAATCTCTCCCAAGGGGGGGGGGGGGAGATGATGCGGAGCATCCTTCCATCATCCCCATGGACTCTACACCAACACATCAAGCACCACGTGGACCCATGACAAGAGCTAGAGCACGTGCAATGGAAACTGAGGTGAACTCCTTCCTACTTGATATGCATATGGACACAAACGGAACTTGGTTGCTACCTCACCAAAATACCCTATGCCTCATTAGGTACGAAGAGGAACACCCCAAGCAGCTCAGGAGCATCACCAAGGAGTAGGAGGACCACCCCAAGGCCATGCAGAGCAAGACGGAGCGCTACAGCAGCAACACTAGAAGTCCCAGGCGACCCCGTGCGCACGGGCCCCCAAGACCCCGTGCCCACGGACTATCCAGGGAGTTGGCGCTGTAGCACCCCGTGCGCACGGGCGTGTACCGTGCACACGGGACCCCCGTGCACACGGGCCCAACTTACCCCGTGCGCACGGGCCCTATAGGATGGGCGGCTGAGTTTGCGTTTTGGACCTCCTCTTCTTCCACTTCGACCCCAAGCCTATATAGTCCGTACCTAGGGTTATGTTTAGGGTGAGCAAAGACATCTATGAGATATTTGTGAGCTTTGCTCATTGTACCCCTCCATTGGAGATCAATGCCTCTTAGGAGAGGATCCACTTGTGGATTTCAAGACCTCCATCTTGGAGAAGACTACCATCATCAAGACCTCATCTCATAGGAGTGGGAAGAACTCTACCTAGTGCTTATTTCCTTGGATTGTGCTTGTAATCTTGTGGATCTCATGTATGCTATTCTAGTAGATGTGTGATTTGGGTTTTGTTTGAGTGATTTCCCCTTGTGTTCTTGTGTGATCATCTCTTTCCCCACCTCCAAGTGTGAAAAGATCCCTTCTAGGGTTCTACCCTACAACACCAGTTGACCAGAGCCACGCCACCTGCAGCCTCAAGCTTCGACCTCCAGGGGAATTTCCTTCGCAGTTTATCAATCTGTTTGGTGACCAAGATGTCAGTTGCCTCAGGGGAGATGAACAAAGCGGCATCATCGGCGCATAAGCTTAGAACATCTCCAGCATACCCTTTAAAACGTGCCGACCCGCAAAATAACCGCTCGTTTACGGTTTCGGGTGAAAAAAACCCGCCCCGACCAGACCCTGCATCGGCCCGCGAACTGTAAGAAAATTTGTGGGGCAAAGAAAACTTCGACCTCAACATTTAGATTCACGGGGCGGGAGTCCGACCCGAGCTCGACCCCTATCGAGTTTTGGCGGGAGGGGCATTTTCGCGCGGCTCTTCCCGCTTCCCTCTCCCTCCGCTACCAACCACCTCTCTCCACTAGCCCCGGAGCACCTTCCTCGGCGTCCCTCCGCCGCCATGGAAGCCTCTCAGCCGTCAGCCGTTACCGCGGCCGCCATCCACGCGACACCCCCTTCGGCAGATCTTGTCAGCGGCCATGCCGTGTCCGTCGCCGTTCAAGGCTGCACCGCGCCACCCCGCAAGCGGCAGGGCAACGTCGTCGTCCAGGGCGGCATTCCCGCCGGCCTTGCCAGGAAGGCACGCGCGTCCGCCCGCCCCACCGCCTCCGATGCAAATTCGGTCGGGCATCTGCCGGCGAAGAAGGGGAAGGCCTCCGGTGTGAAACGCAAGAAGCTCGTGGGACATTCTACCCCGCCAACACCTTCCTGATTGCTCCGGCGAGAGCTGCCCCAAGGATGCCCGCCGATGGCGCTGGTGCCGCCCCCAAGGTGTTCGATGGAATGGGCGCAAGGTATGATTCTTCGATTTTCGTCACTTCTTTCATTTTGGTTCATTCCTCTTGTACGTGACTTGTCGAGTGCAATTGTAGCACCGGTATGAATGATGCGACTGCCGACTTCGTGCAAATGTTGGACGACAACACCGTCGACATCGATCATGCCCCGATCGGTGACTTTAGTTACAATGAGATGGATGGTGGCGTGCACGATCACGGGGAAGAAGATGATGTGGAGGAGATTGACGAGGGGGTGTACGATGAAGCGCAAGCAAAACGCGCAAGATCAAAGAACTACACTCCATTGGAAGATAAAGTTTTGATCAAGGCTTGGGAGTCAGTGTCTCTTGATGCGTGCACCGGCACCGACCAAACCGCGAAGCAGTATTGGCAAAGGATCGAGGTTCAATTCTTTCGCATGATGGCAAAGTATCCCAACCGGACGCCACACACCTTTCAGTCTCTTCAAGGTCGTTGGGATGTTATCAAGCCGATTTGTAGCCGTTGGGCTGCTTGCTTGACGCAAGTCTGCAGTGCACCTCCAAGTGGTGTCGTCGAAGCCGACTATGTGAGTTCGTTTGACATTGTTTCCATTTTGTGCAACTCGGAGCGGTTGCATAATTTGACATTGTTTCCATTTTGTAGGACAAAATTGCGCAAGAAAGATACAAGGACATGGAAGCTTCATGCAAGAAGGCATTTCAACTAGAGCATTGTTGGGAACTTCTCAAAGATAACAAGAAGTGGAAGGTGATTGACAAAGAATCCCCAACGAAGAAAGGTGCACTCACCAAGATGGATGATGATGATGATGATGAAGACGACGATGGCCCAAGAAACAAGAACAAGCCCGATGGAAACAAGAAGGCCAAAGACAAGATCAAGATGGAAACGGAGGCATCAAGCTTGCGGGAGAAGCTAGATGACAAGGTCAAGTCCAATGAGATATTGGTGATCAAGACATTGGAGGCAAAAAAGGAGTTGGCTGAGAAGAAGGCTCAAGAGAAGCAAGAAAAGTGGCAACTACGCAAGGAGGAGACCGACCACAAGGCCGCCATTGAGGAGAGAAGAGCCAAGGCCGAGGAGGACAAAGCCATGGCCAAACTTCTTCAATAGGAGAACAATATCATGATGACGAACCGAAATGAGATGGACGAGGTCACCAAAGAATGGCATGACATGGCAAGGTTAGAGATCTTGGAGAGGAGGAGGCTAGCCGGAAGAGGCCATGCGGTGCCAAGGTTTGGTGAGCATAGTGGTTCGGCAAGTGGTGGTGGCAATGGTGGCGGTTAAAATTTCATCTTGTGATGATGATGATGGATGCGTCTTTTGGGTTGTGCCAATGATGACGGATGCGATCTCTTTTGGGTTAAAATTTCAAACATTGAGAATCTTGATTTTTAAAATCTAGTACATCCAAAACTTATTTGAAATTCATGAAACTTATCGTGTTGTCATATGGACACCAATACACAGTGGTATTGTACTTTTTTGTCAAATTTGAGAAAAGTTTTGATGTAATATTTATCTTCTTACAAACGGGAGATTATTAATAATTGGGAACCAATATCGCAAAGGGATTATTTATTCGAACCGTGGGCGTTAGACCAACAATGGATACGTGCCATGCTTCGGTTAAGCAATAAAGCGGCAGCATTAATCATCAAAATAGAAAATCAATATACGTGCCGCCACGCATCCCGTGTGACGTGCGAGCAGGCGTGAGTTGACGGGACGCATGCGAGCAGTCCGTCGCGCAGGCAGACCGGGAGGCGTGCGTGCAGGTGTGTGAATTGACAGGAGGCGTGCAGTGTCATCGGAAGGCATGCGAGTAGCTGTGTGAAATGACGGTAGGCATGCCAACAGTCCGCTGCGTAGGCTCACCAGGAGGCGAGCCAGCGGTTTGATCGCCGCCCGCCTCTCTCCCACTAATTCATATTAATCACGCGCCCGAGCGGCCGTACCCCCCATCCTCGCCACACACACAATCCTCTCTCTCCGCCTGCATCCTCTGTTGGAAATATGCCCTAGAGGCAATAATTAAGTGGTTATTATTATACTTCCCTGTTCACGATAATCATTTATTATCCATGCTATAATTGTATTGATTGGAAACTCAAATACATGTGTGGATGCATAGACAACAACGTGTCCCTAGTGAGCCTCTACCGGACTAGCTCATTGATCAAAGATGGCTATGGTTTCCTAGCCATAGACATGAGTTGTCATTTGATAACGGGATCACATCATTAGGAGAATGATGTGATGGACAAGACCCAAACTATAAGCGTAGCATATGATCGTATCAAGTTTATTGCTATCGTTTTCTGCATGTCAAGTATCTGTTCCTATGACCATCAGATCATGCAACTCACTGACACCGGAGGAGTACCTTGTGTGTATCAAACATCGCAACGTAACTGGGTGACTATAAAGATGCTCTACAGGTATCTACGAGGTGCCTGTTGAGTTGGCATGGATCAAGACTGGGATTTGTCACTACGTATGACGGAGAGGTATCTCCGGGCCCACTCGGTAATACAACTTCACAATGAGCTTGCAAGCAATGTGACTAAGGATTTAGCCATGAGATCTTGTATTACGGAACGAGTAAGAGACTTGCCAGTAACGAGATTGAACTAGGTATGGAGATACCGACGATCGAATCTCGGGCAAGTAACATACCGATGGACAAAGGGAACTGCATATGGGATTAGCTGAATCCTTGACATCATGGTTCAACTGATAAAGATCTTCGTTGAATATGTAGGAACCAATATGGGCATCCAGGTCCCGCTATTGGTTATTGACCGGAGAGAAGTCTCGGTCAGGTCTGCATATTCCCGAACCCGTAGGGTCACACGCTTAACATTCGGTAGCGCTAGGGTAGTATTGAGATATTAATAGTGGAAAATCTGAAGGTTGGTCAGAGTCTCGGATGGGATCCAGGATGTCACGAGGATCTCCAGAATAGTCCAGAGGTAAAGATTCATATATGGAAAGTTCTTATTGGGGTTCCGGAAAAAGTTTGAGTTTTTTCAGTATTATACCGGGAAGGTTCTAGAAGGTTCCGGAGTGGGGCCCATGTGCATGGGGGACCCACATGAACGTGGGTAGTGGGGAAAGTCCCCACAATCCTGGTCTAGGCGCACCAAGATCCTCCCTTGATAGGAATAGTATCATATCCTGAAGGGATAAGATCAGGATCCCTTTTTAGGGGGATAGCGATCGACGGGGAAGGAAAGGAGGGATTTTCTTCCTCCCCCTTTGACCAACGACCCTAGGGCCTTGGAGGGAAAGCCACCAGCCCCCTCCACGCTTATATAAAGTTGGGGAGGCATTGTGGGCAGCCTCCTTTCGACCCTTGCCCATTACCTCTCCCAACTCCTCTCACGTTTCACCGGTACGCTCTTGGCGAAGCCCTGCCGGAGTTCTGCTGCCAGCATGACCACGCCGTCATGTTGGTTCAGATCTCATCTACCTCCTCTCCCTCCCTTGCTGGATCAAGAAGGAGAGGACTCCGCTGAGCCGTACGTGTGCTAAACTTGGAGGTGCCGCACATGCGGTACCTGGATCGGATTGGATCTCGACGCGAGTACGACTACGCCAACCACGATCTCTAGATCATTAATGCTTTCAGTCTACAAGGGTATGTAGACACCACTCTCCTCTCATAGATGTGCATCTCCTAGATCGATCTTGGTGAGCGTAGGAAATTTTTTGTTTCCCATGCAACGTTCCCCAACAGTGGCATCATGAGCTAGGTCTATGCATAGATGACATCACAAGTAGAACACAAAGGAGTTTGTGGGCGTTGATATTCAGATTGCTTCCTTCCTTAGTCTTATTTTGATTCATCGGTATTGTGGGATGAAGCGGCCCGGACCAACTTTACATGTCCACGTACATGAGACCGGTTCCATTGACTGACATGCAACTTGTTGCATAAAGATGGCTGATGGGTGTCTGTCTCTCCCACCTTAGTTGAATCGAATTCGACAAAGGCGGTCCTTTTAGAAGGTTAAATAGAAATTTGAATATCACCATTGTGGCTTTGCGTAGGTAAGAACGGTTCTTACTAGTCACCCATAGCAGCCACGTAAAACATGCAACAACAAAGTAGAGGACGTCTAACTTGTTTTTGCAGGGTATGTTGTGATATGATATGGCCAAAGACATGATGAGATATATTTGATGTATGAGATGATCATGTTTTGTATAGATTATCATGACTTGCATGTCGATGAATACGGCAACAGGCATGAGCCATAGGGTTGTCTTTAATTATTGTATGACCTGCGTGTCAATCATTAAGCGCTATGTAATGCTTTACTTTATCGCTAAGCGGTAGCAATAGTTGTTGAAGCATGGTTGGCGTGACAACCCCGATGGCGACACGATGATGGAGATCATGGTGTCATGCCGGTGACGATGGAGATCGTGCTGGTGCTTTGAAGATGGAGATGAAAAGCACAAGATGATGGCCATATCATGTCACTTATAATTTGCTTGTGATGTTAATCCTTTTATGCATCTTATTTTGCTTAGGACGACGATAGCGTTATAAGGTGACCCCTCACTAAAATTTCAAGATAAAATTGTGTTCTCCCCAAATGTGCACCATTGCGAAAGTTCGTCGTTTCGAAGCACCACGTGATGATCGGGTGTGATAGACTCTACGTTCGCATACAATGGGTGCAAGCCAGTTTTGCACATGCGGAACACTTGGGTTAAACTTGACGAGCCTAGCATGTACAGACATGGCCTAGGAACACAAGAGACCGAAAGGTCGAACATGAGTCATATAGTAGATATGATTAACATGGAGATGTTCACCATTGAAACCACCTCATCTCACGTGATGATCGGACTTGGTTGGTGAATTTGGATCATGTTACACTCGACAACCAGAGGGATGTTGATTTGAGTGGGAGTTCTTAGGTAATGTGATTAATTGAACTCATTATCTTGAACATTAGTCTAAGTTGTCTTTGCAAATTATGTTGTAGATCAATGGCTCGCGCAGTAGCTCCCCTGAATTTCAATGCGTTCCTCGAGAAAGCTAAGCTGAAAGATGATGGAAGCAACTTTGTGGACTGGGCCCGTAATCTGAGGATTATCCTCACGGCTTCCCAAAAGTCTTATGTCCTTGATGCACTGCTTGGTGCGCCACCCCCTCCAGCGTTTGTGGACATTGTGAATGCCTGGCAGTCGCGTGTTGATGACTACTCAATAGTTCATTGCGCCATGTTGTATGGCTTAGAACCGGGACTTCAAAGGCGTTTTGAATGTCATGGAGCATATGAGATGTTCCAGGAGTTGAAGTTTATTTTTGAGAAAAATGCCCGGATCGAGAGGTATGAGATCTCCGATAAGTTCTGTGCCTGGAAAATGGAGGAGAACAGCTCTGTCAGTGAGCACATACTCAGAATGTCTGGGTATTACAACCGTCTGGCTGAGTTGGGAGTTGAGCTCCCGCCTGAGGCGGTCACTGACAGAGTTCTTCAATCGCTACCACCTAGCTACAAGAGCTTTGTGTTGAACTATAACATGCAAGGGATGAGCAAGTCAGTCTCCGAGCTGTTCGCAATGCTCAAAGTCGCTGAGTCAGACATCCAGAAGGAGCATCAAGTGTTGATGGTCAATAAAACCACTAGTTTCAAGAAGAGCAAGGGAAAGAAGGGAAACTTCAAGAAGAGTGGCAAAGCAGTTGCTCCTCCCATGAAGAAACCCAAGGCTGGACCCAAGCCAGAAACTGAGTGCTTCTATTGCAAGGGAACTGGCCAGTGGAAGCGGAATTGCCCCAAGTATCTAGCCGACAAGAAGGGTGCCAGCGTCAACAAAGGTATATATGATATACATGTTATTGATGTGTACCTTACCAACTCTCGTTGTAGTGCCTAGGTATTTGATACCGGTGCGGTTGCTCACATTTGCAACTCTAAATAGGAACTACGGAATAGACGAAGGCTGGCGAAGGACAAAGTGACGATGCACGTGGGAAATGGTTCCAAGCTTGATGTGATCACCGTCGGCACGCTCGCTCTTCGATTACCATCGAGATTAGTGATGAACCTAAATAATTGTTATTTAGTGCCTGCGTTGAGCATGAACATTATATCTGGATCTTGTTTAATGCGAGACAGTTACTCATTTAAATCAGAGAATAATGGTTGTTCTATTTATATGGGTAATATCTTCTATGGTCATGCACCCATTGTGAGGGGTTTATTCTTATTGAATCTCGATAGTGATTATACACATGTTCATAACATTGGTGCCAAAAGATGTAGAGTTGATAATGATAGTACCACTTTCTTGTGGCACTGTCGCTTAGGTCATATTGGTGTAAAGCGCATGAAGAAACTCCATGCTGATGGACTTTTGGAGTCACTTGATTTTGAATCACTTGACACATGCGAACCATGCCTCATGGGCAAGATGACTAAAACCCCATTTTCCGGAACAATGGAACGGGCAACTGACTTGTTGGAAATCATACATGCTGATGTGCGCGGTCCGATGAGTGTTGACGTGCGCGGTGGATATTGTTACTTTCTCACCTTCATCGATGATTTGAGTAGATATGGGTATATTTACTTAATGAAGCATAAGTCTGAAACGTTTGAAAAGTTCAAGCAATTTCAGAGTGAAGTTGAGAATCATCGTAACAAGAAGATTAAATTCCTATGATCTGATCGAGGGGGTGAGTATCTGAGTTATGAGTTTGGCAATCACTTAAGAAAATGTGGAATTGTTTCACAACTGACGCTGCCTGGAACACCACAGTGTAATGGTGTGTCCGAACATCGTAATCGTACCTTATTGGATATGGTGCATTTTATGATGTCCCTTACCGATCTACCACTCTCGTTTTGGGGTTATGCATTAGAGACATCTGCATTCACTTTAAATAGGGCACCATCTAAGTCTGTGGAGACGACACCGTATGAACTGTGGTTTGGCAAGAAACCTAAGTTGACGTTTCTTAAGGTTTGGGGCTGCGATGCTTATGTCAAAAGGCTTCAGCCGGAAAAGCTCAAACCCAAAGCGGACAAATGCATCTTCATAGGATACCCAAAGGAGACGATTGGTTATACCTTCTATCTCAGATCCGAGGGCAAAGTGTTTGTCGCTAAGAACGGGTCCTTTCTCGAGAAAGAGTTTCTCTCGAAAGAATTGAGTGGGAGGAAGATAGAACTTGATGAGGTTGTTGAACCTTTACTTCAACCAGAGAGTAGCGCAACACAGAAAGATGTTTTTGTGTAACCTACGTCAGTTGAAGAGGAAGCTAATGATGATGATCATGAAGCTTCAGATCAAGTTACTATCGAACCTCTTAGGTCGACGAGGGTACGTACAGCTCCTGAGTGGTACGGCAACCCTGTCTTAGAGGTCATGTTGTTGGACAACGGTGAACCTACGAGCTATGGAGAAGTGATGGTGGGCCTGGATTTCGACAAATGGTTAGAGGCCATGAAATCCGAGATGGGATCCATGTATGGAAACAAAGTATGAACTTTGGAAGTATTACCTAAAGGGCGAAAGGCCATTCAGAATAAATGAATCTTCAAGAAGAAGACGGACGCAGACGGTAATGTCACCGTCTATAAAGCTCGACTTGTGGCAAAGGGGTTTTCACAAGTTCAAGGAGTTGACTACGATGAGACTTTCTCACCCGTAGCGATGCTTAAGTCCGTCAGAATCATGTTGGCAATAGCTGCATTTTTCGATTATGAAATCTGGCAGATGGATGTCAAAACAACGTTCCTTAATGGTTTCCTTAAGGAAGAGTTGTATATGATGCAACCGGAAGGTTTTGTCGATCCAGAGAATGCTGACAAAGTGTGCAAGCTTCAGCGATCCATTTATGGACTGGTGCAAGCATCTCGGAGTTGGAATCTTCGCTTTGATGAGGTGATCAAAGCGTTTGGGTTTATACAAGTTTATGGAGAAGCTTGTATTTACAAGAAAGTGAGTGGGAGCTCTATAGCGTTTCTGATATTATATGTGGATGACATATTGCTGATTGGAAATAATATAGGACTTTTGGAAAGCGCGAAGGAATATTTGAACAAGAGTTTATCAATGAAGGACATAGGAGAAACTGCTTTCATATTAGGCATCAAGATCTATAGAGATAGATCAAGACGCTTAATAGGACTTTCACAAAGCACATACCTTGATAAGATTTTGAAGAAGTTCAAAATGGATCAGTCCAAGAAGGGGTTCTTGCCTGTTTTGCAAGGTGTGAAGTTGAGTAAGACTCAATGCCCAGCAACTACAGAGGATAGAGAAAAGATGAGTGTCATCCCCTATGCTTCTGCCATAGGCTCTATCTTGTATGCGATGCTGTGCACAAGACCAGATGTCTGCCTTGCCGTAAGTATGGTTGGAAGGTTTCAAAGTGATCCAGAAGTGGAACACTGGACATCGGTGAAGAATATCCTTAAGTACCTGAAAAGGACTAAGGAAATGTTTCTCGTTTATGGAGGTGATCAAGAACTTGTCGTAAAGGGTTACGTCGATGCAAGCTTTGACACTGATCCAGATGACTCTAAGTCTCAAACCAGATATGTATATATTCTGAATGGGGAAGCGGCAAGCTGGTGCAGTTCCAAGCAAAGTGTGGTAGCTAATTCTACATGCGAAGCGGAGTACATAGCTGCCTCGGAGGCAGCGAAGGAAGGTGTCTGGATGAAGCAGTTCATGACAGATCTTCGAGTTGTGCCCAGTGCACTGGACCCAATGACTCTTATCTGTGACAACACTGGTGCCATTGCTCTGGCCAAGGAACCAAGGTTTCACAAGAGGACCAGACACATAAAGCGACGCTTCAATTCCATCCGTGATGCGATCAAGGAGGAGGACATAAGCATTTGCAAAGTACATACGGATCTGAATGTTGCAGATCCGTTGACTAAACCTCTTCCACGGGCAAAACATGATCAACACCAGAACTCTATGGGTGTTAGAATCATTACCATGTAATGCTAGATTATTGACTCTAGTGCAAGTGGGAGACTGTTGGAAATATGCCCTAGAGGCAATAATAAAGTGCTTATTATTATATTTCCTTGTTCATGATAATTGTTTATTATCCATGCTATAATTGTATTGATTAGAAACTCAAATACATGTGTGGATGCATAGACAACAACGTGTCCCTAGTGAGCCTCTACCAGACTAGCTCGTTGATCAAAGATGGCTATGGTTTCCTAGCCATAGACATGAGTTGTCATTTGATAACGGGATCACAACATTAGGAGAATGATGTGATGGACAAGACCCAAACTATAAGCGTAGCATATGATCGTATCAAGTTTATTGCTATCGTTTTCTGCATGTCAATTATCTGTTCCTATGACCATGAGATCATGCAACTCACTGACACCGGAGGAGTACCTTGTGTGTATCAAACATCGCAACATAACTGGGTGACTATAAAGATGCTCTACATGTATCTCCGAGGGTGTCTGTTGAGTTAGCATGGATCAAGACTGGGATTTTTCACTCCGTATGACGGAGAGGTATCTCCGGGCCCACTCGGTAATACAATATCACAATGAGCTTGCAAGCAATGTGACTAAGGAGTTAGCCACGGGATCTTGTATTATGAAATGAGTAAAGAGACTTGCCAGTAACGAGATTGAACTAGGTATGGAGATACCGACGATCGAATATCGGGCAAGTAACATACCGATGGACAAAGGGAACTGCATACGGGATTAGTTGAATTCTTGACATCGTGGTTCAACTGATAAAGATCTTCGTTGAATATGTAGGAACCAATATGGGCATCCATGTCCCGCTATTGGTTATTGCCCGGAGAGAAGTCTCGGTCATGTCTGCATATTCCTGAACCCGTAGGGTCGCACGCTTAACGTTCGGTAGCGCTAGGGTAGTATTGAGATATTAATAGTGGAAAATCCGAAGGTTGTTCGGAGTCCTGGATGGGATCGGGATGTCACGAGGAGCTCCGGAATAGTCCAGGGGTAAAGATTCATATATGGAAAGTTGTTATCGGGGTTCCGGAAAAAGTTCGAGTTTTTTTGGTATTGTACCAGGAAGGTTCTAGAAGGTTCCGGAGTGGGCCCACCTGCATGGGGGACCCACATGAACGTGGGTAGTGGGGAAAGTCCCCACAACCCTGGTCTAGGCACATCAAGATCCTCCCTTGAAAGGAATAGTATCCTATCCCGAAGGGATAAGATCAGGATGCCTAAAAAGGGGGGATAACGATCGGTAGGGAAGGAAAGGAGGGATTTCCTTCCTCCCCCTTTGACCAACGACCCTAGGGCCTTGGAGGGCAAGCCACCAGCCCCCTCCACGCCTATATAAAGGTGGGGAGGCATTGGGGGCAGCCTCCCTTTGACCCTTGCCCGTTACCTCTCCCAACTCCTCCCACGTTTCACCGGTACGCGCTTGGCGAAGCCCTGCTGGGGTTCCGCTGCCACCACCACCACCACGCTGTCATGTTGGTTCAAATCTCATCTACCTCCTGTCCCTCCCTTGCTGGATCAAGAAGGAGAGGAAGCCGCCGAGCCATACATGTGCTAAACTCGAAGGTGCCGCACGTGCGGTACCTGGATCGGATTGGATCTTGACGCGAGTACGACTACGCCAACCACGATCCCTAGATCATTAACGCTTTCGATCTACAAGGGTATGTAGACACCACTCTCCTCTCATAGATGTGCATCTCCTAGATTGATCTTGGTGAGCGTATTAAATTTTTTGTTTCCCATGCAACGTTCCCCAACATCCTCGATGCCGCTCTCAGTCCTCACCGCCGTTAGTGTATGAGGATGCCGCCGAAGCGCCCCATCGGAGGGAGTTGCGATGTCGGGGCTGCTGAAGCACCGGAGCACAGCGTGAAGATGGAGACAGAGGTTGCCGTTACCGCCGACGAGGTCTTGCTGCACCTTGATGTCGTCGACGGTGTCGTGCTTCCACAGCCGGAGCCGGAGGTCCACACCGACTCCGGTGACGACCCCGGCGATGACTCCGACGACCACTCCGGCGATGACTCCGAGAACGACGGACAACCGGTTAGTCATCTATACCCATTTATGTCTCAAATATATCCTAGGGTTTCTCTGGTTACTCCTGCCTCCCCCTTTTTGGATTCGAAATCCTATGGTTATGTTCTCTCAATCCATGAAATCCGAGTAAGTTTCGTTAGATCTGTGTAGTGTATTGATTGTTTGAATGGTACAAATGATAAGTGATTAGTTGTTTCATCTGTACACATGATTTTTGCTAATAATCCGACCAGGGTTAGTGTTTGTGCTAATAATTCTTAGCCAGGTCTCGACAATTGGTTTTGAATGACCTACATATATGTTTGTGGCATTTTTTTTTCAAGATTGGTCTGTACATAGACGACTGTGCTTAAAAATCAAACCATAATATTTGGATATGTCTAAAAAAATAGCCATAAAATCCATAAACTCCTAATCCTACTTTACGACATGTAAAAATTGATTTGATGCCAAATTTTGGCAACTGCCAAATGTTCGCTAGAGATTAGTTTGTATTCCAAATTTGACACCACATTTTTTTTACTATATGTATAGGTGCTATCTGACAATGTCAACAACGAGGATGAAGATGGCAAGAGAAGGTACAAGAGGCAAATCCTCAGGGAGCTTTATGCGGGAATTCATAACAAGCATATCAGGACCTGGAACTGGGGCTTTCGATGCCCATTTTGCAACCAAAAGCTTCATGACGCGTATGAAAGTGTTCCGGCGCATGCAAGAGGATAAGCCGTTGGCTCCTTCAGGCAGAAGTATTCTCGCAGGGTGGCACGCCGCATACGCTGAGTACCTGGAGAAGCTTCACGATCGTGCTGGCAGATGAGATGAGATGTAGGATTGAACTATGTATGGCTATGTAGTGTCTTAATTATAAATGTGCTTGAGTATGCTTAATGACGGTTGAACTATATATGGTTGAACTATGCTTGTGTACGCTTATTATCTATGCCTGAGTATGTTTAATCTATGTTTACTTATGTCTAAATGTGGGATATGGATGCAATCAGTTCGGTTGATGGAATTTTATGCATATTAGGGTGAATGTTTAGCGTGGTGGGTAAAAAATTCAGATTCAACCGACGAAGGAAAAGTGGAACCACCTGGAAACATGGTTATTTTCCCAAATTGGAACCGTGTGCAATGACTTTCATTTTCCTAGTTACGTCAATCACACACGGTTGGCTCTAGCAAACCATTGCCTCCAAAACTCTTTGTGGGACAGAAAACCCTCACCACCCAATTCAAAAAGGAAAAAAAAACCCTCACCATCCCCATGTAACAAAAACCCTCACCCCGCCTGCCACCCCCTCCGGTCCCCATTCACACCTGCACAAGCTCCTCCGCGACTCTGCATGGCACCGCCTATCGCCGCGGCAACCACTTAGCTCCACACCTGTCGCCGCCGCCAGGCTGCCGGCAAACCCCACCGCATTTCGCCACTTCCGCTTGCCGCCGCCTATCACCATCGACTTTCTCGACGCTGCTCGCCGTCAATCCAGCTTCGCTCGATTAGGGAATCCGCGGTATTGAGGGTTTTTTCTCATGGACAACAAGGTAACTAATTTACTGAGATATTCTCTCATCTCTTATCCCAGTTCATCTGCCTCCTTTAATCACCCGGCCGAAATCACCGTTAATTCATTTTTATTCGAGCTGATTTGAGGGTTTTCTTTCATTCATAGAGTGTACAGTGTGTGGACACATCAGGACTTTGCGGCCTCGGCCAGACATCTGTGGAGTTCCATCTCACCGTACCAGATGACTTCAGGATGTGCACGATATGTTCAATGTCACCCTGCATCGGTTCGCATGGCCTACTTTCCTGAACATATACTATATATTGCTACATTTGGATAAAAGGTGCCACATGCATCATATACGTCAAAGGGGATTTTTTCCTCTTCTTTCTATATTAGGCAAATTAATGATGTATTGTTCTCTCGATTACTCTCATATTTCCATGACATCATGGTTACACTATCTGTTTAATTATAGTTTTTTGTCCTTTGATTTCAACTGCTGTATTATTCTTTCAATTTTGCCCATATTTGCATGTTACCATATTCTTTAACAATCCTACCATTTTCTGCAGCACATCCCTTGCTATGCAACAACATCTGTAGTACACAATCTTGCCCTTTACATAACTCAAGACTGCAGGGATGTCATACTGAACACAAACCATGGATTTACAATCGTTTCTTATGTAAGACTTGATGAACGTGGTCACTCCTATTTTGGCATGGGCCTTTGGACATAAATTTCTTAGTTTTATGTACTAAAAGCTGGCACTAAAATTGCACTGCACATAAAAGAGCCTGGTCATGAGATATATGCTAACTTCCCCGATGATATCATCCGTCTAGACTTTGTTCGAAGAAAGTGTTCTTTTCAAGTATCTGCATGTTGACTTACCCAGCAATATCAAAGGAATTGTCTAGTATTTAAGCAACCAATTGTTATTCCATTTTCTTACTCTATTCCTACCTACTAACTTCTATTTACCAATACACTTTTCTTTTGCCCTGTTTTAACTAAATATTCCCTGTACTCCCACTTCTATTAGAAAGCGCCGCTGAAGAGGAGACTCCGGAGGTGGAGAACGGGGCTGCCAACAAGCGGAGGCGGGTCGAGCAAGAACCGCAAGCGACTTCAGCAGGCCTAGACTTCATCAGCAGCCTCCCCGATGATATGTTGATAGTCATCATCTCCCTCCTCCCAATCAAATATGGGGCGCGGACAACCGTATTTTCCCGGCGGTGGCGCCCCCTATGGCACTCCACCCCTCTCGACCTCATCGACACCGACGAGCTCTGCCATGGCTATCGCAAAAGCTTGGATGCGTTCTCCCAGATCCTCGGCAGTCACCATGGCCCAACCAGAGGCCTTAGCATGGGCAAGTTCCGTTCCAACGGCAAGGACCGAGCCAAGCTTGACGAGTGGTTCCGATCCCCCGCCCTAGATCAGCTCGAGGAGCTCACTTTTGATGATGGGCATATGCGCTCGCTGCCAACGTCCGCGCTCCGCCTCGCGCCCACGCTGCGCGTCGCCAAGTTTAGGAACTGCCATCCCCCCCTAATGACGCGCCCGCTCTTATTCTACCACGACTGAAGCACCTCGAGCTCGTCGCCGTATGCCTCCCAAACGGTGACATGGAGCGCCTGCTCCGTGGCTGTACTGCACTCGAGTACCTTCGTCTTCAGGTGATCAATGGGTTGAGTAGCTTCCACATCACCTCCATGACTCGCACTTCTATCAGAAATCTCCGTTGATGAGGAGACTCCGGAGGTGGAGAAAGAGGATGCCAACAAGTGGAGGTGGGTCGAGCAAGAACCGCAAGCGACTCCAGCAGGCCTAGACTTCATCAGCAGCCTCCCCGATGATATGTTGATAGTCATCATCTCCCTCCTCCCAATCAAATATGGGGCACAGACAACCGTCCTTTCCCGGCTGTGGCACCCCCTATGGCACTCCACCCCTCTCGACCTCATCGACGCCCACAAGCTCTGCCATGGCTATCGCAAAAGCATGGACGCATTGTCCTAGATCCTCGGCAGTCACCATGGCCCAATCAGGGGCCTTAGCACGGGCAAGTTCCGTTGCAACGGCAAGGACCGAGCCAAGCTTGAGGAGTGGTTTCGATCCCCCGCCCTAATCAGCTCGAGGAGCTCAGTTTTAATGATGGGCATATGCGCTCGCTGCCAATGTCCGCGCTCCGCCTCATGCCCACACTGCGCCTCGCCAAGTTCATGAACTGCCATTGCTCCCCTTAATGGCGCCCGCTCTTTTTCTACCATGACTGAAGCACCTCGAGCTCATCACCGTCTGCATCCCAAAGGATGACATGGAGCGCCTGCTCCACGGCTGTACTGCACCCGAGTACCTTCGTCTTCAGGCGATCAATGGGTTGAGTAGCTTCCACATCACCTCCATGACTCTCCGGACTATTTATGTGTGTTGCTGGTGCTGCAACAAGAGATCACAAAAGGTGTACCACAATATGGTCATTGAGGACACACCTTCACTTGAGAGATTACTTGTAGTTGATCAACAAGATCCAACAAGAATCAATGTCATTTCTGCACCGAAATTGACGGTGGTGGGCTACTGTCTGTCAAATACTCCGAACTTGTTATTTGATCCACACCCGTTCAGGTACAACAATTGTCTTCTACCTCTGCTTCTAGAAATTAACATTATTTCTAATTTTGAAGATGTATGTTCGTCTGTCATCCAACAAATGATTCCGACAAGCTTGACCCCGAATCTGCGCGCAGTGAAGGTCTTGGCCCTAGAATCTATCGGCCCCAACCTGGACCAAGTTGTCAGTTTCCTGAGATGCTTTTCGTGCCTGGAGAAGCTATATATCGAGGTGATGTTCCTTCCCTGTTAAATGTTAACCATAAGGGAGTTCAATTTTTGGCACCTTTTCCCAAGTTTACATGACAATGTACTACAATTTCTGAAGGAATTTTGGAGTATTTCAGTACATACATGTTCCCCCCCCCCCCATATTGGTTGCTTGATTCATATGGTTACAATCCATAAGCATTTCTCCTTTTGGATTCATCTGTACTAGTTTTCTCAGGGAATTTTTCATCCACTCCAACCTCTTATGAAGAAGGCTACATTTTTGTAGATTGTAATCAAATGCCCATGTTAATCATGTTGGATCGAAGATGGCACGTTAGTGCATTTTACAAATCCTGCAAACCAAATAGGCCTGTAGTAGTGTTCAAAACTGCATGTAGGCACTAATACGTTCTCTTCTTTTGCAGATAAGATTAGGCCCGGTGGTGGATAATGTGATACAATATAACAATCACATCGAATGCTTAGGTCTGCATCTCTTAGAAATTACTTTGAACTCCTACCAAGGGACCTTACCGAAGGCCAGATTCCTTGGGAACCCGCGCCTGTGCTTGCCTCCTTAGCACCAAAGAGGAAACTGCCTCTTCTGCGCCCGCTGGCGCCCGCCTGGCCTTGGTCATCATGGCTTGCATCATGGTAGCCTCATGAGGCTGGGTACCTGCATAGAAATCTCCGCTCCTCGGGAGGCCGCCTGGTGAGGCCGCTCCCTCGGGAGGTCTTGGTGTCGTCCGCCTCGCGAGGCTTGGCCCCTCGCGAGGGTCTTGTCTTGTTAGCCTTGGAGGCGGGCCGTACCAGGCCATCGATGGAGCCACGTCGTGGGCCGCAGGCAGGCAAGTCTGGGTACCCTAGTTCCCAGAACACCGACAGTAGCCCCCGGGCCCAAGGCGCACTCGGACTTGGCTTCGAGGCGAAGCCAAAGGGCAAGGGCGAAGCGCCGGGGGCCCCAATCACCTGCGGGCAAGGCTGACAAATGGCGCTTGATGGGACGTGGGCGTCTCTGCTCCCCATGCCATCTCAGCAACTGCTCGGACTTGACAATTGCCTGATGCATGCAGGGGGGCCATCATGACTTCGAACGTGAGAGGCCGCCGGTTAGCCTTCCTTCGGCTATAAATGGGGGAAGGGGGGTGGAGCCCCCAGCCCATCTTCATCTTCTTGCTGCTTGCTCCTTCTTCTTCTCCGCCGCGCCGCCATCTCACCAGAGCACCCATGGCGCCAGTGAGGAGGTTCTCGGCCGCCGAGAAGGGAAAGGCCCCCAAGGAGGGACCAGGCTCGCCACCACCCAAGAGGGGCCGTGGCCGTCCCCGCAAGTACACCGCGACACCGACGGTGGCTCCCCGAGGGCGTGGGTGCACCCCCTCGAAGGCTGGCACCGCCTCCGGCAGTCGTGGGGGTGCCCCTTCCCATGCCGGAGGCTACCGCGGCCGAGGTGGGCGCGGCCAAGGAGGGAGGCATGTGGCAGCCATTCGGCCACCGCACCCGCGATCCCATTCGGCCGATGCGTCCTTGGAGTTTGTGGTGTGGGCGGAGAGGCCGGCAGGCACCTGGTTCCAGCTCCCGCGCTTCTTCGCGGGTGCGGTGCCGGCCGGAGGGCCTGGCGGCCTCTGGCTGCAGGCCGACGGTTGCTGCAGCAAGGCTTCGTGGGTGGAGGTCGAGGTCACCCCCGCCGGCAATGTGTTCCTGAACCGCGGGTGGCAGCCGTTTGCCCACACGCGTGGCCTGCAGGGGATGTGTACCCTCCACTTCAGGCACGACGGCGCTATGACCCTCTATGTTAGGATCTTCGGGGAGGACGGCAGGCGCCTGGGGTGCTGCCCGGAGAGCGACAGCGACGACGACGACGTCCACCCCTCCGACGACGGCGGCCGGAGGGGCGGTAGCATCTCCGGCGGTGAACTTGCCCTTGGCGACGGTCGCGATGCTTCCAGCAGCGGCGCCTCCTCCTCTGGGGAGAGCACTCTGATTAAACGAGCCACCACGCCGCCGAGCTCGGACCGGGGAGGGCGATGAGCTGCCTCGCCACCGTACCCCGGTGAAGTAGGAGGAGGACTCCGACTAAGCGTGGGCATCGCTGGAGCCGGGTCTCAGGAGCCGCGGTGGTCGCGAGGCTGCTTTTGCTTCTTCTTTTTTTCCTTTTCCCTCCATCAAGAAGTAGAAGGCCCTACCTGGGCATGTAATGAACCATGGCGCTTGCGCCGTTATATTAACGTTTTTATATCGCATCCTGGCATTCGTGTCGCTACTAATTGACGGGTTCTTGCTGATCGCGATTAGGATAACTTAGCTTAGTGTGCTTGCGGTAGACTCCCGTGCCGCGAGGGCGTGCTTCTCTGGAGCTTGGATCTCCTGCGCGCCCCTTGTTCCAGAGTGATCTTGCCGGGGTTTTCCTTCTCATGGACCCGAAGGTTCTCTGGCCTCAGGAGGCGCTCAGTGGCCACGAGGTCTCCAGTGGGTCATGAGGATATGGGGCCTCCGGAGCTGCCCCACAGGGCGCCACGCCCCGTGCGAGCCCCCGAGCGAGGACCAACCGTCGCTGGTACGCCGGGTCATGATGTCCGGCGAGGCCAGGAGGTGCGGACTCAGGAGGGCATACATGCCCTTGGCTCGTTTAAGGGCGTCGCGCGAGGATTAGGACGCCAAAGATTAGGACATGAAGGCTTTGGCGAGGTGTGCTCGTGGGCGAGCCCAGGCGTACACATCGTACCCAGCCCCCGCTTGCGAGACGCGCGGGAAAGAGCGACGGGCAACTGCCACCCTCCCTAAGGCGAGACTCGAAAGATTAAAACGCTGCAAGGAGAAAAATTCCCACCCTTTCAAATAAAGACGCGAGTGTTTCGAATTTCATTCCAAAAAGTGGCAAAACCAGCTACAGAAAGCAAGTGAAAGAGCAGCCATGTCTAGCACCTACACTAGTCTTCTGGTCTTCCCGCCAGCGCGGAGCATGGGGCTTCCACTAAGATGTGGGTGGGAGTCCCCGTGAGGCTCAGGAGCAGCACTCAGGAGACTCCGGGGCGTGTACAGCCCCACTCATTATTATGTGAGAGTGTCACGAGCGGAGACTTGAGAGGCGCTTCTTGCCCCTGGGCGGGGACCCCGCCCCGCGCATGCCCCGACCACCGTTGGGGCGTCCGGAAACCAGGACAGGACCAAGGGGCAAGGGGCTATGCGGGCGGTGGTAAGGTGGCCGTGGGCCCTCGGTCGGGGGAGGGCTCGCCGGCGCCTTCCCCGGAGAAGGACCCACTTCCGGATGGCACGGGCCACCGCGGCGGTGGCGCCATACGCCTCGTGACACGGGGGGAGCCCTAGCACCGGGCTCCCTCGCCGCGTGCGGGGTGCGTCCTCGCGCGACCTTCGGGCGCACCATGCTTGCCCGGGGCGGGGCCGGGGCCCGGAGGTGCGCCGTCGTGGCACGATTTACCTGTGATCCAAGGTTAGCGCGATATGGTCCAAAGACATTGGTTGTAACCAGTGGCCGTTGCCGTCGAAGGTGCCGGCAGGGCGTTGGGATAGCTGAAGATGCGTACTGTAGAGATCGCTCCTCACGAGCCAACCGGCTCCTGAGTCCTGGGAGGCTTTGGAGGTCCGGGGGACTCGCAAGGGCCCGTCACCTCCTCGGTCAGGACCGCCTGGCGCCTGGCCTCGTGAGCCGCCAAGGCTCCCTTCATGAGGCACTGGTACGAGGCGGCCATGTTCAGTAGGCCAAACGGCATGCGGACATAGCTGCAGGGGTAGCCCCCGCTCCGGTCGACGCGGGACGGCCAGAAGAGGTCCTGCGAAGCTGCCCTGTTGAGGCCTGGGATGTTGACACAGATGCGCAGCTCGCCGCCCACGTCAGGGGCAGCAGCTGCATTGGGTGGCGTGGGGCGACGCTCGCCACGCATGCCTCGCGCCTCCTGAAGCTCCTCGATTGCCTTGGTGATGAACTCCTGAGCGCCCGGTGCCTCGCGCCTTGCGCCTTGCTCATGAAGGCGCGCGTCGAAGCACGCCTCCACATGGTGCCCGAATGCCTCCCTCGTGATGCCGGTCAGGTTAGAGGCCCTCCAGAGGAGAGCCCCCGAGCCCATCCTGAGGGGGGCGCCGGGCGTGCCTCCCTATGCGAGAGGGAAAGACGCCCCAGCAGAGGGCGCGGGGTCTGAGGCATGACCGTCGGGTGCCCCAGCCTCCTGACGGCCCTTTGGGAGGAGCTACTTCTTCTTCTTGGGGATGGCCTCAGGAGGCAGGATGGCACCCTCGCCATCTGAGTTCTCGACCGCCGCGGCCTGGTAGGCGCGCTCGAGGGAGCACATCGCATCCATTTCGTCTCAGGCGACCGTGATGATGCTGCCACTCCCTGGCATCTTGAGGACATTGTAGCCATGGTGAGTTGCTGCCATGAACTTGGCGAGGGCTGGATACCCGAGGATGGCATTGTACGGGAGGTGGATGTGGGCGACGTCGAAGTCAATGAGCTCGGTGTGGTAGTTGTCGCGCTTGCCGAAGGTGACAGGGAGGCGAATCTGCCCTATGGGAACGGTGGAGCCATCGGTCACCCCTGAGAAAGGCTTGGTGGGCAGAAGCTGGTCATATGGTACTTGGAGCGTTTCAAACTTCTCGATAGAGAGAACGTTGAGCCCAGCACCACCGTCGATGAGGGTCTTGGTGACAAGGACATTGCTGATGGTTGGCGTGCAGAGCATTGGGAGCGCGCCGGCGGCGGCTGAGCACTTGAGCTGGTCCATGGAGTCAAAGGTGATGGCGTGCTTGGACCACCAAAGGGGGCGCGATGCCTCGAGCTTGGGGAGGGCCGCATTCACCTCATGAGCGAACTGCTTGAAGATGCGATGAGAGGCGGGAGCCTGAGCGCCACCCAGGATGCAGGCGATTGCGCGAGGCTCTTGGAAGCCCCCAGCCCCATCATCTTGGCGGTTGTCGTCGTTTCTCCTTGGCGGTGGTGGCCGCGTAGGGAGGCCGGCATTGCCCTGGGGGCGATCCTCACGAGGCTGGTTCCGCCAAGGGCCCTCACGAGGCTGGCCCTGCCAGCGGTCCTCACGGGGTTGGTCGCGCCAGTCCTGGCGGGGGTCGCGGTTGTCCCAGCGGCCTCCACCACGGCCGTAGCCGCGGTCGCTGCGCTCGGGGCGGCGTCGAAAGCGCCCGTCGCGGATTGCCCTGAGCTCCTGGCAGTCGTTGGTGTTGTGGCTGTGGACGTTGTGGAAGACGCAGAACGGGCGGTTGCCCCTGGGAGGCTCATCATGGTCACGGCCACGCTTCATCTCGGGCTCTGCGGCCAGCACGGCGGGGCCCTTACGCTTCACTTCCTTAGCCTTGACCTTCTTGTCTTCAGGATCGACCTCTGGAAGCTCCAGGAGGGAGAGGCGACCTTCCTCGGCCCTCGCGCATCTGGTTGCCATGTTGAACATCTCCAGAGCCGAACACAAGTCCTCGTGGATGGCGAGCTCCTCCTTCATCTTGACGTCCCAGACGCCATCAGAGAACGCCGTGATGATGGCCTTGTCCGACACCTTCGGGATCTTGAGGCGAACGTTCATGAAGCGCTGCATGTACTTGTGCAATGTCTCGCCCGGCTGCTGCTTTATGCGCCGCAGGTTGCCTGCTGCAGGAGCGTGGTCACGAGTGCCCTGGAAGTTGGCAATGAAGCACTTGCATAGCTTGTCCCAGGAGGAGATCGACCCCACCGGGAGGTTCAGGAGCCAAGAACGTGTGCCATCCATGAGGGCCATGGGGAACCAGTTCGCCATGACCTTGTCGTTGCCATTAGCCGCCTCGATGCTCAGCTCATAGAGCTGGAGGAACTCAGCGGGGTCAGGAGTGCCGTCGTAGCGTGGAGGCAGATCCAGCTTGAACTTGCTAGGCCAGACGACGAGGCGCAGCTCCGGGGTGAAAGCACGGCAGCCTGCCGCACTCACAGGTACCGGTTGCATGGGGGGAGCTTGATCTTGTCGCCCACGCGCCAGCGCCTCTGGTAGCACGCGGTCCTGACTCAGCGGCGCTGGAAGCGCGCGCGCATCGGCCTGCGGCCTCTGCACCACCTGGCAGCTTTCTTCATCGCGCACCGGCGCCCTGTGCGGCGGGTCACGTTGGGGTGCCTCACGCCTGGGCTCGGGGTCCGCGCCATGCATAGGAGGAGGAGGAGGCGTGTCGTGAGCCACATCGCCCATCAGGGACGGCTGGGGACGGGGCAAACGGGACGGTGCAGGGGCCTCACCGGCGGTGTTGATGAGCTCGGCGATGCAGCCGAGCCAGTCGTCGTAGAGGTCATTGGCCGGACGGTAGCGCAGAAGCTCACGCGCCATGAGTAGCACAGCCTGCGCGTTCACCGGCCCGCGACGAACATGAGAAGACGACGCCGTGGCTGGAGTGGGTGATGGAGTTGCGGTGCAGCCATCGCGCCGCACGGACAGTGGCAGCGACGAATCCTGCTGTTCGCGAGCAGCAGGGTCAGTGGTGGCGTTAGCCACCGAGGAGGCGGAGCGGCGAGGAGCGCCGTTGCCCATGGGTGCCATCTGAGCGACATGAGCGGCCCGGCGCTCGGCACGGACATGGCGAGCATCGGCCATAGGAACGATGGAACAGCGGCAGAGCGAATGGTGGAAGAGAGGCTTCAACACGCCCCTACCTGGCGCGCCAAATGTCGGATTCAGGGCTCTGCAGACCCATGAAAGGTTCGAACTCTGGGGCGTGTGCGAAGGACTCAACCTATCCAGCCAACCAGCTCACCGCCCTACGGCCTAGCTCGATGCACACGAACAAGGAAGAAGATGAACACGACAGTTTACCCAGGTTCGGGCCACCTTGCGGTGTAAGACCCTACTCCTGCTTTGTGGTGGATTGGCCTCACGAGGGGCTGAGGATGAACTAGTACAAGGGATGTACAACCTCGCGAGGTCTATGGGTGAGGGAATCAGTCGATGAGGTTCCGATCCGATCCGGGTCCCCTTCTACGGTGGTGGCTAACCTATACTTATAGTGGCCTCGGTCCTCTTCCCCCAAAATATAGGCGGGAAGGGATCCCACAGTGGCCAATTTGAAAGGGGACAAGTAGTACATCTTATCCTGATGAAAGGTGGTCTTCGCCTGCAAAGCTTCTGGTCGTGACGCAGCAGTGGGCTCGACGATGACATCCGTCCTGCCGCGCCGGTGGCCTTGGTCTTGTTGCACCGGAATGGAAACCTTTGCCAGATTCCTTGGGAACCCACGCCTGCGCTTGCCTCCTTAGCACCAAAGAGGAAACTGCCTCTTCTGCGCCCGCTAGCGCCCGCCTGGCCTTGGTCGTCATGGCTTGCGTCATGGTAGCCTCATGACGCTGGGTACCTGCATAGAAATCTCCGCTCCTGGGGAGGCCGCCTGGGGAGGCCGCTCCCTCGGGAGGTCTTGGTGTCGTCCGCCACGCGAGGCTTGGCCCCTCGCGAGGGTCTTGTCTTGATAGCCTTGGAGGTGGTCCGTACCAAGCCGTCGATGGATCCACGCCGTGGGCCACAGGCAGGCAAGTCTGGGTACCCTGGTTCCCAGAACACCAACAAAGGGTGCTTAAGGTAATGAGGTTTGCCCTACATTTATTTTGCAAAAATGAATGGTTTGTTGATCAGCGCCGGCGGCTGCGACAGAATGGAAAAGGCTTCGAAAAAGCCAAATTTCATTTTGGAACTTTAGCTGATAGAGTAATCGGAAGTCATTGTGTCAACCCCATACATGACTTCTCAGTGGCTGATCCCTTTGCAAAAATGATGAGGTTTCGAAAGTAGACTTACAAGTG
This sequence comes from Thinopyrum elongatum, assembly GCA_011799875.1. Taxonomy (NCBI): domain Eukaryota; kingdom Viridiplantae; phylum Streptophyta; class Magnoliopsida; order Poales; family Poaceae; genus Thinopyrum; species Thinopyrum elongatum. Next base: position 458,469,133 of record CM022303.1, read on the forward strand.
GTAATATTAGTTTGAACCTCTCTTATATCCATGTTCAGCTGATCAGCGCGGGCGTTTGCAGCTGAATGAGCTGAATTTCATTTCTAATATCAGTTTGAACCTTGTAATCTTTGAATTTGAGCCATATAACTCTGGAATTTGAACCTTGTAATATTTTGGGCTTTTGTGGTACAATCATTGAAATGGCATCGTATGAGACTCGTATATTGGTAGTACTATTTTGACCTTAATATGCAATGGACTTATATTTTATTAACCATTCTCGAATGTGTTTCCCTTGTCGATCTCATCGCAAATGATCTGTATAGCTAACTCGACTGCGATCTTCAACATTATTGCACACAGTTGGCTTCTTCAACCGTGTGCCCTGTAGAGCGCAGAATTAATTATCGCACTCGAGTGTCCATCATCACCCTTCTGTGTAACTTTGACCTCATCACCCATGGGTAAACTTATGATCAAAGTCATTCCACACACTTCATTTTTGCAAAGCTTTTTTCCAATAAACGCCCATGATTTGCCCCCCTTCTAGCTGACGCGTGGCCAAACTAGCCGGGCGGGAAGCTTGCGCGGTTGCTCGGGAACAGGCTCACCAACGATACATTTGGCGCCTCTTCGAGCCCACGCATGGTCAAACGAAACGCATGTGGGGTGCTCAAGCATGCACTGGAATCCTCCGCTATGAACGCGGTGACAAGACATGATGATTACAGGCTGGCCGGCCCCCATTTATTACAGCGGCCATTTAACCCTTGTGTCTCTTCAACCTTTCGATTGCGCCCCAGTATTGCAAGAAGCACACCCACCATGAAAACTTCTTAGATGGTATCCTGCGCAGCTCCAATGGCGCTCCGAGTAGCTACCGATGACGAGCAGCAGTTGACCATGCATGCCGTGGTGGACACCCACAGAAGGTTCACGGAGCTCTCAGTGGTGTACACCAACAACCCGGTCTGGGTGGAGCACTCCATCCACATCATGGAGCTGTTGCTTCCTGAGGAGAAGTACAAGGTGGTTGGGTTCGACCTCGAGTACACCCACGCTCGTGCCGGGTCTCGTCCCAAGGTCGCCGTCGCCCAGATGTGCATGCGCAATCACGTCCTCGTCTACCACTACTGCCTGGCCACAAGGCCTTGCGAGTGTTTCGCCAGGTTTGTCAACAGCCCCCACTACATGTTCGCTATGGTGGACATCACCAATGATGTAAAGATGCTCAAGAATTCGGGCATCGCCTGCCAGAATCTTGTCGACATCCAGGGCCAATACAAGATCTGGGGCAGCAAGAAGCATGAGAAGGACTCACTGGTTCACCTCACCGAGGCCATCATCGACCCCTACTATAGAGACATGAAGGATTCCTGCAACAAGGACAAGCGTGCCTGGCACTCGGCCTGGATGGAGAAACTCGACAAAGCTCATGTCGTGTACGCGACCAAGGAGGCGTACACTGTACAGGTGGATCGTTGACATGAGGACGTGCCTCCTTCCCCAAAATGGTCAGGGATCCAGGCGGAAGTAGAGCAATGGCAAGCGTCGTCACAACGAGAAGTAGATGATTAGATGCTCGTTTCTCCTAGTTTAGTATGCATGTAATTGCTTACTTTGGTGTGTGGAAATGTTATGTGTGTAGTCACTTATGTAATTGTATGCTTAATTTGGTTATGCAATGCTGTTCTTATAAGTATATATGTTGATGTTCTGTAGACAGAGCGTAGATGTTGTGCGGACAGAGCAAATCACATCGCACACGGACTAAACAATGGAACCCGTCGGTGATGATTACATCAATCGCTCACAACTGTATACCAGCAATCGTTTGCTCACAACACACACAACTTGTTAACAGGAATCGGCTGTGTTGTTATCGGTCTTCCCACATATTTCTGATTACTGACCTGTTTGCCGCATATCACACACATCTTATTAAGTTGAACCGTTTCTGTTGTGTTGGCTAATCGCAAATAGTTCATCCGAGTGAACTGTATGCCGTATATCGCACACACACTGATCTGGCTGACTGTTTCTGTTGTGTTGCCTAATCACAAACAGTTCATCCAAGTGAACTGTATGCTGTATATCGCACACACCTTCATCTGTCTGACCGTTTCTACTATTATGCTCATCGCAAACAGTTCATTCGAGTGAACTGTATGCCACACATCGCACACGCAACTACAATCTGAATCGTGTTTGATGTCTCTGCCATCACAAATGTTTTGTATCTTTTTTGAAGGGTTTATTACATCCTTGTTTGCGATTAATGCATCACACACAGTTTCATCGAAGGGTCTCTGATCGTAGTGTCGCGTTAGCAGCATCTTGCAGTAGTGGTGGCACCTGACAGCTGGGCCCAGCTAAGGTTTTATCACTGACGGTGCCCGTTAGTGATAATTAGGTTTGACCATTCAAAGATCCTAACATGTGGGCCCATGAGATGCTGACATGGCTGCTTACATGTGGGTCCAGAAGCTCGTGACGACATGCATTTCAGTCACTATTACCATCACAGTTTATTCATTGTTGAAACTGCCATTCAAACTTGAATTTGAATTTGAATTTTAGAATTTGTAAAATATCAAATATGAGAATGAAAATACTTTCGTTAAAACTAAAAATAGACATGCTTAACACAATTTTGATAATGGTTAGCCAATTGAGGAAGTGTCACACACGACATAAAAGGAAACCTACAGTTTACCACACATTACAAAATATAATAAGGGACGACCATAAGTTTTCGGACGAAGAAGACCACCATCAGGGCTACGACAGTGTGTTGTCAAAGCCCCCAAAGTGGGCTGCGACATGCAATTGTGAAAGCCCCCCAAAATAGGCTGAGACATGCTTTTGTCAGAGCCGCCCTGCATCCTTAAGAGAAACCTAAAACTCCTTCCAGTTGTGATTGCTTCTGTTCCATAGAAGAAGTTTTCTCCTCATGTGCCTTCTTGAGAGCTACATTTTCATCTAGCTGCTTCGCTTTCATCTCTTTGATTTCCTGTTGCCGCGCTGCCATTCTTGCATTCAATTCTTCTTGATACCTATCAGATGCTGATCTCGCAGCTACCTCTTGAGTTACAAACCACTCTTCAAGATCTTTAATGCATAATGAGAGGTTGACTTCTGCCTGGAGGCAGATGACTCTCCCATGCTTGCAAGGAACATGCTATGCTTGGAAATGCCCTTGAGGACCTCTACAGCAATTTGGACAAATGTTTTTTGTCTCTTCATCTACTGTTGGAGTTGCGTGTTGCTTGTCCTTCATGTCCTTCTGCAATATGTTTGAAGTGTTGTTGGTACGGTCTTACAAACATAATATTTTGTCGGCACATTACATGTGAAATCAATAAATTGCAGATCGCTTACGATTGCTTTTGCTGCAATCTCACTCATCACCCCATCCTTCTTTTTGGTGTGGGTTGCTTCAAAAAATTCAATAGGAGTAGGTTTCTGGTTTTGCTCTTTACACAAGTACATCAAACAGGATATGATGAACGTTATTGCCATTTTATGAAAAATATGATAATTTGCGTGTACGAAGCTGGAGTGCTTACCCAACTGTGATAAGCTGCAATGTAGCTTCTAGAGCCAGTTTTACGGGGGAGCTTCACAACACTTCATTTTACTTTATTCTTTGCACAAATTACTCCTATGGATTGCAGCATAAATTTAGTTTTGACCACATGGTATAGTAAAAGTTGAATATGTCAGATTAAGCACGAATTACCTGGTAGTGCTCATTTCCCCACTATTTTACTAGATCTATCTAGTCATTATCTGTAATAGTCATTGGCTTCAACAGCAACGCTTGCTCGTCAGTAATATTTTTAACCTTACTGTAAAATTTCGCCTTGAGTCGGTGCCTGTGTGACCGCACGCTTTTCTGAATGATACCATTAGTCACTACTCTGGCCAATTTAGCGTTGTCTGGAAACTCAAACCTTTGCAGCATACATCATACACACATGTATGTTAGAACATTTAGAGTGGGAAGATAAAAAGATGTGGTATGGCACAATTGCAAAATGGATTCATTTCATGGCTGACCTTCAAGTTGTTAAAAAATTCAGGAAGCAAATGCTGGTTCCCCGGTACATTGTACTCCTTCCACTTTGTTTTTATGGGCATCTTGGTTGTGACTTGATAGCCAACCTCTGAACTAAGTTTTTCTGCTTGCAGAGGGTCAATTGGCCTATTTGCTCCCTCCATGAAGTCCACCTTCATCTTACTTCTTGTCCTTCCAATATATTTTTCTAAACCATGCGAACAAGTATGTCCGCCCTCACCTAGCCTCTTCTTCTCCTTCGAATGGTTTGTCCTTTCTACTTGATATTGTTGTGTGCACAAGCCCGTGTCCTGGTTTTCTACCCTAGGATCAACTGCTTCATGATTTTCACCTGAATTGTCTATAGGGGAGTTGCTATCTCGAGAGGTCAGATTTTGTGCTGGCGTGAGCTGCAAATCTTGTGTCATGTCCTCCTCATCATGATGTTCAGGCATCTGGGAATCATACAGGGCATCATCTATGGCTACTCTAGATCTTGTGCGTACTGGAGTTGGACGAATAGTAGCTTTAGTTTGCTTCTTTGGTGTTGCCTGAAAGATAGGAGTGTAGTTAAACACCAACGTGATGCAGCTATAAGATGCTGTAAAATTAAAATGTACTAGAAATGTATATTTTGGTACCTCAACTGCTTGGGGCAACTGTGGGGCGTCATCACCTCCCTCTAGGTTATTGTCACCTTCGTCATCATCATTTTCCTCTTATGAACCCTGTGCTTCATATACAAGGTCGTTCGCTAACTCTTTCTCCTCCTGCAAATCACATTTTTCTGCCTGCTTTGCCCTTTTTCCTATGTCTTTCCAGCAACGTTAGAAGCACCATATATAAATTTGTATGCAAGTTCAGAGATATCCCCTATAACTGGGTTTGAATCCATTCCATTTTCCTTAAATTTTGCCGATAAACGGATAGCATTCTCCCTTATGTTTTCTTGCCTCCTTTTCTCGTACTCATTTGTTGTGTCGGGTGTAGCAACTGTAGAACAAAGACGAAACAATGGGATCTATAAAAGAATCCACAAACATACAACCTGAATATGCAATCACTACAATAGGGAATACAGATGTGGAATGACGCTCTTCCAAACCTAGAAGGCTAGAACTATGTTTAATCATGTTTTCAATTAACTAGAAAAAGTAGACCAAATTGTAAACACTTGTACGGTGACTAAATTGTTATAATTCGGAGGAACGCAACATGAGCAACAACATGAGAACAAATCTACAACACGTATGTAGGAAACACCCGAATACGAACCGTATGGTCGAACTCGTGTGGGGTTAACAATGGAGTTCCTGAATAATAGCGGATAAATCGAACATGTTTACTTACTAGTAGAATGCCCATGCGTTGCCACGGGCTTTTGAAATATTTTGCTTAAGTTATATAAACATAATGCATTTTAAATTTCACATATAGAGAAAAGATAATACGAGCAGGTAATAATTTAAGTCCTTCACTTGTAATGTAAATAGATTTAAAAAAGGCAATTTGACGATGTATACATATAGAGCAATTATCCAACAAAAATCTATTACATATTAAGATCTACTTGATGCGCATAGGAAATATCGCACAATATCAAGAATGTTGTCTACCCAGTTATTTTAGCTTACTTGCCCAGCCTTATCCTGACCTCAGCCACTCTCTCACCGCACCCACCCGTCTCACTCTCTCACCTCACACACCCCTCACCCTCTGTGTTCCTGTGCCGACAATGCCGCCAATACATAGACGATGAAAGTGCCCGTCATGAACTACATTCTTCCTCATCTCTCCACCCAAATAGATCTTTCTAACATAGATCCACCAATTTTTCTATTTCAGTAATTGATCGGGATGGATTGTGCAAACAAAATGCTGCAACATGCTATGTCAGCCATCCTCTAAACACTGCCACCATCTTCGCCGCCTGAGATCTCCTGTACCCCGCCTTCAAATCCGTTAATACCCTGCCCCTTCTCAGCCAATGACGACCCGCCTCTGGTTCTTCTTCTTCCACCCGTAGACGTTGCTTTTTTATTTGACCACTATGTCGTCCCGCCCGCCTCTCCCTGCCTAACCACCCGCCACCACCACCTTACAGCCGACGAGTGCTGCCGCACGTCGCCCTTTGCTCGAGTCACCACCTCCGCCGACACCGACGCCAGCCATCCCTCTGAACCCTACCACCATCTTGGGTGCCCACGATCTCCCGCACACCACACTTGAGACCGTTAACACCTTGCCTCTCCTACGCCGTCGACACCTGCCGCTACTGCTCCTATTTTGCTTCCTCCCTTCGCCAACCTTTTTCTCCGTCCACTCTATTGACCTGCCCACCTCTACCTATGAAACCACTTGCCGCCGCCATCCACGGTCAGCAAGTGTTGCCACGCACTACCTCGTCGCCCCCTACCCGAGTCGCCGCCTCCGCTGCCGGCCAACCCTCTAAACCGTGCCACAATCTCTAGCGCCCGCGACCTTCCGCACCACAATCTCAATGGTTGGCAATAGTATGAAGATAAAAGAGGGATCAAGATGGTTCTCTGAAGAAGTCATACCATCTCTTGTGGCACATCATGTTCATGGATCGTATGCATGCTCTCTTCTCTCGGCATCATTATCATATTTTAGACTACAAAATCTAACACTCGTGTTCTGAATAATCAGTAGTACAAATCAATTTCTGGAACATGTCATGGGTGAATCATTTGGGTGCTATACTTAAAAAATAATCATTTATGCATGGGAGAGACTTGGCAGGTTACACCGAATGCCATGTAGAAAGCCATACCAAATAGAGAGATCCAATTTTACTATAAAAGAACTATGTTACACACACAAAAATGTAAGTTGTAAACTCAATAACACTACCTTCTTCCTCAAGTCTTCGCATTGATACTGCGGTTCTTGCTCATGCATACCATTTTGACAGCCATTAAAGGAACATTTTTAAAATAAGGAGCATGCAATCTAGGCTGAGGATTATATGAAGTTCATGATTCATCGTTATCTTTCTTCTGATGTTAATCCAGCCAAGACTGATGGTGGTTTTTGCATGGTTGAACCTTTAGATGCACTGGTAAGTGCATATATAATGAAGCTGCAACAATACAAAGTTAAATTGATTCTTATAATATGATTAAATAATCTACTCAAGGCATGTCTGAAGATGAAAATTATTTGCAGAAGACCCATCGGAATTAGCTTTTGACATGTTTTGGTCTACAAAATCTTGTGCACCCAGCCTACAGCAACCCAATGCATCATAAACTAGCGACAACAGCTCGACATGTCTGATGGAAAATCAACCTAACACCAAAACAGGGTGGTACAGACCAGATATGGACCACATCAATTCCTAAGCATACTAAGCAAACAGCCAACTCTAAGCATACTAAGCAAACATCCGAGCTAAGCATCAAAGTCATTTCCCCCTATCGCACAACCAACTCTACGGTGCCTAATTAAGTTTTGCGTACCCTTCGACCCCCAGCGACCAGGAAAAGAAAAGAAAGAATGAATGAAAGGAGACGAGAGGAGATCTCGGGGCAAAAAATTAAAACCTGCTCCATGTGCCATTATGCAACACTTTTTAGTCCTATTTTTGCAAACGTCTAAAATAAGATTACACTGAGTATTTTTTTGGACCATGAAATTTGGATGTACCCTAACAATGTTCATCATACCTATTTCAGCTCCGCGCTTTCATTTCATCAGATGAAAGTATTTTTTGGTTGTTCAGAAAGCACGTATATTTTTTATTTTGAGGTGTTTTTTAAATAAAAATTCGAGAACATTTTTTAAAAGGGTATCATTTTTATGGTGATGAACATTTTTTTGAAATATTACATTTCATTTGTAAATTTTTTGCACTATTTTTTGTGCTTATACATCCCACAAGCAGTTAAGCAGGCAACAATCTGAAGGCCAAATCGGCAGAGCACTAAGAGCAGCCCACCCGTACGAACCAGCCAGTCGGCCGATTCCCAATTCTTTAACTTAGCTGACGCCTAACGACGGCGCCGGCCGACGACTCCAGCCCTCAATTGGCCGGTGGGAGGAGCAGAATCCAGACTTCAGTATGCTTCTCCCATGCTCGGCTACTCCCGACATAGCTGCTGCAACAACGGTGGCGGTGGCGCCGTGGCCGACGGCACCACCAGGTCCATGCAGGGCACCAGCCACCAGCAAGTCTCCAGCCAAAACAATTAAAAAATCAGTATATAAAATAATTGGTTAGAAAGGTAATTAAAGAATTAGAATATAGAAAAAAGTATATAATGAATATAAAAACATACCCAAAATTTCATGTCCAGATAATGTTTTGCTATCAATTGTTTTGTTTTTTGCGCCGTTTGGATGTCATCAAACATAATCTTTCGTACGACCAAATTAAAGCAATCTCGGTCCATGCCTCCATGGGTAAATCATCCTGTAGCATTCCTTGTATTTTTTTGAGAGACAAACTAATTGGATATGGCTTTGAACTTGGGATCCTTACTTTCCTTATAATGATAAAATGAAGAAAATAAGTAAGAAATACATATGCCACCTTATACCTGTCTATGTGTTTACTGGACATTCTACTGCAAATTATCACATATCAGTCGGCATCAACAAGGCAATTATCTCACATAGGTAACTACTAACTACATTTTGGTAGATGGTATTAGGCTACCAGCACACAAGTAGAGACAATACTAAAATCTATATGCTCAGAATTGGATGATTATATTCTAGAATTGTTGTTGTCTATGTATGAGAAACTAGTAATAATAATAAATCAACAACAGCAACAGATGTACGGTTGGCGGTTGCTAAGGTGATATCTAAATTACACAACCAACTATCTTCAGCTTAGATATTCGCATAACAGCATAATACATGTCAGCATATAAACACACAAGGATGCATTTTGTAACTCAGTGCCTAAGAGGGGAAATCAGGGATAACCCATGAACTACTACTTCGTCCTTATTCATACAAACCTAAAAATGTTGGCAAAATGTGGTACTCTTATTACCCCAGAAGTCATGGGCATTGACAGAAAACTGACTAAAAGATCAGTGCCACCTTTTTTGTTCATTTACTGGCTGAAGTGTAGCATCTATGAATATTTCAAGCTTGAATCAAATAGGGAGAAACAGAACTTACAGTCTGCACGTCGGTATCATCGAGTGTTACTGGTGGCATGTCCGAGAGCCAAACCTCCTTGGCCTTCACCTGAGTTCTATCAGACGCCTTTGGCACCTGCACGCGCAGACACAACAAAGACATCAAAACGAATTATCCTACACTTGAACAACAACATTATAGTTTGCACGAAATTCTATCCATCGATGCCAAAATTCAGAACCAACATGCCCACAACAACATAATACAAAATATATGATGCAGGCAAGACGCTGCTTTAGCTGAAGCTGGCAAGAGAAAATAATTCTTATGAATTAGTGAAGTAAACACATATGACACTGCCATGCTAAACCATTAGCAGAAAACAAACTCTTAGCTAGACTGATAAAATTAAGCAATCAGCCAATTATGACTGAACCAATTTCAGTCAGTAGCAACATCAGTAGCGGATGGGATTCATGCATGGTCCCTGATCGACCGATTCACACTGAGGCAATAGGAGCAGCCACCTAGAGGATCTGAGCTAAATCACCAGAATAGTAGGATCAGCCACCGAGAGGATTAGAGCTGAACTCAACGAGTGCGCACGGGCACGAGCAGGAGCAGGAGCAGCAGGGCCACGCACGGGCGTGCGAGCAACAGTAATGGCCGCGCATGGGTTCTCGAATGGCCCACAGCGGCCGTGCACGGTCGCGAGTGAGCGGCGGCAGCAGCAGCAGCAGGGTTCAGAGAAATCTACTTGTCAGATCTAACTTCAGTGTTCAGTACATTTCTGAAATCAGAAGAAAGATGCCCACTGCACCTAGGTAAAAGAGTAATGTAAGTAATTTGGAAAACAGAATTGGTACTTGATGCACCCATCGTCAGCGCCATGTTACTTCAGTATAGGTACAGAACTGATCGGATCATGCAACTATCAACATCTCATATGATTTTAGTTCTATTTGGTCCCGAATTTCCTGACAGTTACCTTCGTGTTGTCAAGTGACATCTCACCTCCAAGGAAAAACTTGTTAGCCTCATCATTCTCAGTGTAAGCAAGAACCTATAAATTAACAGAATAAAAATGCATTAAAAACATGAGCAAGCACGTTAAAATGCATGCCAAATTGATGTATATATTTCCTTGCAGCAAAACAACATGACAAAATGATGAAGCATCACAGTGGCCCAGATTTTTGCACTCTTTCTAAAACAGAACATGGAACCCTCACTGCAAGAACTAAAGCATGGAAAGAACTAAATAAAAGTAGGGGTCGCAACATGTAAAGTGTTTATCCTCAGCGTGCTACTAATCCCAATTCGGTAGCTACTATCAGTTTAATTATTTGTTTGAAACATTCTCCCATGTGGTTGGCTAATGCTGCCCAGTTCTACTTTTAGGAAAGGGTGGTAAGTTATGAAATTAGCTACCTCATGGGAGAATATTTATCCTCAGCGTGCTACTAATCCCAATTCGGTGGCTACTGTCAGTTTATCCTCTGCGTGTAAAGTGTAAGGTGTAAAGTGTAAAGTGACTAATAATAATGCATGTCAGTTGTAGCTACTGTCAGTTTATCCTCAGTTTGGAAATGAAATCTCATGGACTCTTGGAGTACAGCTCCCTCAGAGTCAAACTAACGAAAAGTAGCGTAGGCATTTAGTGCCTGATAATATAATGCATGCAAGATTTTAATCTTGACATGACAATAACAGTGGAGCATGTTTAGTTAAATAACTCAAGATGTACATTTCAACAAGGATACAATTCACTTACCTAAGAAGAAATCATGGCTTGCTTTCCTACTGCAAGTCCCAGATCGAGCTGCAACCTATGCTTTGGCCATCACAGGAGCAGCGGCCAAAGTTCAGTCAAGCTATCAAACAAATCGTGTTATCTATGCAATGCAATACAAGCAGGGACCATGGATGATATCCTTGTAGAGCTAGTGGTAAAACCATATCATTAAACTGTACTACTTTGCAACAACATAATACAAAATATATGATGCCCACTGCCAACTGAAAAGGAACCAGAATTGTAACTTCTTCCATTAACAGAATTCTGAAATCTGTAAAGCTTGCTCTACTTGACCAAATCAAGCAAATGAGCACACTACGTATATCAACAGGAAATTCATGTTGTGATGAAAAACTGGTTCTGCCTATAATAAGTAGACTAAATCTTGCAAAACATAAATCTGCTTGGACTCAAAATCCTGGAATAACAGAACTGTTATTTGCGGATATCTTGACCATCATTATTCCGAATTGCACAAACTTAGTACCTTTGGAAAGCTATCGACGGCCTCTAAAACTTCCTTCCTTTAGGCTGAAACAAACACCTTCAGATTAGCATCACACCTCTACTAGACATTGTGGGCACTCATTCAGGTAAACACCATTGAGCTACTTTTAGCACATAGATTTGAGCGCCATTCAACTGTGACAAAAAATATGTGTTGTAATCTAATTGCAGGCATGGGTATCCCCAATCAATTTTGATTAACTTGGACACTTCTTCCTACTGTACCATGAATACAAGAAACAGCGAGAGTTCTGCTTCTCCTTGGTGCAAGGCTTCCTTTGTTCACTGAGAATGAAAGGAAAGGAAGGAAGTCAATGTTAGAAATATAAGAAGGCAATAAAAACAAAGATCACAACATCCTGTACCCTAAAGCAAAGTAATCTCCCTTCTAAAAGATACTAATAGCTACCAGAATTGGCAAGAAATTTCACTTTTAAGAAGGTGGCTGAGTAGATCACTACACATATGTTGGTTGTCAGATGTATAAGTACGACTTAACAGAATTATAACGAGTTATATCTTAAATCATACAATATATAGTGCCATTAGAAAGCATCACACACCACGGATTAAGCTCTACTAATACGAAATACCTTGAACTGTTTGCTTCATATCTAAAACTCTGTACGGCATATATGAACACATAACTGAACATGTGCAGTTGTAAATGAAAAAACAATGAATGGTATCTGCTTCTAAAAATACAAAATTTAACAATAAAATATCATTATTTTATAGAAGATTTATTCAGAGCTACCTTCTAGGCAGTGCATTCAAAAATCAAGAACGGTCCCCACTAAATTTTGAATAACATAGGTTTAATTTTTCTCTCATCAAGTTAAATCAATAGGCATGGAAACCACATTGTAAATTCTAGAAATAGTTATACCACAACCAGTAAGATAATAGATTTAACTGGATTGAACAACAAAATCTGAAAAATGAGAAGTTATATATTTATCTGTCAGACGATTATTGTGGAAACTGTTGGCACCACTCCCGTCATCTCTAACTTCTCTGCTAACGGATGCACTTAGTTAGCAGCTATTTCTGATTGGAGATGGAAGGATACTGCTCTCCTACAATTAGCAGAACCATAAGCAATGATGCGGCATTTGCCACTTTGAAGAACAATCCATATTGCAAGTGATAATGTGAAGCAGAGACATCTTCTAATGCCAACAAGAAATGACCATGCTGGAAAAGCAAGTTTTTTGCAAATCTAATTGGATGAATAAACTGGAAGTACAAATGTACTTAAAATAAAGAAGTTTTAATCAAGTTCATTAATAAATAACATGCACCAAACCACTTGTTAGAATAAGGATGCTGGAGAGATTACTTGAAATCCATACAAGCGAGCAATTAGAATTATCTGAATACGCGGTAAAAACAATTATCTAAGATATGTTACTTGCATTTCCTTTAAAAAGAACATGGAGCGTCACTATTCCAGCAAGAGCTACTGCTATTCATAGCTCATCCATTGATCATGTAGTATAGTATATGGTAATTATGGAATGCGGTAGGGATGGAGAATAGTTGGATAAGTTGACCTTTGTTAGCTGCTCCATACAAGCTGATGATACCATGGATCATTGCCTTGTCTTCTTCGTCCATGATTAGGTTGTAGATGTCAGAGCACTTGTACATACAGACACATTATGCTGATGCCGTTCTGAAATCCAGTTCTTCGTCCATGAGTAGAAGAATTCCATGGTCAGAAACAGATCAGAGAAGAGACGGTTGACCACATAAATAGATCAGAGAAGAGATGCTCATATTGAGTCAGGATGTACATACTTGTGTTCTCCTTGATGTAGGGAACATCCGGCATGGCCTTGCGCCGCTCCTCGCTGCCCGGAACACGACCATGCCCTGCCCTAGGATTCCGCGATGACGGCGGTGATGGCGTCCCACAACCACACCCTCCCATGGGTCCTGCCTTGATGTGGGGTTCCGCAATGGCGTCAGAGGTCTCGGAGGCTAAGTCGGCGCCGGGGGCGAAGGAGTAAGACGTTAGCGGTGGAGGATTCTGCGGCGGCGGCGGCGAAGGAGGAGGATTCTACAGCAGCGGCGGCGGAGGAGAATTCTGCAGTGGCGGCGTTCACACCCTAGGAAATAGATCGAGGGAGTTTCTCGATCGATCGAGAGAGGAGTCGAGGGGGCCTCATTCCTCTGATTTCGTTTCATGGGATGGGGCTCAGTTCCTGGATTTTTTGCTACGTGCGAGGGGAAGCGGTGTGGTGGGAGGGGAGACGAAAAAAACCAAAGAAAAATAACGGACGAAAGTGGTGGGACGAAAAAAAACCGTGGAGGCTATTCTACCAACTGAGTCATTAGGAGTAGAGATACATACGCCCGGAAGGATCTTCAGTAGATGGGGTATTGAGGGAGGGGGGGGACGATTGTTACCTGTATGGTTATGATTGGTTCTTGTCTTCAGCGTGACAGGATCCTTGCAGGCCTTGCCGCTGCGAAGGTTGCCTGCCGTCATGTTGGTCGACGGCGATGGTGAAGGAAACTGACGCCGCCGGGAGGGTTCGAGATCTAGAGGTGAAGTGTGGGAGGAGGGGGCGGAGGGAAATTCTGAGTGAGGTTTACTGATGGCAACAAACGAGGTATTTATTGATGGTGGGGAAAATTTAGCGCGACCCCTTTTGGAATTGTAGGCGGGAAGGTAAAATAGCCAGGGAGCAAAAAAACAGAGGGAACCAAAATAATTTCAGTGTACAAACTATTTTTTTAATAGAGACATGACAACTTTCAGAAAGAACATGACCACTTTCAGAAATAACATGAACGCTTTCAGAAATACGATTCGGGCACTTTGTACAGGCATGTGTTTTATGTTCTGATCTTCTTTGTGCACGCATCTGTGGGTTTGATGAGCCGTATTCTTTTTGTGAAGAAGGCTCAAATTAATTGGGCATTGTATGGTTGTACTAATATTTGAATCGGGGCATGTTGATCGATGAATACATGCATGCGTGTGTTTTATTTGCACCAGCCAACCCTCTTTTTTTGTTGTAGTGAGCAGTCACTTGCCTTGACCATGTCACTTCAAGAATGGTTGAGTCTAGACATGTACATTGTGTTCTGCGTACGACATGCATTTTCTTCTGGTGAAGAAGCCTCTATTGAATTGGGCATTGTTTGGCTGTACTTCAGTTTGAATCCGGACATGTTGATCGACGCATACATGCATGTGTGCATTTAATTTGCACAAGGCAACCCTCAATTTTTTTTTGTAGTGACCAGTCATTTGCCTTGACTCTGTCACTTCAAGAATGGTTGAGTCTAGACATGTACATTGTAATCTGCATATGACATGCATCTTCTTCTAGTGAAGAAGCCTCTACTGAATTAGGCATTGTTTGGTTGTACTTTGATTTGAATCTGGACATGTTGATCGATGCATACATGCATGTGTGCGTTTAATTTGCACAAGCCAACCCTCAAACTTTTTTGTAGTGAGCGGTCACTTGCCTTGACCATGTCACTTCAAGAATGGTTGACTCTAGACATGTACATTGTGTTCTATGTAGGATATGTTCTTTTCATGAGGAAGCCTCTAGTGAATTGGGCATCCTTTGGTTGTACTTCGATTTGAATCCGGACATGTTGATCGATCTATACATGCATGTGTGCGTTTAATTTGCACAAGCCAACCCTCAAATTTGTTTTGTAGTGAGCAGTCACTTGCCTTGAGCATGTCACTTCGAGAATAGTTTACTCTAGACATGTACATTGTGTTCTGCGTACGACATGTTCTTTTCGTGAAGAAGCCTCTAGTGAATTGGTCATCCTTTGGTTGAGTCTAGACATGTCTTTCGGTGAAAAATCCTCTAGTGAATTGGGCATTGTTTGGTTGTACTTCGATTTGAATCCGGACAAGTTGATCCATCCATACATGTGACATTGTGCACGTCAATTGAAATAATGGTGTTCATATGTATATATTAGACTAAAGATTTTACACATTACAAAATTTGCACTACTCACAGAAAAACTTATGAAAAGTGAACTAGTGAAAATAAATTATGGCCCTATGAATTCGAATCCAGGATTATTTCCGGATTGTAAAGTAATTAGAGGAAAAAACTAATTCAATACACTTTGCACCATCCAATGCAAGATGGACGGTCGAGCATCTGTCTGCCTTCTCGCATTCCTCCATAGTCAAACTCGACTGCGTTCACACAGTTTAATTTCCCACTACTTCACACCATGCCACCGCTCTTTAAATCAGCGACTCCATTTCATTCACCATCGAATCCAAAAAACCCTCAATCCCCTTCTCCGGCGATGATGGTGCACACGAGCCCCTCCTTCCCCCATATCTCAATGGCTAGCGGCATGCTGCATAGGTCACCTCCGCTCCCAACGCCGACCCCGCCAGAACCAACCCCCCTCCTTCCTCTGACCCGGCACCAACGGGTGCTGCGTCAGATCTTCCCCCACACTAACGGGGCCCGGTCAGGCACTCGGCTCTCCGTCACGGAAGAGGAAATCTATTGTCGAGGAGGTGGAGGTCACCGACAGTGAACATCCCGCACAGCAGCTTCGCCTCGTCGAGTCAATCGAGGCACCCACCGAGGAGGTCCTCCGTCAAGCAGAGGAGGCAGGCCGTGACTGCGACCGCCTCTTGGCTCGCTTCGACGAGCTCCGGGCGAGAGCCCGCCACCAAGTGGAGGACATCCAACGCGAAGTCGACCGCGTCGCCCCCATGTTAGATGAGCTCCTCCGCGCCATGGCCACAACGAAGCTGGAGGTGGCTTACAATATCTCCAATGCGAAGGCGCGCGCAGAGGAAATTATCTGAGAGACCGAACGCGCGACAGACAAGGTAGTCTTGGAGGTGGGCATCAAGATGTCCCGGCCACATCGTATTAAGAAGACGTGGTCCACCAGGCATTCACCGAAGTAGAAGCTGCTAATAAGGTGCTATACGCAGACGAGGAGGACGATGACGAGGAGGAGGATGAGGAGGCCAAGAAGGATGAGGAGGGAGCGATGACGATGAGGAGGTGGGCGGCGAGGATGAGGACGGCGGCGAGGATGAGGAATAATTTCTAGTAGTTCTGTTAGGTTTCTAAGTACTATGCTTGATATTTATGTTAGTACTTTTGCTAATATTGTAATGACATTAGTTACTATGTAGTATATGTTCTATGTAGTTCTACATGGAATCCACTTAATTCCTGCGCTACGATTCCTTCCATTTCTGGAAGTGACAATCACATTTTGCATGCCATTCAGGTGGTCACCGCAACACTAGCATCCAGCTCAGGCGGTGAGCACACCATTTTGCATGCCATTCTTGTCTTCACCATGGCACTGGCATCCAGTTCAGGCGGTTACCACACCATTTTGCGTGCCATTCAAGTGGTCACCACGACACTGGCAAGCAGTTCAGGCGGTGACCACGCCATTGCCATCCAACTCACGTGGTCACCACGGCAATGGCCTCCGATTTGAAACGTTGATCATGGCCATTTGATGGCACCCTAGACTAATAGTAGCACACAACTACGAATGGAGGACATGCCATAAACCTGGTCCAGGTGTTAATATTGGTTGATGATCCAACTGGTTAAGTGCAACTTCGTAAGTGCATAAGTGCATCAGGTCTTTGGTTCAAGTCCAGGGCGTTAATTTTTTTATACTATTGATTTCTTTTTCTTTTTTTATGATGTTGTCAAGTGGCCCCACACAGAGAGATGTATAGTCACATCAACGATGGCGCCACTCTTCTTCCACACTAAGCCATCTTCGCTCCCCATTCCAATCCCCAAACCCCCATCTCGTCGCCAACTGCCATGCGTGACTGCGGCCCCATTCACCTCCTCTCATCTCTGGAGAAGATCGCCATCGCTTACTGCCACTGCCGCCACCGTCGACCACCTCGACGACATCGAGAAACCCTAGGCAGGCCGAATCGTGCTCACAGAGTGCAGGTAAATCCTTCTTCAGTATCTTCGACTCTAGATTAAATCAAGTGCGATTGCTGTCTGTGTACTGATTTCATTGTTTGTTTTCACAGTGCCCAAAGTGTTTGGGCACAAGAGGTTTGTGCGAAAATGGCCACGTAATGTATGCCAAAACCTTCCTCGTAACACTTCCAGTTGGCTTTGAAGACAAGACAATATGTTTTTTACATTTGCTGGTCTTTCATTCATGGTGTGCCTGAATTGATGTTACTTAGTCAATGAAAATGTACTAGTGGTCTATGATTTAGGTCTTTGCTACTGTGATGACCATGGCCGGCCTGCATGCAACTGACTAACAGTCAAATTGATATGTGAACATACATGCAGGTTGTTTACATGATTGCTTCATAATTACAAAGGAGTACTGATCAGATTTTAGATCATTCACATTGTTTTCTGAAAAATTCTAACAATAGTTATCCGTGCATAATTTAGGAAACATGCTAAAAATAGAACAATAGAGTTTTCTGAAATTTATGTCACATTGTGCACATTTTTGTTCATGCTTAAATAGGCGTAATGATCTCTTGGACATTCATCTAGTTGTTTTGTGCGAGTATGTAAAAAGAGCAAGCCATTGTTAAATTTGTGAACATGCTGACATAAGCCACTGTACATTAATAGACAGTTGGTATATGTACTTATTTATGAGTTGCAAGCTTAACTATTCCAATCCTTCCATTTGTGCACAATTCATCCCCTACTTTACAAGAAAAAAGTCCTGATGAAGTTGGGCCTTTATTCATTTCAACACTCCTTTGCTAAGCCTCGGCTTAAAACAACACATGGCTTTCTTTTCTATTGTTGTGTCCAAAACTTTGAAGGGAAAACATTTTTCACTAGACCAACTTGGAGGGAATTTGCCAAAGTATATAGATTTCAAGTTGGTATGAAGGTGTACTTCGATATTAGAAAAATGGACATCAAATCGATGTGGAATTGGACAATGTTCCAACGGTTCATCCTTGTAAGTTTTCTCAGACATACATACCCTGTTTAGGTCGACTTGTGTTTGCTTGCCTATTCATAATAGTACTAAATATAAATATCTGCACATGTTCTCATTCTTATTTCTGTATATCTACTCAGCTTACTAAGCGATATCAGAAGAAAAAAAGCGATGGTTGACAACATTGAACTCACTGCTGGAACAACATGTACGTGGAAAGACATGCGGTACACCGTCATTTTTGCTGACAATATTGAATCACTTGTGCAATCGTACGCACATGAACCAAGTTGTAGACCATACAAGGTGTTGCTGCACACTCTGACCAAGACCAATGTTCAGAATAAACATCTGGTAATATGTTTATTTGTTCCAGCGTTCATTGTACAATATTTGTTATTTATAATATGCCATCATACCATGTAACAATTGTTTTAATGCAACAGAGACTCCCTAGTCGTGTTCTTCCTAATCAGATGGATCGACATGGTGAAATGAGAATTATTATGTTTCTTGAAGCTGACATATGGTTGTTATACTCGACGTCAGAAAAAGATGGACGCCTCATCATAATGGATGGATGGAAGGATTTGTTTTCCGTGTCTGAATTGGCAGTGGGAGAGTTGTTCTTCATGATCCACCATGGAGGTGATGAGGTTATCCTCTTTGTCAAACCCCTGAATGGGTAATCTGTGTAATCTGCTGAAGAGTAGTACTATGCTATTGCTGCACTTCCTGTTGATGCTCGAACACTCCTACTCGTGATGTGTGATACTTTTGGGAATGACGTTGTCGATGTACCAAATGTTTGTTACATGCCTGAACTGTAATGCTATATTATTATCTATGATCATATTTTCATGTTTGTTTTTTATTTAAGAATTAGTATGGCATCTCATAGTTCAATAAATTGATAGCATAAACGGAAAGAATGTAATAGATTTCATTACGAGCATCTCAACTAATATTCACTAGATAAACACAAAACTTTGTTTTCAATCCCACTGCACCATTTTTTCCTTTCCCAATATGCCGAACATCTCAATTAGTACCCTGGAAATTTGATTATAATATGTTATAAACTCTGCCATGGCAGAAATTATAAGGTACTACATTCTGAACACCTATTGTCCATTTATTATATCATTTTTATAACCAGCTAACCATTTTTTGTCACACCAAACATTTTATGTGACACTATGAACCTTCCCAGAAAATGGACATGCTAGTGACGCCCAAATGCATCCATGAAAATCAAGCCACAATGTCACCAAAGTTGGCTAGGGTGCTGCCCCAGGAGGAAACATCTCGTGACGGTGAACCATCACTGAAAATGATTTTAGGCGACGTTTCCTGTTTCGTCGCCAGGGTTTTTGTCACTGAATAGACAAAATTTTGTAGTGTTGGTTTGGGAGGCACAACTGCTCACCCAAATGAATCGGCGCCCATGTAATCTGAGCTCAGTCACTCCCATAGAATTCAGAGCTGCACTGAAGGTATTTATCATACTCCTATTGACAATCGTGTTATTCTTGTTGGTAGCGCGACATATGAAGTTGATATTGCCCAACAATAGCCAAGAAGGCAATGATATATCTCAAATGCATGTACAAATTTTGATTGTTTCATGTCATGTTTATATCATTTTGGCACCAATTCTTATCATTTTACTGAACTAATGTATTAGCCCAGTGCCCAGTGTCAGTTGCTGTTTTTTGCATATATTTGGACTTTTAGAAAAATCAACTTTATGGAGGTCTAAAAATCCCCAAAAATTTCAAAAATTATTTTATACTAGTAAGCTTCGGGAGGCCACCGACCGTGGCCTGGGGGTGGCCCACAACTCCGATACGCCCCCACCACGCGTCCATGGGGAGTGTGGTGGGGCCGCGTGGGCCTCCCTTGGTGCTCTGATTCACCGCCTCTCGACCCCTATATTTATCTTTCATCCGGAAAACCCTAAATATCGAGGAGTCTTTCTGTTTCCGCCGCCACACCTCTGTGTACAATGGCAATCCAATTTGAAGGTCTTTTCCGGCACTCTGTCAGATGGGGAAATCATCACGGTGGCCATCTCCAGCAACTTGATGTTCATCATGATCGCTAGTGAGTAGTTTTATTTGGACTAGGATCCACAACAGTAGCTAGTTGGTTTTCTCTCCCATGTTTCTCAATACAAAGATCATATGAGGTTCTCTATATGATTGTGATACATCTGATGTAATCTGTTGGTGTGTTTGTTGTGATATGATGGATTGTGCAACTTATGATCAGATTTATCCATGAGTCTTTTTGAGATCTGTTTGGTTTCTTTGCTGCATAATTCTTGTTCATATATTCTCTCATATCTACATTTCTTCCTTTGGCCAAGTTTGAGGGGTACCCTCTAAGAGGGGGTTGTGTATGATAGTTGAGTTCAATCTTGCAAGTAATCTACCGCAGTGACACAAAGTGGAAAATGCTTGTAATGTCTTGTTTCCAGTAGGGATAAAAATATGGTTGCGTAGTTGTCCTTGGAACGCAGGGTGGAGACAATATATCATCTATTTCATGTCATCATACTTATTGAAATACTCTGTTTTTAGTTAATACTTTAAGTTGCATGATGGATAGAGGTCTTGGGATGGAGTATTAGCTATAAATACAGTTGCATAAGAGTCTAGATATTGAGACATGATGCTCATATATTGATTATGCCATGGATAGTCATAGTTATAAAAACTGCAATTTAATCGATGCACAACTGTAGTTTGTTCATCACACCATGTTTTTCTTTTGGAGAGAAACCACTAGTGAACCTATGGATCTCGGTCCATCTTCCTCTTATATTATTTCAACCTCGATCAAACGCTCGTTTCAATTCCTTGCTTTTACTTTCTTGTCGCAATCAAATCTTCCATACACTTGTGCTTTTAATCATTGCAACTAGCAATGCTAGTGAGACTGACAACCTCACTAGTTCTGTTGGGGCCAAGGCAGTTTTGTATCTGTGTGTCCAAGTGCTTATCATTGTCTGTGTTTCCAAACTCTTGTTGGTCTAATAAACCATAGGTCACCTACATTAAGGGAAAATTGCTGCTTGCTACAAACCCTTGCACTTGGGGCCCAACAACTTCCTGGTTCAGAGGAAGCAAGCCTTTTTCTGGTGTCGTTGCTGGGCAGCAGAGATAAGTGAAGTGACAATTCTTCGGTTTACTTAGAATAGATTCTTCAGTGATGCTCCATACTTTGGCTTTGGGTACTTAGGGTGTTTTCCTCACTAGGATTCTCTCAATGCTTCAGGAGGATGGGTATCTCTAAACGAAACTTGTAACAAATTAACTCAGAGTAGTTGATAGAGGCAAAGGTCTCCCGTCTTTCAATGAGATGGTAACTATCAATTTGGTGGAGCCGACTTGCACAATCTGACTACAAACATGCACGAGTTGTGCCTTAGCAATCAATGAACCAATCTTCTGGAGGTTACTTATGATGCTGGAAGCACAATCAACCTCACCATGAATATAGATGAAGTATTGATAAAAGTGGGGTACCGAAAGCGGTCTTGCCCTGGTCATTGGACACAAACGAAGTGCACGAAGTTGCAATGGCTAACTTTTAACTAAACAAAACCCAAGGAAAAAGCTACGGGATTGATATACTTATATATGACTAAGGCGTGGTGGCCAAGGGGGTGGACATATGTCCCAAGGCACCCAAAAACAGACCCTAGGTCGTACAAGGCCCATGGGCCCAAGTGGAGATGATGCAACACGTTTTGACTTGTAGTTTGACTCAGATGCTGCAACATTGTCTGACTGTTTCAATGATATCTCCATGCTCCAGACAAATTTAAGGTGAATCCAATTGGGTTAGTAAGTGCACGAGATGAGCTTTCCAACAAAAAAAGATTCAGCACATTAGTCCAGATGTAAAAGTTAGAGCCTTATGAATTCAGGTGTAGTTGTGTAGTTTGAATCTGAGTCCAGAACATGGGTAACTTGTTCTGTAACTTATCTTGACCCCAAAATAATGCTGGAGAACTTCTTGTACAACACCTAATCATATCCCTTTGTGCTCTCATTGATGGGGAACATTGCAAGGAAAACAAACAAATTTCCTACGGATTCACCCAAGATCTAATCTAGGAGATGCTAGCAATGAGAGCGAGTGTGTCTACATACCCTTTTAGAACAAAAGCAGAAACGTTCAACGAACGTGGTTGATGTAGTCGTACTCTTCGCGACCCAATCCGATCAAGCGCCGCACGAACGACACCTCCGAGTTATGCACATGTACGGCTTGGCGACGTCTCCTCCTTGATCCAGCAAGCGAGGGGGAGAGGTATATGGGATCTAGGCCAGCACGACGGAGTGGTGGTGGTAGCGGTGGAGGAATTTCCGAGGGCTTCGCCAAGCAACTGCGAAGAAGGAAGTGGAGGGAGAGAGAGGGGCCGGCGGCTAGGTGGATGGGTGGTGTGCCTAGCCCCTCCCCTCCCTTTATATAGGGGGTGAGGGGGTGCGGCTAGCCCCGCCTCCCTCCAACCCAAGTGGGGGACATCCCCCCTCCAAGCCTAGGGTGGCGGCACCCCCCTTTTTAGGTTTGCCCCCTTAGTCGCATGGGCCCTTGAGGAGTTGTCACATCCCTAGAATACTGAGTGTATTTAGTTGCATTTAGAATAATCCATGCATCATGTTTAAATTCCAATGAGATTGAAATGGGGTTTGCACAAACCCTAGCACCACATTAATAAACTAGGTTCCACTAAAATAATTTTGAATGAACCCAAAATTCCCTTAAAAGTATTCATGATTTAGGAAAATAGGTGAAAACCCTAACCTTATATGGTGCATGTTTTTCCAGGACTTATTTGGGCTTTGAATTAATCTGTATTGTATTTGAGTTGGAGCAAATAAATGCTATCAATAGTTTTACTGCTCCAATATTTTTGAAAGTTGGCGAGGGCCTCTAGAATAATTCAGCTAGTGCCCACAATTTTTTCCAGGATTTATAAAAATGATTTGGTATTTTAATCAAATCAAAACAAACCACAGAAAAGAAAAACAGAAAGAAAAATAAAAAGGAAATAACTTACCTGCCTGGCCCAACACTGTAGCTGGCGGCCGAGCCCACCTCCACCTCGCCAGTCGTCTTCAACCTCGTGCCAGAAGGCATGAGGGCCCGTGGGCGATGCGCGCACGCCACCTCCTGCATCCACCGCGATGCCCCGGGTCTTCTAATCTCGCCACGGATATGCCCACGGCCCCCTCGACTCTATCCCTCTCTCTCCCATGCCTCTCTTCTCCTCTAGCCCCCTCTCCACCTCATGTCCGAGTGCAGTGCAGCGCGCCGCCGAGCACCACTGCAGCCACCGGCTGTCCCTCGACCAATCTCCGTGTCCTAGCACTCTACCTCTTCGCAATATTCGTGTCCACCGAGCCACGCATCGCCGAACGCCATGAAACACTGTCCCCACCACCGTCTTCTTCGTCGGGCGCCCGAGACCGCGGTCGTCGATGTGCTTTGCTCGAGCCGTCCCCAAGCCCACTGACCATCCCCGTGAGTTCACTGTGAGGTCCCGCACCTTTCCCCTCTTTCCCCTACTTGAACCCATGCCCTACCTAGCTTCCCCACCGTGCCAAGCTCCGGCCGCCGCCATGGCTGACATGCACCTTGATACCGAGCTGGATCCGCCCTGCCCTGCCGCCCGCCGTGCTCCTGGTGATCCACTAAGGTTGCCTGGCCAGTTATATCGCTCGCTAGCACACCGCAACCTCGCAGCCGTGCAAGCCCGAGCCACCGCCACCGCATACCTCATCGCCGAGCTCGTCTACGGCGACCCTACGACCACCTGGCGCATCCCCTGGATGCGGACGAGTGCGGGCTACCCTCTGGTGGTCTCCGCTCGTTGATTGGCTGCCTGTATCGCAAGTTCGGGGAGCATCCGCCGTCGGTTTGGTCGTCGCGGGCCTAAGTTGGTGATGATGACATGGCACCGCATTAGGGGCTAATCACCGCTAATTAACCCCCCACAGATGCTGACAGTAGGCCCCAGAGCAGTTTAAAGCGTCGGTCAACGCGGGATTAACCGGAATTCGTCACTGTGTTACTGACCAGTGGGACCCACTGGTCAGGTTTGACTGTGTTGACCTGCAGATTCAGTGCTGATGCCGTGCTGATGTCATAATATTTTTCTGGATTTTGAATAAATCTTAAATGATTTATTTATTTTCAGAAATTTAGCTAAACTTCTAAAAATTCATAGAAAATCAACCGCAACTCAGAATGAAACAATTTATATATGAAAATTGATTAGAAAAATCAAAAGAATCCATCTGTATCATTTTCATGCATGTTTGAACAACTTAAAGTTGCTGTATAAGACAACTTGAATAAATGGCATTTGAAATGTCTTATGTGGAATTTGAATTTGAACCTTTGGTTCAAACCAACCTCACTTAAATTGTTGCTAGTTGCATTAGTCCAAACACCAGCATATTGCCAT
Source organism: Thinopyrum elongatum (assembly GCA_011799875.1). Lineage (NCBI taxonomy): Eukaryota > Viridiplantae > Streptophyta > Magnoliopsida > Poales > Poaceae > Thinopyrum > Thinopyrum elongatum. The sequence continues at coordinate 458,494,024 of CM022303.1, forward strand.
GTGATGATCATGCATCATATTGTTGCATTGCATTGATTGTGTTCCTTCTTTTTTGTCGGTGCTTGTTCATTCTCGGTAGCTGACGTTTCCGACGTAGTGACCGTTGACACTGATGAAGTGCAGTTTCATCTTCAGAAGTGCCAAGCAATAAAACCCCCTTGATCATCTCAATACAATCTTACTCTCTTGCTCATTCTCTCTGTTATTGCATTAGGACAACAACGTTTCAACTGTTACATGTTTTGGTAGTTGAACCCATTCCTTTGCATAACCTATCATTGTCACAGTAAATAGCTAAACCTTCCTAGCATGATTAGGAGTTGCTTGAGCCATGTTGTGACTTCATCCATGCCATGCTTGCTATTGATTAAAGTGGTGTCAGGTCTGATTCATTTGGGAATGAATTGGTATGCTGTGTTCATGTCCTGATGTTGAGAGCTAAGTGTGTGAACACAATTTGGTAAAGGTAGCGATGAGAGGCCATGTAGGAGTACATGGTGGGTTGTCTCATTGAGACCGTCCTTAAGAAATGAGTTCTGTGTATGTTATCCAAGACTAGATACTACCACACATTGGACTCTGGTAATCAATCTCTCTCGACTTATAACTCACCTTGATCTCTGTCCAGGAGTTGCAACTAGTTTCTGGTGTTTGTAGGATGTGCTGGGGGCCGTGCTTAGAGCTCAACGATGGTGTGGAATTTGTCACGTAGACACTATGGCCGGGTGTACCAAGCATAGTTCCATCCGACGAGGTGGGCTTGGGAACCCTGCACACATCGTTGGAGACCGTGATGGAAACTTCGATCGGACTTCCGTTATGGGCCAGTTCTCAAATAGGCGATAAAACTGGACTAGAGTCTTGTGTGGTTAACGGTTGTTGCCTACACACTTGCCAGGCCTCCGCTTGAAGGTTGACGAGATACATGACGTGTATATGGTGGTAAGTAGTGAGAGCCTGTGTGAAGAAGTACACCCCTGCAGGGTTAATGATCTTTTCGAATAGCCACTTCTTCAGATATGGACTACTTGAAGACTTATATGGTTCATAGAAAACTTGAAATGGATACTCTAAAATGCGCAGGATAAGTGTGAGTGCTATGGATGGCCTTCTTGTAGGGAGACGAGAGACAATCCATAGTAGTGCATTGTTGTGGTGACTAGTGGACTCGTGTGCACTCTCTTACCTCAAACAAATTACTGGTAGCCGTAGTACCGGTTAGACAAAGGTCAAGCTGGCATTCTGCAGTAAACCCCACAAACCCCTTATTGATACTGATGCATATGTAGATAGTTCTGATGTAAGTCTTGCTGAGTTCCTTTGTACTCATCGTTGCTTATTTATGTTTTTGCAGAGGATACATCAGTCTCACTAGTAGTTCCACGTGGACTTCAATGAGTAGCTTGGGAATCCCAGACAAAGGTCTGACTCCTATGGAGAGTCTTGTATATAGACAGGCTTCCTCAGCCTGCTTTCTTTTCAGTTGTCTGTACTCAGACAAGTTTATGCTTCCATTGCTTGTATGACTTTGTATGTTGGGTCATGAGACCCATGTTTGTAATATCATGCTATGTATGGCTCTTTCCAGCCTTATGTATACTTGAGTTGTAGAGTTATGTTGTGATGCCATGTTGTACAACACATACTTGCATGTTATGCGTACATGTAATATGTGTTTCTATGTGTGAGGTTCGACACCTAGTTGTATGCCTATGGTAGCCTTCCTTACAGGGAAATGCCTCTTTGTGCTTCCACTGAGCCTTGGTAGTTCGGTACTACTCCGGACGCATTGATTAACCGACATGTATCCTTCTTTGCTCCTGTGTTTGTCCCTACGAGGAAATGTCACATGGTGCTTACTATATTCCTTGTAGCTTTGCTATGACTTGGTTACATTCGCTGCTGGCTGACACATGCCCTGTACAGTTGTGCCACCTTGGTCTATAACTAATAATGTCGATCCGGGTTCTTTGTCATATGGTTGTTAGTGACTTATTCATATAAGCCAGAGACAAAAGTGCAAACGGTCCGGCCAAGGTAGGCGGTAGCCGTGTGAACCGTGCGTGAATCTCAGGGAACTTATATGGTTTGATGCAGCTAGATCTATGTGCCTTAGGAACAGGGTCCCGACAGGTGTGGCGCCAGGCCGATGTAGGGCTGGTGCGCACCCCTTACACTACTGGAATCAGGGTCTTTGCCATCTGCCAGCTCTTTGCCGTCTGCCAGCTGATGGCAAAGAGGCTGTTTGCCGTCTGTCTTGCCAAAGCAGATGGCAAAGAACCAGCGGATGGCAAAGAGGGTCTTTGCCATCTGCCACTTCTTTGTCGTCTGCTGGCAGACGGCAAAGAGTTCTTTGCCGTCTGCCAGCAGACGGCAAAGACCAAAGTGGGCCCCACGGGGCATAGCACTGGCTAGGTCAAGCTCTTTGCCATCTGCCAATTCTTTGCCGTCTGCTGACAGACGGCAAAGAATTCTTTGCCGTCTGCCAGCAGATGGCAAAGAGGGGGGGCCCACAGTTTCACGGCGGGGGCTGTCTAACGGTCACCCCCTTTGCCGTCTGCTGGCAGACGGACAAGAATTCTTTGCCGTCTGCCAGCAGACGGCCAAGCATTAAGAAAAAAAAAATAAAAATGAAAATCCCCACCCGCCCGTGTTTTGCCGTCTTCTTTGGTTGACCGCAGATGGCAAAGCTGTTGAAAAAATGAAATAACCCCCACACCCGGCCCGCCCCGAAAAACTCCTACCGCCATTTCCCCCCCACGCGCGCGCGTCTTCCTGCTCTCTGCTCCGCCTCCCCGCTTCCGCCGTCGCGCCGCTCCCGCCGCCGCCCATCGCCGCCGCCTCCCCCCGCCGCCGCCCCCACTTCCCTCCTCCACCTCCCCCCCACCCCTCTGCCATGGGGCCCCCTCCCCGGCTCGTGCCCTAGGGCCACCGCCACCTACTGCTATGGTCGCGGCAGCACCGGCCGCCACCGTTCCCCGCCGCTGGTGCCACCGAAGCCAGGCACCAGCTCCTCCTTGCTCTCTGCCCCCTCTGCCCAGCCCACGGTGAGCACCGGTCCCCCTCTTTGTTCTTATTTTTTTTGCATGTATAGATTTAGGAGTTGATGGATCTGTGGATGGATGGATAGATTGATGTAAGGATGGATGGATAGATGGATGTATGTATACAGGGGCGGTGCCAGCAATCTGGCAAGCTTTGGCAGCTGCCATACCTAAATTTTTCTAAAAATACAATGTATGCATACTAGTACATGTAAACTTTGAAGCAGTAAGATTTTGTGCGTGTTTGGCCTGGTTGCTTCCTACTGGTGGGTCTGATTGATGTATAGATGGACGATTGATGTATTGAACCATGTATATATAGATGTATGTATATGTGATTTTGAACAATTTGTAGTTGTTATATGGATTGCTAGATGGATGTATGCTGTGTAGATGTATGGATGGAAAGATGGATGAATGCTATATAGATGTATGGGTGGATTTATGTATGGATTTTCATTTTAAAAAATAGTGTCTTTTTTCCCGTTAGGTTAGATGTTGTTGATTAGATTGTTCTGCGGTGCTTATGTTGGATTGTTTTTCATGTGCAGGGATCTTCTCTTCACCTCCAGGAGCACTGTCGGTCCTGTTGCCGTCATCGTTGTTCGACTACCACCTCTACGGTCTAAGGGTGAGCTCGACTGTCATCTCCTCCCTGACCTTCCCCTATTTGCTCTGTTCCGGTCGTTCTGCCGATGCCACTAGATTTTATTTTCATGTGAAGTCACGTAACCTAGGTGTCTCCCTTTCGAAAGGGTGGCATATATAAATATGCATGTATTTGCATATTTATAATCGTCGTCCTTTCGAATTGTCCACGTTATCCATGGACAGCCCGAGTACGTGTAGATTGGGTTTTGTTTCCCGTGCTCTACTTCGGTCCGAGGCAAAATTTCGTCAGCACCGCCCTGTTGTTCTCCGGGTACACATTCTCTCCGAGGGGTTAAGGGTCGAGGGTCGTCGAGGGGTCGAGGGATCGAGTGGTCGAGGGATGACACCCCGACACCACGACACCCCGACACCCAGACACGACACCCCCGACACCCCGACACTCGACACGACACCCCGACCCCGACACCCCGACCCCGACACGACACCCCGACACCACGACACCCCGACACCCCAACACCCCCACACCCCGACACCACGACACCCAGACACGACACCCCCCGACCCCCGACACCTCTTCGGCCTCCTGTTGACCGAAAAGGTGCTCTTCGGCCTTCCAGAGGCCAACGGGGTCATATATTTGTGAATTATGAGTTAGGAAGTATATTTCCTGATTTTGTTAAGAAAAACATCATATATATTTGTGTTGATCGGGTGGATTTAAATGTGCAGTTCTTTCATTGCTGCGAGGGTCTGGTGTTCGACGACCTCCCCGTGCGTTCGACGAGCTCTGCCCCTGCGTTCGTGGGTGAGCACAAATGACATCTCCTCATCCCCCCTTCATTTGCTCTATTCCGGTCTTCGTGCCGATGAAACTTGCTAGCTGTAGGTGTCAATCATCAGTATGCGTGACCACTATGCGTCTCCCATTCGAAAGGGTTACATCTATAAATATGCATGCATTTGCATATTTATAACCGTGATTCTTTCGAATTGTCCAACGTTATCCATGGACAGCCCGAGTATGTGTAGATTGGTTTCGTTTTCCCATATGCTCTGCTCCGAATCCGATGCAGAATTTCGTCAGTGCCTCCCTATTGTTCTCTGGGTACACATCCTCCCTGCTTATTGCTGAGACGTGTATCAGGAGAACAACGGGGAGGTGCTGCCGAAATTTTGCATCGGATCCGGAGCAGAGCATGGGAAAACGAACCCAATCTACACATACTCGGGTGGGATTAGGACCTATCTTTACCTACTAGCGTCTAGGTTGCATGGACGTAATAAAACTGACAAACTCTATTAACTGATGAATATGGTTTGCTGAATTATGTATGTATTTCTTGTGTGTCCAGTAGCTAGGCAAGATGAGTGATCGTGCATGGATGTACACCGGTCACACTAGTCAGAAAGACATGACCCATGAATGGATGAGAAAAGCCAAGGGGTTTGTGAGAGCCGCATTTGCAAATGGACAGGAGACAACCTGGTGCCCCTGTGTCCGCTGCGACAACTTTCATAAGATGTCAGAGTTAGAAATGATCAAACACCTGCAGAAGTTGGGTTTCACGCCTAATTATACGGTCTGGACATTTCATGGTGAGTCTGCCCAATGTGCCAGAGCTGAGGAGGGCCGTCGTCGCACCGACAAGCATGGTACCGGGATGGAAGACATGGTGGAAGACTTTGATGATGCTCGGGATTCGGACGATGAGATGGAGGAATCTGCAAAGGCATTCAATGATATGTTGGAGTCTTCAAAACATCCTCTCCACGAGCACACTGAGCTTTGTCAGCTGGATGCCATCGCACAAGTAATGGCTCTGAAGGCTCAATTCAACTTGGGCAGAGAATGCTACAACGCGATGATGACACTATTTGGACGCTTTCTACCCAAAGGCCATGTAATGCCTGCAAACCTGTACCAGTCGGACAAAATCCTCCGTGTACTTAAGATGCCCTATGAGAAGATATATGCCTGTGAGAAAGGATGTGCCTTATTTAGGCTTGAGTATGCGGACTTGAAGTATTGTCCCGTTTGCCAGTCTTCCAGGTATGTTGAGGTAGACAACAGTATTGGTGAGAGAGTCAGACAAAAATCCCAGTTAATGTTCTTCGGTATATGCCAATCATACCAAGACTTCAACGTCTTTCCATGGTCGAAGAGACGGCCAGACAGATGACATGGCATAAATTGGGCAAAAGAACCAAACTAGATGCAGATGGGGAGCCGATGTTGGTACACACATCGGACGCTTTTGCGTGGAAGCACTTCGATGCAATACATCATGCTAAAGCGGCAGATCCAAGGCATCCTCGACTCGCCATAAGCACGGATGGGTTCAATGTGTTTGGTATGATGGCAGCCCAATACAGTTGTTGGCCTGTATTTGTCACTCCACTCAATCTCCCCCCCGGACAGATTATGCAAAGAAAGAACATTTTCCTGACGTTGATAATTCCGGGGCCCAACTATCCGGGGAAGAATATGAATGTGTACATGCAGCCGCTTGAGGATGAACTGCAAGAAGCTTGGGATAACGGGATCAAGACATACGACGCTGCTACAAAAAAAAAACTTCCTAATGCGTGCGTGGTACATGTACTCGATGCTTGACTTGCCGGCGTATGCGCTATTCGTTGGCTGGTGTGTGCATGGAAGGTTCCCGTGCCCCACATGCAAGGCAGCTCTTGAGTTTCATCGGCTGCAGGCGGGTGGCAAGTTTTCTTGCTTCGACATGCATAGACAGTTCCTGGATCCTTGCCATAAGTTCAGAAAAGACAAGAAGAACTTCATCAAAGGTAGAGTTGTTAAAAACTCTGCACCACCTGCGTTGACAGGCCAACAGACCCTGGATCAGTTAAACTCTCTCGAGCCAAATTTGGAGCGTCCAGGGTATTTCAAGGGGTATAATTCCGAACACGCCTGGACTCACAAGACATGCTTGTGGGATCTGCCTTACTTCAAAGACCTCCTTTGCCCACACAACACCAACGTGATGCACACTGAAAAGAATGTCGGCGAGGCCCTCTTTGGTACATTGTTCGGCATAGAGGGGAAAACAAAGGATAATCCTAAGGCTAGAGTCGATCAGCAGGCTCTATGTGATAGACCGCTACAAAACATGCGACAACCGAAATGAAAGAAGAACTGGACGAAGCCAAAGGCATGGTTCAATATTGGAAGGCCAGTTATGAGGGAAATACTCCTGTGGGTGAAAAATGAGTTGATGTTCCCCGATGGGTATGCAGCGAATCTAAAGAGGGGAGCGAGCCTTGAAAAATTGAAAATATTTGGTCTCAAGAGTCATGATTGGCACATATGGCTTGAGCGGGTAATGCCGGTGATGTTGCGTGGCTTTATCCCTGAGGATGAATGGCTAGTACTGGCAGAGCTGAGCTATTTCTTCCGTGTTCTTTGTGCGAAAGAACTATCGCCTGGCTTGCTAGAAGAACTGGAAGAGTTGGCGCCGGAGTTGATCTGCAAGTTAGAGAGGATCTTTCCACCGGGCTTCTTTAATCCAATGCAGCATTTGATTTTGCATCTCCCGATCGAGGCACGATTGGGGGGGCCCGTGCAGAATCGTTGGTCCTACGCAATTGAGAGGATGCAGAAGACGCTTCGAGAAAAATGTAAAAATAAACATCGAATTGAAGCATCGATGGCCGAGGCATTCATTACTGAGGAGGCGGCAAACTTCGTGACAGCACACTACGAAGCCAAAAATCGTCATTTGCATAATCCGAAGCCTCGGTACAATGCTGGCGACCCTAAAAAGGGTGGATCCAACCTCAGCCTATTCAAAGGGAAGCTCGCACCAGCCGGTGCTTATACTCCCTTATCGTTGGATGTCGACGAATGGCGGACCATTACGTTGTATATCTTGAACAACCTAACAGAAGTGCGGCCGTACATCGAGTAAGTTCTCGGTACATTGTTTCACAACCTCTAATTCCTTTGAACTGCTCTTATTCCCGGATATTTGATACAGTCGATACATCGCCGAATTCTCGTATGGAGCGGTGATCCAAAAGGATTCCGTCGAAGAGTATGAGCTTCTGGCAATGTATGGAGGCGGCTATCCCGGTTTCATATCTTGGTTCAAACAAACGGTAATTTCCATTAGACCATTTCATTTCTTCTTCTAATTTCCGGCTAATGCAACAATCCTTTCGTATTAAACTTGTAGGCTAGTTCAGAGTCTATGGACGCCGAATTGAGACAAGTCACTAATGGTTTTTACTATAAGGTCCGTTCATTTGACAAATACGACATCAACGGGTATCGCTTTCGTACATATGGCAAAGAGCTATCTATGGCCGACCGAAAGTCTACAAATTGTTGTGTCTCTGCTATCGGCGAAAGAGATACCGAGTATTATGGAAGAGTTGAAGCAATTTATGAACTTCTATTCTATGGTGCCAACCCACCGAACGTCGTAGTCTTCAAATGTTATTGGTTCCAGCCGAAGGAGACTAGAAGGACTCATGAACATCTAGGGCTAGTCCAAATCAAACAAAGCACCCATTTGAATGTTCCCGATGTCTATATTACGGCTCAACAGGCGACCCAAGTTTTCTATCTACCGTGGGCCTGCCAAAGTGATCCAAATCTCAAAGGTTGGGATGTCGTTTATGAAGTGCCGCCACATGTTAGACCACCTCCCCCCAATGAAGAGGATTATGAACCTCACATTAACCCAGACACATATGAAAGAGAATTCTTCCGAGAAACATGTCTTTCCAAAAAAAGTTTCAAGAACTGCTCTACTTCACCCCAGAACATTGAAGTAGACAGCGGCAGTGAATCTGAGCCTGAGCCGGAACAAGAAGAGCCAGAACAAGAAGAGGTTACTGCTGTGGATGACCTGTCAATGCTTGACCGATTACGTATAGGAGGCCTTCCACATGTTGATGCATTTATTGATGATGATGAGCACGTCATTACTGATAGTGATGATGATGATGCATTTATTGACCCCGAAGCATATATAGACGATGATGATGATGCATTTATTAATGATGACGATGAAGATTAATATTACAGTTCATGTCAGGTATTCAATTATTATTATGTACATATATATTATTAATTAGTTCATGTTAGGTATTCAATTTTTTATTATGTTCATGATGATGATACACTAAAATTATATACATATTATTCATGTCAGGTATTCATTCTTTTTATGTTGTACTAATTTCGTTTACTCTTTGTCATTGCAGGTGTTGACAGATGGTGGGCGCGGGTCGAGAGCGCTCCGAGGCTCCTTCCTCGACGCGTGGTGGGAGGGGTAGTTCCATTCCACCCCAGAGCCTCCGGAGAGCGCTAGATCTCGGTATGCAGACACCACCGGCGGTCGCTTCTTCTTTGGCCGGGAGAGGTCGGGGGGGGGGGGGGAAGAAGGCTGCTAGAGGTGGACATGGCGGTGGGCGAGGTAGGAAGGCTGCTGCTACATCTTCCTCGCCGCCACCCCCAGCTGATTCACCCGACCACAGGAGTGCTCCGTCTGAGATGGAGCCGTCTCGGACTCCGATCCACGAGCCTCGGGGTGACGAGCCTATGGCAGACGCGCCTACGACCGACGAGCCTCGGGCCGACGAGCATCGGGCCGCCGAGCCTTCGTCCCGCGAGACTCCGTCCCACGAGACTCCAGAGCTCAGCAGGGATCACGCTGAGTCACAGCAGAACCCTTTGGAGGACTCGCCGGAGTCGAGTGGCCGTGCTGAGGGTGGATATAGCTCTGATAGCTATAGCGAGGGTGAGTGGGTTGAGGGGCGCAAAGTCTACCAGCATGGTGGTACAAAGCTCCCTGACACCCCGGCGACCCCCGACCAGAGGTGGTTGATTGCGCCTAGCGGGGAGAAGTAAGTGCATTTACTCTTTTTTAACCTTTTGTCTTCACGTTTCTTCAAATATCTAATGTGTTGGCCTTGTCATACTGCAGGTCTTGGACACACGAGCCGAATGTCCGCATGCCCAACAGTGTCCTTGGTGTGATTTGTCGCCAGAGCTTCCCGGGGTGGGTCACGTTGCCCGGTGAGGGCCAGGTTCGAGAGCTAGGAATGACCTGGGAGCACTACTTGGCTGCCCCGGCCCCGCCGGGGCATAGGATCGGCGATGTCGAGTGCCACACGGTCGCCGACATTGTGATCCAGACATTTTGGGTAATTTCTCCTTTGCCGTCTACGTTGTGTTTTCTTCTTTGATTGGCAACCCTAGTGATTGTACTAATTCGTGTTTTCTTGTTTGATTGCAGACCTTCTACAGGTGTGCTGAGGGACAGGAGGAGGCCACGGCTCGGGTTATCGACACCGAGTGCAGGCGCCTACTTCAAAACTTTCGGCACGAGGCTCGGACGCAGGCTGTTCGAGACTACTTCGCCTCAGCTGGTATTAGGAGGAAAAAAGGGAAGTGCCGCGTCAAGTATCTGAGTAAGGAGAAGTACATGAAGGTAATTACCTATTCTTAAGGCCTTGTACTTAGTTTCCTTGATTTGATTCGTAGGCGTAGCGCTCAAATTTCTCTTGCTTAACTTAGGTGCCCCCGAGATGGTGTGCGGATAGTATGGACTGTTGGGAGGCGTTGGTGGAAGAGTGGTGCACTCCCGAATGGCGCTCCATCCACGACACTGCAAAGAACAAGCGTGCCCAAATGAAAGGTGTCCCACACCATCTAGGCAGCATCAACCTACGCCAGTTCGGGGAAAACTGGGTATGTGGTTTGCTTCATGATTCATGCAAATTCATTCTTCATGCTAGCTTGAGCCCTTAACTAATACTCTGTTCCTCTCTTTTAGGCGTGACACAACAAGGCTCCAGTGCCAGAGCTGTTCGACCTCTATGCCATGTCCAATACTGCCTCGTACAAGAAGGCCAAGGCATTCTCTGAGTCTGACCTCGATGATCCAGAGAAATTCACCAACCCCACCTCCCACCACAAGCTTGTGATGTACAGAGACCAGGGGAAGGCGAGGAAAGGGCCGGACTTTAACCCGAGCCAACCTCTTGATCCAGAGCTGGTGATGATATCTGCTGGCGGGAGGTCCCATGGCTCGTTAGCCATTGGGAATGGACTGATACGTTGTAGTAGCACTCTCCCGCAGATCAAGAAGCGCCAGACCAGCTCCGATCCTGAGATATTGCCTCGTGCACGGCCAGTGGAGCTCCAATTCAAGGTTAGTTATACGGAATCAGATACCTTTCCTCCATTACATTGTGTGTGCGGCCGTCGATTATTACAATGCTAACGAGTGGTGTTGCAGGCTGCTATTGAGGTAGAGAGAGCGAAGACCCATGCTGCTATTGAGGAAGAGAGAGCGAACACGCAGGCGCTTCTAGCGGAGAGGGACCGGCAGACGGCTAAGCTGTTGGAGGAGGAGAGGAACCGGAACATGATGGCTACCCGGGCCCTATACGAGATGTTCGCGGTAATTTTCTTTTGCATGTTAGCCAAATCATGCACGTAATGTTCCTTACATTAGTATCTAATATGACTGACTCGTCAAAACCAAATGTGCAGACCATGTGCGAGAAGACCGGGACGACTCCTCCGGCGATGCCAGACATTGTTCCGATGGGCACGGTGAGTTTCATTTGAATGGTCATTAGTTACTAGTCTTCACATTTGATTTGCATCATGCTAACGGTACATTGGAAATGATCTTTGGTGCAGCATAACTCCCGACAAGCATCGACCGATGCTTCTCCGTCTGCCACTGGCGCGACCGGTCCTACAGCTACACCTCCTTGATGACGGTAATTTTTCCCAAGTGTTTAGCTTAACAAATGCATACCTAGCTTAAGAAATGACCTAGTCGTGTGCCTTTGGTAGCCTTCCATACATGGAAATGCCTCCTAGTGCTTCCACTGAGCCATGGTAGTTCGCTACTGCTCCGGAACACATGGATTGACCGGCATGTGTCCTTCTTTGCTCCTGTGTCTGTCCCTATGGGGAAATGTCACGCGGTGTATCACCGAAGTCCTTGTAGCTTGCTACGACTTGGTTGCACTCGCTAATGACCGACACGTGCATTGCTGGGTCATGTATGCCTGTCCCTGTACGTTTGTGCCACCTTGGTTCTATGACTAGTCATGTCGGCCCGGGTTCTCTGCCATATGGATACTAGCGACATAATCATATACTTAGCATTTTTTCCTCCAAAATGACTCAATATGCTTAGCTAGCTCAAAAATGACATAATAAGCTTAATTAGCTCAAAAAATGACCTATTTAACCTAGGATAGCTCTAAAATGACCTATACTTAGCATTTATTCCTCCAAAATGACTTAATATGCTCCAAAATGACTTAATATGCTCCAAAATGACCTATGTAGCTCCAAAATGACTTAATATGCTCCAAAATGACCTATTTAGCTCCAAAATGACTTAATATGCTCCAAAATGACCTATTTAGCTCCAAAATGACTTAATATGCTCCAAAATGACCTATTTTGCATATTAAGTCATTTTGGAGCATATTAAGTCATTTTGGAGCATATTAAGTCATTTTGGAGCATATTAAGTCATTTAGGAGCATATTAAGTCATTTTGGAGCATATTTAGCTCCAAAATGACCTATTTAGCTCAAAAATGACTTAATATGCTCCAAAATGACCTATTTAGCTCCAAATAGACTTAATATGCTCCAAAATGCCTTAATATGCTCCAAAATGACCTATTTAGCTCCAAAATGACTTAATATGCTCCAAAATGACCTATTTAGCTCCAAAATGACTTAATATGCTCCAAAATGACCTATACTTAGCTTATTTAGTTTATTTATGACATACTTAGCCTATTTAGATCAAAAATGGCCTATTTAACTAGGTTAGCTCTAAAATGACACAAGTAAGCAATAAGAAGAAGAAAAAGAAAGAGAAGAAAAATTCTGCTTCTTCTTCTTCTTCTTCTTCTTCTAGTCTTCTTCTTCTAGTCTTCTTCTTCTTGTTCTTCTAACTTTCTTCTTTCCCATTTTGCAGATTTGCTTCAGATCACGGAAGCTTGCGTTGGAGTCTACTCTTCTCCTTGTCCTTCCTTTTTGTTTTGATTTTGTAGGATGAACAATTTGAAACTTGCTACGTATATATGTATGGATGGTGGCTATATTGTATATGGACCTTTTGCTTAATTGTTGGATATGTTGGACTTTTCATTTGGTGTATATATGTGTTGGATGATGATATATGTGTTGGATATGTTGGATGATCCATATGGCAGGGATATGTTGGCTATATGTACTTGTTGAAATATTTTGAAATGAATATATATATATCTGTGAAATTGATTGAATTTAAGAAAAAACAGGGGCTATATAGCCAATTTGCCGTCTGCTAGTAGACGGCAAATAGGCCACGTGGCAGCAGACTGTTCAACCTGGGCTGGCCTATTTGGCCTCTTTGCCGTCTGCTAGCAGACGGCAAAGAAGCAAAGGTCTTTGCCATCTGCTGGCAAATGGCAAAGAAGCAAGGTCTTTGCCATCTGCTAGCAGACGGCAAAGAAGCAAAGGTCTTTGCCGTCTGCTGGCAGACGGCAAAGAGCGCCGTTAGCCCCCTAACGGGGCTGTTACCTTTTTTGTGCCGTCCACAAGCTTTGCCATCTGCTAGCAGATGGCAAAGAACTTTCATTCTTTGCCGTCCGCCAGCAGACGGCAAAGCGGCCTTTACCGGCATCAGTTCAGCCGGAGTGTTTGCCGTCTGCTAGCGGACGACAAAGCCTTTGCCGTCCGCCAAGCATGCCTTTGCCGTCTGCTATGGCAGACGGCAAAGCAGCTGATTCCGGTAGTGTTAAGGGTCCACATGTCCCCTCCGGGGTAGATGGGCCCCACTGGTGGACCCCTAGAACTTTCTAGAAACTCCCGATACAATACCGGTAAATTCTCAAACTTTTCTGGAACCCTGGAAAACACTTTCCATATATGAAACTCTACCTCCAGACTATTCTAAAGCTCCTCGTGATGTCTCGGATCCCATCTGAAACTCCAAACTACCTTCGGACTCACCATTATGAATATCCCAATACCACCCTAGTGTTATTGAACATTAAGTGTGTGACCCTACGGGTTCAAGAACATGCAGACATGACCGAGACAACTCTCCGATCAATAATCAACAGCGGGACCTGGATGCCCATAATTACTCCCACATATTCAATGAAGATCTTTATGGGTTTGAACCACGATGTGAAGGATTGAGATAATCTCGTGTACAATTCCCTTTGTCTGGCGATATATTACTTGCCTGAGATTCGGTCATCGGTATCGCCATACCTAGTTCAATCTCGTTACCTGCAAGTTCTCTTCACTCGTTCTATAATACAATATCCCGATGACTAAACATATTAGTCACATGCTTGCAAGCTACTTAGGATATTATGAACATGTGTATCACTACTATCGAGATTCAACAAGAATAAACAATTCACATTGGGTGCATGGCCATATAGAACAACCATTATTCTCAGATTTAAATGAATAGCCGTCTCACACTAAACAATATCTAGATATAATGTTCATGCTCAACGCAGGCACCTAATAACGATTATTAAGGTTTAAAACTAATCCTGAAGGTAGACGTAGAGGGAGCGTGCCAATGGCAATCAGATCAACCTTGGAGCCATTTCCAACATGCATCGTCTCCTCGTCCTTAGTTAATCTCTGTTTATTCTGTCGCTCTAGTTTCAAGTTACAAATATTAGCAACTGAACCAATATCAAATACCCAGGCGGTACTAAGAGCACTAGTAAGGTACACATCAATAACATCTATATCAAATATACCTTTGTTGATGTTGCCAACCTTCTTATCTGCTAAGTACTTGGGACTGCTATGCTTCCAGTGGCCATTCCCCTTGCAGTAGAAACACTCAGTGTCAGAATTAGGTGCAACCTTGGGCTTCTTCACAGGAGTGGCAACTTGCTTGCCATTCTTCTTGAAGTTCCCTTTCTTTCCCTTACCCTTCTTGAAACTGGTGGTCTTTTTGACCATCAACACTTGATGCTCTTTCTTGATTTCTACTTCCATGGTTTTAAGCATCCGAAAAAGCTCAAGGAGTGTCTTCTCCATCCCTTGCATGTTATAGTTCATCACAAAGCCCTTGTAGCTTGGTGGCAGTGACTGGAGAACCCTGTATATCGCTACTTCATCAGGAATGTTAACTCCAACTGATTTAGACGATTGGCTTACCCAGAAATTTTGCGTACATGCTCACTAATGGAGATGTTCTCCTCCATCTTACAACTAAAGAATTTTTACGAGGCTTCATACCTCTCCACACGGGCGTGAGGCTGAAATACCAATTTCAGTTCCGCAACCATCTCATATGCCCCGTGGTGCTCAAAACATTTTTGGAGCCTTTTCTCTAAGCCGTACAAGGTGGCGCACTGAACTATCGATTAGTCATAAACATGTGTCTGCCAGACATTCACAACATCTACAGACGCAGCTGGAGGGGGTGGCACACTGAGCGGTGCATCAAGGACATAAGTCTTCTATGCAATAGTGAGGATAATCCTCAGATTACGAAGCAAGTCTGCAAAGTTACTTCCATCATCTTTCAGCTTTTCTTTCTCTTGGAATGAATTGAAATTGAGTGGAGCTACAACACGAGTGTGACGCCCCTGGCTTAATCGTGCACTAATCATACACGCAAATGCACACGATCAAGCCTAAGGACTCACTTGAAGATATCACAACACAACTCTAAAACATAAATAAAGGCATACAAGCATTATATTACAAGCCAGGGCCTCGAGGGCTCGAATACATAAGCTTGATGCCAAACAAGCATCAACGGAAGCGTTAGATATCTGAGTATAGACATAAGACAGAGAGATAAGCCTTTAACAAGGCGGGACAAAACAAAAGCTACGATCGAAAGGCGCAGGCCTCTTGCCTGGGACCCTCCGATCCTACTCCTGGTCGTCGGCCAGCTTGTAGAGGTAACCACCCTCGAGGTGGTAGTAGTAGTCATCGGCGGGGCAGCTGTCTCAGGGGCTCCGTCATCTGGTTGCATCAAATGGGTATGGGGGGAAAAAGAAAGCAAAGCAACCGTGAGTACTCATCCGAAGTACTCACCAAGGAAGGATCTACACTACATATGCAACATTATTAAAGGGAGGCTGTATATGTGGACTGGGCTGCAGAAATGCCAGAATAGAGGGGAAAGCCTAGTCCTATCAAAGACTAGCATATTCAAGCACCTTCAAGCATCTTCGAGCGTCTTGCAGCATTTAGAAGAGGAGTACCGAATAGCATAGTATAAAGTAGTAATAGTTGTGTCAAGTAATAGCCTCGCCCAGAGATCCTTCCTCGACTCCCTGCGAGAAAGCGATCCCGGAGCCACATATCCTGGTATCATCTTAAGTTCTAGTTGTATCGATCGGGATACAACTTCGCGTGTCCTTTACAATGGGACCGGCTATCGATAGTTGTTTTCTTCCCTGCAGGGGTGCACCAACTTACCCACCACGCTCGCTTAACTCTGGCCGGACACACTTTCCAGGGTCATGCCCGGCCTCGGCCAAACGACACACCGCAACCCTACCTACAGCTCAGCAGAGAGGTCCCCGTCGCTCTACCTCCTAAGCGCTCAGGGGTCTTGGGCCATCGCCCTGTGCACTTCGGGTCGTTGCGAGCAGGGCGAACCAGGCTCCACCACTACAGGATGGTGCCGGCCCTTCCCGGCCGCCAGGCTGAACTAGACGTCTGACAAAGCTTTCGGCTGATGCTACGATGCAGAGTGCCCATAACTCTTCCCACGTGATGGTTAGTGCTATCCGGCCAAAGGCCGGCTCGGATCAAATATCCAAATCGTTAGTGGATTAGGGGCTTGCGGTAATGAGCAGAGACTCTTGATTGTTGTGACCCCGTCGCCCCATCTCGAGGACTTGCTGCAAGGGCTAAGAATGCCCGGCCGTGCCTCGTATTTATCTCACGGGTAACCTCCAGGTCAACCCGACATCCCATCATTCGCGGGTACCCCTCAGGGTCGACCCGCCTTTCCAAGTATCAGTTGTAAAGTCCAAGTATCCGTGTGTCCATAACATCTGAAGAATCCGAGGTATCACCCTCGTTGGATTCCTACTCGATGTATCCGTCAAGGTGAACTCGGAGGAATCACCCTTGATGGGTTCACACTTGAGGTGTTGCACGACAGCGTCATTATCGGGAGTGGTGAAAGAGGAATCACCCTCGATGACCACAACCGAATAACTACTCTACAGAGTTAACATCAGAAGTGCTATACGAGGTATCACCCGCGGCACTCGATAGTAACGCTGCAGTGTCGTACAACTAAGGGGGTGATGTGCGGTGTCGGGGTCTGGTCTTCGATCCCATTGATCGGGTCTTCTGATAATCCAGCGGGGCAGTTGGGTCAAAGTGGGGTCTCTGATGGGTCACTAACCAGCCTATACTAAGCAGTTTGGATATCAAGCAGGTATCAACAGTAGTTACAAAAATAGGGTATGCAACAGAATAGGAGCAATCAATTACAGTAGCAAAATCTAATGCAAGCATGAGAGAATAGAATGGGCGATATCGGGATGATCAAGGGGGGGGGGGGGGGCTTGCCTGGTTGCTCAGCGGCAAAGGCAAGGTCGTCAAGGGTCGTCGATCTCCAGAGCTGCGTTGGTACCGGGCTCTATCGAGAGAGAAGAGGGGAAGGAAACAGATAAATACAAGGCAGACAAAGTAACACAGAGCTTGCTATGCTAACGTGCAGTGCAGGGTTGCCTAGAGATATGTCTAAGTCAATTTAGTTATTCTAGGAATAAATTGGGATTTATTAGCCGGTGTATATGCACTATTCATCTATCGGAAACGGGCGCAAAGTTGTGGGTTCACCTATGTAGAGGGTCCCGACATGGAAACAGACGACACGATCAGATTCGTCTCGTCGTTCTGAGCAACTTTCATGTAGAAAGTTTTTCGATCCGAGCTACGGTTTATTTTCTATGGATTTTCAAAGTTTATACCATTTTATGGAATTTATTTAATATTAACAGAAATGGAATTATGACATCAGCATGACTTAATGATGATGTCAGCAGTTAACTGGTCGGTTGACCAGTCAAACCTGACAGGTGGGTCCAGTGGGACCCACATGTTATTGACTGAGCTAACTAAACGGAGTTCATTTGACCTAACTAACCTAATTAGCGAGTGGGGCCCAGCAGTCAGTGGGTGTTTAGTGACTTAATTAACTAACTAATTAATTAGCAGATCATCTATTTATTTTAAATCATCTAATGAAGTGGGGCCTGCATTTCATAGACACAGGGCCGCCCAGTCAGCGTTGACCCAAGTCCACAGGTTAAAGGGGGCCCGCGGGGCCCGTAGTCAGTGACTGTGAGGTGGGGCCGGCAAGTCCACGTCGGCGTCGACCGGCGACTCGTCGCCGACGACCAAAAACGACGGCGGCGCGATCGGGAAGAGGTCGGGATTCGTCCCCAGGGCACCGTTTCGAGAGTGGCCGGGCTCGTTCGAATGAGCAGATGACGGCCAAGCGATCTGGGGTGGCGGCAGAGGCTATGGTGGTCGGTAACATCGACGGTGAGCGGCGAGGCGGACGCCGGAGTTCGGTCGTCGTCGGGATCGGAGCTACGGCGTGCAAAACGTGCAGCGCGAGGTCGCTACGGCGTCTACTCGATGCGGGGAGTGCAACGGTGGCACGCACGGGACCACATGGTCTGCGTGGCCACACCAGCGATGAGGCCAGGCGGCGGAGGGATCGGGCTACGCCGGAGCAGGGGCTACGGGCAGCCAGAGGGGGCAGGGGAGGGCGCGTTCGGCTCAGGAGCTCACCGTGGGAGCGTGGGGTCTGGGCAGCGAGCTCGGTGATGCGCGATGTAGCCGGAATCCTCGCCGGAGCTGCGGTGACAGAAGGAGGAAGAAGAGCTCGGTGAGGTTGATGCAGAGGCTCTCGGCTCCAGTGGCTTGGTCCGGAAGATGCGGAGGACGACGGCGGAGCGCTATGTCATCGGGGCGAGGCGAGGGGTCGACGGAGAGCGCGGGATCAAGCGGCGGAGGTGATGGTGGCCTTCGGGTGAGGGGATCTGGTGAGGCAGAGCGAGGAGGAGGGGGAACTGGGGGGGCGCTAGGGTTTGGGGAACGGGCGAGGGGCTCGACGCTCGCCCATATAGGCGCCTGGGACCGTGGGATGCACGACGCGCGGCGATCGTCGGCGTGTCGGCGCGGGCGCGCGACAGCGCGCGTGCGGTGAGAGAAGAGCGCCAGAGGGGCTGGGCCCAAACCTGTAGCAGCAGGCCTAAGTGCACAATAGATCATTAGGCCTTTTCTATTTTCTCTTTTTCTGTTTTCTTTTCAACTCTGTTTTGCTAATTGTTTGGGCACTAATTGACTTTTTGAAAAATATGTGACCTGGTCCAAATATTACAATGCAATATTACCTATCACCAAAAATTAGTTTGGGTAAAATTCAATTTCATATTAAATTTGGATTAATTAAAATGTTATTAAATACTGCTGCTAGCCACTGATTGATGTTGTTAGGGTGACTTAACTAATTTTATTAATTTTGGTTACAATTTTATAATTGCCTCTGAATTATTTACTATTTAATGAACATTTTAGTTTCCAATTTGGAACAACTTTTATTTTTATTTTGTATTTGAATTTCAATTTGAATTGGAATTGGAAATGAGATATGATGCAATGATGATCAAGCATAGTTAATCATGGTGACTTGGCATGATCAGAGGGTGATCACTGTGGTGTGAGGCTGGGGATGTTACAACGAGCCATTGATCTACAACATATTTGCAAAGATATTTAGACTATGTTCATGATAATTAGTTCAATTTAATCAAATTACTAATGAACTCCCACTTAAATCAACATCCATCAAGTTGTTTATTGATACATGATCCAAATTTACTAACCTACGTCCGATCATCACGTGAGATGGGGTAGTTTCAATGGTGAACATCTACATGTTGATCATATCATCTATATGAATCATGATTAACTTTTCGGTTCGCTGTGTTCCGAA
The DNA here is from genome assembly GCA_011799875.1 of Thinopyrum elongatum. NCBI lineage: Eukaryota > Viridiplantae > Streptophyta > Magnoliopsida > Poales > Poaceae > Thinopyrum > Thinopyrum elongatum. The sequence goes on from CM022303.1 coordinate 458,513,689, forward strand.
GCCATGTTTGTACATGCTAGGCTCATCAAGTTAAACAAAGTATTTCTGCATGTGTAAAACTGGCTTACACCCGTTGTATGTGAACATAGAGTCTATCACACCCAATCATCATGAGGTGCTTCAAAATGATGAACTTTTGCAAAGGTGCATACTAAGGGAGAACACTTTTATCTTGATGTTAATTGTGAGGGATCATCTTATAATGCTACCATTGCGATCTAAGCAAAATAAGATGCATAAAAGACAAACATCACATGCATGTAATATGTGACATGATACGGGCCTTTGTCTTCTTATGCTTTTGATCTCCATCTCCAAAGCACCGGCATGATCTCCATCATCACCAGCATAGCACCTAAGTCCTTGGTGCCATCATATGATTGTCTCCACCAACTATTGCTTCTACAACTATTGCTAACACATAGCGATAAAGTAAAGCAATCACATGGCATTTAATGCTTGACACACAGGTCATACAATAATATTAAGACAACCATATGGCTCCTACCAGTTGTCGTACTCATCGACATGCAAGTCGTGAACTATTACAAAACAGGATCATCTCATACATACATCACATCTTGGCTGTACCACATCACAACATGCCGTGCAAAAACAAGTTAGACGTCGTTGATATGTCCATTTTGCATCATGTTTTCCTACTGTTATTTAGAGTGTTTTTAATCATTATAACACTTTGTGGAGCAATTCTAATGTCTTTTCTCTCTTAACATGCAAGGTTTACATGAAGAGGGGGATTGTCGGCAGCTGGGATTTTGGACATGAAAAAGCTACGTCAGAGATACCTATTCTACACATCTCCAAAAGAGCTAAACTTTCATAGATATTCATTTTGGAATAAATAAAAATTATTGGAGAAAAGAAGTACCAGAGGGGGCCACCTAGGTGGCTACTAGGCACCAGGGCGCGCCTACCCCCCTGGCGCGCCCTAGTGTGTAGTAGGGCCCCTGGCCAGTCTCCGGTGCCCATCTTCTGGTATATAAGCCCATTTGCGCTAGAAAAAAAATGAAGAGAGGACTTTCGGGACGGAGCGCCGCCGTCTTGAGGCAGAACTTGGGCAGGAGCACTTTTGCTCTCCGCCGGAGCGATTCCGTCATCATCAAGAACCCTCTCATCTTTGGAGGATCAATCTTCATCAACATCGTCACCAGCACCATCTCATCTCAAACCCTAGTTCATCTCTTGTGTTCAATCTTTGTATCAAAACCTCAGATTGGTACCTGTGGGTGACTAGTAGTATTGATTACATCTTGTAGTTGATGCTAGTTGGTGGAAGGTTATATGTTTAAATCTAGTATGCTATTTAATATCCCTCTGATCTTGAACATGAATATGATTTCTGATAGTTGCTTTTGTTCTTGAGGACATGGGAGAAGTCTTGTCATAAGTAATCATGTGAATTTGGTATTCGTTCGATATTTTGATGATTTGTATGTTGTGATTCCCTTAGTGGTGTTATGTGAATGTAGACTACATGACACTTAAGCATCTTTGGGCCTCAGGGATGCATTGTGGAGTAGCAATTAGATGATGTGTTGCTAGAGTGACAAAAGCTTAAACCCTAGTTTATGCGCTATTCCATAAGGGGCTAATTTGGATCCATATGTTTAATGCTATGGTTAGATTTTATCTTAATTCTTCTTTCGTAGTTGAGGATGCTTGCGAGAGGGGTTAATTATAAGTGGGAGGCTTTGTTCAAGTAAGAACAACACCCAAGCACCGGTCCACCCACATATCAAATTATCAAAGTAGCGAACGCGAATCAAACAAATACGATGAAAGTGACTAGATGAAATTCCCGTGTGTCCTCAAGAACGTTTTACTTATTATAAGAGATTGTCCCGGTCTGTCCTTTGAAACAAAAAGGATTGGGCTACCTTGCTGCACTTATTGTTACTCTTGTTTCTTGTCACTTGTTACAAATTATCTTACTACCAAACTATCTGTTACCCATAATTTCAGTGCTTGCAGAAAATATCTTGCTGAAAACTGCTTGTCATTTCCTTCTGCTCCTCTTTGGGTTCGACACTCTTACTTATAGAAAAGACAACGATTGATACCCTATGCTTGTGGGTCATCAAGGCTCTTCTCTGGCGCCATTGCTAGGGAGTGAAGCGCTTGTGGTGAGTGGAATTTGGTAAGGAAAAATTTATATTACGTGCTGAAATTTACTGTTACTTCTTACTATGCAAAACAATCCTTTGAGGGGTTTGTTCGGGGTATCTTCACCTCGACCGGAAGCACAAAGAGTTGCTCCTCAACCTACTGCACCTACTGAAAATATTTATTATGAGATTTCTTCGGGTATGATAGAGAAACTGCTAGCTAATCCGTATGAAGGAGATGGAACACTACATCCCGATATGCACCTAATCTATGTCGATGAAGTTTGTGGATTATTTAAGCTTACAGGTTTACCTGGAGATGAAGTTAAGAAGAAGGTCTTCTATTTATCTTTGGGGGGAGGGGGGGGGGGGTAAGGCATTGACATGGTATAGGCTATGGGATGATATTGGAGCTTGGGATTGGAATCGATTGAAATTGGAATTTCATCAAAAGTTTTATCCTATGCATCTAGTTCATCGTGATCAGAATTATATATATAATTTTTTGCCTCGTGAAGGAGAAAGTATCGCTCAAGCTTGGGGGAGGCTTAAGTATATGATGTATACATGCCCCAATCATGAGCTCTCAAAATAAATTATCTTACAGAATTTTAATGCTCGGCTTTCTCATGATAATCAAAACATGCTCGATTCTTCTTTGACTGGCTCTTTTATGAAGAAAACTATTGAATTCAGGTGGAATCTTCTGGAAAGAATTAAATGCAACTCTGAAGATTGGGAAATTGACAAAGGTAATGAGTCAGGTATAACACTTAAGTTCGATTGTGTTAAATCTTTTATGGATACTGATGCTTTTCACAAGTTTAGCACTAAATATGGACTTGATTGTGAGATAGTAGCTTGTTTTTGAGAATCATTTGCTACTCATGTTGATCTTCCTAAGGAGAAATGGTTTAAATATCATCCCCCTATTAAAGAAAATATTGAGGAGCCTGTTATAGTTAAAGATGAAATTATCATTTACAATGTTGATCCAGTTGTGCCTATTGCTTACATAGAAAAACCACCTTTCCCTCTTAGGATAAAGGAACATGCTACGGTTTTAACCATGGTTAACAAAAGTAATATTAGAGCACCTAGACCCTCTAAACAAATTAAAGTCGAACCTAATGTTTCTATGGTTAAAGATCTCTTGGCCGATAATATTGATGGGCCTGTTATTTATTTCTATGGTGAAGCTGCTAGAATTGCTAAACCCGATGATAAAGATAAGAATAAACCTGTTGTTGGCATGCCTGTTGTCTCTGTTAAAATAGGAGATCATTGCTATCATGGTTTGTGTGATTTGGGTGCCAGTGTTAGTGCTATCCCGTTTACCTTATATCAAGAAATTATGAATGATATTGCACCTGCTGAAATGGATGATATTGATGTTACTATTAAGCTTGCGAATAGAGATACTATTTCACTGCTTGGGATTGTTAGAGATGTTGAAGTCTTGTGTGGGAAAATAAAATACCCTACTTGTCGTGGTTTTGTCACGGAAGATGTCTTCGTGAAATGACTTATTCGTGAGGCCATCGGCACAAGGTGATAGCTTGAACGGGGTTGATCGGAATCGAAAGACAAGGGTTTACCCAGGTTCGGCCCCTCGCGGTGGAGGTAAAAGCCTACATCCTACTTTGTGTTTATTGATGATGATGATCTCTGTCGTGGTATCACATGGCCACCTATGGGGCCATCGGCCCCTTGTGGTTCGGCAAGGGGGAAGAGCGCATTGCACAAAGAGCGGAAAGCACAGAGCAGCACGGCAACGATGACACAGGCAGTTTTACCCAGGTTCGGGCCGCCCCGAGGCGTAAAACCCTACTCCTGCTTTGGTGGATAGATCGAAGGACCGTGGTGGAGACGCAGTGCTCTAGCTCGGCAAGGTCGCCTCGGGGCAAGAGCAGCTACGCGTGTACGAGTGTACAAGGGTCCGAATCCTTTCTAAGGTAGCCACGACCCTCCTTTTATAGGCCAAGGGGTCACCACAATGGCAAAACAGTCATTATGTACTGATTAGATAGCCATAGTGCTATCATACCTAACTCTGCAGACATGACAGGGTGCATTAAATGCGCCGCTTAGTGTCACATCGTGGCGTAGCCCAGCAAGCCTTGCCGTGCCATTCAGCCACCTTTTCGCCTGCCCGCGCATCACGTCGCCTGGATGGGTGTCATTTAGGGACGATCTTCCTCAGAAATGGCCTGCCACGTACCAAGTAACAGCCACTTAGTCACTTAGGGCTCGACACCGCACCGATGGGTGACTTGCGTTGCTATGAGGTGGAGCGGTGGAGCTTTGGCAAGGTAATCCGCCCTTGGCGTCCCCGGCAAGCCTGCCGAGGGAGTCTTGAGGCTTGTCTTGGGGTAACCTCGACCCCGCCAGGCTCGCCTGCCTGGCCAGGGAGGTTTTTCCTTGGTGATATCTTGCTTGTTTGGTTGGTCTTGGTCTTCTCGATGCGCCCTTTGATTTCTCAAAGAGCCGTCTCTTCTGCTTGGCCTTGTCTTGAATGCTTGGTGCTATTTGCTCTGTTGCTATCGCGCCGGAGATCTGCCTGTCCGGGCACAAGTCATGGGGAAACATACACCCCTGTTTGTGTACCCCGACATGAGCCCCCGGGCCTGAGCCATACATGTCGCTGGGCACATTGGGTTAGGCCCCAAAACGGTGCACGGACACGTGTTGATGATATGCTGCACGTGCAGCAATTTTTAATGATGACCAGTCAATCCAACGTCCACTCCGCGTAATTACCGCAGGCCGTGGGGTCGTGGGACTGTAGCAGTTAATGTCAAAACGGTAACTTTCTGAGGGAAAGTAGTGACGAACTGCTCCCCTCCCCCACGTTCGCTCCCATAAAGGGGAAAAACTCGGAGAGGTGCGGCTCATTCGCACCCGTTTCTCCATCCTTCATCTTTTAGCATCTCAATTGGGATTCCACCGCCGACCTCAAGCCAACTGGCATTGGTGCTTGCCCAACCCGGTCTTGGAGCCCCCGGTTCCTCGGCAGCAGTGAGTGCAGAGCTAGACAAGGTAATCCAGCGCATCATAGCGCCCCTATCTTTGCAAATCGGAGAGACTGATGGCTCTGTTGATGCAGTCTTGGACCTGTCCTTTTTGGAGTCCGTGGTGGCGGGCATCAAAGAAATGCAGAACCGGTACGGCCAGAAGTGGCAAGCACTCAAGGAGTAGCGAAACTCCACCAACAGCATAGATCAAAAGCTGAGGGACAAGGGCATCGAGCTGCGTGAGTGGCATGGCAAACAGTTCCAAGTCCTTCTGCGGCAGCAAGAGACGATCTCCATGGCAAAGAAGGATGTCGCCGCCCGAGAAGCCCGCCTGGCAGAACGCACAACGCTTCTGGACGCCAGGGAGCAGAGCATCTCTTCTCGGGAGGAGAACCTCGAGGCCGCCTTCCATGCCAAGGACGATGAACTGGAAGCCCTTGTACAACAGCGTACCAAGGAGCAGGAGGACAAACACAAGGCAGCCCTGGTTGCTCTCATTGCTGACTCTGCCACCCAACTGAAGAAGCTTGCTGATGATCTTGCCGCCGCATCCACTGCCAGGGTTGATCTCAACCAACAGGTGGCCAAACTGACAAAAGAGCTTGCCGGGAGTGCCAAGGAAGTCGTGATCCTCAAGGAGGAGGCGCAGAAAGCAGAGATCCTTCTGAAAGAGGTGCAATCGTAGCTCTCTTCCAAGGGTCAAGACCTTGAGACTGCCAACGGCACCATTGAAGACATGAAGGCCATGATTGGCACCCTGGAGAGCTCGATCGAGTCTGGCGATGTCCGCGAGAAGTAGCTGATGAAGGATCTGGACAACGCGAGACGCCTTTGAAAGGATGCGGAGGACAAGCTGGCGAACCAATCTGAGCAAGTCGACCTTTGGATCAAAAGCCTGATCGATATCGCCGAGCGCCTCACAGCCCAGGCTACAGCAATGGGCATGGAAGGGCCAGTCTTCTCGGTTGGCAGTTATGAGGTCCCGAGCGTCAAGCTAGGGCTCTTCTTCAACGAGTTGATTGAAAAGTTGAAGACCCATGAAGAAGGAAAAGACGCCCTTTTCGAAAGCGAGTCTCGAAAGCTTGCCCGCAATGCCATCTTCATGGTCTTGAGCAACCTCTCATACCGCCACCCCGAACTCAACCTTGCTGATGGTTTCAGGAAGCTCCCGGTAGGTGCTAATGTTTCTGCCGCTGAGAAGAAGGCTGCCCCCTATGCCGACAAGGTGCTCTCCATTCCCAGGGCTCAATAAGGCTGTCAAGCACGGCTCCGAACCATTTGCATTAGCGTTCCGCCCTGTAACAAAACATTATGCATGTTCTGTGTTTAGACATCACACTTCTTTTGCTTGTGATGAACTGGTGTACTAATTAATTCCGAACACATGAGATCCCCCTTGCGTATTATCCATGGATGTTCATATGGTTAGTTTCTTTTTATGTGTTTTGGCTGCCTACCGGTAGCATACTGCCGTGATTGCTGCGAGGAACAGGTCCTTAGCGTTTGGCTGGCAAAAGTACGTCCTGGCAGGCTTTTCCTTTAGGAGCCCTTGATGCAGCCACCCGCTCCGTGAGTAGGCTCGGAACAGAGCGAGGGCGTAGGCAAACCCGTTAAGGTGCCGTCACACAAAAGGCTTGACCTTACAAAAGAACATTGGTTTCTGGGGGATAGGCAAATGCGAATTATGGATCTATAAAAGAGCAATGATCATGTGAACTTAGCTTTTTGCTCACGCTTTTGAACCTTCTTGGTTGCGGTCGCTTGCCGCGTTTGCATATCTTGGGCGGATGGCCCTTCGCGTGCCACTATCAGACCCTCGGCAAGGGCCGGAGGGGGGCCGCAAATCTCTTGCGGGTGGTAGAACTTGGCGTAAGGTTGGGCTAGTTTCGCCCTCCTTCCACTTACACTTTTGACAATCCTACGGCGGTTGGCACAAAGGTCACGCTAACACGGACGGTCCTGCCGGAGTGTGCTTGCCGGGGCATCAATCAACGGATTTGCACCAGCGCTATACTCAGGATTCTCCCTTAGCAGGGCAAATGCTGAACCAAGTTTCGCGCGGGCTCATCGACGTTGACGACGCTAAAACCCAGGGTGGCTCGATCATCGATAAGTGAAAGCGGTGGAGGGAGAAACCATGTACCTTACCACCTCGCTCTTTTCCCCGAACGGGGCGCGCATAGTGGCTGCGCTGCTCGAGCCGTTCAGGGTCGCCATGCCGTCGCCGTCCCTCGTTTCCACCGCAGCTTGTGGCCAAAGCGGGGATAGATGATGGAAACTGGGCAAGGCGGCGGAGGAGCGACGTTGCTTCCTCCTCGAGCTGGTGCGTCGGGGGCCACGAACAACGAGGCCGCCGACGAAATCGATGGTGATGAAGATGATGCGCTACTTATACTCTCGGGTTCGCGAAAACGCCTCCCCCTACCTGGAGTGCCAAAGATGTCGTGGTATCACACGGCCACCTATGGGGCCATCGGCCCCTTGTGGTTCAGCAAGGGGGAAGAGCGCATTGCACAAAGAGCAGACAACACAGAGCAGCACGACAACGATGACATGGGCAGTTTTACCCAGGTTGGGGCCGCCGCGAGGCGTAAAACCTTACTCCTGCTTTGGTGGATTGATGGAAGGACCGTGGTGGAGACGCAACGCTCTAGCCCGGCAAGGTCGCCTCGGGGTGAGAGCAGCTACGCGTGTACGAGTGTACAAGGGTCCGAATCCTTTCTAAGGTAGCCACGACCCTCCTTTTATAGGTCAAGGGGTCACCACAATGGCAAAATAGTCATTATGCACTGATTAGATAGCCACAGTGCTATCATACCTGACTCTGCAGACAGGACAGGGTGCATTAAATGCGCCACTTAGTGTCACATCATGGCGTAGCTCGGCAAGCCTTGCCGTGCCATTCAGCCACCTTTTCGGCTGCCCGCGCGACACGTCGCGTGGATGGGTGTCATTTAGGGATGATCTTCCTCAGAAATGGCCTGCCACATACCAAGTAACAACCACTTAGTCACTTGGAGGCTCGACACCGCACCGATGGGTGAATTGCGTTGCTATGAGGTGGAGCGGTGGAGCTTTGGCAGGGTAATCCGCCCTTGGCGTCCCCGGCAAGCCTGCCGGGGGAGTCTTGAGGCTTGTCTTGGGGTAACCTCGACCCCGCCAGGCTCGCCTGCCCGGCCAGGGAGGTTTTTCCTTGGTGATATCTTGCTTGTTTGGTTGGTCTTGGTCTTCTCGATCCGCCCTTTGATTTCTCAAAGAGCCATCTCTTCTGCTTGGCCTTGTCTTGAACGCTTGGTGCAGTTTGCTCTGTTGCTGTCGCGCCGGAGATCTACCTGTCCGGGCACAAGTCAGGGGGAAACATACATCCCTATTTGTGTACCCCGACAATCTTGATTATAAGGGTACGACTTGGCTAATCTAGTACTCGAGGGCTTGTAACTTAGTCCTTCTGCCTCAGGGGCTCCCCTTTATATATAGGTGGAGGCCCGAGGCTTACAATAGAATCCGGGTCGTATTATGATCCGTGACCTAGTATGTTTCCTATTTGTCTTTTTCCCTAAGTAAGGAAGTTTCAGGTGGCGACTTGTACTTCTGGGCTACGAGCCACCATCTTCAATTACTGGCCCCTGAGTCGGCCCACTTTACAAGCCACCCTGCAGGCCTTAAGGTCTTGAACGTCACAACCCATCTTGAGTCCTGCTAATTAAGTCGCCACTGAGATAACCCGACCCATCTAGGCGGGTCATATCGTGGGGTTATATCCCCAACATTAGCCCCCATATTGATTTGAATTCATTCATGTCAATCTTTAACCTGATGACCATGGCGGGTCATCTTCCTTTCTTTGAAACTGCATCATGCCTGACCCATACATCCGGCTTGTAACATTTCCACACTTGTCATTTTTCCATGTTTGTAAATCATGACGTCATCTTCTGTAAATCTAGGAATTCCATCATGACATCGCAATGGATCTTTGTGTATATCTGTCTATCCCGAAAACTGAGGCGTTCCTTACTCAAAAAGTTACTGCCCCTCCTTGATTTTCACGCCTGCCTCTTCTCCTCCTTATTTTCATTATAAATATGCTCGAGGGGGCTTTTTTTTCACTTTTACCTTTCCATCCCCTCGATTCTTCTTCCCCGCACCTTGTCTGCTTCACGAACAGAGCTCTGCCACCGCGTGACCTCGAGTGCTCCGACGACGTCAACTGCTTCTTCGACCCTGCGTGCGCCACCGTCGACGCCATCCAAGACCACTTCGAAGCTTCCGTCGCATCCAGGTACACCCCATTCCTTCTCAGATCTAGTAGCAATCCTTCATCTGTTCATAGTTCTTCGGTGTTCTTCAATAGTCACTGGTCTGTATCGTCATTGCTTATTGTCTAGATCTAAAGTTGAGTAATCTTCTTGTAGAAAATACGCCAACGGTAGTTGTAGCGCCATTTTTGTATCTAGGACTCTCAGATTTCCATTAGAGACTGCAAAAAGACTCTTAGATACTTCCATTGCCTATCTTAGGTATAGTCAATACTTTTTCTTTTAAACTATTTTGTAGATCTGCAACTACAGATGTCGTATTAGAAACTTGTTTGTTCAATATTTAGTCGAAAACCAGAACCCTCAATTTGATACGAGTCGCCCTTTGCTTTGTTGACTCATCATTGTGTATCACAACTTGCGTGTCCTGAAATCATAATTAATCCTTTGTTAGACCGACTCACCATTTTGGCGTCTCATCATTAATTGAACAACCATGTTGACTCGCCCCTTAATCATGACCATTTTACTGTGGTGCCTACTTATCGAACCAACTGGTGACTTATCGCGCATAGAATGACCCGCCATTCGTACTTTCATTGCAGTTTTAACCCCTTAGGCGGCTCATCATGGCCAAAAACACCACCCAGGATAAGGCCTGCAACTGGATCAGGTCGCAAGTTTCAAAGCTTGTGCTTGATGATCTTGTGGGGCAAGGTCTATTACCGGCTCAAGAAGTAATTGGTTGGCGAGCACCTGGCACTAAGGATGCCCCTCAACCCGGTCCAGAAGAAATCGTCATGTTTACTGACCATCTTCATAGAGGCTTTTCTCCGCCTGGGTCAAAATTCTTCTGGGACTTCCTTAACTTCTACAACCTTCATCCGCAAGATATCGCTCCCAATTCCATGACCAATCTGTGCCAGTTCCAAGTCTTTTGTGAGGTCTATCTCGAGACAGAAGCAACCATCCCTATCTTCAGGGAATTTTTCTATATCAACCATCAGACCGAATTTGCACACGGCCCTAGCATAGAGCTTTGTGGGATTTCTATTCAGAGAAGGAAGAGTTGTACTTTTCCAAAGCCCACTCTGCCGAGTCATCTGAAAGGATGGAATAAAAATTGGTTTTATTGTAAGAACACTGCTCCGGCTAACGAAAACGCATTGCCGGGTTATCGACCTGATCGACTGAACCCCGTTGAAGTTTATCCTGGCTGGCCTTCTAAGGAAGATCGTCAAGAAGTCGCCCACATCTATCCCAGGTTGAGAGCCTTGACAGCAAACGGCCTTACCAGAATTGATCTGACCCGGTGTTGGCTTAGCTGGAGAATTCAGCCATTAAGTCAGAGGGCGACTTAATGTGCAAGTACACCGGTGACTTAAACGACGCTCAACGCTTCAGGAACATTGATTTATCAAATAATGAAATAAACAAGGCTGTGAAGAAGTTGTTAGGAGAGCCCCAAGAAGCCTTCAACAAGATGGGGCTTAATCCCTTCTGCGTTCAGAATCCAGCACCTCCAGTAAGTATGCTCACATTCACCTATCCGGCTTATTGAATTAACCTGAGTCGGACTTTACTCATTAATCTTGTCGACTTATACAGGCTGATTCTGTGTTTTGGAAAAGGAAGAAATCAATAGCGCGCAAGTCTAAAGCTGCCCCGGCTCCAAGAAGAAATAAGCCGGCTGTTGCAAATGAGCCGGTAGCTGGAGACGAGTCGCCAGTGGCTGATGATGAGTCAGAGGTAGAACTTGACTCCCTCGGTCGTCTTTTTATTGCACTTGCTGACGCCTCTTATTCTCAGGATAACACTGAAGCGAGTCGAGCAGGCGATGCTGAGGTAATTTCAGTTTCTTCCGGCTCAGAAAGCTTGTCTCCAAAGAAAATAAGGTGGGTCGTTCGAAAAGTAAAATTTTCTCATCTAGACACTCATTTAGATCCAAAATTTCTTTTGAAGAAAACACAACATGAATCAAGGCGCCAGACTTGAACCGGCTCTGGGGAACTTGTGGCCGGCTTATCTAATGCACTAGTCGCTCGTAAGCGATGTAATGAGGTGCTTGACAATCCAACTTCATCTCTTCCATGAGCCGGCCTTATTAGGAAACCTCTTAACCCATCTAATTCAAATTACCAGGAGTCGCCACCATCATCTCGGGACTCAACTGCTTCAAAGCTGCCACCCTTCGTCATCGGTAAGTGTTTTTAAATGAGTCATGCTTCACTTATGATCATTACTTTGTATATTTGAATATGCTATTTGTGATTGCAGTGCCCAGGACAAGAAGAGGAAAACTGGCGAGTCATCCGCCGCCCTCACTGCCACGGAAACTCAGGATCCACTATAGGGTAACATGGAAATTCTGGTTACTCACGGAAGCGTGGATAACCCGTAGCAGGCTCAAGAGCTGGTTATAACTGACAAGCCACCTGCAGATGAAGAGATGACCATTGCTGATGAGCAGGTCAGGCCAGACAAGCCGATTGACAATCTCTAGCCGCCAATTCCTACTCATGCTCCCAACCCTCATCAAAAGGCTGAAGATGTCAACCAAATTATGGTGGACACAGAGGTGATCATCACTGGAGAAGGCCAAGGTGCTCCCGATGCTTCCACTGGTTTGGTTAAAATCCCGGCCAAAGATGAGTCTGTCTGTGAAGACAAAGGGAAAACCAAATTCGAGCTGCCTGGCCTTGATAATATGACCACTGAAGAACTTCATCATGAGTTCTTGACCCGGCTGTCTGAAAGACGAGATATTGAAGCGAACATAGTCAATATGTTGAGGAAGAAACATGAGGTATGAAATAACTCGCCCTTCCCATACTGTATACGTATATGCATAGCCCCCAAGTCTTAGACATAGGCAATCATAAGTATGTGTAAGACTTGTATGTAGAATCTTGAAACTTTGAAGTGTAGCCCCCAAGGGCCGGATTATCATGCAATTGATAAGCCAGTTCTTCAAGTATAGATCCTTAAAAAAGAAACACCATGTAGCCCCCAAGGGCCGTCTCATCTTTATGAGATGAGTCGGGTCTTCCAAATAGATAAACTTGGAAAAGTAGCCTGTATCCCCCAAGGGCCGACTCATTTGTATGAACTGAGTCGGGTCTTCTGATTTATCTTTGAAGAAAAAATGACATGCATTATCCCCCAAGTGCCACGTATGTTGCTGGCAACTGCTTGGGATTTAAAATTAGAGTAAATTTGTCTTATGTAGTCCCCAAGTGCCGGGTCGTGCATCCTCACTGGCTCGGAACTTAAATGACTTGTAGCTGAAATGTTTGTTTGTTTTTTAGGAGACTTTGAACACGGCCGAGTCACAATTGACCGGTTTAAAGAAAGATTTTGATGCTGATCAAACTTTGCGAATCAAGGCGGAATCGAGCCTGCAATCCTCCATAGAAGTGCTGAAAAAATTCAAGGCGACTTTGGAGACTGAACGAGCCGCCTTTGAAACTGAGGCCACCTTAATCAAGCGCATGGAGGACGCTGAGGACCAACTTAAGCTGGTTACTAAAGAGCTGGCTGGCTTGAAGCGTCACATCTCTTAAATGACACAAGCCATATTTGGTAAGTTGCTTCTTTAAATATGTATGAATAACTCGCCTGGCGACTCTTATATATGAACAACTCGCCTGACGGCTCATATGTTGAAATATTTGCAGGTCCTAGAAGTCACAATCTCCGGCAGGATAACCTGATGAAATTAAAGGCTGTGTATTCTTTAATAGAGAAATTGTATGCTGGAAGCTTGTTTACCATCATGGATGTGATGGGTGGAAGAGACCCGCCACGATTTATAAGAGATGTGTTGAAGCTACTCTCGACTGTCCCCAAGCAAATTGAAGAGTTGAAGAAATCAACCGCCCGAGCAGGAGCAATGACCTCTCTAAGCCGGGACAAAGCTTATGTGCCAGATATGGATCCTTCGGAGATGGCCAGTGGGTTTCCACAATTCAAAGATGATGGTACTGAGTTTTCATCGGTAGATTATGCCCGTTGTGTGAAGGAGACTCGTGTGTTGGCCAGTCAACTAGTGGAAGATCTCGACTTGAAGAAATATCAAGCGGCTTATGATGTAGATAACACAGGAGTTCACACGCCAACCTTTGAGCCCTTTGACTTGACTCCACAACAACGTAAGCATATTTTTGCCCCTGATGTCGACCCATCACCTATCATGCATGATGACGCCGTCTTCCAAGCCTTAACCTCTATCGACTGGAATCTGGACAACCTTCAGATCAGAGACATAGAAGAGTCAGCGCAGGATAACCCAGAGGTATCAACTACTGGAGATCATTAGGGGGGAGCTAACCCGGAGAGCAATGACCCAGAGAGTACATGAGCTGGTTTACAGGAGTAGATGACTCCGAAAAACTTGATATTTGAGCCCAACTGTGGCTATGTAATAGCCTAGTAAGACTTGTTACATCATCTTTGGTGCCTTCATGCATCTTGGTACTTGAAGGGTACTTTTGTAGAAAAATGTTGAGCTGGCATGGTGTTATGGTGAACCGCCCAGTATGTTGCGAAATATCCACTTCTTTAAAGTATGGCTAGGCATATTTGTATAAGCCGCCAATTGCTGATCCTTGTCTTGGTTGATTCATAAGTGAGAAGCATCATAACCCGGTGTGTTCTTGACCCGGCGACTCATGGTCGTAATTAAACTCTGTGATCAAAATAAGCCGGTGTATTAATGACCCGGCGGCTCATGTCCAATTGATGATCAAAGGAGATAATCCTGTAAAACAGATAGTTTTGTAAACAAATAAGTTAAATAAACAAATAAATATAAATATTAAGTCGGCTTTCGAGGCTCGACGAAAAGACCGGCTTTCGAGGCTCGAGTCTTGCTTCGATGAAACTAGCTTGATAGCCTATGGTTTATCCTAGCTTTCTGTAGGCCGACTCTCACATGACTTAAGCCGACGTTTTAACTTTGACTAGTTCAGGGTCATAATAGACTGACTGTCAAGAGTACGTTGGGTCAGCTTGGCAGATGAGCATCAAGCAAACAGGCAGGTTTAACCATGTGATATAATGGCATATGCTTCGTCAAGAGGGATGTTAATAGCTAAACTCGATGAGTTGGAAGCCCCCAATTGACCTATGATCAAGGAATAAAGACTCATACAAAATATATTGGACAAAACTATAGAGGCCCCAAGTTTCGGGGATGCCGGCTTTATTATCATTGATCATAAAGATATATACAAAGGTATCTGCAAAAGTTGGAGCCAGTGGCTCTAAGTGTAGTAAGGATGGAGATGTGCAATGTTCCAAGGCCAGTTGGTCTCCTCCTCAGATATGCGTGACTTATTGTGCTCACGTATGTCAATCAGATAATATGACCCATTGTTGAGGTTTTTGCTGATGACAAAGGGCCCTTCCCAAGGAGGTGAAAGCTTATGCATACCGGCTTGTTCTTGGATTAACCAAAGCACTAAGTCGCCCTCCTGGAAGGTACATGTACGAACTCTACGGCTGTGATAGCGATGTAGGTCTTGTTGATAGATAGTAGATTGTGCTGCAGGAAGGTCACGTTCCTCCTCTAGGGCATCAATAGAGTCTTGTCGAGCTTGCTCATTATCTGCTTCAACATAAGCCGCCACTCTGGGGTAATCATGACGAATATCTCTTGGTAAGATGGCTTCTGCACCGTAAACCATGAAGAAAGGCGTATAGCCTATTGATCTGTTGGGAGTAGTCTGTATGCTCCAAAGGACTGAGGGAGCTCCTCCACTCAACAACCCGGAGTACGCTGCAAAGGAACCAGGAGTCTTGGTTTGATACCTCATAATATCTCTTGGTTAGCACACTCTGCTTGCCCATTGGACTGAGGATGTGCCACAGAAGCTACATCAAGCCGGATACGCTCTCGTTGACAAAACTGTTTCATAGCTCCCTTGGACAAGTTGGTTCCATTATCAGTGATGATGCTGTGTGGATAACCAAAATGGAAAATCAACTTCTTCAGGAACTGCACTGCTGTAGCTGCATCACAATTGCTTATTGGCTCTGCCTCAACCCACTTGCTAAACTTATCAACAGCAACCAAAAGCTGGGTCTTCTTGTCCTTGGATCGTTTGAACGGTCCAACCATATCAAGCCCCCAGACAACAAACGGCCAAGTGATTGGAATCATCCGAAGTTCTTGAGCAGGGACATGAGCTTGATGTGCAAACTTCTGACATCCATCACACTTACGCACTATATCCTCAGCATCTGCGTGAGCCGTGAGCCAGTAAAAACCGTGCCAAAACGCCTTTGCCACCAAGGATCTTGATCCGGCATGATGACCACAATCACCAGAGTGGATTTCATTGAGAATCTCACGCCCTTCTTCAGGGGAAACACATCGTTGAAAAACTCCAGTGATACTTCTTCTGTGCAACTCGCCATTGACAATATCCATAAACTTAGAACGTCGAACAATCTGTCGAGCAACAAGTTCATCCTCAGGTAACTCACCTCATGTCAAGTAGGCCAGATAAGGTACCGTGCATTATGGGGTGGCACGAAGAGCCGCCACCAACTGTGCTTCCGGGTTAGGAACAACAAGCTCTTCCTTGGAAGGCAACTTGACAGAAGGGTTATGAAGAACATCAAGGAACACATTGGGAGGAATAGGCTTACGCTAAGAGCCAAGTCGAGATAGAGCATCAGCTACCTCGTTAAGCTGCCTATCTATGTGGTCAACCTGATATCCTTTGAAATGTCCGGCGATGTTGGTCACTGCTTGATGATAAGCCGCCATAAGTGGATCCTTTGAGTCCCACTTGCCAGAGACTTGCTGAGCAACCAGGTCTGAGTCGCCCAAGCATCTGACCAGGCTAAGTTTCATCTCCTTGTCCATACGGAGACCATGAAGGAGGGATTCATACTCAGCTTCATTGTTAGTACAAGGAAACATGATCCTGAGGACATAACAAAATTTATCGCCTCGAGGAGAAGATATAACGACTCCAGCTCCCGAGCCTTCCAGTTGCCTTGAACAATCAAAGTGTATCATCCAATACGTGTTGTCCAGCTTTTCCTCGGGAATTTGTAGCTCAGTCCAACGTTGATGAAATCCACCAATGCCTGAGATTTGATGGCCGTTCTAGGCACATACTTGAGATGATGAGGACCAAGTTCAATGGCCCACTTGGCAACCCGCCTTGTGGCCTCCCTGTTCTGGATAATATCTCCCAAAGGGGCAGAGCTAACCACAGTGATGGGGTGTTCCTGGAAGTAATGCTTCAATTTGCGACTAGCCATGAAGACACCAAATACCAGTTTCTGCCAATGAGGATATCTCTGCTTGGATTCTGTTAAGACTTCATTGATATAATAAACTGGCCTTTGAATAAGATATTCCTTCCTTGCATCTTTGCGCTTCACGACAACTGCATCACTTACCGCTTTATTATTAGCAGCAATGTACAGGAGCATAGGCTCTTTGTCAATGGGAGCGGCCAAGATGGGCGGCTCGGCCAACTGCTTCTTGAGGGCTTCAAAGGCTTTATCCGCAACATCGCTGCAGACAAAATTGTCAGTTTTTTTTAGCATCTGATAGAGAGGAATTACCTTCTCACCAAGGCGGCTTAAGAACCGGCTTAAGGCCGCAATAGGACCCGCCCTGCGCTGAACATCATTGATATTGGCCGGCTTGCCAAGAGAAGTCACCGCCTTGATTTTTTCTGGATTAGCTTCAATACCACGCTCAGCCACCAGAAAACCGAGCAATTTGCCTGCAGGAACTCCAAACACACATTTAGCCGGGTTAAGCATCATATTATAAACCCGGAGATTGTCAAAGGTTTCATTGAGGTCGTCCAATAGCGGTTCCTTCTTCCGAGATTTGACCACAATATCATCAACATAAGCATGAACATTGATTATTTTGCCTGCAGATAAAGCTCAGCTTATTGCTCTGAAGGACATGCCTAAGGTTTTCTCTCAGTCAACTGGCTTGGATGTGAATTATCATAAATCATTCATCATCCCAATAAATGTAGACTCTGCCTCTATGATTGAACTTGCTGCAGCATTTGGGTGTCATATTGGGAAAATGCCTTTTACATACTTAGGTCTGCCAGTGGGAACTACCAGACCAAATATGATTGATTTCATGCCCATGGTGCATTGTATGGAGAGAAGAATGTCTGCTAGTTCTTCCTTTCTTAACCAATGGGAAAAATTGCAATTTCTGAACTCTGCTCTGTCCTCCATGGCCATCTTCTTTCTTTGCAGCCTGGCTATTCCTGCTGGTATTTTGAAACAACTTGAAAGGATTCAGAGACAATGCCTCTGGAGGAAACATAGGGATGAACCTGCTCCATCACTGGCTACTTGGGATCTCATTTATAGGCCTACGAATAAGGGTGGTCTTGGAATTCTAAATCTTGGGGTGTAGAATATTGTTCTTTTGCTTAAGAATGCCAATAATTTCCTTAACAAGAAAGATCTGCCCTGGGTATCTTTAATCTATGATACTTACTATTATGGCAGGGTGCCACAAGCAACCAATGACTATGGCTCCTTCTGGTGGAGGGACATCTGCAAGGTGCTACAGCAGTTCAGAGACTCATCCTGGGTTCAAATCAATGAGGGTGATACATCACTTTTTTGGTCTGATCACTGGAAAATTGGTGATACTGTTAGTACTTTGCAGACAAGATATCCCAGGTTATTCTCCTATGCCAAGGACCCCTGGATAACATTAAAAGAGGCTTTTGACTCTCAGGATTTGATTGAAAGGTTTCATCTTCCACTGTCAGAGCAGGCTTATGCTGATTTCATGACCCTACAGTCTCTGATGGAGACTCATAGTAGAAATGAAGGATCGAAGGATACATGGTATTGTTAGGGGTCTACTAAGGATTACAAACCAAAGATGTTTTATTCCCACATGCACTCATCCTTATCCTTTAACCCCTTGCTTATTTGGATATGGAAGTCTGCTTGCACCATGAAAATTAAGGTGTTTGCTTGGATGCTCATTATGGACTGATTGAATACAAAGGATATGGTGGAAAGAAGTCATTGGACTCTTGAGGATGGGGTGCAATGTGTGCTTTGTCCTTTGCAGACAAGAGAGACCGGGGATAACTTGTTTTTCAATTGTAACTTCAGTGTCAGACTGTGGAACTACCTGCAGATTGATTGGTCCAATGGTGATTCAATGAATGAAGTGGTTATTCAAGCTAGAAGGGATTTTGCCAAACCTTTCTTCACTGAGGTGGTATTCATTGCCTGCTGGAACATCTGGATCATTAGGAATGGCAAAGTGTTCAGGAATGAAAGGGCTCAGTTTAATAAATGGAGATGTGCCTTCATTCATGACATTTCCCTTATGCAGCATAGAATTAAGTCTGCCTTTAAGGATGAACTCTTAAGATGGATTTCATATCTACCACCTTGAGGCCTCTTTTTTAGTGTTTTTCTTTGTTTTCTCTTTTGAGGCTAGCCTCTCTGATTACATCTTGTAATCTCTGTATTATGTACCCTTCTTTTTTCTTAATGAAGTTTTGATATGCTGTGGGGGTTTTGCCCTATAGTTCCCAGTCGAAAAAAACATAAGCATGAACATTGCGCCCAATCTGATTGTGGAAACAATTCTGCACACAGCGTTGATAAGTTGCCCCCGAAATTTTAAGTCCGAAAGGCATTGAGACATAGCAGAAGGCCCCAAAAGGCGTGATGAAGGTTGTCTTCTCCTGGTCCTCAACAGCCATCTTAATCTGATGATAGCCGGAATAAGCATCCAGGAAACATAAACTCTCACACACAGCAGTGGAATCAATGATCTGATCAATGCGGGTGAGGGCAAGCGGGTCTTTGGGACAAGCTTTCTTGAGATTAGTGTAATCAACACACATACGCCAATTACAGTTCTTCTTTAGAACAAGTACGGGATTGGCTAACCACTCAGGATGGAAGACTTCCACAATGAACCCGGCAGCTAGGAGCCGGGTCACTTCTTCCCCAATAGCCTTGCGTCTCTCCTCGTTAAAATGGCGGAGGTATTGTCAGACTGGTTTCATCTTAGGATCAACATTAAGGTGGTGCTCAGTGAATTCTCTCGGTACACCAGGCATGTCAGAAGGCTTCCATGCAAAGATGTCTCGATTCTCATGATGAACACGATGAGCGCGCTTTCCTATTTGGGATCCATGCCAGTCCCAATAGTGAACTGCTGAGATGAGTCATCGGGGACAAAATCAACTTGCTTTGTGTATTTGTCTGACTTAAACTTGAGGGGCAGGTCAGACTCTGTGGTGGGCTTCTTCAGAGACGTCATATCAGCCGGGTCAACATTGGACGTGTAGAATTTCAATTCCTCCGCTGCACAGGCCGAGTCAGCATAAATCACATCTCCTTATTCACACTCGCGAGTAATCTTTCTGTCCCCATTGACTGTGATAGTACCCTTCATCCCAGGCATCTTGAGCTTGAGGTAGACATAACAGAGTCGAGCCATGAAGTGAGCATAAGCCGGCCGTCCAAACAAGGCATGCTATGGACTCTTGATTTTGACCACCTCAAACGTCAAGAACTCGAATCTGTGATTGTACTCATCACCAAAAGCAACTTCTAGCTTAATCCGCACAACATGATAAGCAGACTTGCCGGGAACGATTCCATGAAAAATGGTCGAAGATGGCGAAAGTTGCTTGTCTGACAAGTTCATACGTCTGAATGTATCATAGTACAGGATGTTGATGCTACTCCCTCCATCCATCAGTACCTTTGTAAGCTTATATTCATGAACTTGAGGTGCCACCACCAAAGCCAGGCCACCGGGGTTATCGACCCGTGGTGGGTGATCAACCCTACTCCAAGTGACTGGTTGCTCCGACCAATTCAAATACTAAGGAACCGCTGGCTCAACCAGATTAACAGCACGTTTCTGAACCTTGCTGTCCCACTTGCAGGTACTAGTGGTAAAGACGTGATACTGTCCACTGTTTAACTGCTTAGGATTGCTCTGAAAACCTGTCTGGTTGCCCTGATGTTGATTGCCACCTTGGACAGTTTGTTGATTACCATCATGGTTGCCAGACCCCTGATATCCAGGTCCTGAGCCTCCCGAGCCCTGATAACCTGGGTTGTGATAGTTACCTGATGAGCCGCCTCCTTGGAAATTTGAGCCGCCAGCCCCTAGTTGTCCAGGGTTGCTGCCACCACTTCCCTAATGGTTCTAGTGGACTTGATTATGATAAGCCTGCATGATATGACAATTCTCCCAGGAATGACTCACCAGTCTATCCGGGGTACTGTGTTTGGAACATGGACCTTTGAGAGCTTCCTCAAAATTGTGAGCTTTATTTGCATTGAACGACCTCCCAGAATTATTCCGTCTCTGACCTTTATAAACAGTGTTGGTATTGGCAATGAGATCCAAGCCGCCCTATGGGTGTTTACGTTTGCCCCCGTTGTTCTGACCACCATGGTTGTCGTTGTGCCTTGGGTTACCCTGCTGCTAACCTTTGCCACCGCCGTTCTTCTTTCCTTCACTGCTCTGGTCATCATATGGGTTAGGATCCTTCGTGGTATCCGACTTTGCATACCAGGTCAAGACATCCATCAGCTCGCCCATGTCCATAACCGTCCTCTTGAGTTGACCGACCTTTTGAACAAGGGGGTCAAAGTGGCAGTTTTTCTCGAGGATCAAAACGGCCTGAGCTGCCAATATGCCATCCGAAGAGTGAATGATGTCTGCAACCCGCCGTGACCAATGATGAGCTGACTCGCCTTCGCCTTGGATGCAGTGCTGTAGATCAACAATGGTCATAGGATGCTTGCAGGTTCATTGGAAGTGCTTAATAAAACACGCCTTTAACTCCACCCAAGTGTTGATGGAATTTGGGGGCAAGTTTTTCAGCCAAGTACGAGCTGGTCCCTCCAGCATCATGGTCAAGTACTTAGCACATACTGCGTCGCTGACATCCAACATGTCCATAGCAATCTCGTAGCTTTCAATCCAAGCCGCCGGCTCAAGGTCGGGCGTGTAATTGGAGACCTTACGAGGGCCTTTAAAATCCTTAGACATATGCTCATTGCGCAGAGCTGGCACCAGACACGGAATCCCTATGGTTCTGGTGCTTGACCCAACACCTTGCGAAGCCAAGGGGTGACGAAGGGCGAATGATGAACTGCCGCGTGAGCCGCCTCTGCTTCCCTCGTGCCCGAGCCGTGTCGACGATCTCCTGGGCATCAAAAGCCACTTGCCAGGGCGGGTCACGCTACTACTCGCGTAGCCGCTAGGTGTTGCTCAAGACGGCCGGTGACTCAACATGACGGCTCCTGCTTCGACTTGGATGCGGGGTGGAGTGGAGGCGTTGCTGACTGTAAGAATAGTTCGCCTATTGAGCAACCACAGTTTTTAATAGCTCGATGGCATGCAAAGCCTCTCTCTCAACCAGGGTATTCCCTGTGATCGGAAACGCAGCGAGATTGGCAGCCGCCGCCACCAGGTTATCGACAGGGTTGGAGAAGTGACCCGCCGGCGTTACGAAGCGATCTGGAGTGGTCCAAATAGGTGGCGGGTGTGGCGCTGGCTAACGAGGCTGAGCTGGAGATGGCCCGCCATTGCTGACTTGAGGTGCGCCCTGGTTCAAACGGGGTATGACCGGCTCTGCGGGGGTGCTCGTACCAGCACCGGGCGCAGGTGTGTTGAACAGTCACCTTCCCTTGAAGCCAGTGGGCAAGTGAGTCTCATGACGTCTCCTAGGAACTCCGTCCAAAGCATGCTGATGAAGGCTTAGGTGCCACGCCTCTATCCTTAGGCCCTCTGTTTCATTATGGATCTTGGTTTGTAACTGTGCCATGCGAGTACTCTCAGCATTGATGTCCTCCTGAGCTTTAGTCATCTGCTCATGGATTTTAGCTTTCTCTACATTGCGCTCTTCCTGGTTCTCTGCTGTTAGGGGCGACTAAAGAAGAGCTGTTAACGAGGCGACTAGCTCCGAGAGGACTTGAGTCGGCGGTTTGACGGGACTAGCTACGATTGGATCAGCCGCCGAGGCACCGACTGCTCCCATGGTACCTGCCGCGGTGGAGTTAGGACCGGGGCGGTGCCTGCTATATAGACAGTGGTCCAACGGGGCGACTCATGGTCGACCGGGGAAGACTCATCATCGGAGCAGCCCCCAAGCCTGCCATTGTACAAGGGGCGGATTGATTCTATATCCCCGACCGACGACTCGCCATCGGAGTAGACCAGGGTGTCGTCGCTAGACGTTGAGCTATCTGCGAGATCGACCCCCTGAGTGAAGCCGATGAAGACGTGGTTCCGACCGGCTTGAGTCCGGGCGGTTTGCTTGCGCCGAGCCGGCTCGATGATGTCGGTGCAGATGTCCTGCTCGGGTCCTGACTCACCGATCTTGCCGATGAAGACGTGGATCTTGCCGAAGGGGACCCAATACCCGTACTCGATTGAGTCGGCCTCGGGGCCCCAGACTGAGTCGTCGATGTAGAGCTTGCCACGGTGACTCTTGGTCATGCGGCCGATCACGTATCCCTCGATCCCTGGGAGAGCTCCCTCCAAGAACTCAACACCACTGAGCGATAGCCCCAGGGTGGGCGCCAACTGTCGTGGTTTTGTCATGGCAAATGTCCTCGTGAAAGGACTTAGTCATGAGGCCATCGCCACAAGGTGATAGCTTGAACGGGGTTGATCGAAATCGAAATACAAGGGTTTACCCAGGTTCGGCCTCTCGCGGTGGAGGTAAAAGACTATGTCCTGCTTTGTGTTTATTGATGATGATGATCTCGATTACAAGGGTGCGACTTGGCTAACCTAGCACTCGAGAGCTTGTAACTTAGTCCTTCCACCTCAGGGGCTCCCCTTTATATATAGGTGGAGGCCCGAGGCTTACAATAGAATCCGGGTCGTATTATGATCCGTCACCTAGTATGTTTCCTATTTGTCTTGTTCCCTAAGGAAGTTTCAGGTGGCGACTTGTACTTCTGGGCTACGGGCCGCCATCTTCAAGTACTGGCCCCTGAGTCGGCCCACTCTACAAGCCGCCCTGCAGGCCTTGAGGTCTTGAACGTCACAACCCATCTTGAGTCGTGCTTATTAAGTCGCCACTGAGATAACCCGACCCATCTAGGTGGGTCATATCGTGGGGTTATATCCCCAACACTACTGATTTTCTAGTTCTTGGTTCTCCACAAGATGATTTTTGCCCCATAATATTGATTGCGCTAAAGAAACCGTCAGTGTTAATTTTGGTGATGTGTCTCATGAGTTTAATTTCTCTAAGTTTCGTAGACAACCTCATGATAAAGATTGCCTAGTAAAGATGAAATACTTGGTGTTGCTTCTATTGCCATACCTCCAACTGATCCGTTAGAACAATAGTTGCTGGATCATGAAAATGATATGCACTTGCATGAAAGAAATGAAATACATAAGATGTTCTTTGATCAACCACCTATTCTTAAACACAATTTGCCTGTTGAAACTCTAGGAGGTCCTCCTCCACCTAAAGGTGATCCCGTGTTAGAATTGAAACAATTACATGATATTTTGAAATATGCTTATCTTGATGAAAATAAAATATATCCTGTTATTATTAGTGCTAACCTTATAGAGCATGAAGAAAAGAGATTATTTAAGACTCTAAGGAAGCACCGTGCCACTATTGGATACACGTTTGATGATCTTAAGGGCATCAGTCCCAGTCTATGTTAGCTCAAAATTAATATGGAGCCTGATGCTAAACCAGTTGTTGATCATCAACGATGATTAAATCCTAAGATGAAGGAAGTGGTAAGAACTGAAATATTAAAGATTCTAGAAGCAGATATAATTTATCCCATAGCTGATAGTAGATGGGTAAGTCCCGTTCATTGTGTTCCTAAGAAAGGAGGCATTACTGTTGTCCTAATGATAAAAATGAGCTTATTCCACAAAGAATTGTAACTGATTATAGGATGGTAATTGATTTTAGGAAATTAAACAAAGCCACTAGAAAAGATCATTACCCCTTGCCTTTTATTGATCATATGTTAGAAAGACTATCTGAGCACACACTTTTGCTTCCTTGATGGATATTCTGGTTTCTCTCAAATACCTGTATCACAATCCGATCAAGAGAAAACTACCTTTACTTGCCCTTTTAGAACTTATGCTTATAGACGTATGCCTTTTGGTTTATGCAATGCACCTACTACCTTTCAAAGATGTATGACTGCTATATTCTCTGACTTTTGTGAAAAGATTGTTGAGGTTTTCATGGATGATTTTTCCATTTACGGAACTTCTTTGATGATTGCTTACGCAACATTGATCGAGTTTTGCAGAGATGTGAACAAACTAATCTTGTATTGAATTGGGAGAAGTGCCACTTTATGGTGAATGAAGGTATTATCTTGGGGTATAAAATTTCTGAATGAGGTATTGAACTGGATAAAGCTAAAGTTGATGCAATTGAGAAAATGCCATGTCCTAAAGATATTAAAGGTATACGAAGTTTCCTTGGTCATGCTGGTTTCTATAGAAGCTTTATTAAAGACTTATCTAAAATTTCTAGGCCTCTCACTAATCTCTTGCAAAAAGATGTTACATTTGTTTTTGATGATGATTGTGTAGAAGCCTTTGAAACACTTAAGAAAGCCGTGACCTCTGTACCTATTGTTCAACCACCTGATTGGAACTTGCCTTTTGAAATTATGTGTGATGCTAGTGATTATGTTGTTGGTGTTGTTCTAGGACAAAGAGTTGATAAGAAATTAGATGTTATTCATTATGCTAGTAAAACTCTAGACAGTGCTCAAAGAAATTACGCTACTACTGAGAAAGAATTCCTAACAGTTGTGTTTGCTTGCGATAAATTCAGAACTTACATAGTTGATTCTAAAGTAATTTTTCACACCGATCATGCTGCTATTAAATACCTTATGGAAAAGAAAGATGCTAAACCTAGACTCATTAGGTGGGTTCTTTTGCTACAAGAGTTTGACTTGCATATTACTGATAGAAAGGGAGCTGAGGATCCCATGGCTGATAAATTGTCTAGGTTAGAAAATATCCTTGATGACCCATTACCCATTGATGATAGTTTCCTTGATGAACAACTAGTTGTCATAAATGCTTCTCGCAATACTCCTTGGTATGCAGACTACGGTAATTACATTGTTGCTAAATTTATACCACTTAGTTTTACATACCAACAAAAGAAAAAGTTCTTCTATGATTTAAGACATTACTTCTAGGATGACCCACACCTTTATAAAGGAGTAGATGGTAATATTAGATGTTGTATACGTGAGCATGAACAGCAACAAATCCTATGGAAGTGCCACTCCTAGGCTTACGGAGGACACCATGCGGGAGACAGAACTACACACAAGGTATTACAATCTGGTTTTTATTGGCCTAATCTTTTCAAAGATGCTCGTAAGTTTGTCTTATCTTGTGATGAATGTCAAAGAACTGGTAATATTGGTAGACGTCAGGAAATGTCTATGAATTATTCACTTGTTATTGAACCATTTGATGTTTGGGGCTTTGATTATATGGGACCTTTTCCTTCCTCTAATGGCTATACACATATTTTAGTTGCTATTGATTATGTCACTAAGTGGGTAGAAGCTATTCCAACTGGTAGTGCTGATCACAACACTTCTATTAAAATGCTTAAAGAAGTTATTTTCCCGAGGTTTGGAGTCCCTAGATATTTAATAACTGATGGTGGTTCACACTTTACTCATGGTGCATTCCGTAAACTTCTTGCTAAATATGATGTCAACCATAGAATCGCATCTCCTTATCACCCTCAGTCTAGTGGTCAAGTTGAACTTAGCAATAGAGAAATAAAATTAATTTTGCAAAAGACTGTCAATAGGTCTCGTAAGAATTGGTCTAAGAAATTAGATGATGCATTATGGGTCTATAGAACTGCTTATAAAAATCCGATGGGTATGTCTCCATACAAAATGGTTTATGGAAAAGCATGTCATTTAACTCTTGAGTTAGAACATAAAGCATATTGGGCAATTAAAAAACTCAATTATGATTTTAAACTTGCTGGAGAAAAGAGGTTATTTGATATTAGCTCGTTGGATGAATGGAGAACCCAAGCTTATGAAAATGCCAAATTGTTTAAAGAAAAAGTTAAAAGATGGCATGACAAAAGAATCCAAAGATGGGAATTCAAAGTGGGTGAGTATGTTCTATTGTACAATTCTTGTTTAAGATTTTTTGTAGGAAAACTTCTCTCTAAATGGGAAGGACCATATGTCATTGAAGAAGTTTATCGTTTTGGAGCTATCAAGATCAATAACGCTGAAGGCACTAATCCGAAGGTGGTCAATGCACAAAAAATTAAGCATTATATCTCAGGTATGCCTATTAACAGTGAAACTAACATTATTCAAACTATGACACCGGAGGAATACATAAAAGAGACCTTCCAGAACACTCCAGAACCCTAAAAAGGAAGAGGTATGTGATACGGTAAGTAAACCAACTAAAAAAATTCCATAAAAATATTTTCCATCAGTTTTGGAATATTAGAAAAACACAAAAATAAGAAACACTGGAGGGGGCAACCCAGGTGCCCACTAGGCACCAGGGCGCGCCTGCCCCCCGGCGCGCCCTAGTGGGTAGTGGGCCCCTCGTGAGCCTTCCCGACTCTGTTTTCTTCTGGAATACTTATTTTGCAAGATAAAAATTCTTTATATATATACTCCCAAACGTTTTGACCACCGTATCACAGAAATATCTTTTGTTCTTATTTCATGCTGTTTTTTTGTCAGTTCTATCAAGCCAGGCATCATGACTTCTTCCACCTCCAACAATGGGGAAGACGATGCTTGGCTGCTGAAGATGGAACTAAAGAGAGAGGAAACTAAGGAGGTCACCATGGAAGATGATGAAGGAGACTCACTTGGAGTCCACCCTCCATCCTTCGAGAGGGGCACGCTTGCTGGCATCTCCGCTATCCCGAACCCCCATCAAGCCATGAGGTCAATGAACGATCAAAGGGGCCAGGAAGTGCAAGAAAAACTCCCTCCTAGGAGACCCTTACACAGGTTACATCGGAACCATTTTCATAATTTGGTTCATAATTATGGGGTTGCAAATACTCCTCGTCTGCACATACCGTCCAATTGGGACATATCTCGTCTAAGAGAAAGTGATGCAGGAACAAGTTCTGGGTGGCCTAAAAATAATCATATTATAGCTGAAGTAGAGAAGAATACTGGGTTAATTCGTCAAGCGCTCTGAGAAATTCAAAGTTTGAGGGAGATACTCACGAGTATTCTGAAGGACAAGCCCGCCACTTCAGCACCACCACCATCACCAAAGAAGGAAACTTGAGTACATGGGCATGGACACTCCCCTTGGTTTGTGCCAAGCTTGGGGGAGGTGCCACGGTATCGTATCACCATCACTTTTATTGCCTTTACCTATTTTTAGTTTGATCCTTAGCTACTTCATGATTTAGTAGAATAAAAATTTAGTATGATCTATTTTCGAGTGCTAGTTTCATGATTTATCTATCTATGTAATCAAGTTGAGAGCTATATAATAAAGAGTAGTTTGAGTTTTTGCTTTCTTTACTTTATGTTTCAATCCTAGCAAAGAAAAAAAATGAAAAAGTTCATATGCTAATCTTATGGAAAGTAATGACATTACGTAAGGAAAAATGTAAGTGGTAAAATTTATTGAAAGTTGACAAACATAGCATTGGTCAATGATGCAATTCATGAATAAATTAATAAGGGAGGAGAAGATTCACATGCAAATATACTATCTTGGACATCTTTTATGATTGTGAGCCCCCATTAAGTATTTTATGCCAAATCATTGACGTTGGACAAGGAAGACAACGTAATGATTTATGTTTGTTCATATTCACAAATAAGTTATATTGTCATAGATCCTCTAACATGTGGTGCTTGCCCAACATCTATGCTAGCCAAAAATCCGCACCAATTAGAGATACTACTTGTGCATCCAAAAACCCTTAAACCTAGTTTCATGTTATAAGAGTCCACTATACCTACCTATGGATTGAATAAGATCCTTCAAGTAAGTTGTCATCGGTGCATAAGGCAATAAAAATTGCTTCTAGATATGTATAATCTTTTAGTGTAAGGGAAAATAAGCGTTGTACGAACTTGTGATGGCAAAGAAATAAAAGCGACGGACTGCATAATAAATGTTGCTATCACAAGGGGCAATATAACATGACGTTCCTTTGCATTAAGAGCTTGCGCATCCAAGAATAAAAAGCGCATGACAACCTCTGCTTCCCTCTGTGAAGGTCCTATCTTTTACTTTTATGTATTTACTTTTCATGCAAGAGTCAATAGTGTTTTCCTCTATTCCTTTTTATTTTTCTCTTTTGCAAGCATCATGTGGCGGGGAAAGATCTAGGCACATATATCCAGTTGGATATGAGTGATCATGAGTTATTATTGTTGAAATCACCATTGAGGTGAATAGGTTGGGAGGCGAAGTTATAAGCCCCTATCTTTCTATGTATCTGATTGAAACTTTTTGCTCCATATATATGGTGTGAGTGTTAATTAGCAATCGTAGAAGACTAAATGATGGTTGAATATGTGGACTTGCTAAACAAAAAGCTCCGACATGAGACCATTCCTAAAAATATGATGAATTGCAATTGCATTGTTGACCAAGATCATAGTTTGTTAGTTTTCAAGAAAGTTTATTCTTTATACTTTGATGTTGTGATGAATTGTTACTTGCTCATGAGAAGTTTTATGATAATAAATATTGCAGTTATAATAATGTTCATGATGCTCTATGTCTGTATTTTGTTTCTTTATCGACACCTCTCTCTCTAAACATGTGGACAAGATTATCGATATCGGTTTTCGCTTGAGGACAAGCGAGGTCTAAGCTTGGGGAGTTGATACGTCCATTTTGCATCATGTTTTCCTACTGTTATTTAGAGTGTTTTTAATCATTATAACATTTTTGTGGAGCAATTCTAATGCCTTTTCTCTCTTAATATGCAAGGTTTACATGAAGAGGGGGATTGCCGGCAGCTGGAATTCTGGACCTGAAAAAGCTACGTCAGAGATACCTATTCTGCACATCTCCAAATGAGCTAAAATTTCATGGAGATTTATTTTGGAATAAATAAAAATTATTGGAGAAAAGAAGTACCAGAGGGGGCCACCCAGGGGCCCACTAGGCACCAGGACGTGCCTACCCCCCTGGCGCGCCCTGATGGGTAGCGGGGCTTCTGGCCAGCCTCCGGTGCCCATCTTCTGGTATATAAGCCCATTCCCCTAGAAAAAAATAAAGAGAGGACTTTCGGGACGGAGCGCCGCCGTCTCGAGGCGGAACTTGGGTAGGAGCACTTTTGCACTCCGCAGGAGCGATTTTGTCGGGGATACTTCCCTCAGGGAGGGGGAAATCGAAGCCATCGTCATCACCAACAACTCTCTCATCTTGGGAGGATCAATCTTCATCAACATCTTCACCAACACCATCTCATCTCAAAACCCTAGTTCATCTCTTGTGTTCAATCTTTGTATCAAAACCTCAGATTGGTACCTTTGGGTGACTAGTAGTGTTGATTACATCTTGTAGTTGATGCTAGTTGGTTTATTTGGTGGAAGATTATATGTTCAGATCCATTATGCTATTTAATATCCCTCTGATCTTGAACACGAATATGATTTGTGAGTAGTTGCTTTTGTTCTTGAGGACATGAGAGAAGTCTTGTCATAAGTGCCAGCATTCTGGGATCGGGGGTACCCAGACCTGCCTGCCTGCGGCCCAGCACGTGGGCCCATTTATGGCTTGGTGCGGCCCAGCTACAATGACCCCAAGTCAAGACCCTCGCGAGGGTCCCTAGCCTCACGAGGAGAACGACATCAAGACCTCCCGAGGAGCAGCTCTCCAAGCCTGCCCCCCGATGAGCGGAGATTCCTATGCAGGTGCCCAGCCTCACGAGGCTGCAATGACGTGAGCCATGACGACCAAGGCCAGCAGGCGCACAGGAGACAGTTTCCTCTTTGGTGCTAAGGAGGCAAGGACGTACGCGGGTTCCCAAGGAATCCCCCAAAGGTTCCCATTCCGGTGCAACAAGACCAAGACCACGAGCTCGGCAGGACTGATGTCATCGCCGAGCCCACCTCTGCGTCACGACTAGAAGCTTTGCAGGCGAAGACCACCTTTCGTCAGGATAGGATGTACTTCTTGTCCCGTTTCAAACTTGGCCTTTGTGGGATCCCTTCCCACCGATATGAGGGAAGAGGACCAAGGCCACTATAAAGAGAGACTAGCCACCACCGTAGAAGGGGATCGGATCCATTCCATCCTTACCTCGTGAGCCCTCGTGAGGTCGCTCGTCTACTGTACCAGTTCATCCTCAACCTCCTCGTGAGGTCAATCCACCACAAAGCAGGAGTAGGGTTTTACACCGCAAGGTGGCCCGAACCTGGGTAAACTGTTGTGTTCGTCTTCTTCCCCGCTCGCACGAACTCGACATAGTTAGGCCATGGGGTGGCGAGCTAGAGGCTGAGGCTGGTTGAGATCTTTGCACAGGCCCCAGAGTTCGAACCTTCTTGGGTCAGCGGAGCCCTGAATTCGACATTTGGTGTGCCAGGTAGGGGCGTGTCGAAATCCCCATTCAACTTCCACCTCGTCTCCGCTTCGTTGCTCCCATGGCCGACACACGCCGAGTCCACGCCGAGCGCCGGGCTGCTCGCGTCGCCCAGACGGCGCCCATGGGCCGTGGTGTCCCTCGCCGCTCTGCCTCTCCCGCAGCTAATGCTTCCACTGCCCCTGCTGCTTACGAGTAGCAGGATTCATCGCTGCCACCTTCTGTGCGGCGCGATGGCCGCACCGCCACTCCGTTGCCCACTCCCGCCACGGCGTCGTCCTCCGACGTGCGCCGCGGGCCGGCGAATGCGCAGGCTGCGTTGCTCATGGCACGCGAGCTGCTACACTACCGCCCCGCCAATGATCGTTACGATGACTGGCTTGGCTGCATTGCCGAGCTCGTCAACGCCGCCGGAGAGGCCCCGGTGCCTTCCCACTCGCTCCGTCCCCCGCCCTCCCAGGCAGGTGACGTGGCTCATAGCGCTCCTCCTCCTCCTCCTCCTCTGCGTGGTGCCGACCTCAAGCCCAGGCGCGAAGCGCCCCTGCGTGACCCGCCGCGGGGAGCACCGGCACAGGCGCGGGATGAGGCAAGTTGCCAGGTGGTGCAACGGCCACAAAGTGATGCACGCGCGCTCCCCGCGCCACTGCGCCAGCATTAGGACTATGCTCCGCCGGAGGCAGCGGTGCGCGGATGACAAGATCAGGTTCCCCCCGCGCGTGCTATGCCTGTGAGCACGACGAGCTGCCGCGCCTTCACCCCGGAACACCCCCAAGAAGAAGAAGCAGCTCCTCCCCAAGAGCCGTCACGAGGCTGGGTGCTACTTCTTGAGCTTGTGTTGGTTTTTCCCTTGAAGAGGAAAGGGTGATGCAGCAAAGTAGAGATAATTATTTCCCTCAGTTAGAGAACCAAGGTATCAATCCAGTAGGAGGCACAAGCAAGTCTCCAATCTATGCACCTACACAAACAATCAAACACTTGCACCCAACGCGACAAAGGGGTTGTTAATCCCTTCACGGTCAATTGCAATGGTGAGATCTGATAGAGATAGATATAAAAGATTACTAAAACATCAAATAAAATAAAAGTAAATAAATTGCAGCAAGATATTTTTGGTATTTTTTATTTATAGATCTAAAAATATATAAGGGAAAATAGACCCGGGGGCCATAGGTTTCAATAGAGGCTTCTCTCTTGAAGGAAAATAATACGGTGGGTGAACAAATTACTGTCGAGCAATTGATAGAAAAGTGCAAAGTTATGACGATATCCAAGGCAATGATTTTGCATATAGGCATCACGTCCGTGTCAAGTAGACCGAAACAATTCTGCATCTACTACTATTACTCCACACATCGACCGACTCCTGCCTGCATCTAGAGTATTAAGTTCAAGAGAACAAAGTAACACATTAAGTAAGATGACATGATGTAGAGGGATAAACTCAAGGAATATGATGAAAACCCCATCTTTTTTATCCTTGATGGCAACAATACAATACGTGCCTCGCTACCCCTACTATGTCATTGGGCGAGGACACCGCAAGATTGAACCCAAAACTAAGCACCTCTCCCATTGGAAGAAGAACCAATCTAGTTGGCCAAACCAAACCGATAATTCAAAGAGAAATACAAAGATATCAAATCATGGATATAAGAATTCAGAGAAGATTCAAATAATATTCATAGATAATCTGATCATAAATCCACAATTCATCGGATCTCGACAAACACACCGCAAAAGAATATTACATCGGATAGAACTCCAAGAACATCGAGGAGAACATGGTATTGAAGATCATAGAGAGAGAAGAAGCCATCTAGCTACTAGCTATGGACCCGTAGGTCTGAGGTAAACTACTCACGCTTCATCGGAAGGGCAATAGGGTTGATGTAGATGCCCTCCGTGATCGAATCACCCTCCGGCAAATCACCGGAAAAGGCCCCAAGATGGGATCTCACGGGAACAGAGGCTTGCGGCGGCGGAAAACTATTTTCGTGGATGCCTCTGATGGTTTGGAAATATTTGGGAATTTATAGGCCGAAGATTAGGGTTAGAGGAGCTCCAAGGGACCAACAAGGCAGGGGGCGCCCCCCTGGGGCGCGCCCTGCACCCTTGCCGTCGCCTCGGGACTCCTTTTCCTTGGTCTCCAAGTCCTACGTGTGTCTTCTGGTCCAAGAAAAATCATCGTAAAGTTTTATTCCGTTTGGACTCCGTTTGATATTCCTTTTCTGCGAAACTCAAAAACAAGGAAAAAACAGAAACTGGCACTGGGCTCTGGGTTAATAGGTTAGTCCCAAAAATAATATAAAATAGCATATTAATGCATATAAAACATCCAAAACAGATAATATAATAGCATGGAACAATAAAAAATTATAAATACATTGAAGAAGTATCACTAGGACGCCCGCAGGCGGCGCCTCAGGCTCCGCGCCCACTGCTGGGGTGCCTCTTCCTCTCGCATAGGAAGGCGTGCCCGGCGCTTCCCTCAGGGCGGGCTCGGGGGCTTTCGTCTGGAGAGCCTCAGAGCTGACCAAGCGGCAAGGGAGGTGCTCGGGCACCACTTGGAGGCGTGCTTTGATGCGCACCCCCGTGAGCAGGGAATGAGGCGCGAGGCGCCAGGGGCACGAGAATTCATCACCAACGCGATCGAGGAGCACCAGGAGGCACAAGCCATGCGTGGCGAGCGTCACCTCGCAACACCCCGTGCAGCTGTTGCCCCAGGCGAGGGCGACGGGCTGCGCGTCTGCATCGACATCCCAGGCCTCAACAAGGCCGCATCTCAGGGCCTCTTCTGGCCATCGCGTGTCGGCCGGAGCGGGGGCTACCCCTGCAACTATGTCTGCATGCCCTTCGGCCTCGTGAACGCAGGCGCAACGTACCAGCGCCTTGCACAGGCTGTGCACGCGTCTCAGGAGGCCCGTCATCGGGCAGTGATGTCTTAGGAGGCATCTGACCCTCGCGAGCCCCCTGGGTCTCGCGGGATTCTCGAGCCTCCGGAGTCCCCAGGCTCGTGAGGGTCA